>OZ020175.1:12050748-12710642 GCA_963971145.1 Sussaba pulchella | reverse complement strand
GAATAAATGACGAAAAAAATTCTTCCCGATTCGTTAATCAGCGACTAAAGCGATGAAAAACAATGGCATATAAAACTCGAATTATCTTCCGGCTGCGTAACAGAATGATTTCGTCGGTCGGCTTAATACAGTGACAAACGATCGCGCTGTTTCCATTGTTTCGAGTGATTCAAGTTATTTAATCACTACTTTTTTCAGGAATCACAATGTTATCGTTGCAGTACGGCGAACTCCGCCGAGGAAACTGTTAGATCATTATACTCAGAATGCAGCGAAATTCGAGTTCGCGAGAGATAAAAAAAAGGTAGACATCCGTGCGGGAGACGAAAAATTATAGCTACCTGGCTTTTGTGCGTATTTCATTCGTCGCTGACATAATTCTTCCGTCTATTCGATTGCGTCAACGGCAGCTTTCCTGGCGCAGCAGTATTCAACGGGGGCTGTGCAAAACTCAACGCTGTCCACCATAAGTAATTGATCCGGTTTTTGACAATGCAAAACAATCTGACCAATGAATAAATGTGATCTTGAGCGAAGGCCGGGGCTGAATCGTACACTCTGTTTCCAAATATTTTGCAACGTAAAAAGACGGATTGTGTCTCGCTTGAGGTAGCGTTGAATTAATTATTATTAGTTATTCATGCGAATAGATTCATTGAAAATTAGAAATTGTTTAGGATCTGAAAACAATTTAATACCAAGACGGGAATCAGCACAACATCGTCGAAGAAATAATTACATTTGTCTATTTTTTTTCTTCGTATTAGTGGAACAATAATCTTGATCACCGACGCAACACGATTTTGTCGACGAAATGAAGGGGACTCCATCAATGAGACCATCATGCTCATGTGGATTTCTCACTCGCACGGATGTTGCAGAGCCCGGATACCGACACTTTCAGCTAATAGCAACGTCCGAGATTTTCTTGGTGAATCCGCGCAATAACCGCCGGTGTCCATAGAGGGAAACAAGGAGACTTGACCGTCCGAAGTCACGCGTAAAATACGTATCGTCGAGCCATGTTGACCCAGTGACACATTAGAAATTGTCACCGCAGCGATCGCAGTCTCCTGAGAATCTCTTGACCACTGTGAGGATCTCGAGTGACACTGCGAAAGTCGGGGAAACCGAAATGAGACGAAAAAAACCATTCGCGAGGCGTGAAGAGGAAAAAGAATAAATTTTCGCAACAAATCGAGAAATTTAAATACTGCGATTTTGCAAGTACCTCTCTTCAATAATTATGATAACAGACCACGTCGGTAATGTAGCTCCATCATTCAATTTAATAATAAAATAATAGCACTTTGGTCCGTTTTTTCGGATAAAATTCCATTTAGTCACGTAGAAATCCGCGACGAGAAATGAATACGGTAACATTTTTCGACAAGATAAAAGAAAAAAAAACAATAGCTACTGGACACCAAGTATTGAAAACAAACGAAAAATTATAAATGCAAATCTTAGCTTTCATTTTGAGACCCGATGAATTCGGAAGAAGAAAACGTTTGTTTTTTTCTTTCTATAGTTTTAGAGCCCTCCCGTTTAACATTCAAAGCGACGACTCTTCTCTTACATATTTTTATTCATACCCACTTGCTACCACGAAAAACCGTAGAAAACATTTTCACGTGCGTGACGATAATTGCATTTTTTCTCTATGACCCGCACGTAATGTGTGTATACAGCTATCGCAGTCAGCTTTGGTAATTATTGTGATCTTTTTCTTTTTTTTTTCTTTCAATCTCGACTTCGTCTCATCATCAGATGTGCTAGTTGAACAAAAGTAAAATAAAAATAAAATTGAAAAAAAACCTACCAGGATGTGGACTGAATTTTAATAAGTTAGTTATTTCGACGTTTTCGTTCGATTTTGCTAAACGAAATCTCGACGAACGGCCCCGTAATAAAAAGTGGGAGAAAGTTAAATTTGCGATAGTCGACGTTGATTTTTGGTCGAAGAAAAAATTCGCAATAGCCGAAGCGTTCCAAAATAAGGAAAAGGTGAATGACAGGAGGTAATGCCAAAGGGAGAGACTATAAATTAGCCCAATGAACTTTCTTTTGTTTGCTACTGGATAATTATTGATGCGGTTTTCTATGGTAATCGTCCAGCAAACGAGATACCCTTATGATTTCGAGGTTGTAATTACGCAAAGCCTAACATTCTATGTCATCATGGCCTCGAAGTTCAACCAAAGCTTCCCGACTTTGCTACCAGAAATTGTTTGTTTTTAAAAATTAAATTACTTTCGTAGGTACGTGCAAATATTACGCTACTAAAATTTAAAAGCTTCCGACAAATGATTGAAAAAAAAATATTTTCTTACATTTGAAATCAAATTACGTTAAATGTGTTCAAAATTCATTACCGAAACAAATATTGTTTTTCATGGAATCTAATTACACTAGCTTTTTTTTCTTTCGCTTATTCAGTGAATTATCCATTCAATGAGATTGTTTATCTCAGCGCTGCCGGCTCGAATAGAAAAAAATGTATTCCATCTATCTTGTAATTGCACCGTTGCAAGGATGACTCGTGCAATGCGCCGCAGTCCATTACGATGTCTGTGACACCGTTGACCGTACGAGCATGAAGCACATCTGCGGGGAAACCACGCACATGGCATAAGATTTGTCCCATTAAGTTACGAAACTATAGACGATTTCATGAATACTTCTTTGCAAAATAAATTACAGAGTGAAGAATCGACGGGACGACGTGACGTCGAATGTGACACGAGAATCGCGATATCGATAATCGAGGTGCATCCGAGTCCTTACCTTTCCTCGACCTCCCAGCCAAAAACTTCTTTACGCAGAAACTGAAAGCACATTTTTCTTATGGATGTGTGTAGGATATTTGGTGACATTTCGATCAAAATACGTAATTTTCTATATCAAAATATTGCTCAATCAACGCATAATCAATGTTTTACGATTTTTAGCAACATTTTCTACTCTGTTATATTTTTTCAACAACTTCTTAACTTTCATTTTCGAAAATGTATATAAATTAAAAATAATGTCGTAAGGTCAAATAAAATTCTTAGGCTTCGTTCCCGGATGGAGCTTCCATAAAATTACGAACGTTGATCTTGGAAAATTATTGGAAATGAAAAAAAATAACGATTGTCTACATTTAAATATTGCTCTAAAAACGCATCATGAATTTTCTCCCAATTTTTTGCAACACTTTCCATATTGACATTGAATTTTTTTCGAAAATTTCGTAACTTTCATTTTCGCATATGTGACAAAATTTAAAAATATGTCATACGATAAAACGAAATTTTTTGCCTTCGTTACGAGATGAAACTTTTATACTGCGAAAGTTGATCTCGAAAAACGAATGACAAACGGAAAATACATTTATAAAAATTTTGAAAAATATATTTTTAGCATTAAAAAAAATGTTTTTGCAATCCGGACCGGAAAATAAATATCCAGGGAACAACAGGTTGATGTATATGTTACAACCGGAAGGTACGAAGTCCGTCACCGATATTATCGCTGGTTCTAGACCAAAATTTCATGGATTTACAGATAAATTTGCTTATGAATTGATCTAGCGTGTGTTATCCAAAGTTTGGGGAGCCCGACAGGGGGGTCGCGGCGAATTTGCGCCCACTGCTGATTTCAGGAGACCCGCGATCGCACCGCTGCATGCTATCCCTACCCCGTCTGGTTCGACGCGATGTAACAGTCGGGATTCCGCGGGAGTGATCGGTGTCAGTAAGTGCTTGGAGTTCAGGTAGACAGCATCTGGTTTGATTCTTCCCACGCGTGTTACACCTGCAACTACACATGGACGAGCGTTTGTCGTGCCTCTAATAAATTAAGGAGCAAAATCGCGGGTGTTTCTCTAATCCGTGTTGTTCGAACTACAACATCGGAAACGTAGAAATATCATCCTAGTGAGGTCAAGTCCTGGATTCAACAAATTTTCTTCTAGTTAAAAGGGAAACTATTCTTTCAATAAAAAAAAGAACAAAAAACACCTTTCGAAACTACCGGAGACAATATTAACCGCCGTCTCCTCATAATCCAACGAAATGGTTCTCACAGAGGTATGACATTTATTTGAATAACATTATTTTCTCTCTAAATCAATCGTTCTATGTTTGCTCAACTGATCTCCCGAATGGTTTTCAAGACTGTTAGAACGTGCAAACCGGATCGCGCTATCGCCGCGGCTATAACATAATTTTACGGTTGATTTATTTCGGATTCCACCCGACTTGATTTTGGCGTAATGGCTAACCGTAATGTGATACCAATAACGGATAATTATTATGATTGTTGGTCGCACAGGGCGGACCGACGATTTAGCCGGCTTTACCGGAGCGCCGTAACAACGGTGAGACTGAACAAAGCCTTGACATTTTTCTCAGAGCGATAATGCACAAATCGTTGCATTCGTATATTCGTTCGACGTATTATTTCGCAGCTGTCTTTAACGTCGTTGCATATTTCCGTGTTTTTCGTTGCATTTTACATCGTTACGTTATTTTACGTTCGTTTGTTTCATGTTTTGATGATCGGTTACGTTGTACTTCAACGTTCTTTAAAGTCACAGATTCTGCTCGATTTTAAATATACCAACACCATTTTCATACAGGTTCATTGTTTTGCATATTTTTATAAAATTTTATAATGAATTTTCTTACCTCAGGCAAATTGCACAATCACCCTTGTAATAAAGACCAAAGACCCAGTAAGTAGTCATAGTCATAGCAAAACGATGCAATGTTATCACAATTTGTAATATCAGTCGTTGTCACGCCGAAAATTCAACGCGAAAACGATTCTTGATTCTTGATATTTATTCGCGTATACTTTAATCACAAAAATCATTGACACGCGAAGAAATATTCATAGTTGGACACAAGTAAATGAAGAGCTTAATGTTGGAAGTATATATAGATATATGTATATGTATATGGGTTATTCCACCAAATATTGGTACAAGTTGTATCGGGCAGTCCGCCGATCAATTAGCTGTCTCGATTATCGGATACGTCAGTCCAACAATCAATTGGGTAGCCCATCTAGTCGCTTGGGTTTTTAATAGACGAGTGACGGCTTCAGTCAATGGTGTGGATGCATCTGCCGACTAATTGGCTGGTCGAACCAATCAATTGTCTATCTGCACCAAACAATATATCGGTTGTTCCGTTCTTTAATCATTAATTGATAAGTCAATCAGTTGGCCGGTCTGACGAGTTGATTGGTTTGTCTAGCTCATCGCTTGTATTTCGAATTGGCAATTGGTTCGATCAGTCAATTTGATGATTGCTCGGATGAATCAATTTTCTTGTCTGGGTGAAATTTCTATCGACAATCGATTGTTTCGACCAATTATTTGGCTGCTAACTTGTCCTACCAACTAATTGGCTGGTTGAACAAATCAATCGGCTATCTGGACTAACAAACTTACAAATTGTATAGTCATTAAACTGTTAATTCGGTAGTCTAGTCAATCGGTTGGTTGCTCTAATGATTTTCTTAGCTAACCGTGTGTAGTTTCAATTGTAAATTGGTAATCCACTTGATCCGTTGGCTCTCAGGCGAATAAATTAGTTGGTATGACTGATTGTTCCCGTTTTTCATTGACAATTGGGTTACGCCTACCAATAATTTGGCTGTTACCACCGACCAATTAGCTGGTCAGATCAATTTATTGTCGTTCGGGACCAACCAATCAACGAATCGTTAACTTATCAAATCGGTAATTGATGAGTGTAGTCACAATTTGTCTGTGGCTGGTTGGACGAATCAATTGGTTGGTCTGACCGCTTGTGTGAGTTCGTTTACCTAATCGGTTCATTGACACGAACTATTGGTTTTCTCATTATTGCGTTGACAACTCTATATTCTATAGTCTTACGAATATATATTCTATATTCGTAATTGCGAATGCCGCGCATGAAAGAAACAAATCGTCAAAATGTTTTCATTGGACCGACATTCATTGTAGCTTCACCGTTATTGTACGTGGTGAAGAAACAAAGATGCTCATGTGGCAACGAGCATTGCGGTGGGAAGACAGGTTGGGCAATACTCGACTGCAACGAGCACGTGCATTTTACACCGGTGCCTGTAGTACGCGACCCAACGGTATCTACAAGTATTCTACATTGTCACTTTCGCTCTTTTGCACCGCGATCTCGTGCTTTGCTCGGCGCTCCAGCGCGGCTCGCAGGCAGCAAGATACTTACCGGTTTGAAGCGTTACGGATCAGTAAACAGCATTGCCGTCTTTTTTTTGTTCTTCCTTTTTTTTGCCGGCAAAGATAATAGGCGGAAAAAAGTATGAATGAACGGGCGAAATATTTCGCATTCAAAAGGAGAAAGCACGAAGTCGAAACAAAAAAAGATTGTTTCCGAACAACTGTGGACCGTGGCGATGGTACGAGAATTTGTATAGCTTAACGAAAAGATTAATTCTCGTCAATTCTCAGCCGACACTCTCGGAAATGACTTGTGTTTTTGCTATATTTTTCTGCTTCGCGATCTCGCACGGTGTCTGCTTGTAGCTGAATACTGCATCGCCTTATCGACAACTACCGGCTATATTATCGTCTCGTTCTTTGAACGAGGGACTCAACGTCTTAACAGTTTTTTCTTCACATATATCCCTCAATGGTCACTCGGAGTCCAAAGGAGTCCATAACATTTCAGCGTTTGAATAAGTGTAAATATTGCAAAAATAATAAAAATAAATCGAGTCGTTTTCATAAGTAAGTCGACTTTTTTCTCTTTTTAAAATTTCCATCTTCATAGTCTAAAGTAGATATACTTTCTGAAGCGGGAACTAACGCGCTAATATTTTTATTTTAAAGTACAGTGCCTGGACAGTGAATCACTAAATTTTTCTGGGAAAATGTTCAAACCCGTAAAAAAACCATCACTTTTCGAACGTATACAAATTTTTTCGTAACTATATGAAAATTATAATTGAAAAGGAAACTAATGGCTTCTAACTTTCGAGGCCTTGAAGAATACTTCGGCATTTTTAAATATTTAAGTAACGAAAACTAAAATTTAGAGAACAATTCCTAGGGCTTGGTGATGAAAGGACCTTCTGTCTCGGTTATAAAATTGTACCGAAGTGTGACCGCTGGAATATAAATAGAATATTATCTGAGTCACACACGTCGCGTTTACACACTTACATCGGTATTTCAGTAATTACATAATAATTGTACGTTACAACGGTGTCGTCACCGTATCTCGCTTGAACGCGTTCATGCCATGCTGGTGCAACAAAGATCCTCGCGACGCAGTATTGAATATACGGAGTTTCCTCGCGGCCTCGCGACTATCCTTGCGCACGTATATTGCAATGAAATAAATGCACCAGCGATAACGACACCTGAGTTAGGCTGTGTGCAATTCCCCTGGCAATGTGCATGCGATACATCAATGAGTAGGTTCAATTACCCTATTCGTCATCATTGATAATGTTGGTTTACCCAAAGATTTACGTTGTTCTTTTTTTCTTTAGATATTCAATTTTTAGGAATTATGCGCAAATTAAACAGCAACTCCGAATCTTTTGGGACTTGAGTACAGTAGAAACCTTGAGTTTATTGATGAATTTGCCGAGATTTTTAGGATGACATTTTCCATTTTTTCTGCAGCCTTGGGTCGATCCTAGACCACGATGCATTCAAGTGGTGCGAAAGAAGCGATACACTGATAAGATTAAGACTGCTACTGCTGTTTGTCAAGGTTATTCAATTTTCCTGAATAATTTTGGCAGCAAATTCTTTCAATAATAAAAATATCGATTGTCATCACTTTTATGTGTTATCCTTGAGCTCATTACAGAAAGAGGCATTTATCATAAAAAGATATAGAGCATAAAATAATCTTGCATTCGTACCAATAAGCATTGCATTGATCTACTTCATGGAATAAATACCTGGTAATTGTCTCAATAATTTTAATACAAAATTTGTTTATCATGAAAAAAAATTGAGGATTTGTAAAATAATTTTTTTTGGTGTTCTACATCAATCTGCTATGCTTCTTCATCGTCTTGGAGTGCCAATAACTGTGTGGATCACTTGACGTTACGTTGCCAAAGGCAAACCGCACGTCGGCGAAAAAATGTAGAGAGCATTATTATGCGACTGCGTTATTATTCGAGATCCTGCACGGCGTGTCTGCCGATTTAATATGCTCGCGCGTTTCTATTCACCGCTACTCTTCCGAGATAAATATTTTTTGTTTTATTTTTTCTTTCGATTTTTTTCGTTTCGAGTAACGCTACGCCCGGTAGCAATTACCACCCGTCGGGCCCCCTCGAACGAGTTGCCATTTCAAAGTACAGCAGTTCAATTCCCGAAGAGATGATAATGGACCCCGTTTCTTGCGAGATTATGCTACAAAATTATAGGTCTTCCTGCAGTTTTACACGAAATCTTCGCTGCCCCGAATTTTTCGAGTGCAAGCCGCTGGGTTCGCATCAAACATGATGCCTTCTCTGGCGATAGTTTTTTTTTACGTTTTTTATTTCAATTCTCATTCATTAATCTCGAATTCACTATTCAATGTGAATTATTTTGCAGCTATTGGAACGCTGCTACAGCTGCGTTTAGGAAATCTTTATTGAATAATTGTGTTGGATATTTTTCCTGACGAATAATCAAAGTCGTTGAAGAGAGTTTTATAATATTTGCGATATATGGTTGCGAGTCGTGTAGTTATGTATATTTGTTACTTTCGAACTGTCATTTGAATTGTATTACAGATAACGCGTGTGAGTTATTTCCTCTTGTTAAATACAAATTTTTGCAGGAAGGAAAGCAGAATCCTGCGTTCGTAAGTGACGATGGACTGACGAGAATCGATCTGGAAAAATCGAGAATTGGACCGGACGCCTACAGTTTTGCTTACGGATTTGAGGATGTCAAGAAAACACGTGAATCACCGGAGCAGATGGTAATAGAAACGCTTATCAGCTCTGATGAATATCATTATGCCTCAATTCTTAATAAATCAATGTCTCAATTTTGGATTGATCAACCATCGAATAAATATCACGCATCAATCATATTCATGTGCGCAATATGTAAAATTTTTATCGTGAACAGTTCTTGTAATATCGAGAAACGTGTAAAGGATCTTTTTAAACAAACAATAGGTTTTAAAAAGGGAAAAAAATCTTGTTCACTTCGGTAGCTACAGCTGTCGTGACTACGGATATACGAATACAAAGGGCAATTTTGTTTCAGAGCCGAACGTATGCATTATCCGTTGCGAATTTGATATGATGTATAAATTGATGCTCTTACAATTTTTTTATGCTCCGAAACCAAACATATATGGGCCATTCTTCGGCAAAATGATAAATATTGTTTTTGTGCCAAGCGATCGGTTTTTCTATCTTTCATTTTTTATTTATATTTTTCGGAATTTTGGGTGACGTTTTCCTTCTTATTTTGTGTATAAATCTAGACGGTAGCCGAAGTGGACGATACCGAACGTCCAACATGGGGTAACGGAATCGAGTTTTTGATGTCCTGTATCGCCATGTCGATAGGATTGGGCAACGTTTGGAGATTTCCATTCACGGCTTACGAGAACGGCGGCGGGGCTTTTCTCATACCCTACATAATCGTACTGTTTCTCGTGGGCAAGCCCTTCTATTATCTCGAAATGATAATGGGACAATTTACGAGCAAATCCTCGGTGAAGATGTGGGCGATGAACCCCGGGTTTTCCGGTGTCGGTTGGGCCCAGATGTTTTCCATGATCTCCGTCGGGACGTACTATTGCTCCCTCATGTCGGTCACTCTGTTGTATCTACTCGGCAGTTTTAGGACCGAACTGCCGTGGGCCACGTGTCTTCGAGAATGGGGAGACACTTGCGTAGACTCAGGAAAATCAGATGACAAGTCGATGAGCATTATAGCGCACAACTCCACCGTCATGAGAAGTTCAGCTGAACTATATTTCACGTTAGTCCGCTCAAACTGTAGTAAGCACGTTTACCAGAGATAAATATCTTTTTTTTTTTTTTTCTATTCGATCCGAAAAAATAAGAATTAATTTCTCGAAGCTCCAAAGAACAAACTCTAATTTTGTCAAAGGAAATTCCGCCAATAATTTGGAAGTAAAGAAAAAAAAAGATGCACCCTGGCGATTCCCTCATATGGTGACCAGACTAGGGTTAATGCGACAAGTACATATTCCTCAATGCTCATGAGGACCCAATATTGAAATTAAGTTAAACTTGGTGTTTTTTAATGATTTTCTGATTTTTGAACAGGAAGACCGTGTTAAATGAGAAAGAAAACATCGATGACGGAATTGGTTGGCCGGATTGGCGACTGACGATATGTCTGTTCGTTGCCTGGGCCTGCATCTTCAGTGTTCTTGCCCGGGGTGTAAAAAGTTCCGGCAAAGCCGCTTACTTCCTCGCTCTTTTTCCCTATGTCATAATGATCGCGTTGCTCATCAGAGCAGTTACTCTTAAAGGCGCTATCAACGGAATAATCTTTTTCATAAAACCAAACTGGGAGAAACTGTTCGAGCCTGGCGTTTGGTATGCGGCAGTTACCCAGTGCTTCTTCTCACTTTCCGTTTGTTTCGGAGGAGTCGTCATGTACTCGTCCTACAACGATTTTGATCACAATATTTACAGGTAGCTTTGACGTCTATACAGTTATCAAACCAATTATTATATCAAGAAGAGTTGAGCCATGTCAAAAAAGTTAATCAATTTTTTTTTCCTCACTGAAAATGAAAGAACATGAAGTTTCTAGGTTCACTTGGCTAGGGTTACCGTTTGTAACATAGCTTATGAATCATTTTCAATTATGAATATTTGTTAAAAATAATGAATCATACATTGTTTGAGAATAATGTTTTAATTCCATAAATTTATCTGTAGAGATGCCATGATTGTCACGACTCTCGACACATTTACGAGTCTAATGGCCGGTTTTACGATCTTCGGTATTCTCGGGAATCTGGCTGACGAATTGGGTACCGATGACATCAGCAACGTTGTACGTGGCGGTACCGGTCTCGCATTTATTTCATATCCCGACGCGATAGCAAAATTCACAGTTTTACCGCAGGTGAGACAACTGATCCAATCTGCATAATCACAAAGCCGTATCACCATTTACAAATAATTTACTTCGAATTCACGTTCTTATCTGATCGTTTTTTCCGTACCAACAGAATAATTTTTTTTAATCCTTCTCCAGCTATTCTCGGTGTTATTTTTTCTGATGTTGTACGTTCTCGGAATCGGTAGTGCCATTGCACTTGCAGGCGGTATTGTAGCGATAATTTGCGATCAATTTCCAACGTGGAAACATTGGCACGTTGTGCTGGGTACTTCGCTCTTCGGTTTCACCGTTGGTACCGTCTATTGCACTCCGGTAAGTTTGTAAATTCTTCGACCGTCACTGCAGGCTTCGATAAATACGTCCACGACGTTATATACTCATATATTTTTTTTACATTCGTACTTTTCAGGGTGGACAGTTTATGCTCGGACTTGTCGATTATTACGCTGGTTCTTTTATCGTTTTTGTTTTGGCTACGATGGAAATATCAGGAATATTTTGGGTTTATGGGTTGGAAAATTTTCTCGACGACGTCGAATTCATGCTGAAGCGGCGACCCACGGTTTATTGGCGAATTTGTTGGGGCGTTGTAACGCCCCTTCTTCTCGCCAGTATCCTGATCTATACGATAGCTACCCTGAAGCCTCTCACCTATGGCGGAGTCGCTTATCCATCCACGGCTTACGGTAACTATTTATTTTTTTATTTATTCATGTATTAATTTATTTACATATTTATTTATTTCACTGGTATTCGCTTACAAGATATTTTCTTCTGTGAACATTTTTAAGTGATTACATTGTTTTTGAATCTTGTTACAGCCGCTGGCTGGACTCTTTTTGCATTTGGTGCTGTTCAGATTCCCTTTTGGATGGCGTACGCAGTTCTGTCGAGGAGGAATTTGGGTAGTACGGAGGTAAGTTTCTTAAAATTATAGAGCAGAGTTGAGTCAACGTTTGACAGACAGTTGGAACTTGTTTGAAAATCTATTTGAATTTTTTTTCGGTAAAAAAACTATTTTTATTATTTGCCACCTTAGTTGTCATAGGATGAGTTATTAAATTACTATTTTGGTGCTACGTACAGTTTGATACTGTCATGACTAAACATTGGTGCGTTTATAAGGCGTACAATAAAATCAGATTGATTTACAAAAATAAATATTTACTCTTGAATTATGAATTTTCATTGATTTCGCTTGTAATAGATGGTGAAAACGGCGTTCAAACCCACACCAACTTGGGGACCCCGAAGTCCAACGCGCCATACTGCGTGGCGACAATTCAAGGAAACAATGAAAAAAAAGAAAGAGAAACGTACGGATTCCAAAATCAAACAGCTACTGTTCGTGCTCCTTGGAAAAGAGGACAAATTAATGTGAACGAAAACGTTTGCTTTTTCATTTATCGTCACCTTTACTACCTCGGCTGCTGCCCAACTTATTTTAACGAAATCGCAAACCTTATGTATCTATTGAGGTTATTGTAAATATTTTCGGATCCGCGTGGACCGTGATCCGTTTCAACGATATAATTTCTTTATTTTTTCATTTTTGTAACAGCAGAGCTTCGCGATGTCCGACGTTTAATCAGTATTATGCACAGATGACAATGTCCGAGGCCATAATAGCCAGAAATTTCTGTTATTCGCCATCTTCTTAAAATTCAGTAAAAGAGCCCAGCGATAATCTATTAAGGTAGTTTTCGAGATACACGTATCAGCGAAAAGTTTCGACCGCACCGTATAGTAAAACCCAATCTTATGCGATGCCGTCGGTTAAAAACTTCTGACAGAGCGTGTATACTCTGTATGACCTACACAATCACACCTCATGTATGGATAGGTCCCATACATGCATATATCACGGCACTGTCATCGTGGCGACAAAAAAGTGCGAAAATGTCAACTTGAGGAAGATTTACGGTTCCATTTACGAAAAAAAAGTGACAAAGCCGTAAGAGATGCTGCTGGAATGTGAACAAAAAGGACTGCTAAACCCGATGAAACATCAACGTTAGCAACATTAGCAACAACAACTGATTAGCTGATCACAGCTGATTGTTCCTCCGTTCTGTGCCCAATAAAATTAATCTTTGTGTCCCGATATCGCCGAAACTAACATAGAAAATTTTCTTTTTTTACTTCTACTAATCCCACAATATTATCGCATACACGAGTTGTTTTATTTCAAAATGGCAAGTTCCATTTAGCGTCTATAATGAAAAATAATTATGAACAAAGTTCCATCCACGTGTGTGTTTATCCATTCACGTGTTAGGTATAGACATCGCGTACGGAAAAAACCGATTTTTCACTGCAACTATCTCACAAACTAAGTAGTGGGTCGAATAAAAAATTTAGGATTCGGTTCATCAAGGTTGTGTCTACAGTGTACTCAAATTTCAAGCAATTCGTAAATTTTTGGAAAACTCCAGAACTACTTCGAAACTGTTCATTTAGCAGTTCTCAATGAATTATAATCACAATTTAATAATCACGATTTATCCTTATTCTACGTTTTGTCATCGCACTTGTGTTAACGCTGAAAATGTTAAGCTTATATCATTCTTATCTTAAGGTTATATAATTTTTATTCGATTCCAGGCCTGATTGCGTTACACACTAGGGATGACCGACGGTTTTCGATAAATCAGGGGTGTTGATTATGACGATTTAATTTTCCATTGAAATCTCGATAGAAGAAAAATTAAATGTAACGTGGTTGGCAACGAAGCCATCTACTCGCATTTTTAAGTTATTCAGCTTTATAATTGAATAAAAAATAAAGAATGTACAAAAAACATCACATCCAACATTACGGAACGGGGCTTTATGAAAAAAGAACTCATAATCATAATAACTTGAACAGTGCCCGAGAGGTCCAAAAAAATGAAGATGAAAATAAAGTTTTAGAGATTAGGCTTGAGAAATTTAAAATTTTTTAAAAAGACTGCCTATCTTTGGCCATAAGTTGAAGTCAAAATAAAAAATTTAGGAAAAATCCGATTTTTTCCACCATCCGAAAGCCGTAATCCAATATGGAACAACAAGGAAAGGAAAGAAAAATGGAAACTTGAATTATTGCTGTTATTATTATTAAGTTTTTATTATGTCTGCTGGACGGACAACATAACGTTTACAGGCAAAAATCGTATTAGTTACGATCACAATTTAGTTCTCGAATCTTTTTTAACGAGCGACGTCTGTTCGAAGAACCAATTAGGAAATAACTTTCACGGCAAAAGTTTTAGAAAAGTGGACTAATGACAAGCCCCTCGGTATGTAAGATTTAGCCTTCCTAATCATCGACGACGATTAGATATTTACGGTGCGAGGGGTTCGATAAATTTTGTTGAACATAATAATTTGATGGTCGTTTCGTTATTCGTCTTTTTTCGGACCCACAGCGTATACAAAAGTTTCTCCTTCATTTCTCGAATTAATGTAAGCAGTAAAACCGACCGTTGGTCGATTATACGTGATTGCTCATGAGCAACGGACAATGAAAAGTACCGACACGAGCGGAACCGCAAAAATAGTGAATAAATAAAAGTAACTTACTCATCTCTGAAGATAACCTACGTCCGACGTAGAGTTGAGCTTTTATGCTGAGAGGTTCGCACGTCGTAATTTCCGCGCGAGAAATTGATGGTGGCTGTCGATCGTTTGACCATTTAGCTTCAAGGATCACTGTTATCTTATCTTATGAGTGGGAAAATTGAATCATGAAATGAAAACATTCGTCAATGTCATTGGTCTATTGCCAAGTCGAGTTTTGTTCGTGCCACGCATGGACAAGATTTTGTAAGAGACGTTTATCCGTTATAGCATCAATATTTACCAAACGTGTATTTTACATAGCAGGAGCATACTGGCCCACCCAGTTGCTGGCAAGCCAAAGACTCCAAGGTAACGTGAAATTTTGGAACATTAATGGACAGATGAAGGACCGCTGCATCTTCCTCCCGGATCAGGTTGATTCCATAAACTTGGAAGAGGTTGACAGGAACTTCCAGGTGCGTTATCTTACTGTTTGTCATATTAATATGGAAAAGGGGGTCCGATACCGTCCACGGAATTGTACGCAGCATTCTTCGTAGATCCAAAACCGTTGATTGCAATCCCAAAGTTGATAACTCAGACCATACAACTGAAGCATAAATATTGAGATAGCTGTGATCGTACATTATATTATTGCATTCAAGATCCGATAAATAAACAAATTACATACACCCACACACACACACAAATCAAATTAAGAGTTGAATCTTGCAAATTGCGTTTTTTACTTGAATCGTTATTGCATAAAGCCATTCTCGTGGGATTAAGGTTCAGTGCGGACGTTGTCACCTACTGTAGTGTCTCCTCAAGTCGGTAGAGATTCGTTCGTTAATTGCCTCTGGTGTCAGAAATCTGTAAAGATGCTTTGCCCCCGCAAATTCACCTGGCACTCGAGAGCGGCAAAAACGAGCTTCGGACATCGAAGCAAGACGAAAAACACCGACAAACGTCAAAAGAATTACGATTGTCATTGTTGAATCGGATTTTAAAGACGATTTTTTTCTGGTCACCGGTTTTCTTCTCACTGCACTTGTTACATTAGTTACTTTTCAGCAATTCTTCTCTACGTTAACTCCAAGAATAAATGTCGGCCTTTACACGTCAATGTTTTATTCTATTTCGGAAAGTCCAATTGTCAGGTGACTATTTATTACCAATTACTTTTTAATAATTCTTTCGTGAACATTTAAAAAAATGGCCAATATACGCGGAACGTTCATTCCAACGATGCCGTTTAACTGGACGATTTTAAAGCTTTCTTATCGAAGACTTAAGCACGAATTTGTTGCGTAAATGTCTTGCTTCTGATTCACGTGAGAATATTAATTATACACGGAGAATTCGATAGAATAATAAAAGTTCTACTGCGAACGAGAATATTCAACAGATCTGAATAAAATCATAAAGTTAAGTTGAGGAATCACATAGACAAAGGAAATGGTCCCAAAGATCGTAGATTTATAAGAAATTCGGGACACTGGCCTAAAAACCACTGATGCATTAGTTACGTCCGAGTGCGGATCAGTACGCACGTACGTTTCGCTAAGAAATACAATGAAGGCCTTGGCAACACGTGTGAAGTGATAGCAAGACTATAACAGTAGCAATAAATGCACAAAGTCATAAAATTTTGCAATGAAATTGCACGGAAAATTGTCACGGAAAACGAACTCCAACACGACACTTTTTTTTTACCGATAAGACTAGTGGCGGTCGACGCGGAATGCTGGAGCTAGAAGGGCTGGGAAAAATTTCAAATATGAACGCTAATCCGTCTCCATATGGTGGATGCACGGAATTCAGATATTCGGAAGATTCTGTGAATGATACTTCCTACCGGAGTCCAGGCATCTAAACTCGCGCACTACCAAAAGACCCTTCTGTCTGTAAATGTCGACGACTTCGCAAAAAGAAAGAGGGTCAGAAACTTTTTAGAAAAATCATTGTAAAGCTTACGAAATTCAAAATCCATTGATATTTAGTTGATAATATTTCCATCACGCAGCCCCAAGATAAAATGTCAAATAAGAATGAAAAAAAAATAATGTTTTGTTGAAAGTTTTAATCTCGCCTTCGACTCGTTCCCGGACTCAAGGAAAAATGTTCAGGAGTTTGAAATTCTTAGAGCCTAATTTGTAAAACTTTACTTTAAATTTGAGTCCGGAATGTATCAAAAATCATCACGAGTTCTCCATCGCACGACCTACGGTCTCGCTAGCTTGTTTCCTCGTGAAGGCAGGACCGCGGTGGATCATGCGTCGGGCGAACGCTTGCTCGGGGTGCTCTTCGCTTCACCTATCAGAAGAAGTCGAGAAAGAAAGGAAAGAATAAGACAGTGGAATTAAGATACAATAGGTGTCACTGGAAGTTTGAAACGGAAGGGTCAAAAACTACTTGGAAGCAGGATGGACTGAGGGGTCATACAGGATCGAAGCGAAATTTAGGAGGGGAAGATACTGGAAAACGAAGGCAGTAAGGAAATAAGGAGTATGTAAAGAAGGGGAGGGGGATGGGACATTCATTGAACAGATGCAGAAAAAGTGGATAAAGTGAAAGGGGCGCCGGAGAAAACGCGAGGGGAATCCTAGACGAAAAGGAAGGAGAGGCTAGCTGTATGAAAGAGCTGAAGCCAGCGAGGAGAGAAAGTGAAATATTGCACGGAGAAGAAGATACGTATAAAATTGCGGAAGGGCGCCGGGTAGAGGGAACGAATGAGTGGATACCGCAGTCGGGAGGGAGGCGTGTAGGGAAAGAGATGATGTAGAAGAGGAAGATGAATCGAGAAAACGGGGTGAGGAGAGAACAGGAACGGGAGGTGTGAGCTAAGAATAGGAATAAAATACAGATTAATCATAGAGGATCAGGTACAAATAAAAAAAGTGTACTGTGTAGAGTTAAAGGAATCTAGCAGAGAAAGGAAGAGGTAGCGCTTGTAACCCTACAGGAAAGCAATAAATTATTCAGAACATGTACTTCCTTGCCGATTTGCGTCACCATTGATGTTATTATCATTGTACCAATCTTATTTACGTCCAATTGAAAGAAAATTACTTATCGCCAATCCTGTAGTTACGAAGTGGATCCACTTAAGAGAGTTTACCACAGCAAGCGCGTGGCACGTGGCACGAACACACGCATGTGTCGCTTCATCGTAAGGTAACTATTTTTCAATTAAACATTTCAACGAAACGTGGTTATCTAACTCGAATAATCTCTGGAGGGGAGAGTGAATGGTGCAATGTGGTGGAAGGTACCTACGTTGAACTGCATTCGACAAGCATCAAATGATCGCAGAGATAAGAAATCGTAGTTACTACTGCAAGTGTGCCAAGTTTCGTTCCCGAAACGGATGATCGTTCGTATTGTTACTCGTGATATCGTAGGATGTAACGAAAGTAAATCGCGATACGCCGCTGCGAAAAAATATGAAAAGTTCAAACACAATGGTGGTAAGCATTCTTACTTATTGACGACAAAATTATTGATGCTAATCGATAAGCCGTGAATACTTATTTCTGTAACGGGAATTTCTATTTACCCTACAAGGAGAATCTTTTTCATAATGGAATATTCGAACATACGGGGGTCGCGTATAAAAATTGGGCTCGAACGGATATTTACTCGTATAATCATTGAACCATTTAAAAAAAACACAAGAATTCAACCCTGTGAGAATTTAAATTGAAGAATTTTTTCCAAACATGCTCACTCGCTATAGAAATCCATATAACTTCCGTTATAAAATTGAACTGTTATTAAAAATGTACTAATATGATAAACAATTGGGAATGAGGGATTCAACAATAATATTGTTTTACCCCAAATGAATTTCCAATAGACCCGAAACCCAACTAATTGAAAATGTGATGTTCTCCGACGAATATCGATTGAAAAAACTTAAGTTATTCTGATAAACGAAGAATGATGTTCCAAGAAAATGTTATAAAAAACGCGAATAAGCCAGTAAATCATTAATAAAGAAATTCAGCGCATATTTACAATCATGTGATATCTTATCTTATCCTGTGCTTATATTATCCTTATGTTCGAAGCTATCTATCGCAGATCTGCTTCATTGTAGAAACACAATTTTGTTATCTGGAGCAAACTCGTCTATCTGCCTGGTTAAAAGTCCCATTGATCTTGAATGATTTTTTTTCCAAGGACACGAAAAAGATCAAAGAGATCGAGTGTGGCGCTCTAAATAACGAAGGCTACAGAAACGACGATAATGGAAACCCACCGATCGCAATGTCCGCAAAAAAATCAACAAACGGAACCGTCGAGAAATTTGCAAATGAGAAGGTTGGCTGGAACAATAGCATAGAGTTTCTCATGTCGTGCGTGGCTCTGTCCGTAGGATTTGGCAATGTTTGGAGATTTCCTCTCACGGCTTACGAGAACGGGGGCGGTGCATTTCTTATACCTTACATCATACTTCTGATTCTCGTTGGAAAACCTTTTTATTATCTCGAGATGATCATCGGTCAATTCTCCAGCAGATCGTCCATCAAGGTTTGGAGCGTGTCGCCCGGTTTTGCTGGTATGGTTCTCAGACATTTCTAGTCACGACTCCGATTTTTTCAGTATAATATAGGATTGAGTCAGTGGTTTATTGAAGTTTAATCGAATTATCATAAATTAATTTTTATACTGAACGAAGAATAAACAATGAAAACCTACTCAATTGAGAAAGAATGTTCGAAAAAAATAATAATAATCCCGTTACAAATAAAAATATTTAATAAAAAATAGACATTTGCAATTTCCATCAGGTATTGGCTGGGCCCAAATGTGTTCGACCATCTGTTTGGCTTCTTACTACAGTTGTCTCATGGCTCTCACCCTGTTCTACCTAATTTCTTCCTTCGCCGAGGAACTTCCGTGGTCGCGATGCCACGATAATTGGGGCGATCGATGCATAGATTCGGGAAAGCACAGCCTCGTCAACAGGACTCTCAGTCAGACGCACGATCAAACCGATTTTCATGGAATTTCGAGGAAAACGAGTTCGGCGGAGTTGTATTTTTTGAGGGTAGTTCTAAAGGAGAAGAATTCGATTAACGACGGTATTGGAATACCCGACTGGAAGCTGACTATCTGCCTCTTCGTTTGTTGGTGCAGCGTTTGTTTGGTCCTCTCACGTGGAATAAAGAGTACCGGAAAAGCTTCGTACTTCCTGGCCATATTTCCCTACGCAATACTGTTGTGTCTTCTCGGTCGTGCTGTTACACTTGACGGCGCCACCGACGGTATTATATTCTTTATTACTCCGGTTTGGAGCAAGCTCCTCGAACCGAACGTTTGGTACGCAGCAGTGACGCAGTGTTTTTTCTCCTTGTCCGTCTGCTTCGGTGCAATTATCACTTATTCCTCGCACAACGACTTTAAACACAATATTTACAGGTGATTTTCTTTTTCATTTTGCAATAACATTTTCGTTTTTTTTTCGCTGAGGTAGCTATTCCTTTCGCGGATTTTTCATTTATTTGGATTATATTTACTAAATTAGAATAATAAAATTTAAACAATCGTTACATTGCTAATTTATGTTATCAACATAAAATTATCGAGAATAAATTTCGATCATCGACCGAAAAAATTTGTTTGGATTCTACACTGTTCAGAAAGCATCAAGATGCGATAGCGCTTGAATAATCGAATTCGAACAATCACCATGGTACAAAGTTATTTTTCCTAAACATATAATTACTATTACTAAGGAATTATGTTTTCCGAATTAAGAAGATTTTTTCGACTTTCTAGAGAATTCGTTTTTAAAAATTAAACTGGAGAATCGTTGACAATTATTTCAGAGACGTGGTGATAATCACGAGTCTGGATACGTTCACGAGCATGATGGCCGGATTCACGATTTTTGGGATTTTGGGGAACCTCGCTCACGAAATGAAAACCGACGATATCGAATCGGTCGTTCGAGCCGGCACTGGTTTGGCTTTCGTCTCTTATCCGGATGCAATAGCCAAGTTTGCGGTTTTTCCACAGGTGCGAATTTACACTTTTGCGTATCGAACAAAATCCTATATTTTGACAAATCACAGCTCTTCTCCATTCTTTTCTTCCTGATGATGTTCGTTCTCGGGATCGGAAGCGGCGTTGGCATGACCACAAGTATCGTCAGCGGTATCGTCGAGCAATTTCCCCATCTAAAGTACTGGCAAGTCGTGTATCCCGCGTGCTTTATCGGATTTATCGTAGGACTCGTCTACGTTACTCCGGTAAGTAAAAAAAAAATTTCCTGATATCAATTCGTTGATATCGCCGAGAATTTGCTCGTTACGTTTTCGTTCCCGACATTTTTTTTCACATCGCCGTCGTCAAGTAGATTTACCAAGAATCATATAAAATAAGTGAAACACACTGCAGTATTTTAGTCGAACACTCTGGGAAGTGCAATGACACTTTCGGAATCGTTATATAATTCATCGACGACTAACCTCAATATCTTTTTTTTACGAAATTGCATAAATAAGAAGGAATGCAACATTTTAGATTCATTTGGAAAAGAGCCGCAAAAAGATTTTAGATTTTTTAGTGAAAAGATAAATGTGCGATATTTTTTTCCAAGATTTCGGATCGCACATGAGATATACGTTGGTCGCTGATAAATTCTACATTTATTCACAAAGTTTCATCGGGTTCGTTCAGTCGTTTCCGAGGAAAGTACTGTAGAAGCGATTTCATATTTTTAGTAGTTCTCAGAAAGGTTACCCGCTATCGAAAGTAGTAATTTTCATATTTATGCAGGAGTATGACATCTATCACATATCTAATCGTCCATCATCATTTCTCTTATGGTTCCATTCTCGTTATTTTTTATTTGGGTGCCGTGACACAAAAATAACTTCAGATTCCTCATTACAGATTTTTATTTCTTTAAAGAAATCTGCAGTTTGTTTGCGATTCCAGTTTGTTTTCGGGTGGAAACCGACAACGGTTTAGCGCGACAATCGTTTTAACATTAATTACTTGAAGTTTGATCGAGTTATATTCAGTAGTTTTTGGGACGACGGTTTCTATTTTTTTCGTAATTCGAAGTGATGGTTGTTTCCGCTCGAGAGAGTAGCACTATGTGCTTGTCCTCAGTCAGTAATAAAAACTATAAAGTTTTATTCTCGGTGACGATCGGTCTGTTGGATAAAAAACGAGAACGATTGACTTGTCACAAAATTTTGAAGTCAATCGTTCTCAAATTATAATAATCTCAAATTGAAATTATTTAAAATTATTTAATTTTTCGATTACAGGGTGGCCAATTTATTTTGACTCTAGTGGATTATTACGGGACATCATTCGTCATATTTATCGTAGCCTCGTTCGAGATAGTGGGTGTCGTATGGGTGTACGGTTTCGAAAATTTTCTGGACGATGTGGAATTTATGCTCGACCGAAGACCGACTGTCTATTGGCGAATTTGCTGGTTCGTCGTGACACCGCTAATTCTAATAAGCATTTTTATCTACACCGTTGCAACGCTCTCGCCTCTGACCTATGGAGGTGCCGAACTACCATGGTCGGCCCACGTTGCGGGTACTCTCGTACTCGCGATGGGCGTCGGTCAGATTCCACTTTGGGCGATCGCCGCGCTGCTGAAAAATCGACATTTACCGAAGCGACAAATGTTGAAAAAAGCATTTTTGCCGTCGTTCGATTGGGGACCACGATCAAACGACGATCGAAATCGATGGCTCCGTTTCAAAGAGGAACGAGCCAACGTCAGAAGGCTCAGAACTCAGTCGCAATGGGTACAATATATTTTTATCTTATTTGGAATCAAACCAAAATAGTATTTTCCGTATTTCAAAAAATTGATGTATTTTAAAAAAAAATTGCGATCGTTCTGTTGACCGACGCGCGACGAATCGATCGAAAAGACGGGTTGGGGGAGGAGTGTGACGGACTGTCACAGCAGATAACTGCCTTTAACTTTAATTTAAGAGAAAGAATATGAAACTCAGTGTGTAATTTCTAAAAATACTAAAATATTAGATATGATAAGGTGGGTATACTCAGAACATAACAATGTTAACATATTATACACGATAATATATTGCACGGATTAGTAAGTGCAATGATTATATATAATAAAGCAAAATTAAGGGTTTTTTTCGTAAAAAATAATTGGTCAAATCCTTTCATGAGATTTTCCATCGTTTATCTAAAATTCAAATAATTTTTTATTCAACAAATTAATTCAAATTACGACATTGTGTCTTCCAACATTATTGTTTACAACAATAAATTCCATAACATAGAATTTTCAGCTCTGTGCTCCAGCGAGATAGACACAAATCCATTATTCCACTAAAAATAAATTGTAACAGCAAAACGCTCGAATTTAGGTATAATGTATGTACAAGAAATAGTTTACAAAAAAAAAAAATAACCAGTAGTCGTTACGACTTGGTAAGATTTCGACATCTAAGTTCCATCGACAAAAAAGCCCGCATGTTTGGATCTTCAACTTTCTCCATTATTATTTTTTGCACATCCTCGTCGCTGTTTTTCAGTTTTTCGCTCAATAACTCCGCGTACTGTATCCACACGCAATTCGCGCATCCAGACATGCAACACGTAGTAGGTACTTCGATCTCGTCGTCATTCACGTTCCCGCCCGAATTCGAATTCGGCATGTCCAATTCGGCGGCAGTGACCATAGGTCGACTTTTCGATGGCGAATCAGACTTCCCGTCGTTGCTTCTGCTTCGTGAAATAACGCTCAGAGCTTTGCCATTGACGCAGCATCGATTCTCGAGAATAATCGGTCCAAGCCGTCCTAAACTCGCCATTATACAATGAAAACAATTGCGTGTGGGTCACCACTAGGCATTCGACGACGGCTGTGTGTTCTGTGCACTATTCTCTGTTCACAAATGTATCTCAATGTTTTTTACGCGAGAATGCATCCGAGAATCAACTACAAAAACCAGCATCGCACGGTCACTCTTTCTTGGTCGCAAAATAGCGAGAACTAATTAGGTACATCGTCAATATCAAGAGCCGATAAGATGATGTTACATACGAACACACATGACAGGACACTGCTCCCGCATCCGTGTTTTCACTTAACCCACTTCGGATCGGAATCCGACTTTCATAACCTTTAAAGCTTCGTTACGCATGCGCAAAACTCTGTGCGTATCATTGAAGGGTCTCATGTAAATCGCCGTATGGTAGATATCGCTAGCGAGATTAGACGAGAGTGGCACAGGGACCAGAAAACGTCATTGAACCGTTGCATTTCAAATATGCTTACGAAAAATATCCAGCATAATAGAAAAACCTTATAATTTTTGGAAACTTGATCTTGAAGACATGGTTTTTGTATACATACATATGGTGTCTGCTAAACCATTTGCGATGAAAAAGAAGTTACTTCAACCTTTTTTCCACCACAATCTTAATTTCAAGCTCACCTCTCTCCAGAGTTAATACAGTTGACGCTGTACCATGCATAATTCACGCACGAGGTGACGCCGCGTATTCCCTCCGCTGTCGCAAGACGCTTGACGCTGCATTCAAGCGTCAATGTAAAGGGGGCTTTAGGCACTCCTCCCGCCAATCCTGCGCGGCGCCAAGTTTCAATTAATTAATTCACCTTGGATACCATTGACGTTTAAAATTACGAGATCTTGTATTTTGAGGATTTTCGACAGTCACATTTTACTACATCATAAAAATCTTGTGTCAACGCACTCTAAACATGTCACAATAAAAGGAATCGTCTGCCATCGGATTTCTTATTTCCTTTCGATTAATATTTTCCCGCACCGACGAAGCATGCCGATTAGTGGAAAATCAGAGTAACGCCATTGGCTGGTTCTACCTGCGGCTGGTTGACGATGCGTGAGCCCCGAGCCGAGCAGCTGCCGGCCCACGTGGTCGGTGGAGCCGTGGAGGGGACATCACAAAACGTGGTGGAATGAAAAATCCGTTCGAATCTGGCAGCTCTGGAACGAATTCGGCGAGTGGGTGACTTAATTTGGTTCGTTGCATTTGTACGAAAAAAAAATGGGTCGTAAAATACCGGGAAAGAAGCACAGAGGCATCAAAGATCCGGAGAAACAACGAGCAAAAAGATGGGCCGAGTAAGTACACATTGATATTTCAAAGGTTATCCAAAGAATTTATCGAATGTGCAATCAGCTGTTCCATAACCCAATTCTGTTGTTGTTTTTAGGTTAAAAACGAAGATCAATGCTCCCCCCGGAAACATTGAGGAACAGACTGTACCAAAGAGTCTGGTCCGTGTGATGAAGCTGAAAGATGACGTCAAGTCGGGGAAAATATCCGCCGTGAAGAAGAAAAGAAAACGCAAAACGAAGAAAGGTTTGATATCATTGGGCGGAGAAAATCCTAAATTGCATCCAAATGCCAGGCCCGAAAAATCTGTTCCTGTATTTAATCAACGTCCCGGCGAGAGCAACGAGAGTTTCATGTATCGCGTTAACAGAGAAACACACTTGTTCCTTAACGAAACTACTTTTGAGAAAAAGTACAATGTGGAGATTAAGAGAAATCCGGAAACGGGTAATGTCGAAGGCGTGCAAAAAGCTCCCAAAGACGAGATAGACGAGCTTATGAAGTTGAAAATGAAGCACACAAATGTAGGAAAGAAGAAAAAGAAGAAGAAGGATATCGAGCCTAAGCTGACCAAAGTGCAGAAGAGAAAAAAGAAGTTGGATTTGAAAAAAGAAAAAAAGTTGCAGGACAATATCGACGATTTCAAAGGATTCAGAGAGAAAATTGAGTTTGGGGATGTAGTTCACGCTCCGCCGGATCTAAGATTGAAACCCCTCAAACCTCGAGAAGGACGCCAGGTTGGCGAGAAAAAGCTGCTGCTTCAGAACCTATTTTCTGAGAATGAGAAGACAAAAGTTGTGAGATCCAAATCCGCGACTATAGATAGGACTGGCAAGAGAAAAGATCTGCCCAGCGCTGAGAGGAGAATCCTCGAAAAACAGCAAACCGATGTTATTGCTGCGTATAGACTGTTAAAAGCACGAAAATCTGTCAATGTACATATTTAAATAAAATCTATGGAAAAAAAAACAATACAAGTTCAATCGAAACTCCATACTGACGGGTGTGGATACTTTTATAAATGATGATTTAAGGTGTGAGAAAAAATAAACATTTGTATAAAATAGAAGAATAACGTCTTGAGAAATTTCCATAAAGGATTGATATCAATTGACAAACTGACTAAGTGAAAAATGTAACATTGAGTTGGATTTATATTATTCTCGTACATGTGCAAGAATTACACAAAAATACATATAATACAGTAACACGTGCGTTTGATGTCGCACAATCCAACAGCCGTAAAGTGCATCCACATCAGTAATAATAATAATCTTTATCCAGTAGTCCAAACAAACGGTTCCAATCGGTCTTTGATAGGCAATAAATTGTTAAGAGTTTCAAGACTCTCCAGAGTTTGATTCAATTGCATATGGCACTTGGTTAATTGTCTACTGAGTTCGTGAACCTTGTTCATCTGTTCTGCAAATTTTGCAAATTTCTTTTGTCTCTCGATTGCCAGGCTCATTATCCTATTGACTTCGGCGTCGATATTGATGCAAAGAGCTGCTTGTTCGGAGGCTATCATCTGGGCGTTTGTGTTCAAATGATGCTGATATCTTGCGCACAGGTTGAATAGGCCGATGGGGTCGAGTCGTTCCAGCACTTCAGGATCTCTTACCCCTGGCGGAAGGTTCAGAGTTCCTCTCATTATTGGCAAAAACATGGGAATGCTCTGAAGCTTTATTAGATCAGGATCCTTGTCCATGGACACGTCGCTGATTGCCGGTTTCACAACCACGATATTATGTGCCTTGCTCGTAGCTGGTTTTCGCAAACCAATAGCACCTGCACTCGATTTGCGCCGATTTACCTCCGCAGCGTTGAAACTCTTTCCTCGATAAAGCTGCGACTGTTTGTTAGTCATTTTTGGCGAATCCCCTATGGGCCTGTTGGCCGTGTACGATAGGTAGGGTAAATCGGAGTCGGAACAAATGCTAGGTCCTGGACTGGTGCATCTCGGCGGTGTGTCATCGGGCAACCTTTCCCGATTGGGAACGCTCTTGCCGCGTCTAAGTTGACCTGCTCTTGCTCGAGAACCTTCGGCACCTTGGTTAGTACCTTGCGAACTTTGCTCCGAACCCATTTCTGTTTATTTACTGAATCACTCCAAACAATGATTTGTTTTTCTCTTTTTTTTTTAACTCTCAGATTTTCGTCGCAACGACACCGCAATTGCGCCATAAATCACGTTGTCGGCTCGCGTTTCCATATCACAAAGAAGACTAATCACACGAGATTCGTTGATGAATTCAAATAATTTCGGATATCGAATAAGCTCGAACGATCTGTCAAATTATCCGTTGCTTTTTCTGATCCCTAAACAATACAACGTCGGTAGCGGACGATACCGGCGTCAGCGACATGCAATTGTCTTCTTATAGGAATCTAGGAAAATTCGTTGGTATGTGCAGATTCATCGTCGCGCAGCAGCGCCAGAGATTAGTAATCTCTGGCGAGGCTGAGCCGACGGTAACCAACGTGGTCGGTAAAAAAGGCATCACAAAACCGCCGGTGGCTCGGAATCCAGCCCAAGCTGGCAGCTTTGATTCCGCTGTAACAATGTTCAATTATGTTTACAGATGACTTTAACTCAATATATTTTCATCGTCAGTGTGATTGTTTTCACAAATAACCTAAACGTTATTTATCACACGGCGTAATTCATACCTTCTGAAAATTGCCACCAAAACCGCCGTTGATCCGGCAAGTAAGGGTACCCGTACCACCGTTCAATTGGATCTATTTTTCCGACTACTTCGGTGTACTAATCCACTGCCCAGTGGAATATAGAAATCGGTGCACATCTGCTATCGTTGACTAGGAAATTGGAAACAATCGCCACTCAGCTCTAACATTCTTCCTTACTTTTCGCCGGTAGCTTCTCTCACCGAGAAACACTGGATCGTTAGCTATCTATAGATATTCACTACGTAACCATGTCTCTACTATCATATCGTATTTATAATATCCTAAATATAAGCATGAATAGAACATATTTCAGATCCACAACTGTGCGCTATGAGACGTTAATAGAAGGTATTTCTTCATTCATTCGTACAATACAAACGCCTCGCCATCTTTCTTGCCTTCTCCCGCTTGATTCTCGAAATTTAATTTCTTCCCGAGAAATCGCAAAATGACGCGGATTAAAAACAAAAGGATCTTTTATCCTCATTTGCCGTAAATAACGTTCAAAAGTATTAAAAGTTCAAAATAATTCATAGCGTTTTTTTATCAAAAAAATTGTTTATTTAAAATGAAATTGAATAATTGTATTATTCAAAGTATTGTCTATCGCTAGCCACTTTTTCTCATCTTTCGGGTAACATACGAATACAACGTCTGAAGAACGCCTCGTCTTTTGACGCAATCTACGAATTGATCCATTTTTTACAATCTTCATAATAAATAAGCTTGTGCCCGGACAGGCTTCAAGTCATCGATCGGAACAAGTGATAATCAGAAGGAGCAATGTCTGGGGAATTCAGTGGGTGGGGCAGGACTTCCCACTTGAGCGTTTCTGAGTCGTTTTGACCGGTTTTTTTCGTATCACTTTGTCGTGTCTTTCGAAGTATTCCGGCCGTTTTCCCTCCAATGCACGCCTCAAACGCATTAATTGTAGTCGGTAGCGAACTCCAGGGATGGTTTCATTCGGTTTGAACAGCTCATATTAAACCACACCCTTCTGATCCCACTGAATACAGAGCATGAGCATGGATGCATGGATATTTCGGGCCGGGTTTAATTCATGACATTTTGCGCTTGGGATTGTCGTAACGGAATCACTTTTTATCGCCAGTGACAACTCGATGCAGTAATATCTTCCTATTCTGCCGTTGAAGTAGAAATTATATATACTGAAAATGACGCCTAATGACAGTTGTTTTACGGAAAACATTTCGCGCTGGTAATACATGAAGAATGTACTACCTACGCGATCTCTGGTAAAACGTTACGAATCATGTTCAATTCCTAATATATTTCCAAACTTTTCCAAATCCGTTGTTACACTTCGGCTATGATCGATCATCCGGCCATGTAGATCCTCACCCTCAACAGAAATAATGCATATATGCATCGACGAGTTTCTCCAACCGCCTGCGGTTAGGATGATCGAATCTAGCGAATTCTATTCGTCGATTGTAAGAGTAGTTTTGAATTACCATTGCTCGTGTATCGGAGCTTGCAATGCTCCGATATGTCCGAGGATATCCAACGAATACGACGAGATGTTAAACGTTGAAGAAATAAGCCTGGCAGGTTTGCTGCCCGAGGTTTGCTCCAACCGCAAGGCTTCACGCACAATCGTGCGATCTAAGCCGCACGCAACCAGACACAAGAGTACGAAAATGGGTGATCTCGAGAAAGCTATGCATTTGGTACGAAAAAAGAATGGAAGAAGTCTGTCCGAATAGTAACTTTCTTTTATATCGAGATGAAGCCACTTTCAAAATAACATCGAAAAAATAATCATTCGAAAAGACGACTAGTGAGTTTTGTGTGTATCAACCGAATATCATTTATTCACGAACGTCATTGTTTCGCATCTGAGTATATAACAATCATTAAGTCGTATCAATCGCAATTCAATCGCCTGAATTTGTACATGCGTTAAGTCCGATAACGAGTAACCTCGAGAAGGTAATTCGCTTTCGGCCAAATGGCATTGTCGGGAACGCGGGAGAATTGTAAATCGTCGTTAATATATTAGTTACCCAGTTACCCAGTCCCAGTTGGCGACGTGTGCTATTTAGAATACGCGATAGTGGCGCGTTCGCGTCACGTTAAAGATAGACTTACAGATAAACCAAAGGAAAGACAAGACAAAAAACTCGTTAAAACACAATCTCCGATTTGCGACGCAATGATATTTATCTCGATGATTATAGTTGCAACTAAATCAGGTGATTTAAAGACTCCGATGAATAACAGAACGTGTTGGCGATAAAGCTAGAGCTTCTTAGTAATTTAACGATGTCGCTGTAACCGGGTCAGCTGGTGTTGCACAGTCGTATGTGTATTTGTGTTTGTGTATAGATACCTATCCAAACCTAGCAGTTGTTATTACGATAATCCGCGTACAACTTAATCATACAACTTAACGTCCGTCACATCCTCTCGGCCCCGTTGTTCCCGCAGTCCTGCCGTGGCACGGCATCGGTATAGGCATCTAATAACAGACCCTGATGGAAAACGACCGGCGCAATATGCGCCCATATGCGTAAGACCCAACTAAGATGTTTCACGAAAAACGGATATTGCACATTTTATTTTCCTAAGTGAAATTTTATTCTTTATATTGCTGGATCACAGGAATTTTTAATTTTGATTTTAAGCAAGCGGATACACGATGCGCTTGGCTCTTAACGGATAAGGTATGATCGTATTCTTATCGCAGGACAAGCAAATATGGACAAGAGATGAAAGAAAATTCGTAATATCTGGTTGCGGCTCTACGTAGCAACGTGGAAAAGCCAAGTGGTGGCGCATAGAGCGAATGAAGTTCCATTCATAGTAACACAGAAAGAAGGGCGACTGCCTGCTCCCTTCAAGTGGCAATTTCGCGATAAAAATCGCTGAGTTACGTATAGAAAGGAGCAATAGCAACGTGTGCAATATTTATTGGACTTATGTGTAACGTTATACGCAGTACTTGCGTGCTCCGGTCAACGTACGGAATGTTCGCAATGGTGTCGCGCCGTTTGGTATGTAAATTACGGCGAGCAGAGATCGAAAAAAAAAATTGACAAACAGGTTCACGAGATCGCATCGTTCCAAATCTTTCCGACAACCTTGAACGGATGCTGGTCTTCGTTTTTATTGAAAAAAATTATTTTTGTTTACTCTGCAAATCATAATTTGATGTAAAAGTTATTTTTAATAACTTATAAGCGTGTGTCTTATTTAAATTATTTTCCAAAACGATGATAAAGATAATAATTCTCATGACGCTATGGAGTTATTTTTAAAAATATATGAACGATATTCATAAATTATTTATAATTAATTCATTATTGATTATTAATTGATGTCCTCCTATAAGTGTTGGTAATTGTTAAAAAAAAAAATTAGTATAACTATGGTAAGCTTGTTGGGATATCTGTCAAACTGGGCTCATTGAGCGATTGAATAAGGCTTTTGACTTTCCAATTTCTTTGCGACGCGGTAAATTTCGCAAACATGATAATATATTTCTCCGATACGATCTATGATACACCACATCGAGGACGACTTTTTTTCCGTCTATTTTATGAAACGTTGAACAAGCGATAAAAATGTCTTCCCACGGTTAAACACGGAGATCACAATAAATATCCTTCGACGTAGGTACTTATATTATGCGGGAGATGAAAGATCACGGTTAACCAAGATTGCGGAGATGCGACTCCCCTATCTTCACCCCACTGGGATAACACACAGCCGAGCGTGGGTAGGTAGGTCCACGGTACACGAATATACACTATCTGGTCGCGGCACCGAAAGCACCGGAGAGAGACACTGCTTGGAAATTTAACGCGAGCGCGTGGCCTGGAATAAATTATCATGTTTCAGTATACCATAAGTAGGTGTAGCATGGCTCGAATGGCTGTACCGCGGCGAATGCTGCGAGTTACCGGAATTCTGTAACTCTCTGCCAAATTTAAGGATGTTTTATGCAGAATGCGTGCTTGAAGTTTTGTGCTTCTACGGAAAAACATTCTTCCTCCGTTCTGTACTATCGCTTTCTTTCAGTTCTTCGCGAATCCGCGTTTTAACGGAATGTAAAAAATAAAAAAGTGTTGGATATTAGTGAGACTGTTTGGGAAATAATTAATATCAATTATATTGTGCGTCTTCTAAATGCATATGGGGCAGAACGCTTCAATTCGAACGGGTCAAAACCCTCACATTTTCAGAAACGGTCTCCGAACAGTTATATATACTGGATAAATCGATTGCAACGGTTAAAACATTTTTTTACGTGTTATTCAAATGCAAATCAATGTAATAAATGTAGAACGTCTTAGAATTGTCCGATTGGGCTCAGATTTGGCTCTATATTATTTGATATTATATATTTAAAAACTTAAAGCTGCCGAAATTTTTTACCACGTAAGACACACTGATATAAGATAATCTAAGATATATATTGTGCATTTATAAATCGCATGATACTACAAATGTTGATTACTTTCAAAACATTTCACTAACATTTGATATTTTTTCATTTTTGACATTCCGTCAAAACGCCGATTAGCAGACATATACATGTATAAGATATATCGTATACATGTATACGATTCTCAAGTCAAGATTCTTATTCAAATTACCGTGAGCGTCGGTTTCACCTAATGCTGCCATAATAATTAATTTAGCTTATGACGAAACCCGGTTAGAAATTATAGCAGTCGCGAAAGCCGTCGCTTTCGACCATTTCAATTTTGTTATATCTCAGACTATTATTTGCCACTTAAACATTGCCAAGAATATGAAATAATAACGTAAAGATTAAGTACCGCGAGCGGAGCCGTAAATTCGTGGAGAAATGCACGAAAACTAGACATGATGGTGTCGCTGCGTTGATAAGAGATATCACCGGCCGGCGCCCGGTCTCACACGGTGGCGTGGCGGTACTCGCGGTCCATGTCCTTAAGGCGGTTGTGCAAGCGAGAACCGTCGTGGTGGTCGTCGTTGCATCGTCTCGCACCCGCGGCGTTAACCGCGCGGTGCGTCTGCGCGGTTTACGTGTGGCGCGTAGTATCTTCGGGTGGGGGGAGGTAAGAGCGGGAGGGGTAAGTCTCGTCGCGGTGTTATTCTGTCACCCACGCAGTTAATCTGACCAGTCAGTGTGCAGCGAGCTCTCGCGAATGACGGTTTGTTTCGCGGTTACTCGACGCGCCGTTCTACCAACCACGTGGATCAATCACAATTTTCTCGGGGTTCATAAACATACGAATTTTCATCTCTTGCCAATGAATCGTGTGAAACAACGGTCGACGAATAGTTTTAAATCGATTTTTTTTCGTTTTTTTTGTTGTTTCTTTTGCCGTGAAATTGAACTGCATTAGGACGTGGAAGACGAAAGTTCATCGGAAATTCAACATCGACGAGGATCGTCCGTTCGCGTGAGACTGACAAATTTTGCGAGTGAGTCGATCGCGTGAGATGCGCCTTTATTGCCCGGCGTAATATGCGCCGTTGTTATAGCTTTATTGGAATTCACATACTTCGAAATTACCGGTTTTCGAAATCAACGGATTCCACGTATTTTGGTGGATTTCCCGACAAATTTTTTATCGACGTGATACTTTGCCGGCACGAATAAACGAGCTATCGACAAATTCGGTTTTCTTTGATTTCGTTCTACTTTATTCTGTAAAAAAGCACGTGTGTTTATTCTGTGTTTATTCTGCATTCTGTGTGTGTGTTCATTCTGTATTCTGTTTGTTGTATCTGATTATACACATTTTTTTCCTTCGCTTTTACCTCAGAATATTTTTTATTTCGCGACGATACATACACGGGTGACGAATCGATTATCTTTTTAACATATGAATATGCGAGTGGAGCCTATACAGACGTTATCGCGATAATCGTAAGGCCACCTTTCGTACATACTCAAGTTTTGTATGTACTTCAAAAGCTCTGCCATTGCGTCAAATACGAAAAATCGGTAAAGAATATCGAGGTACGACGGTATCAAACCCCATTGACGGAAACTGAAATACCGAGAGCGAGATCTCCGGAGGAAAACTTAAAATTTCGCGAGGCTTCGAAACGAAATTGCATACAATTACACGAACCGACAGCGCTGACGCCGGTGCGAGGAATAGCCTCCCCCCCCCCCCCTCCGCCCCCCGGGAGGGGACCGAAATCGTCCAAAACTGGAAGGTTTGCGAACGAACCGGTAGGAGCGCTCTCGGACTCGTTCGAGGATGTATAAAAGCAGTTTGCCAAAGCCGTGAAACATAATTGCGTTACATAAAAGGTTTTAACGCTAGTGGGCTTCTAACAGTTTTGTTTCGAACGAGGGGAAACCCGTTGGTCCGCCGGGAAATTGCCCCGAGCGGCACTCGGCGAACAAACCGAAAGAAGAAAAGAAAAGTCCGAGCTAAATTCGTGAAACACGAGCGATGTATCTGCTATGTATCTGAAGGAAAGCCGCGCACGCGTCGTTCTAATATGGGTTTCGCGTGTATGAGTTTTGAAAAGTTTGAGGCAATGTGGCGAATGACGTACGCGCTTCGAACACTTTCAACAAGAAATTTGTGATTTATTTCGAAGAGAGAGATCGATCCGGATCGAATTGACTCTAAGGGCCGGATTGGTGTGAATTAAGAAAAACATTTTAATTCGAAAGTTTGAATCTTTGAAAGCCCGTTGTATAAATGTTAGGAGATTGACATTATTTTAGTCGTGATGGCCAAAGGTTGGAAACAGCCGTAGGTGAGACAGTCGCACGATTATTTATTTCCGAATGCATTGTTCTCGAGACTACTTTTTTTTTTAAAAAGGTGCGCGGTCGGACAAAAATTGTTCGAGTCATCAGTCTAAAATTGAAGTACGTCATATTCGTTTTTATTCTTCATTACGCTGCGTAGCATTTTTGCTTATCTTTAGAAATTCATTATTTATTCAAACCAAAAATTTTCGAAGAACCGTATTATTTCGACATTTTCGTTTTAAACGACCGCCATTTTGGTAATGGAAAAAAACGTTTCCAGCGGGATAGCAGCAGTATCACTGATTCATTATCTTCGTCAATGTTTTTTATCCACGAATTCCGTGACGATCTATCATGCGAACCGTCAACACGCTTTCTTTCAAGGATCATTGTACAAAAAACATATTGAAGCATGCAAGCTGCTGCCTTTAAGGCAGGTAATTCTGAGGTAATGCACGAACTCGTTTATGAGGAACTATTTTCCATCAATTCTGACTTCCTTCTATAAGATTTCGTGCATTACCTCGAAATTGGAAGAAGCAGTTTGCAAGTTTGCAGCTTGTTCCCCGTCTTAAGTTCGATCCCTTCGACAGATCTTCACCAACTTTCATGCTAGTATAGCCCAGTGATATTCCACACTTGTGTTCAATTAAGGTTCAATTGGTCGGAGCTGACGTGATTTAGAGCGATAACGTAAATTTTTCGAAAAATTACAATTTCTATCAGATGAGACTCGGTCGACCGATCTTCGGGAAATCGCGTACATAGTACGGTTCAGTGATACTCCATTTCTATAGCGAAGTCCGGCTTAATTGGTCGAAGCAGACATAAGTCAAACGAATTCGATAGCAAACACGCGTGGGCACCTGCTTGTAAAGAACCATTTAGACCGATGACTGAAAATTATAGGACGCTAGAGTCGTAACCCACATTTTTTAGAAATCCAAAACACTGCAAATTCAAGCGGGTGCGCAAATTATCATACGGGTGATCGGCAGATCATATGACTTTACGTGTGTGCAAAGTTTGCGTGCTGTAGCTCAAACCGTTCTCGAGTTATGGACGTTTTAATTTCGCAGGGTCATTACATGCACACAAATACACGCATATGAAAATCAACGGTTTTTCTGCGTAACAGAGAAAGCTATGTGCCAGTGCAAAAAATTGCTACCGACATTTTTCACATCAACATGTTTCGAATGTGCTGAAACAACGAGAAAACAGTTTTGTATAATGTTTAGATGTACCCAAGTGAAAAAAAAGATGTAAGCTTTGTACAAAAAAATGACAGCGGTGACTCGAAATGACCGCTGTTTTTTATCACATAATCAAGTGACTCATACGTATAGATTATATGCGCATTATATAGAGTATGCATATAAAGAACGTATGCCCATTACTGTCCATTTTTGGATTTAGTTCATATCTTTCTTTCCACTCGGCCACATCCAAACGTTATCCAAAAGTGTTTCCCCGTCGTTTGAACAAATTTGAAACATGTTAACGTGAAAGATTTCTATAACAATTTTTAGCACCGTGACATAGCTTCCTCTATCACGGATAAAAACCGATGATTTTCTTATCGTCAGTGTAGGCGTAGATTTGTAGCAAAACAAAGAAATAACAATTTTTTTTTTCAATCGTTCGATGATTTTCAGCCAGCTCGGAGAAATTGAAAAACCTAATTTTCAGAGTTATCTCTCTCGCACCAGTTTCAAATTGCAGACCGTGACACATTGCCTTAACTCGAGAAGGTGAGCGGCGCGATAAATGTTTAAATTAAATTCGATCAATCTTCGAATAAATTAAATCGTTCCCGGTGCCGGAACGAATAAAATACGTACGTAAAACGCGAAGCCGGGTGTTGGTCCGTGCACACCTTTGGCATATCTGTGTGTCGAAGAGGGGCAGCGTACGTGTGAGATGTGTAAACACCTCGGTTGCTCCCGGCTCTTTGGCTGACTCTCGAGAGACCGAATCGATTTCGTTGCTGTTGTTACAGAAAGATTGCGCTACCGGATCATAAATGCAAATGAAATAAAATCACGGACCCGTGCGGGCGACAGAGGACCACGGTCATGAAATCAGCCGGGAAATTATTCATTGATTGGCGTGAAATTGTCACCGGACTGTACATACAGATACGTTTTAAACAGGAATTATTCACACAAGTGCTGCAACGGCTGATTGGCAATACGATTTAATGACGTACGTGTTATAATCTAAATTAGAAATCGTATGAATTGTTTCGAAACAGAATATCTACGTTTTTTTTCCTTTTATCTGACGATTTTCAGGTCCTTTGACCTACAGGGAAAGTACGAATTAACGGACAGAAATATTGTTCGATCGATGAGTAACCGAATATTAGAAATTGAAGCGAATTGTTCGAAAAATTATGACAACGAGAATTTTACATCCGTATCGATAAACGTGTAGTATTTTCGATTAGACTATACAGAGACTAGCTAAATAAAGTTTTAATTTCTTTATAACTATTAATTGTTTGAATTATTTTACGATTTAAATAATATATTTCTCTTCACAATATTTTGTCAACCAGCCGACCTTGAATTTTTCGCGGACAACGAATTTCGCTATTTTTAAACAAACTTGAGAGTGGACTTCCAAAAAATAATGCGAAAACGAGTAGAATCCTGAAAGAACGTCAGTATAATCGACAAAAGCGTCGATGACAATTTCCAAACAAATATAAATATTTAGTCAACTATAAGCATCCGCATATAAACGATAATCGTGTTTATTCGATCGACCAAAACTTCCGATCACGTTCAAGCTGGGGAAGACATCAAGATTTTTCGTCGAAAAATGATGCAGTGAGAAAAATAAACATGGAAAAATTTACCAGAAAAAAACCTTTCCAGACGGAAGCGCAATTGGAATTTTTTTATATGTAGTTAAATTGTATTCTTTATGTACAAAATCGTTGAATGAATAACGAGTTTCACCGGTGGGTGCCCTTAATTTTCATGGTCGAGCGAGAAAAAGCAGCAACCGAGAAAAATATCGTAGCTCAACGTGTGGCGTCCACGCTCGGGCAAAGCGGTAAAGTTGAGTTCCAATTCACACGATATCTCACGCAACGTTCCGTTGCCTTTCTCCCCGCTCGTGTTAGCTTTTTCCAGTAAGCATCGGAATAATAGAATCCCAGAACAACGCTCGGTATTCACGCGTGCGATTAAGAAACTAATAAGGAACAGTTCAACGTTCTTTGGCTTATCACAATAAAATATATATAATAAATCAGTGCGATTGATATCGAGAGAAGATCGTTGCATGGATCGACTAACAATCGGTCGTTACAGTTATTGGGAAAATGTTTCTACGAGATGTTGAAGGTGTGTAAAATCACAGAAATATTGGAATAATCGTAGCCCAATTTCGTCACCGTTTAATTCGCGCTGGGATTGGTCGTCACTTTCCGGCACTGCGATCAGGATTGTAGAAGTACCACAATTGTGCTTTAAGTAGTGGGAAAAGACGATAGGGGTGGTATTTCGTAATCCCGTGTAGGCAGTGACCTCCTTTTCTTAAAGTTAAGTGTGCAAATCTTTATCAAGCTCGGAGTAAAACTGTATATCACTATAAAAAACCGACCCACAAATACTCTTCTTTATATATAGAGATTCGTAGATTGTAAAATAATATACAGATGTAGAATAGAATATCCGAGCGCTATATCGTATTCTCATATTTGAGAGATCATCAGTTTTATGCGTTTCTATTTCTCTCGGCTTTTTGGCTCAATCCCCTACCGCTGCCGATAAAAGCTCCATTCAGACACTCTTACGCCTATGGCCACATCCAGCTCGAGGAAGCCAGAAACATTGATCCTACATTTTGGGCCTACCCATGAGGCAAATGGTAGGTGTAAATGGATCATTAGCCGTTCGGCTTGACCGTATCCAAGAATCTTATCGCGATTTTCCCATTACTATTCCTGTATCGAAATAATTCTGTTGGCACTGTCTTGGTCCGTTATATCAGTGAGATTACTCCTTCATTCTTCTCGGCCCTTAAGTCGAGCCCCTCCGGAATCCAGGTGGAGACACCGTCCACACATATTTTCACATTCGTGGTCACATGAGGCACGAAGAACACCGGGTCGCTAAAGTGCTATTCTAGCCTCACTAGCAAAGCTAATAGAGGGTGCAAATGGTTCATCACCCAGTCAGCTAGACCATGTCCAAGTATCTCCACGCAATTATCCCATTCAGCCGGAAAATAATTGTTTTTCGCAAAACTTGACTTTCACTCAAGATCGAACATTGGATCTTCCATCTTGTTCCCTATTCCGCAATTTATCTTCCGCGTTTCCCAAGCAATGTTTAACCGGTGCTTGTATTTTCGTTTCTAATTCGAAGACGGAACGCCAACGGTGTGACGCTCCGATCGCGGTTGCTGCTGCTGCTGCGGTGGCGCGTGTCGTTCAAACATTGAATTGTCTCTCTCGACATGTGTCATTAACGTCGAGACTAATTCGCCATTGGGACGTCGCGATCCGCCCCTCCGTCGTTTCTCCCTACAAGTGGCACCGAGGACGCGTGCTTCTCGTGCTACGCCAACGGCTCGACGGACGCTGCTTCGTGTCGTAGTCGGAAACGCGGGGATTCGAAAATAGAACGAAACGTTCTCGTTATACATTTTGTTGTTGCACGGGTTTTTCGGCGTCATCGCGATTCTCCACTCGCTAAGGATGAGGGGAGTAGGGGCATCGGATTACCGACCCGGAATTCACGACGTCGGCGGTGGCATCGAAACAAAGCGGTGTATGCCACCGACGCCGACGATCCAACGTTCCGCCATCGTGAAGCAATGCTCGATGGAACAATACGAATCTCTCTTTCGCGTCAACTATTCATCATTGCTAATGGATTTTGCCGCAGAATAGACTTCGTGAACGAAGAAATTATTTTTTCTTTCGACGGATAAGGAATTTTCGTTTGGGCAACGTTGCCATTGCAATGAAGGATGAGTTAGAATTGATTAAAAAAAATAAATATAAGAGTCTCTGTAATTATTAATTGCAGCTATGCTCATTTTAGATAAATTCTTACTTTTAATTTTTTTTTATAATGGACTTTGAGCTTATAAACAAAAGATAATTGTTTAAGAAGCTCGAAATATAAACAATTTGGAGGGTCGCAAGATTTTTCCGAAGTTTGATAGGGCGATTACTTTTACTAATGTATGTTGTATATAAACAGTGGATAGTTGAATCATCCACAATGCGTTAATTAATTCAATGACTTGAGACTGATAATTGTGATTATTCAATATACGGTATTTTTTATTCGCCGGAATAGGATGGATTTATTTTATCATAACACATTGGACGATCGGAAACGCCTGTGGATTTACTACCATGAAATGGTTTCACCATGATTTGGGCATACCGTGGGAACCATAACCGAAGCCACCCGAATTACAAGTCTATCGGCTCAACAACTCTCCGGCGTTGATGTTGGTTACCCAGCATCGCTTACCGCTTTTACCCGAGAACACTTATCATCCAGTTTTAGAGGTCCGGAGTGTTGCTAGGTGGTACAGATGTTAACCGGTGAACTTGTAATTTGGGGAATTTAAATTTTGGTAGAAACGTTACGAGAGGAGAGTGAATTACAGGTAGTGAGCGCCGTTATTGCATGGTAGATATATATCTTCCGTACGATTCTTTCGCTCTGTGTATAATTGTGTTATCCAGAGGTATTTTGCCGAATTTAATCGCCAAAGTTACGTTTCTCGTTAGATAAACTTATCCTATAGTAATAAATGTTGTATTCCACATGAATTTTGATAAATATTTCTTATTTCTCAATAGTTACGAGCTGTGTATTGTGGTCGAAAAAATGAAAACGACATTGAGATTATTCTCTAAATCGTATTTGTATAGGGCGTGTCGCGCTGTGTCGCCTAACTAAAACCCTTCTATCCCCCGATGTGGTTGATGATTTTTTTAAGTATCTGTCCGACCCTCGGACCTCACTGATATTATTTCCGATTTTTTCGACTCCTCCTTTCCCTTTCCCCACACCCCTTCTTTTTTTAAAGAGGTAACTGCTATTTCGCTAATTTTGAATTTTTTTATTAAATCTACATTTTCACCATGAAGGAGCCACCACTAACTCGAAGCTGATGTCATGTAAAATTTGTTTTTGTATTTCCCGCCAGTACATTTACACAAACGAACACAATTGAGTAAATACTTATATTTTTTGGTCCACTGTTGCTGCAGCCACGTCGGTTGAGTCCCGGGGACGAAGTTTTGACGTTGGTTCTGTTGTGCGACGTAATTTGTTATCCCCGGTGCGCGACCAGACGATGAGCCACGGGTGTGCTCATAAGTAATGCTAATTGTCCGTTTTTGTAACACGTAGACGCTGACGGTGGTTAGCTGATGAGTAGCTCAGTCAAGGTCCACAGTGCTTTCGATGTTGTACGAAAGACGTCAACCTACAACGTTCGTTTGGCTCAATGGCCAGAATCTCGTGTCCGTTCGGTCAGTTCGCAAGGTTGACTGTCGTACACACTAGGGTGTCCCTTAATAAAGTCATGTTGGAATCTTATAGATGTTACTTACTGATACGATTCAAGGTGTATAGCAAAATCTGGGCAAAATTGGAGACCCGTACGATAGTATTAATGAATTCGATTTTGATCGTTTAAGCTCTTTCATCAATTGAGCATTCGGATTCAATAACTTGACCGACGCTCGAAGATGCTTAAAAAGGATGTCAAAACGATTGGAGAAACGGAAATTTTCAATTTGAAAAATGAATTTTTGAAAAAGACTAGAGTAGAGATTGATAAGACTATTGAGTAGACTAAAAGAAGTAGAGATTGATAAGACTTTGGTCTTTTTTGCATTTGCAGGTTTTTATGTGAGAACTCGAGCATTCACGCAATGGAGAAAAATAAAAAAAGACCTTCGCGACACGTGTAAATATATATTCACGTTGCAACGGTAAAAAAACAATAAAAATAAGCTCACGTTTTGTCATAAAATTCCTATGGATAGCTAATTTCAGCGCGACATATATAATTTCCGATAAGATTCTTGGTTCCCGTGGCAGTAAGTCACGACGGTTAACAGGTTTCACGAAATTTTCAAAGATGACCATACGTTTTATACAAAGCTTTGCGCACTGGTGGCTTTCATAAAAAAACCGGCGATAAAACGCCTCCGACGATCGTAGTGGTAGACTATTTCTTCGTGGGTTCTCATGGGAAAATTTTATTCTGACGACAATTTTTTTCGTGTTTTTCATACTGGAATACTCAATTCGGTAATTCGAGGAAGCGTCCCGATTTGATTTTAATCGTTTTACCTCGTTCCGGGCACTATTAACATTGACCTAGCTTCTATTATCAAATTACCAATTATTAAGCATTCGGATTCAATAACTGGACCGACGTTTAAAACTGCTTAAAAAGGGCGGTCGAAATGGTTCGAGGGATGAAAACGTTCAATCTTTAAATATTAATTATTTGAATAGACAGACTTGTAGAGATTGATAAGGCTCGTCTTTTTTCCATTTGCAGGTTTTTATGTGAGAACTCGAACATTGACGCAATGCAGAAAAATATAATAAAGACCTTCGAGACACGTGTAAATTTATGTTAACGCTCCGACACTAAAAAAAAACAATAAAAGATCAGCTCACGTTTCGCCATAAAATTTGTATGGATAGATAACTTCAGCACGACATATATCGTTCCCGATAGGATTCTTGGTTCCCGTGGCACGGAGTCGCGACGGTTAACCGATCTCAAATAATGTCCAAAGACGGCGACACTTCATACAGATCGCTGGCTATTCGTAGCTCTTCCGAAAGAAAGCCTACGATAAAATATCTTCGCCAATCGTAGTGGCATATTATTTAGTTTTTCTCGTTTTTCATCGAAAAGTGTTGCTCTAAAGAACCGTTGTCTGTATTTTCATGCGAGAAATCTCGATTCGCTAATCTAAGAAGGTTTTTCGATTTGATTTTGATCGTATCGTCTCTTTCTGGTCACTATTAACATTAACTGATTATTTACAACTTGCAGTTTATTCTCCATCTGAGATTCGTTTTTTCCGATCGATCATCACTCAATTTTATACATAGTACGGCTAAGAGTGATATTTCTTACCCTTAGTGAATTGGGATTGATTTGATTTGAAAGTGAAGTGAGCGATAATGGACATTGTTCTTTGAATTCAGAGTGTTATAAAATCCGATTCCTCCAAGCATCAACAAATCGTTTGTATGGTACGCTTGAGTGACGTTTTATACCCGCATCGAGTTCAATCGTTCGAAGCTGACTGGAGTTAGATCAAAACGTAAGTTATTTGAAAAATGTTAAGTTCCCCAAAATTTTACCTTTTAGATGGATTGGGCGGAAATTGAAGACAGAGCATCCTTCACCACCATTCGATTTGTTAAAAAGTATTTAGACCGTTAATTTGCGAAATTTTAAAACGCATTCAAATCCGGGTGACTATGCCAATTATCACGAAATTTACAGACGACAGATGGATTATCAAGCTCCATATGTCTGCAGTTTGTACGACGTTCAATCGACGATTGTACGAAGGCATAGACGTTCGATTTTTGTATGATTATAAGACACGAAAATACATGCATATATGGCCTATTCCATACCGATTCGAACGGATTTAGCCGTGACCATTTTTGATCTAGCTGATAGTTTTATATGTTTTTGTACCAATGAATCATCAATTAACTAGAAACTGTGTAAATTATGTTTCTGCTTCCGTGGTTATTTTTCTTCATTTCTGAGTCAAAAACAATCTATGCCACGTAGTACTAACACGTTGAGCGCCACGTCAACCATCGGTGGCTGACACTAGACTTTCCGTTTAGGCCGCGTCAACCACCGCTGGCTGATAGCGGCTTCTAAGCGGCGCGCCCGGCCTTACAGGAACTCCCTTAAAAATCAGCGTGGCGCTCAACGTGTTAACATTGAAGCCGTTTACCCAAAATTACGTTAGTAGCGTTAGTGAAGATAGCAATAGTCAAACCAATTACCATCGAAATCGTCAAACGTTGCCCATTGCGAGCTAACTCTTTGAAAATGCCAGGCATCGCATCGAGTTTGACAAGAGCATCCGCTTCTTGCGGTTCTAGAAAAAATTTCACTCGCACCTTCGCCAGCTGCTGCAGCCGCGTATTGACGGTGGGTAAACTCCTTTGCCCGCTCCGCTCGCTTCTTTCTACGTTCTCGTGACTCCAATCTTCCTTTTTTTATCCGTCTCTTTCTCGCTCTCGTTCTTGCAATGACAGAACATAGCTCGTATATTGGAGTCTGTCGACACCAGAGAACGATCGATCGAGTTTTAGTACCGGAAAATTCTCTATTTTTCGTCGTAAAATCCAGAAAATGTTCGCTCTCTCTCTCTGTTTTTTTTTCTTATTCAACGGATTCACGGTAATTGTTGGTTACCGAACGGCCCGTTTGATTGCTCGGTGTAGCGTTGGCTTCAAACAAAGTCAGTCCATAAGACGCTCGTAAATGCGTGATTGGACGCGTTATGGCTCTTGTTGAAACGCCGATCGTAAATCCGTGACGCTGACTCGTTGATCCCAAGACGCCGGTGCACACGCGTCGATACGTGTAACGTTACGTCTCGAACCGACATTGAGAAGTTGCGTGCAGATTTTGCTCGAGTACAGATGTTTCAAATTGTAAATTTGGAGAGACCGTGATGTATGATTTCTTGAATTTCAATCGATTTGCTCATAATTGCGTGGAACCATGCGGAGAAATAACGAATAACATTTTTTCTTTGCCGAATAAATTTTTATTCTTAGGGGGTAGTATACCGAGAAAAAATTCGAGCGAGGATAATTATTGTTCCACAGTATTCGAAACGCTTAGATCGTAGGTGCTTCTTATAATAAGCACCAATGTTGGACGATAGATTCAAGGTCTACGTGAATCATCAAATTCGGTTTCATACGCGTATAAAAAAATTAAGTAGACTGAAAAACAGTTCCACGAAATTGCTGGGTGCTCTACGACGAATTAATAAACACTGAAGCAATCGTGTCGATTTAGACTACTCGAAGGGCATGGTCAATATTTTAGAGCACCCGATCAACTTCAATTAGTGGCTAATTTCTCAATTTTTCTAGTTTCAAAAGAGGTTTACTTAATACCACTGACGTGGACTGGAACATACGAGAAATTTCGATTATGTAACTGGCTACCATTTTATGACCCGTATATGCACGAACACTTGGGTTATCGCTGTCTATGGTTTCTTTGGGTTTTTATTACGACTTCCAGTTTTCTTTGTGTCCGTCCGAATCCGTCCCCTATGAAGTTGCATTGCCATGAAACGATGGGACCGGCAGGAACGTTTGTGAAACCCTACAGAACCACTTACCGACTGCGTGCCTATCGTTGCTAGGTTATTCGAGAACTTTATTGCGCAAGATCTAGTCATCTGACGTGCGATCGCGACGATTCGCTGAGGCAATATCGCAACATCTCCCGTTGAGAGACTTGAGTACTTTTGTTGGAGGATGAATAAAAAATGCAATTTTATTTCAATCGCATTATAACGCGTCCTAAAGTAATGGAATTAGACTTCTGCTTTGTTATGTTAAGCTGGAAAACAAATCGAATCTAGGTTTACTAAATTGTAAGCCTACGTTGAAACTAGCGACCTCGAACATTCCTTGCAAATGAATATTCTGATCATTTTTCGGGCTGCTCGTCCTGCTTTTGTTAGAATTATAAGAACTGAAAAGGACTATATTTTTGTTCAGGAAGCCGTTCGCAAAAGTGCAACCATAAACAGTTTCGTATACACGATTATAATTAGGTGGAATTTCTTACGCTAAATAGTGCAAGGTCGTATTCCTTGAATTCTTGAATTTATACATACATCGATATTGCGTCCGAACGGCAGTTGCAATATATATATATTTATATATATATATATATGTAGAATATTTTGTCAGTACCGAATATTCGAACCAGTTAGCGCGCTCGCTGATCTGATATCCGAAATCACGGCGTACAGCAGGAGCGCGTCAATCCGTCGCTTATCGCTCGAATTTATTCGATAAATCATGCAACATTATATCGCGAAACGTTGTCCTTGTACACTCTAACGATTTGCCATTTTATTTTTCTTGTTCGCAGATATTCACGTACGAAGCTCTCACGGTACACAATGGAAAACGACTACTAACTAACAGAGTGTGGAATTAACAGCGTGTTGAGAAGCGTATTAACGAATTTCTAACGCAATGTAAATAGTCGAGGAATGGAAAAGCAAGAGATGGAGGAATGTCGCAGTTCGTCGATCCAATCGCCAGCCATCGAAGGTAAGTCCACCCAACACCGCGCTACATCATCTAACTCATAGCCGAACAAATTACCGATTTTACGTATCGCTTGGTCGTGGAAAATATTAACGAAATAATTTAACCGCATTCGGGTTCTCAATTATCTCGGTCATTTTGCGCTTAAATAATTTTACGACGATAATCACTATCGCCCGGTAATGGAAAGAGAAAGAGAGGGAGAGCCAAAAAAGATAGAAGCGATATTTTTACGAGTCTCGGTAACGTCGACGAGACGGAACTTTCGTGAAAATAATAATCCGGGTGCTACGAGACCAAAGACGCAATGAGAGAAGAGAAACCGCGTTTACCGATGACGCCCGCTAATTTCATTCGTACAACCGCAAACGCGTTGAAGAAAGCTCTCGGGCACGAGACGACGGATAGTCCGCTATCCGTTTGGATAGCGAGGTCGCGAACTGCAGATAGTGTCACCAGACTGGCCGACTGTTGTCGCTGTTGTTACCAGCTAGGTTTCTTCGGTTATTTATCATACCGTGTTAATAATACGCGAACGTATTTTACGACTTTCGGAGACAACGAGACCCGAGAGCATCGTGAGATTTCGCGAACGAGCCACACGGCCGGTCGGTCGAAGCGAGAGTTCGGCGGACGACGCGATTCTTGTGAGACGAAACGGCACGGAACGGACGAATATCTCAAGCGGTACTATTCACGTCAAGTGCTTCATGGATTTTTATACGGTCATAATAATGCTTCTCGTTAAAAGTCAGCGGTGGAGAAAAAAAAATATATATACTTCAACCTCTCGAAAAACGACGCTGAGAGGAGAGATATACTAGTTTTCGATCGCGCGCAAGTACTCGGGCCGTAATTCGGGATAACGGTGAATTATTTGACTCTGAGACGATTTCGACGAAGGAAATTTGGAATTATTTAATTCATAGCAATAGAACGTACTCTTTAATGGCATGAAGCGCAATGAGAGAGCTTTTTTCGTTTTGTTTTGCCGGAGATGTAGTAATCATAGTGATAATAACTATAATAATAATGAAATTAAAAAAAATAATAAGAATAATAATAATAATAATAATGATAATGATAGTAATAAATAATAGGTATAAATTACTGCTTAGTGTGGCCAAAAAAAGAAATTTTTCGGGCAAACGTAACGTAAAGCTTTATTTCAGAAGATTCTGAAATGCCCGAAAATTATACTAAATAGCTTCATTTTAAAAAAACCTAACATCGTGTATTGAAAAGTTTCATATTCCGTAGTGATCCATCATTAATAGCGGACTCCGATAATTCATAACAGTATTTATAATGCAACTAATTCAGAAAAAAAGTTCTTTTATTTTCATTCCAGGTGAATTTAAATTTTAGCTTGTTTTTTTGCTGAAATTTTTCAGCCAATTCTGTCTAGCTTCCCGCCGTTCGTGCTAAAAAATACAACAGCGTACAAAAAAAATGTACGAAAAAAAAAATAATAATTCGGATTCTGCAAAGATTAATCTATCAAAGGCATAGAGCCCAACCGATTTCCCAACGTTTTTCCTTTGATAAGAAAGAAAAAATCGCAAATTTTTCTAACGTGTCATTGTCGTTCAAAATTTTTGCGAAAAACAAATATAATCATTGATAAATTTCGAGTGAATTAAGATTCAAGTTCTCGACGAGCCCGCGATTGGAGTTTGCTTTCAGAATCGTAGCAATAGGACGATTAAACAATGGTCAAGAGATGGAGCTGTCGGCTTGTGATAACCGTGGAAACCGACCGGACGGGTTCGCGCGGATCAACTCGAATCTCGCGTATTATTGACTCATCAGGAAATTCTCTTCCGCTTACATAATCTTTTCAACGCTATGATATTGTCGGATGCGTTAATTCCCGGGCGGCACGTGAGCGTATAGCCGGAATCGACGCGCGTGCTGACCGAGCTGTCTATGGTTATACATACAGCGCGCGATTGCAACAGCGTGGCGGCTCGTCGTGGCATGTGACTCTGTTCATATCGAAGTCATTGTTATTGAGTTCATGTTCGAATTTTGATTAGCTTGGCTTCCAAATCGATTCCAAAAAAAAATGAAAACTTTAAGCCTGGTACAAACCTTCTAGTTCAATCCCAAACATCACCCAGGTGAGGCTCCCTATTTGAAAAACATGCAATTCTTCTACCTCTCGGAAGTTATGTTAGCAAGACGACTAATTATGTGTTAAAAAATTCGATATCATATAAAATGAACCGGTATGAACCTTACTCTCGTGAAAAACAGCTTGTATACATGGGTCATCTCATGCGACATTTATACCGTTCCTCTGACGATGGTCAAACAATTTATTCAAATAATTTGGAAATAACCTAAAATATCTACGGGTCAGGCATCATCGACTTTTATATTTTAAATGCGATTTTAAGTAATTTTTAAGGCCCAAGAACGGTTTTTTTTTCTTTTACGAAAAAGTGAGCATTTTTAATAGTAACCTAGGTTAAGACTACTGTTTTTTTTATTAAAACATATTGACACATTAATTTAAAAAAATGAAAAATTCACAGAATAACCGATACAATTACAGCGGGAATAACCAAGGGAAGGATCTGAAGAGAATTGAGAGTTCATTTCTCGATGGGGACTTTCATTTCTCAAAGTTCGAAAAAGATCGGTGATAGTGAAGCCCAAACTCGGTACTCGAATTAGTGGCATCGCTCATATATATATAATCACAGGCACGGCAAGCTTACTCACCGCGGCTTGATACGAATCACGTACATTTGCGTATCTCTACGATACAAGGTCTTTTATTAATAATCTCTGAGCGATTCTTGACTCAACTTGCAACCCGCAATCTTACTGAGGCTTATAACGCTTCGTTGCTTATTCTTCAACACACATATTTCACAAACAACGACGCAACGCAGTTCCCATTCCGCAACCTCCAAAAAAATGTATTTCTTATTCTGCTTATTTGTTGAAAAAACTAAAATAAAACAAGAAACATATATTAATATACATATTTTGAATATGTTTTTTCAATGAAATAAATACCGAGAAATATAAGATATTTGACAGGCCTACAAAGTTACAAGTAATTGTAATAGAAAAAAAATGTCATTCATGAATGATGTGTGTCGAAATTAATTTCACTCATTCCGTCTTCAAATGATTTATATTATATTTTTTTTAATATTCATTTTTCTGCCGATAATAATTTCAATGTACGTGTTATGCATTCTCGTGTTAAACAGAAAAAAAACTTTCCAGATTTCAATTTTTGGCAAAACCAATTTTCCTTTCTTTTCAGGTCAAATGAAGGAAAAAATTTGTTGGATTTTTCGTTCTTATTATCGTAAAGGAATGAATGGTGCCTTTATGCGAGTTTTATATACTGTCAAATTTTCTGAGCTATTTACCGTAGAATTTTTTTTACACCTGCATTTCATTATTATTTCATTAAAATAATTCTTAATTCAAGCAATTTATTGAACTTCGATCCGTGCAGTAATTAATCGCAACATCGCCGACAATCTTTTGTCATTATCATTATAAATATTGCAAACACCTTTCGCATTTAAAACTCCATCCTTCTCCATCCGACACGTAACGCCGTCTCGTGAAATTAATTTTCGTAACGAATGCAGATTTACGTAACCCGGCGGTGATTATCATTATCTCTTATTTTTCATTTTCACTTTTCCAACAGTTAAGCTGGATATTCAACCGGACCGAAATATGAGTCTGGAAAATGTCGTAGTCGCCCGCATGTATTCGCCGACGAACATTGCATAATCCGTAGTACCGAGATACACGTGTTGCACATGAACGCATGTATAATTTTCATTCGTCAAACGCACACTAAACCCCATTCGCCCGCTGTGGACGAACGTTGCGACGCGGTGACGTTCTCGATGCTCGGCAACATAGTTCGCCCAGGCGAACGTGTTTCGAGATGTGGAAGCTTGTCTAGAAAGTGGTTCGACTTTAGAGGGTCTCTCTCGTTATCCCCGCAACGACAAATACCACACACTCGTGACCGCCTGAGTAAAAAAATTATGTATAGTCTATGTATGTCCAATTGAAAAAAAAAAAAAATTCGGAAATAAATATATTAAAGCCAAACATAATAATAATATATAATTCTCTATAATATGATAATATATCCAAAAATGATATACATTTTATACATAGACTGTATATGGCCAATTCTATAAATATATAGAATATATATAATTTTTTCACTTGGGTGGCTCTCTTGCGAGTATGTACATCAACATTCGCATGCAGTTGACACGGGCAGCGTTAAACGTTGACGCGTATCATTAACGTCACTGCGATGCCACGATATGAAGGAACTGACGTAAGTTCAAACGAAACGTAATTTTTTGTTAATTAAAAATCCTATAGAGATGAAACCACTTGATGGATGCAGCCCAAATTCAATACGAAACACCAGTAAGTACGTGACACGGCATAATATAACTGTGAAAATATCGCAAGACTAAATATCACGGACGTAAGATCATAAGTCATAATACCATTATGACAGAATATCACATTGAAAATATATCATACGGGAAAATATCACGATAATAAATATCTCACTGACACGATATCACATGAAAAAATATCGCTGCATCAATTGTTACAAGGATTATACATGACATAGATATTGTAAGGCTGCACATTCGTGTAAGATTTGAGCGACGTACCTCGAACCGTTCTCGAATTAAAGGCGTTAGAATTTTTGTTGTTACACACACAGACATTCACGCAGGCGCACGTAAATCCAGACGTTTTCTGCATATGTCATCTCTGGATCCTTTAGGACATTTCCAACGTAGGTATTGACATCAACATCCCGATGACTTTTTTTTTAACCGTAACATAGCTTCCTCTATGTAGATCAAAACCCTATCTCTCCTGTGGTTCTGCTTTTGTACATGACCGAGCGTCATCGACAAAACTTTTTTTTCTTGTCTCAACAATCGTCGTAGCCTCGCAAGTCTTGTGGAAAACATCCTTTCGAATTAAACCTGGATTTACGTCATGGCATTTCCTTTCGTTGCCGGTGAAACTTTATACGCTCTCAAAGAACACCCGTTGGTCTCTCGGGTTCACAGCCGTAGATTCTAGCTTTTCTTCCTTCCTGCCCACTCTCACCGGGATTATCATTCATTGCTTCTACTCACTTTTTCTTTTTTTTGCCTCCCGCCGCCCTTTGTGTTATCGCCCACGACGACGCCTTTCGCTGCGTCGCTCGCGATGAGCAAAGCTCAGGAATTATTATCCTTGGGGAAACCTTGCTTCGCTTCTGCCTTGACGCGAGATGCTTCGATAATATCTAGTGACGTCAAAACAATCGTAACATTTTTCATGACTGGCGAGCCATTTTCGCGATAGATTATTTTACCGCGTATTAAAGAGGTTACGGATGTGAGAAAATAAATTTTCTCTAAGCATAGCTACTACTATAGATAATTAATTAATTAATAACAATGATAGTTACAGATCAATGTGCAATATATATCTATATATTGGAAAAATGTATTAATAATTGATTAATCGATAACCATAAGTACATATATAATATTTTATGATACTAATAACTTTACTCTATAATATTACTCTTATTATTATTCGTTGAATATGTGTTATATATGCGCATATAGGTGTGTTTGTTAGTAAAATAAAATATTTATTATATCTTATTATTTTATTAATAATTTGTTAAATATTATTTTTTGAGTAGAGTTCTTTGATTTTTTTTATTCGAGAAATCCTCGTCGTCGTAGGAGAAAATAGCGCAAGTACTTGTACATGTAGACTAACAGGAAGAAAAAGTTTTTTTTCTTTACATCCGTTCGGGCTAAAGTTCGGCACATTTGTGGGCTATTCATGTTTAATTCCAGTTTTATTTTTGTACAAAAAATATGAACGATGTGAAGGACTAATTTGGGCGAATAAATGTGAATAAATCGACTTTGAGCTGTTTGTATAAGCAAACGATCGCCCTTCATTGTGAGTAGGTTCGTCGAGTATCAAAACTGGTTATCAAAATTTATGAAACTATTACTTATTTTTTTTCGTAACTTCGATTTTTTGACTTTTCTAAAGCAAAGTTTTAAAGCAGATTGACTAGTATATCCACTTCTTGAAGACATCACCAAAGTAGAACGTTCTCAATTTTTCCTTAATTATTTTTCACTATTGACAAGGTTTATTCCCCAATGAAGGAAAAATCGATCGACGAACTTACCCAGACAGGTGATCCGGTCAAAGGCGGAAAATAAAAAGCTGACATGAGAAAACCGATACACAAGATTCTCTGCGCTTTGCAAACTTTTGAAAGTACGATCTCATAGAATAGCCAAACTCGAACGAATCACTAAATACTCTTCTCGAAATGAAGCCCGAAGTTGTGACAACTTCAAGCTCTATTTAGAACTTTGAGCTCTACTTAGCGTAAAAAGCGAAACGCGTATCTGCAGTTTTGGCACGATACAGCTCGAAGAGGTCACGCGAGTTCAGAGAAATCTTTAAATTTATCCAGCAATTAATTACTCGTACTAAATTATAAAATGTTTAAAAAACTGCAATGAGGTGTTTTTTGTTTAAATTTTCATCTCGATTGAAAGGTTTCCTGCTGATTGATTACGTTTTTTTTTCAATGAAAGTGCAGTAGTTTAGCAAGATTGATTTGAAATAAGGGAAATAAAATAAAAGGAAATAAAATAAAACGTAATTCGCTCCGGTTAGTTCAGTTTGCGAGTAGACAACCGGTTGGCCGACGGTTTGTGACGATATACGTGAAATGCTCGAACGGGTTCTGAAATAGATCGATACAGGTTTTTTAGGAGGAGAAAAACACAAAATATATATATCGACGCTTAAAATGATTAAATTTCGTGGTGCTTAGGTTTATTATTATTTTCCAGTGAAATAAATCATTATAATACGTATAAATCGATGCTCGGAGGATCTCAGCAATGACGGTATTATCTTGCTGCACCGAGCCCGTAATATTACACCTCCTTGTAGGCGGCAGGGGTGGGGGGAGCAACGTGTGTAGTCGAAATTTATGTACCAAGTTGCTTTTCTTGGCGCACCAACGGTGGCACCACTACACCGCGGTCCGTCGTCTTAAGTGTCTCCCGAGCGAGGCGAGAAAAGCTAATTTACGTAGAAGCATTAATTAACTGATGCAATTAAAGCCCTCGGCAATGGTGAAGCTGCGAGCTCGCGTTCTACGTGACCTCGAATTTCGAACGATGATGGCCAACTCTCGCTATTTCGTAAGGTGTGATCTTCCTTTATTATCTATCCATTCGTTCCACAATTTATAATATATTATATATAATAGACATAATCGTAAAAATAGGCATTTAGGACTCAATTTTGTTGAAACTTTGAAGGCTCGAAAATCTTTGATAATAAAAATCGCCCGAAAAAAGTGTATTATCACTTTGAATTTTTAACTGTGATTCATCGAAGTAGCTATGAAAACACTGTCGCGAGATCGACGAATGACGAAATACTTAAACTAATAAAAAAATAATCAATGAAAAATCAATTAGAACCTAGTAGATGAATGAGAATGAATAGATTCCCGAATAAAACCGTAGAAGACTACAAAAATATATAAAAAGTGTCGACACGTGTTACTGGATTGAAATAAAACCAAGCTCATCGTCGTAACTGTAACAACCGTTCCGCTTGCTTTCACCCTCCACGAAAAGCCGCGTCTCCCCTATTACTCCATCGATGCCGTCACGATCTCGATTATATGCGTCGACGGGTTGCCGTTAATTTCACAGAATTATTATAACCATCCCACGCGATTCCGTTGACTCATCGATGACACGTGTTCCCTACCTCGTTACCATTTTATTAATTTCAATCACGGGCTATTGGCAAAATAAAGAAAACAAAATTGAAAAAAAAAACCAAGCATCATCGTCGATGTAAATTGCCTGCGCATGGATATCTCACACGTTGCATACGTGCATATCCATCTAACGTAGCGAGTAAACAGTCTGCTGTTGCACGTATCTCTCAGACTGTAGAGGGTGCGCACACGCTCGATCTTCTCTCTACGAATAGAAAATACACGTTTCTATTGATAGAGCAAACACAAGCGTTGACCCCACGACAATCTCCCGCCGCGTATCTCCGTCTTGTATCTCACCTCCGGCGGAGGAGATTTCCCATTCGCGAGGCAATCGCTCGGCCGCGGGCGTCAGTCCATCCAGCTCTGTGTCGGTGCCCCGTCACGATGTCGTTAACTTTCCCCGGTTTGTATATCCATCGCGATGGTATCTGCTGATACTATCGTCGTCGTACTACTCACAACACCCGTTGGCTATTCGAAAACAATGGAAAAAAATTCCCCCAACGTGTGCCCTACCAAATTTTAAATATCGACCAGACAGGAATTTTTGAAATAAACACGTACGTTTCATTTTTTGAACACTTTATTTCGATTTATTGGGAATTTTTGGCGTCCAAAAGAGAGTATTTCTCAAATTCCGTCTCTATGCGGAGGAAATTCGTTCTTATTCCGTACCGCAATTAATTTTTCTTCACCGGTGAAAAAAAAATTCTCCTTTTTTTTGTTGAGTATCTTGATCGGTTTGCTTGTTACTCCGAAATTTCTAGCATTTTCGTGATTGTAGCAACCATGCGAGACACATACCCGCGTGAATCCTTCGACTACATACAGGGCAATCGCGATTTTCTTCTTCCTCCAGGGATATTTTGGAAAAAAGTTGGAAAATAGCAGAAAGCCGCGATTAGACCCTTGCAAAGGGGGGGGGGGGGATACCTCACCAATCAAGCAATAGCTCCGACGGGGGCGTACTTCAATCAGTCGTGGAGGTATTGAGCAGTATTGAGCAAATGGTTATCCGCTATCGAATAGGTAATATGCGTAGTTTTTCAGGGCATTGATGTAGGAAAATAAGCATTTATTGGAAATGTATTTAAAATACTTAACTTACTCAATAACCATGGATTCTAATTGCTATCAAATATTGCAATCTATTGAAAAACAATAATGCTTCTGAAATATTTTTATTGTGATCTGAAGGACTCAGGTCGATGGCCTATTGGCAATATGTTGCTGAACTATAATTTGAAGATTCTCAAACCATGTATACGTTATTTCTCTGGGTATTCTATAGGTGGTTTTTCAAGTTATTTCTCTATAGGGTGTCCTTAAGCGTAGTTTTTAGCTTGATTTTCTGCAGAGAAAAAATAGTTTAATGCATTGCCAATAAACTATAATTTACTACTACTACTCTTCCTTACGACTGCGAAATTGTAAAAATTTTAATCGTCGCAGGGTAATTAATCGAAGATTTTTTCGAACATGTATTTTGAAGGGGCAATGAATGATCGATGTGTATTCAATGAATCCCCATGCTTCCAAAACCCACCCATGCTCGAATAAAAATTAACCAATGGGCGACAAAATCTGCACTCGACTGTACATCGATAAATACGACAGCGCAAAGAGGAAACGTCATTTTTCGAGAAAATTTACGATAGCGATGCACTGATAGCCATATGACATATTTATTATTTATCTCTTCCAATTCCCTTGAGCACAGGGCGGAAAACCTTGGGTCAGGGAGGGAAGGCGGGGACAGGGCGGCAGTTGATGAAATTATGGAGATAGACGTATAGGTTGAAAGGAAACGAGTGTCTCGGGTGTTGCAGGGACAGAGTAGACGCGTGAATAACAGGTACTTTCTCTGCTCGTGCTGAGAGAATCGTGGGACTCGTCGTAGTCGAGTCTCATCGATCGCGAGAGCGTTTCGTTCTCCCGGGATAGCGAGTGAACGATACCGAGTTGCTTTTATTACATGACGAATAGAGATATAAACTCGCGTCTATGCATCAACGTGAGATTCCCCGCAACGTGTCTCGTTATTCCTCTGGCACGTTTTGCCAATTCTGTTTATCAGTCCCGATTGATCGAAATTGTTGCGTTGTTGTCGACGTAGTGGTGATAGCAAAGTTGTTTGAACATTTGTTTGGATGCTCATCGGATTGAATAATCTGTTCACTCAAAATAATTCCGACTCGATGAATAGTCAAATCAACCCTCAACGGTCAATTGGGATGCGGAGGACTATACGAAATTTCTGCGTTTAAATTTGCGGTAAACTTGGGACAATAATAAAAATAATTCGAGTTCTTATCATAATTTAGTCGACGTTTTTTTCCTAGAAATGTCCATCTTCATACTTCAAAGTAAATATACTTTCGAAGAGAGCACTATCGTGACAATTTCAAATTATTTCAAAGAATAGTATCTCGATAATGGGTACATGCGTGAAATATTTCGAAAAAATAATCAAATTTGAAAAAGTTATTAATATTTTTGTAATGAGTCTCTGTTTACTGTCTTTTTTTTTATTTTCTTAATCTAGGTTAAAATTATAATAATAGAAAAACCAATTGCTTCTAATTCTTGAAGACTTGAGGAATACTTAAGCGTTTCTGCATCATAGAATAACAAAAACATTAATCTATAGCACAACCTTTACCGTGTGACTTATGAAACTGTGATTATTGGGACCTGAAATAATAATTATAACTAATTGCAACGTATTCAACAGTAAATATTTTTACTCGTTTGTTGTTTGCTTTGGCCGTATCAATTTTTTATTTCTTATAGAAATCCTTATGAAGTCAGGAAGCATGTGTAATGTAGGAGAAATTCTAAGTAGGCCCCAGATGTCAGGGCGAAACGTTAACCCTTAGTGTGCAGTGGGGGTCACAGGTGACCCCACCCAAGTAGCGCGTTCTCTACTTTTTCATTTGTTTATATGATTATGTTGACTTAGCAAATGATTTCTCCAGCAATATAACGATAGATCCTCATACTAGAATAGTCGATAAGATTTCATGAATTTTTTCTTTTTTTAAAGCTTTTTAGAGTACTTTTTAAATCGGTGAATCCTATATGACCCCCGTTTCAGAGCAAAGGTGCCAAAAAGGGTTAATAAAGGCATTACGAAGTAAAACAAAAGACTTAATATTCGTAAATGTAACGAAAAAGGACGAATAATTGCAAAGCATGGTGTAGCTCGTTTTTTTCTTCTGCTAATATTATTGGACATCGTTCGGAGGCGTTGGACCTGCGGATATTCGGTATCAAAGGTCTCGGCCCATTTTCATTTAATTTCAAGCGTAATCGAAGCAACATAACATCCGAGCACGTTGTCCACACGATGTGGATAAACGACGAGCGCAACGCGTGCGACTTTGGAATCCTGGCATCGGGCCTCGGGCCGTCTTAAAATAAATTTTGTTGGCGATAGCGGAGGCCGAATAGTGAAGCATCTCACAGCGGTATAACGACCGCGCGTCAAACAATCTGAAACGTTGAAATGTCTTGCGTTTATGTTTTTTTCTTTTCGACATCGGATATAAATCATTAGGAGCGTATGAGATGTGTCAGGCGTTAAGTAGGCAATCGCATTTCTCGCTCCCCCCCCCCCCCCCTCCTTGCTCTCACCCTTGTACAGTTGTGAGACGATTCGAAAAGTGTCATATTTCCTTGATCGGAATTGAACATTCCGGAGAATAAGACTTGCGAAATGCCGTGGTTTTGTAAAAATATTACTTATCGAGTCTGCGATTTCTATCGTGATTTCAGGGAGTTATAATTTTTTCAAGGCCATAATACTAACTTTTCAAGCCAGTGATACTGTGACGTTCATTATAAAGCATACTTTCGTTCATTCACGGATAATATCAATTTATAGTTCGAATAAAAAATTGAAAAATAATTCGAAATATAACCTCATCCGACCGGCCAGCAGGATTTAAATTTTTTTCGTGTATTTAAACGAAAAAAATTGGATTCTTCAGTTATGCGTGAAACACAACCACGTGGTCTGGGAAAAAAAATTGTAGCTCCGAATCGATCTGGCGAGGCTCGTAAGATTCGGGACAGTCGCGCGATTAAGTAGTCCAACATTGTCGTAAAAAGCTTATACGCCGCTACATTATTTCTATAGGCCCTGCCCATCCATAATGGCCTCCGTGTAGCCAGCACTCCGGCATGAACCGTGACCGTATACTACGCGAGATAAAAGCATAAAGGCTTTATATACCTCGCTCTTCCACTTTTATTACGGAAGAGCACTTCCACTTTTCTCCGACCAACAACTTCCGCTGAAAGAGGCGCGCAAGAGGGCGCGTAAGGTGCTCATACGAAGCCGAAGGAAGCACCAGCGGGATTTTTCCTCTGAAGACAGTTTAAGCAGTTCCCGTATGTCTATAGGCATTAGATCGTGGATCGGACAGCTCGGAAATCCGATTGTTAGAAACGAAAGAGAAATTTCATAGAATCGTACACAGTCTGATTTTCATGTTGTTGTTTTCTAACATTTTTCTATCGATTTTGATTTATTTTGTTCTTCTTCCGCTTCATTTTTCAACCCGTCTACAGTTTGACGCGGTAACGTTATGTAATCGATCGTGTGAGTCATATCAATTGAATAATTTTTCTAATCAATAACTTTTGATCCCTGATTTTTTTTTTAAGAATATTCGAAAAATAACAAATTAGTGTGTTAGATTGATGAATGGAAAAATAAGTTATAAATACGAAAGAAAAAAAAATTAATTGAAACTTGCAAACTGCTTTCTCTGAATTTGAGGTACGGCGCGGACTTCTCCGTGACGAACTATTTATATCAATTCAGGAGCCGTCATAGAGCGTTCGTGCATTACCTCAAATTCGGAGGTAGCAGTTTGCAAGCTTAAACTTGCAGCACGTTTCCCTTCTATTAAGGTTGAGCCATGAAAGATTCAAATTCCTCTAAGATGCGATCCCTTCCACAGAACTTTGCCATATTTCAAACATAGTACGGCTGAATGATATTCCATACCTGTAGCGCGTTCGAGTTCAATCAGTCAAAGCGCACGTGAATTACAGCGAATCGTCGATTTTTCGAAAAATTCAAAATCTTATAAAATCCAAACTTCTCGATGGATTCGGCTCAAATTAGGTACCAGACATCCGTGAACATTATTTTACTTGTCAAGACCCATTTATACGGATAACACGAAATTTGCGGAGGCGAGGGGGATAACCGACGTTCGTTACATACGCGCACACACATATTTTCTCCGATAGGGTTTTCTGGACGTTTTGGCACATTTTAGATGTTTCGATATGAAAATCCCAACAACAATTCTGTTTGCCATAACGTAGCTTTCCTTGCAAAAAAAAAATTAACCAAAATCGTGCGCCGCTCGACATTTATATCATCAGTCGTGTTTCAACCGTCGTATACGGTTGAAACACGATATACTACGTATATGTCTAACGATTTTCGTAAACTCCTTTGGTGAAAGAGCTTCACGCTTTTATATTGCATCGTGCGATATTGAGGACCGAATTTTTCATCCTGTCGAGAAGGGCGTCACGATGCCCGCAAAATGCGTTTCGCTTCCATTAATCAGGATCATCGTTGTTCAGCCGTACATTTGAAACTGCAACCCGGCAATATATCGTAGGCTCGTCAAGTTTCGAGCTAGCACCAGTAGCGCAGTAGTCTGGGCGACCTCAGACGACCTCCCTTCCGGCAGCGTCGTTGTCGTCGTCGTCGTCGCCGTCGTCCTCGTCGGCTTCGACCTCGTCGTTACCACACAGCCAATGCGATAACCGTAATGGTCTATGCACTTTCCTAGCCGTACACAGCAAACGCGCCAAGTACGGCATTACCGTCACTCGATTTCGCGGTTGGAACTCGTCCGCCCTGGCTTTCTATACTCCCGCTGATATTCCACAGGACACCGAGGTCCTAAATTTTCGCCTTGACTGAGCGCATCTTTCGTTACTGCTTGTGGCGTAGCCAGAGTATAACGTGATGAGAAAATCCCCACTGATAAGTGCTCGAAGCGCGCCTCTAGCAAGGACGCCGTGGAACTAATCCTGAGGAACTTCATGTCCTTAGGTCATTGTGCTCGGTCATAGGTGTATCATTTATTCGCCAAATATGTGAGGTATCAAATCTATTAAGAAACATAAGATCCACCGATAATTGCTTATTTCTGCTAAGTATGGATTGCAAAATAAATGAAGCGATTGCCAAAAGAAAAAAAGTTTTTATGCAGTAACACTGATGAAAATAGTTGGCTTATTTTAATCTTCGGGCTTTCAATCTGATCTGAATTCACCTTCCTTTGACACACTCGGTCATGTGACCTGGTTGATTGTTGGCACAATGCTCACTTTCCCTAAATCGACGATCTTGCAGAATTTATCTTAACCATATTTAATATTTTCAGACTTTTTATTTTGCAAACGTATTGAGAAATTTTGAAAGTGTGTTTCTACTTTCGTTCATAAAAATCAGTCGAAGGGTTGGTAATGGTAGGTTAATAACGTAACATCTGTAAAATAGACTCGTTGTGACAGAATCGTGGCCAGTGTCAACGGAAGTTTTACTGAGAAAAAAAATAATATAGTAATATTTAAGATAATAATAATAACAATAATAATAATAGGCAAAACATCTTTTTATTATGCACTATTATTGTACACACGTGCAAACTAGATTACGAAAAGAAAAAAGAAATATCTATTTTCATTGTTATTCGAGCAATGAATATTTGAGATATGGTTTTGTACGATAGCCAGTTATAGCCGGCTTATCGTTGCAAATAGAACGCGTCCGCACGAATCGTATCGCGCGACACCTAGAGAACTGGCACGTTTATCTCGTTCGTATCTGTGTTTCAGGCTGCGGACCGACCGAACGGGATACCGTGACGCAGCGATAATAATCCCTCGAGACGTCGACCGCTGTGATAAAGAACAAGACTGATCGCGAGGAAGCACACGTGCCGTCCTCATTGCACATTCCCATTAACTTTTCAAACAAAAAACAAAAAAAAAACATATCCGTCGTGAAGATTCGAAATTCTGGACGAAGGGAGATGTACCGAGAACGTTGTACAATCGAGAGACGAGAGCAAAGAATATTCCGGCCACCGGACATTCCGAGATAGCGACTGTGTTCACCGCAACGGCTCAACATCTACAATACGGACCCTTGCGGATCAAAGTCGCACGATCTCACCCGTTGATACCCGGCGGAGCGACAACGGCGTCGGTCCCGACGATCCATCATGTAATCGCGATAATAACGACAAAGATGCAAAATTAACAAAAATCAGTCGGAGCGATTCGTTTCTCAAGAGACTCGTCAAAACCTCGAAAGAAAATCTCGGTGTTGGTTGCGAAAAACTCGTGCGTAACATTAGAAAAAGTCCGCGTGTTATAAGGAAAAAATTGTTCTCGAATCGTAGCAGCGGCAGCGGCAGTTTGGAAATACCCGAAGCAACTTTGGACAACGAGGGAAACGACGATAAGCCAATAGCACCGACGAGAAGAAAACGTTCGAGAAACGAGATATTCGCGGAATCGAGTACGGTCACGGAATTGCCTTCGAAAAGTTGGACGGCACGAGATTGGGCGGAAGAAGAAAAGTACGCGAGTTCGCGCAGCATCTCCATCGAAGACGTCGACGAATTGATTCGTTCGGAGGATAACTTTCGACTGTTGGAAGCCCGGGCGTTGATTAAGAAGGTAAGCCGAAAATCTTACGGCGGATATCGTCCAACGGTCAGACGCAGAAGATCGGTGAGCGAGAAAAATTCGGCACCGATCGTGCAAATTAATTTTGCAACGAGTGATTCGTCGATCGAATCGACCGATTCGTCGGAATCTCGTTTGATCTTCGAACAACCGATAATTCACAGACGATCGGCTCGGTTGCATCCGGCATCGTCGTGCATCGTTGTTCAACGAAATTCGGGATTTACGGATCGTTCCAACGCGACCGTTCAAGGTCGCAAATCTTTACGAAGCCAAAAACTAAAATTCTCTCCACCTCCGGACGACACGAGGATAGCGTCGTTCTCGCCGGTTGTGCAAAGATCAACGTTTGAGAGCGGCTTATCCGATAGCCCGGGGTCAGGAGATAAGACGCTCGAGAGAACGCCGGAGAATCAACGACTACCGATTCGTCTTCATTGCAACGACTGCTCCGCCGCGGGAACGTACAGCTGCTACCAGCCGAGACGTTGTTGTCACGAGACCGAACGGCCGAGCGAATGCTCCGACGACAACGTTCTCATCGCAAAATGCGGAGTTGCAATTTTTACGGATACACCGAAACCCGACTACGTGGAGGATTCGCCGGTTTATTCACCGGAGCCGGACGACAATACGAAGCTTCGCAATTTGCATACGACGGAATTGTCGACGAGCAGCGTTGTTTCAACTGGACGCGTTGAAACGACGAGCACAAGTGCGGATCTATCGTCGGGAGACAGCGAGATAGTTTCGCGGTTTACGCCCGGAGATAGGACCGAGGTGTCGAATTTCCGACGTAACGGAGACGAAACGTCCGACGAACGCGGCTCGGAAGATCATCCGCTAAATCGTTCTTTCGCGGAACGAGGAAATTCCACGACGACGAATAGTCACGTCGTCGAACTCGTCGAAGCGAAATACGACGAGACTCTCGGAAAACAATTCGTGCCATCGTACAACGTTGCCGAATCACGGCCAACGCTCGAAACGATCAGCCCGGCCGCTTTAATTCCGGCCAGTGAAAGTGAATCCGCGGTTAACGGACTTTCCGGTAGTTTTGTCAGGCTCGAGGGAATCTCGAGAAGCGATAAAGGTGCCGAAGCGAGACCGGACGAAGCAGCGTCATTGAAATCCCGGGACGTTTTCCCCGCGATATCGAACTCCAAGAGACCTCGCGACGGTAACAAAGCAAAACGGTATAATTTCTCGAAACTCGGCAGAAACGAGTCAGAGTCGAGAAAAAAAGAATTGAGAATTAAATCGAATTCCACAAATTTGAGAACGATCGATCGTTGTAATTTGATTAAACCACGTGGCAAAGACGGCAATATGAAGTTTGCAGTGAAAATTATGAGAGTCAGGGAGAAGCTGATACTCGGCTTCAGCGCCTTTGCCATCCTTTTTACTCTGCTGTTGGTGATGGACCTTCAGATGGATCTGGGCTACAGTGGTCATCATCTCGTGCCGAGCCACGGACGCGTCAGGGTCGGCGATGAGCCCAATAACGGCGGGGTTTACAGCAATTTTCGACGAAAAATATTGCAACCGGTCAATGGCAGTCGGGAATCGTACGGCGGCGATAATTCACTCGGGACTCCATCCGTCAAGGATAATGAGATCGTAGGTTCGGGTAGTGGACGCGCGAAAACGGATAAACCGGACGTTCACGATGACTTTAACGATCTTATGGATTATATCGTGCACGGCGATGGTGTCAATTCTGAGAACGGTGTTGTTAGAATGAGCGACGATGATGTGACGAATAATCCGACAGTCGGGTCCGTGAAGGGACTCGTGCCTCGGTGAGTACATAATTATTTGTTTAAACTGTGTACGTACAATTTTGTACTCTTGAACGTAGTGAAAAAAAATATTAGACGACAGGCGATGAGTGTAACTTTATATTTTACAATTATAAAATTTTCTTCCAACGACCTAAAGACATACAATACAATATAATGTACATTATAATTTGATGATCGAATTGAGTCCTTCGATCGCAAGGTAAAAAAATTTTTAAAAGTGAAAATCTATCAAGTCTAGAGATCGGTATAAAATCGAAATATTAATGTTCCCGGAAAGGATCACATAAACAAATATATTTATATAATTTTTACGACTGTTCACGTAAGAGTCAGATAGGTTTGTAATTCTTTTTGTCTCTGTAGGTAATACTGAAAACAATCTACGTTCTCATTTCCTCTATCGCAAGAAAGCTGTCGTGAAAAAAAGGAAAGAATGAAAATACCAATAACAATTTAGAGCGCAAGTGGAACAATTGCTATGAAATCGTCGCGGTAAATAAAAGTAAAATCAATGAGGTCACGAAAAAAAACTTTATCAGCTTCATTATTTCTTTATGCGGACCGTCGTAAGGTCCATAACTCGTGCAAAGTTCAAGCTATCGAATTGAAACGATATGCTCGGGCGTAAGATATGAGTAACGTTGTTTGGCGTTGAGTTGGCAATCAACTAAAAACCTATCCTATCGGAATTATTATTTCAAACAAATCTGCAAGATTCAACATCCACCCGTTGCTTTCCAGTAATGGGCCACCATTTTTTTCTCCTTTTACCACCTTTTACAAAGTTTCTTCTATCATTAAGTCGACTCAAAGTGCCTCACTGAAGTATACCTATACCTATCTAAAATACCTTTACACAGAATTTATTAAAAGTTAAAAATTAATGAGAAACCGTTATGCAAAGTTTTACTTCCGGGGCCTAATTCTTTGTTTGTTTGTTTTGTTGTGCTCGTTTGCTAAGTCAACTCAAAATACTTCACAAATGCTTTATGCTAAGTTTTACCTCTGGCGCCTAGTTTTTAAGCCTTTTCCTTTATCATTTATTATCTTTTACAAAGTTCTCTCCACAACTTAATGTACCCAAAATCCTTCGCCCCAGAATTTAGTGAAAGTTGGAAAATAATGAGAAACCGTTATGCAAAGTTTTACCTCCAGGGCCTAGTTATTTTTTTGTTTATTTTAGCTCTTGCTATTGCTGCGTTGCAACGCAATTGCTTATCGTAAACGCTTCTTCGGTACGATAAGACACGATTCCAATGTTTCAATATTTAGGACAGCACGATTTTTGTTACCGAATATTTGCCCGATGGTCGAATGAAAAATACGAAGAAAAAAAAGTAGGTTGTGTACAGCTGGTGATGGAACACCATCCGTCGCGGTAGACCGAACGAGGGCGGGGAAAAAGAAAATACAACGTCGACAAGTCGTAATAAACGCAATAAAATTATGGCGTATTGGCAAAGTAGGGTCAAATCGTAAAGTGGCTCTGGGTGCTCGCGCTGTTGCGGTCGGTGTAGATGCAGGTAAATGCGCTCAGACATATACCATACTGTCACGTTCAATGATTCCGCGGTTGGAAAGAGCGCTCGATCGCGATTGATGAAACGTCGGCTGTTTAAAAGACCCGATGTCATTGTTTACGAAAAAAATTCGTATTTCGCAATCGCTGGCTTTCTCGAACAGTCGTAATAATCGTGATGCCGAATGAAACTAAAATAGAGCGCTCTACTATGAAGCTGGATAACGATCGAGACCTTCAACTTCCTTCGCGAGAACAAGTAAAATTCCGGCCGTCGAATCTATGTTGTTACGTTTCTAGTCTTGTGACGCAAACCCTTCGTCCATATAAAGTACACGAGAGACGCAAATAGCGACTAAATACATACATGAATATATTTTACAGGAATATCACGAGCGTTGAATTTGTATCAAACGTTTACAGAACCGCGTTTTTATTTATCTTTTTTTTGCTTTGGCAATAAAAAAAAAATGGAAATAAAAATTGCTTCACGGAATCGTGCGACTCGTTCAAATCTACAGAGGGTTCCGCCAAATTATAAAATCGAAATTTTTATTTTGATTCTGGTTTTGGTTTCGAACAATTTTTCCGGTGATGTCTCCAGCGATACAATCGTTGCAGTTTAAATTTCCCTTTCCGGAGTATATTTTTTTTCAGGATTCGATGAAACAGTACGAAATAAGGATTAAATTTGTTTTCTTTTTTTTCGAAGACCCACTCGCTTCGATGGCTTTACTCGGAAAATTAGATTTTCTGGCAACGGGATCTCACGTTTGATTATGATTGACGATCGGGAATTTAATTTTCAGTGGCGCTGGTTAGCGTTTGTCCAAAAAGCGCCCGGGGACCCGAGTTCGATTCCCGTTCCGGCAACTTTGGTGTCGAATATTTCTTTTTTTCCAACCGAACACCGCTTTGAAGCAAATCCCCGACTCTCGGTGGACACGGCGAATTAGTACACGTATAATCAAATCCCTGGGTGCACTTTGCACATTCAGATGTATGCTAGAATAGTGTTGGCACATCAGCGGTATATGCGAGAATCTCTTCACTCTGCCTATCTCGTTGCTACGAAACGCCAGGGACAAACGTAATTACAGAGATGGCCCGCAGTTGCAGTAGCAACAGCAGCAGCAGTGAGGTACTATCGAATGGGCTATTGCTTGGTGCATGTACATCAGGGTGCTTCTTATTTTGATAATTTTTTAATTTTGTTTGGGACGGCCTGGAACTCGATTCGGAAATTTAAAAAAAAATGTTGAGCTTATTTCGAAACTTCGGGTCGTATTCTGACTATCGTCCTTAAACAGATAAAGTTTTCCATTCGAAACACGTGCAAGTCTTCTACTTTTCGGTAATTATGTTGGCGGGACTACTAATTACTCCTGAAAAAATCCGATACCAAATGAAATTAACGGCTATGAACTCTATTTTCACAACGTAAAGTATACATATATCAGTCATGTCATGCCTCGTTGACATCGTTCCTTTGACGATTATAATCCAATTTATTCAAATAATTTTGAGATAACTGGAATAATTTAGAGTTCCAACCTCCGCACTTTGATTGCAGTAGTTTGAGAAGGTTATGTAAGATATTTTACGTTAACGCGGGGTGAGGCATCGGAATCCTCAGATATTCTAGTTGTGTCTAGATTATTCGAATAAATTGGATGATAATCATCAAAGGAACAGTGTAAACGTGACAGCATGGCATATTCGCACGTGGCGTGTATATTTTACTTCGTGAAGTATAGGCTCCACGCCCGTTAATTTTAAAGAGTGCTGGATTTTTTCAGGAGTCGTCCCGGTGATATAAATACCGAAAGGTAGAAAAATTGCATGTATCAAACATGGGAAACTTCACCTGTTTATTGAGGATGGTTAGAAATGGACTCGAAAGTTCGAAATAGGATTAATATCTTCCTCTGGTTTTTCCGTATCCAGCTCCGAGCCGTCCCAAACAAAGTTTGAGAATGACTCATATCAGAACCACCCTAATATACGTGTAGAGATAAGTGAGGCAGCATGCGCGTGCCGGCGGATGCGAGTTTGTTCGATGGACGAGTACGACTGAACGGGTTGGGCCTGTATAACTATAGGAGCCTACTTGACGCCATCATCGACACGTGCGTTGAACGTCACTACGCGATAAACTACTGTATGGGATAATGATGTTGTGGGATAAGTATATACGGGCACCGACATCCAATTCTCGAAACTTGTCCGACAATTGAAATCTTTTGATCGGGCCCGGACAATGTTACGTGTCATATACACGCAATATACACCGTCTCCTAATTCCATGCCCTCAACAAAAACATCCTAATGTACGATTAACGTTCTAAATGTTGTCAACGAGATTTTCAACAGGATACCACAATAAATTGAAAGTTAACACTTGGAGACTGATTCCTACGAATTTCATGTAAGACACGTAAAAAAATTATTTGTAAACTATACATAAAGTATATATAGTTTTCATACGGAATTGAACATACATAGTCTAAATATAGGCTATATAGTTGATATATAATTTTTTTACTTGGGAATGCACAAACTCCTCAATGAGGAAGTATTTTCATCAACTCTGCTTTCCTCATAGAAAAGTTTATGCGTTACCTTGGTTCCGGAGAAAGCAGTTTGCAAGTTTGAACTTGTGCCTTGGTTCAGTTGTGCCAAGGTTAGACTTTGAAAAAATGTTAAGGGCTTAGTCGGTTAACCATGTAAAATATATCCCCGCAGTTCTCAAGCCCAAACTCGTACCATACATTGGCAGATATGACACAAAATTCACTGAAGTCTCAATCTTTAAAAGTATTTTTAGAGGAGTTATGGAGGGAGAAATAAAAATAAAAAAATTCGTTTTTCTTGAAAACGGCTCAATCGATTTCATACATTTCATGATACACGCATGTGTAAAACATATCCGATGATTTTCTCCAAAGGTAATTTCCGCACGGCTTGACAAATCTTAAACATGTTAACTTGGGAATCTCGTATCAATTTTCCTCACCACATCATTTTCTATGAAAAAGCCACAATCACTCTCTTACACGCAATCAAACAAGATTATATTTTTCCAAAGTAAAGACACCATAACAAAAACAAAAATAACAGCCGAAGATAAAATTCTGGAGAATTCGCATCATACTGCAAAGCTCGTTCGCAAACACAACTTATGAAGTACCAACGAGATTTTAAGTTCGCCGGCTAATTTCCCGCTAAAATGTTCCCATCCTCGGTGCTTTGATACGCGAGTCGCCGAATCTCGGAGAAGCGCTGCCGATGCTTTTGGAAGCTCGCTCGAGAATCCTCTTCCATCGTCTGGAGGGTACACACCATTGTTTCGGTACAAACGAATCTCCCGACAATGGGATGGTATTCCATTGCATGAAAATGACTCCGCCTTGCATACTCCGTGTACACGTTGGTCGACGGGTGTGTAGACACGGTGCGATCGTGCATACACACGGGTGGTGTTTTATTGCACAGTTACCGTGCGAATCTGTCGAGGAGCTTCCGCGAACTCCCGGACTTGATGTTTGCCCGGAAATAATTCACGTTACTCGTACACGGTCGAATTACGCGATTGACCGAAGCACCCGTCGGTCTCTGTGCAATTAAAGTCCGAGTCCGAGCTGAGTCCAAGTATTTTACTGGGAAAATTCTCCCATTATTTTTACCCTTAAAATTAGCAACTTAAAATAATAATGATAATCGTGATGACGATAATAATAGTAATAATTGTGATTATTATTCTATGTTGCTAATTTGAAGACCAAAAAATAGAGAAATTCTCACGACTATTATTATGACTATTATGAAAATCTTCGTCGCTCTGATCGACGCTGGTGTGTCGGCAGGAAACTCGGAGTTCTCTCTTCCCGATGTGCGCATGCATACGCATTGAAGCGCAAGTTATTGCGACACGTGCATTTTTTACTCGACTAACCCGTTCCCCGAGTTGACCAAGCATCAGCGTCTCAACTCCACCGTGTACGTAGGCGTTAAGAGCACTAATGCCTGTCCCTTTTCCTCTCTGACTCTTCTGAAACTCGAAGTCAAACCAGTCGTGAACAATTTTCTCCGCCGCCCCGATGCGGAGACCCTTGGAAATTTATATATGCATATGTATTTTACTCCGTGAGTTTTGTACGGGTACGAGTCAATGGGCTTAGACGAAGTGCATATATAAGCCGAGCTGCGCACAACGAAGCTTATTTCTAATGCGGATGAACGCAGCAGAGACCTTGAATAACGTCGTAATATCGGTCCCATTGGTAACACGAGGTATATTGTTATAACCGCGGTTAACCTAGAAACCGGATACCGAAGGTTATTGCGGTGGCGAATCGATATCGCCGTGGTGTAATTATTATTTTTATTTTTGGGAAAATTATTATTATCGAGTCCTAGTAGCCTTCTTGTAATGGAAGTCGCTGGATCGGAGATTCAAACGGCCTCATTAAGATAGTTACTCGGTATTGAATATCAATGCACTACTAGACAGTTTGTAAACACCTCGTAAAGCTATCGAATGGGATATTTCTTTGAAGATACATAGATAGTTGATAGTCGATATATAATCTATTTTTTTTTACTGGTGGTAGTTTTTGAAAATTAAAAACTTGATCATTGACACGAACTTTTTAAATTTTAGCCACAAATGACTCAGATTGCCAGGCATTGTAGGCTCGGACTAGTTTAGTGGACATTGTTAAATACATTACTTTTTTTTCTTTCTAGGTAACCACGAAGCTGAAATTATTTCGTTGCGATTAAACAAAAAATTCAAAATTTGTATATTTTCGACGATACTGTTTGATATCGAAATTTTAGTTTGAATATGCGTGTTTTCGATTCGTGTATTAAATTAAAAAAAAACGAAGGAAAAATCTTGTCTCCATATTTATCACAGATAGACAGAATCCTCAAACACTTACGGGTATTTTAATGACATTCATACGACAAGATGGCAGCATGCGGATCTATAACAGGTTCTCCATACAGCAACTATGATCGTAATCATGATTATTATTTCTTATTTTTTCATTTTTTACTATTCACAGCGATACGTATAGCATCATACGCTCATCTCTCATGTCTCTTCCGGGCGCAAGTAAACCCGGAATTCCCGCGGACGTGTGACCCACGGTAATACTTTATCAGCTCGGTGAACCGTGAATGAATAAACTGACATGAATTTCAGGGTTTACACGCTTCTGCCTTACGGGAGAGCTTTGTAGAGCGCCGAGCAGAGCCACGGGCAACGAAAACAGGCGCGTTATGTCCGTTGCAGCCGAATGCATATACACGCACATGTGTATACATATATATAAACCTGTATCGAGTTTATAGAATGCGTAGACCGTGTATACACTGCATCATTCTCGAATACAATCGCGCTTGACCATTGACCGCAGATTCACGATCGCAACTAGTAACATGACACACAGACAGCCTGGCAAATGCAAATTTGTGCTTCGAACTCGTTCCTCCACCCACCCTCGCCCCTGGGGGGTTATATAGATGCGCGTGCCGTTCGTTTGAATAACGATTGACCGCGCGTCACTCGACCTATGGTAACGTGTACCATTATACACCTTTGCGATCGCTATACTTGCGACTACTCGACCGAAAGCAGCAACGCTAAGCACATTGAGCTCGGGCCCCTTTCGAGCCCCTCGTCCGCCTCGGTATGGGCTACTGGAACCGACAGCTTCGAACCCAACGTGCTTGCGCCTATATGACATTGACTTTTGAATATACCTCAAAAGCAACGGGCTTTGTGTGCGTTACACAAAGCACACACAGGACCACTCCCCGGAGATGAGAGACTGCGTGGGGTGTCCATCGCTTTTCGTTTGCGATTACACTACGATCTCGGTTATCGAGATGTCGATTTTTCGCCCAACTCCCACCGTGCGGCCCGTATCGATCGACGCAGTGGGTGGTGGGGACACGGGTTTGGCCAATCGGCGATCCCGGCTGCCGCAGAGAGCCCGGCTCGCAAGGAATACCCTCCGAGAAATAATCTAAGTATGTCGCCTTTCGATTTCATTCATTTTAACATGTTATGAAGACCCTCGAAAAATGGGAGAAGATTTTCCTGGGATTTTGAGGTGAAATCGGAAAAGTGCTATTTTGAAAAAATAAGATTTAATCGGATTCTCGTAATTGAGATTGTTAACATAAATCGCACATGCGAGAAGGAATGAACGAGAAGAAAATTTGCAAAATACCTTCACTTTTCAGTATGTTACAGTGGCTTACACCCTTGGGGGGGATTTCTAGCGTAAATCGGGGATTGTCTAAAGCCTGTTTCACACTTAACGTTTAGTCGTAAGTCTTAAATGGTCATGTCAATTTTGTCAGAGAAAGAAAACATTGGCTGTAGACGACAAGCTCGACGTTTTGCATGAAACGAATGAGGCTTTACATACTTGCAAAAGACTGACGGGCGTGTGCTTTGTGTACAAGCAAGACCGCAGATAAGACGCAGCATGTAGACGCACGCCAGTCTTATTGGTCATACCTCGCTCCCTTGCTATCATATTTTCAGCGACGGTGGAGATTGCAGCTGGTGTTTTTAGTGGTTTGTAAGGCGTCACACTTGATTAGATTGGGTGCTGTGGCGGGTTTTTATTCAAAATACAACACGTATTAAACCATACCCCCCTAATTTTTATATAACCCCAGCAAAAATAATTGAACCTACAATATATTATGAGCTTCAACATAAGCCCTAGACAATCATCCATGACCAACATATATTGGTATCATAACCAAAAAAGACAAAATTATTATCATATGAATAAATAAATTATCATTCTTAATCATTAATATTTCGAGGACTTATGAATTATAAAGCATATATATAACTAAAGAGTCGATAGTGTAAATTTTGGAGCGACTGACCAAAATACTATACGAAAATCTGAGCGAGAGTTTGGTTACTGTAGCCTTATGGTTCGTGTCGGTCTCTTGCTCAGTCTCTTATGATCATGTAAGACTGACGATAAAACGTTACATACCTACCAGACTTGAGGACCAGACGAACGAACAAGCGTCATTAGACGATATTGATGATACGCCGTCGAATCCGCCGCTGTTTCCACAATTGAGGTCGTAGTGTAATAGAAAATCGTTCTACCGCCGTCAACGACACATACGCACACACACGCACACACACGCACACACAGACACACAGACACGCGCACAGGCCTCCACATACGTACACACACACCTCTACACTGGCAGCATTTGTAAATGTTAGTCTAACGAAAACGAAAAACATCGTTGAAAAAGTTACGCAACAAAACCCGCTGATGTATGCTATGAAAATGGAAAAATTTTCGTTGAAGAAAACTTTATACAAGATCGGAAAGGATACAAATTTTGTTCACGAAATAATTTTGCATGCAGCTTTCGGTTCACCAAATTTCTCTCAAGATATCCATCTAATCCTCGTCCGCGCGGACTTTGAAATTCAGTGGGTCACTCTTTCCTCAAATATTTGAGATTGGCCGGGGCGACGACGACGAGTTTTTGTATACGAAAGCGTGGGCGGCGTAGCTCTTGTTGACTCTCTAGCGTCGCACCATCCGGGTTTTTCAAAGACTTTCAGCAGCGTTGGAAACGACGGATGCGAGGATTCATTATGTGACGCGCTTGCGCTAGGGCGTGAAGGCTACTTGCTATTTTTTGTTTGCTTCGTATTTATTTACGGAATGTTTTTCGGCCGGGTTCGATCGGCCTTGAACCTTTCGTATTCATTTTTTTAGAGAAACAAACTTGATTTTTAATACCGGTGGCCCGGCTCGATTCTTCCAGCTGATATTTTCACGGCATGTATATAAAGTACATATATACGTAGATATTTCAGAACAAAATTATTCGAGATCTTGAGATAGGTATAGTTTTATTTCAGTCGCTACGAGTAAATACACATCAAGATGCTAGCATGAAAACTGAAGCCACGTTCGTGTTTACGAAAGCTGAAAAAGAATTATAAGATAATTATGGAGATGTTATATGAGACTGTCAATTTATTGAAGCATTATTGTATTTATTCGTGTTTTTCCCCTCAAATTTTGAAATACTTTCCCGCTTCTTGCATCCGAGCTATAGAACGGTTTTCCATTTGGATAGGCACATAACATTTTTCAGCGCGCCTCGCGCGTGTTTTCGTAAAAATTCGATAACGTTCAGGCAATTCGTTTTGCTCTCTGATTTCTCGTTTTAATGGAAGGGAGCCTCGTCAATACTGTTCTCAATTAATGAACTTGCCATGAAAACTTGGGGAAGAAATCCCAGCCGGTCAACACAATAAGAATCTTTTTTTTTTTTGTTTCCCAAAAAATGTAACCGTCAAGGCTATTTTCCACACAGAAAATCCCCGGATGGCGGTTTTTGCTCCTCACGCTGGCTATCAAACGTCATTATAAAAATAGAATATGAATAAAAAAGGAAACAGTACACAAAAGCCAGATAGGCGTGATTCGGAGTGACCCGTACGTACAGTGCATGACCGAAAACGTAGCACTTCGAACGAAATGATATTCCCGTCGTATTCGGCATGACTTCTGATAACATTGAAAGTAACGTTATCGCGAGAGAAGCACTCGTGGTCGTCCTTTACCGTTCCCATTCCCCTCCCACCTCTTTCACCGAGGAGCGTTCGCGCATTGATTCTGATAAAAGGCAAAGAGATGGCATAGCGGAAATGGGTGCTGTAGGCTAGTGACTGCGAAACGAATTTAAACCGATATTTATTATTCATAGAAACCCGACCAAACGTGGTGGATGCTGAAGAGCAGCCGTGGGCGCTACGTCAAAAGGTATACAAAGTAATGTGTAAAAAAAATATTTAAAAAACCCACGAGCGTGTGAATTTGATTAGCCGAAAACTCTCGGGGTATCTGCATATCTTCACGAAAAAATGGGATTAGACGGAAATCGGGTCCGAATTTGATTGTTGTAACGAATCTTGAAACGCATACGGGCTCGTGTATCCGCAAAATACCGGGTACCTACGAGAGTTTGCATAATAATTCAAGTTGCGCACGTAGAAAACTATTTTTGTGGTTTATAAGGCTCGGTGTGTGATACACGTAGCGCAGAAATAAATAGTCCGAACGTCCGTGCGCTCGAATGACGTCGGATGGGCGACGGCGTCGCGACGCCAGCACGTGTGGGCGCATCGCTCGTTAACCCTGTCCATAGCTTTGTTTAAATATGTGTGCGTGTGGTTCTATATACGTATATATTTACATATATATTTACAAGCACATCTTTATCGCACGACATTGTGGCCGTTCAGTCGTTTGCGTTGAACGCGCTCTTCTCCGGTTGCCGTCGGGCGATGTCGCACGTTCGTCGCACTAACCTGCAATCTCAACGCGGCGGACGATATTGTTCGCCGTTGGTCAACCCTCGACGACGGGAAATTGGATACCGAAACAATGATACGAATCCTCGTGTTCAAGGATGAGCGACGCTACAATCTTGCCTCGGCGCTATTCCTCCGCGCATCGTAACGACGATATGGGTGTAACAAGATTTTTCCCCGGGATTTGTTTGGTCTTAGATCCCCATTTAACCCTTCGGATTTCAATGGAAACCTTTTGCCATGGAAATATATCTGTGGTTTGGCGGGAAAACCAAATAAGTTTGTCTAACGAGTTTTCGGAATATAACGAGTATACGCTGCGGATGCTCTTTCACAGCGAACAAATCAATTCCAAAAACAATAGTTATCAGGTTACATTTAGTGGTTGCTACTATTCAAGATAGCATTTGGTAAAATTCGAATAGTCTGTGATTTGTGGAATTGAAAAAAACACCGTTGGACTTATTCGGTTTAGCCTCCAAAATGGACTGATTTGGCTAGATTAATCTCGTTAATTTCTTCCAATTTTCGGCATCTCCTTGTTTCTAAACATCGTTTACAGTCTAAGTTACAAGAATCTCACTTTATCTAATTTTTCGAAGAAATTGACTTATTCAGTTTTGCCTCCAAACCACAGATGCAACGATTCTATCGTTGTTTTTTTATTATTACGTCGTTATTTTAAAAAAAACTGAGAAACCCGAGAATTTCTACCGATGTTCGCCGTTGCTTCTGTTTATCTACTTGCACAATCAAAAATCCAAAATTCTACCCCAGAATTTAGTGAATTTTTGCGGATCCTCTTCACATTCAAAAACGAACGTTGACCGGACGCCTTGGGGACATTGTACGGTAGATGTCTAAAAAAACGATAAACAGGTGGAGGGTCAATTAGATTTGTGAGCCGATTAATAGATTGGCTGATAGATTTGGCAGTTTGCTCAATAAGTGGGCTGCCCAGTGCAACCGACAATTCAGTCGGAACGATTGTTATTAGACTAGACCAAATACATTACAATCTTTTCCATCTGCATTTTTCCGTGGATAGCATTGGAGAAAGTTTATTTTCCCAAGGCTATTTTCTAATTAATAAACGAAAGTATCTCGCATAATGCGTAATTTCAATCGAGTACGTAAGAGCCGATCGCGATATCGAACATTAAATAACCGAAGCAATAATTCATTGAAATAATGACCAACCGACTGTTATCAATCGTTCGATTCGCGCGTTATCTTACCATACGTTCACGCGTAGATCGGCCCTGCCGTGACTCTCGGAATAACCATCAAGAGCCCACTCGAACGAGTCGCGTGGTCACGCGCAGAGTCCTCCACGCTACAACGAGTTTCGCGTGCTACTAATTTCCATAAACGTTGGAAAGTAAACGGTAAGATGGAAACATATATAGGTAACATTGCAAGATACACAGACATCGGTTATCCGCACGAACTGCGTCAATAATCGAATTAACGCAAGGTCCTCAATCGTCTATGGCTATTTATATCCGAGTAACTCGTGTGCCACGGTACAATGACTTTTCCGTGCTATTAATTCTTCGAATAAAAGAAGATAGTCGCGACTCTCGCGTCAAACGTCTATTTGCTATTCAACCGGCGAAATCGTTTTGTTTTTCTCTTATTTTCTTTCTTTTTTCCTTCATTCATTTTGCACGACGGTGCAACGGCGACGAGAGTCCTCGAACGCCCGTGAAATCGTCGAGGACGCGTTCCTCTGCACCAGCTCGCGGGAGTAAAACGAACTACTATACAGGGTAATGCAGGTAAGTATCCTTACTATTGGAGGTGAATAAAACCAAAATTATAAAAGGTAGAAACACTTTTTTTGCTTCTAAATACCAACCCCAATAGTTGGTTTCATGATGTTTTGGACAAGATACTTTGCGAATCATGACCCTCGTCGTCGATACATCGTTGCGACCGGTTTGTGGAGCTCTGCATCACTCTCTGAGACATCTCTTGCGGTATGCGGCCTATTTCTAAGCGTGTTGCTTCCTTTAACACTTCAAGGTGACTCGGTCGATCTTCATAGACCTTTGCTATGACGTAGCCCCATAGGTAAAAGTCACACGGAATTAAATCCGGCGACCGCGCTGGTCATAACATGTCTTCGAGCCTCGAGATCAAACGATCGGGCAACATTTTCCTTAAAACAATCATTGAATTACAGGCTGTAGGGGCTGTAGCACAATCTTGTTGAAAGCAGACACGTCCTAAGTCTCATGATGTAAACTTCCAATACTGCTTATTTAAAAGCAAAAGAATTTTTCTTTCTACCTTTTCCACTTTTCTTTTATTCGCCTTCGAACGATTCGAATTAGAAGCGATTTCCTGTCCCGCCCATCCAGATCAAAACTTTTCGAACCTCAGCGTCGCTTGATCTTCTCCCCAACTTGCTCTTTTTCCAGTATGCTTCTGAAATCAGGGATGGTTCCCTGCATCATCCTGTATACGCCGAACCGTGACGAAGCGGTATTCCCGTCGTCCACGAAACAAACGATAGCAGTGGAGCAGGTTTATTTTCTTATCTACCTTTCTCTTTCATTCCAGCAGCCGTCTTTTTCCGTCAAGCTTAATACCCCCGCCGCTCCGCCGCCTCTTTCTCCTCCTCCCCCCTTAAGCTAACTGCCGTGCGGATTATACTAATTACCTGCCGTTCGAAGACTGCTTAGCGCTACAGGGGTTTTTTAACTGCGACTGCCGCTCTCTCCTCGCCCGAGTGGAGTTGGAAATTAATTTAAATCCTTGCCGCCAGTCGCCGCGGAGCGAACTCAACGGCGCGCAATGGTGTTGCCCACGCACGCGTCGACGTTCGAGCGAGCGAACTCAACTATCCAGTCGATCAAGAAGACTAGAGACCAGGAGACCGAAATCGAATGATGGGGGCTGCACTGCATTTGCCGTCGCGACTGGATAATCGAGGTTTCAGTGTATTACGATGCGCCATGCAATTTCTGACGGGGTACGTCAACGGTTTAATCGGCTCGCGTCTACTTTGAATCGCTGATACTATATTGCTGACCGAGGTGCTGACTGCGGTAGAATGTTTAAAAATACGTTGTCTCGCGCTGATTCCATCTACGGCATCTACGCTGCGTTTCAATCGGCAATATTTCTCTGAAGATAATTTTTTTCGACATTTCAATTCAAAGATGAAACCTTCATATCGCCTGATAATTGGTTTATTCAAATTTAACTTAGATTTATCGAGGGCGGTTACAAGATTGATTTTATTCAATGATTATTTGTTCCAATAATCGATTTGTTTAACGTCATATAGTTTGGAAATCGTAATTCTTTCGTCGTTCCGATTCATTTTACTATAACGAATGAGAGCAATGCATGAAATAAATAATGAAAACAATTTTGACATTATTTAACTTTCTCGTAGCGGGTTATGTTTATTACGTTCATATTTCTATTGATTACGCGTATATTTATACGCTCGGGCTCTTAGGGCTCACATACAATATAATCGTATTAACAAATAAAAACGCGAAGAACGCACCATTTCAGCAAGGCACGAGCAATCCATGGACAGAGACCAAGGGTTAACGAAGGCCATGACATCGTCATCGTAACCATACGTCGCTCGTGCTATACACGTATGCAATTGCCATGTGCAAATATTGTTGACGTTCTGCGTTTAATCAACCCTCGTCGGATTGTCACCGCGCGATACACCGTATACTTGTAGAATATTCCTGCCTGCGGTATAGCGTACCGGTGCTTGTTCCGCTCGGTGTTTGCCACGAGCTTCGACCTCTCAGCTTCTTCGGCAACGAACCGAGATATATGCGGGCTGCTGACACAGAGTTCATCCAACTCTCGCGAGTCGCAGAATCTCGAAATCAAGGCTACAAGCCCCTCGGGCCATCTGCATATTTTGAGATTTTTTTCTTTCTCACACTGCATTATAATCATCACGAACGAATCAACACTGCGGAGACGTTTTTTTTCTCTTTCTCTTTACGTGACAGTGGAACGGAAATAAAAAAAAAAGGTCTCGCTGGTGTGATATGCGCTCGGCGTACTTAATTTTTTTCCGCTTCTGACGTTTTCGGGGGCAATTGTTTCTTCGATCAATGTAGAAGATTAACTAAGAGAAACTTTTGTGGGAAGAAAACTTTCTTCGTTAGGAAATTAAATAAACGGATACATTTATAATTCAAAATATTACGAATAGGTATAGACTATATGTGTTTATGTGTATAGGTATATCTAATATAATATTTGTAATATTTTGTATTACAAATACAAAATACTTATATAGTAATATATTAATTCTGCAAATCTTACCCACAATCAATCGCAGAAACCTTGTCGGGACCTCCGGACCCCGATCGGTCGAAGAGGCATATTTCTTATCTCTCGTTATTCCTCGAAAAATGTTTCAAAGGACTTATTCGGCTTTACCTCCAAGCCACAGATATATGTATATAATATGATACAGATAATATCGCTGTATTATCGTATGTGTAATACAAAAAAAAATTGATGAAATGAATTAGCGGTAGAAAAATACAAATCTCTATTATGATGAGTATGGGTAAAGAACAAAAAAAGGTACGAAAAAAGGTACGTTGAGTGAGGTAGCGTTAATCGAACGTCATCCCAGGAAGGTTGAGAAGGGCCCACGGTGTTCTCCATCCATAGGTTATATCTCTTCTTAGTCTCGCCTTCCGAGTCTAAGAATGAACGAGCGGAGCGAGCGGGCTACGTAGGCCGCTCTCTCGCCTTATTGCCGGCTCTATTCCTCGCTGATCCTATGAATAACGAATGAGAGAAGCGTCTCGTTCTCGCCCCAAACGGAGAACCCCTCCCCCGCGCGCTCGTCGCTGTTTCCTCATCCCAACACGGTCTCATTTTCTCCCACACCGGCTTATAGCTATCTCTTCGAGGGGTTGAACAGTCTTAAAAAATTCATTGGCCCGGGGTGGGAAGACACCATCGCGTTGAGAGCCGGAGATATGCCGGCGTTCGTTGACCATTTTTTATTGGCACGCGGACAGCTCTTGGGATTCCTTCGACGTCGTCTCTTACAAACATCACGGTGGTAGCCACTCGCGAGCATCTCGCGACGCTGGCCAACGCGTTACGTTTTTTTTTTTTTTTTATAATCTTGCTTTCTCAAGAAAGGTATATGAAGGTCTTCAAAATTTTATATCCGGATTTTAATGTCAGTACGTTAAAAAAGTCCTAGAACATCCGGAAGTCACATTTGCCTAAAATGTCTGGATGTATATGCGTTAGTGTGCGTGTAACAACCCTCCAAGTTTCAAACGTTTACATCTCGCGAGCGGTTTAAGTTATCTCGCTCGAATTTCGCAAATTCATCTGTCTGTCAAATATATTTTTTTTTAGTGATTTTTGGACAAACATGAGATTTAGATAGGTTGGTTCTTGACCGATTCTGCATAGATCCACCGAATTCCGTCGGATTTCGTTCAGCCCTTTAGGCGTGAAGTACTGCAGAATTATATTTACATGTAATTCTTGGTCAATCTAATTACAAACGGCGATGTATCACTTCCCCTTTACCTCGGTATAGATAAAATTTTGTGAAGTTTCTCCGAGGCAGCTGAATTCTAGATGGGGAATAAGCTGCAAGTTAGAATCTGCAGAGTGCTTCCTCATGATTCAAGCAAGCTGCATATTTTTTTATTCAGTGGAATTCGGTAGAGCGAGACGGAAATTTTTTTTGTTCTAGAATGCGATATCCACTTTGCGTCTCCCAATAATATTTCTGGATGATGGTCGGATAATCGAAGCGCGTTCACGTTGATAGAACAACGAGGCAACCGCAACAGCCGGTTTGTTCATGCGTTTGATTGTTGCAATTCCGAGCATATGATATGGCACGCAGGCTCCAAAGGTGCGTTACGTGAGCATACGCCGATGAATTATTAGCTCCATACGTTGGATCGTCCTGAGCAAGCGACTCTAATGATATGAAACCTATGTGCATGACGGCCCACATCCCTGATCGACGCCCAGAAACTATTTGGCTCTAAAAACTATATTTAAACAAGCCATAATAATTTATGTAATTGATTGAAAAGACAATTAACTTGACCAAGTGCCTTGAATTAATTCTGTAATTTGAACTTCAGTTAGAATTCTTACAATTTCATGGATAAAATTGGAATAAAAAATATGCGAAAAAAATGTCTTTAATTTTTTTGTCGAATCTAATGTGCAATTGTAAGAATTGAAAGTACGAAAATATATATGCAAATGTTGTTAATCATGGTTAACACTTTGATACGGAACAAATTATTGTTTTCAATTTTATTTTGACATTATTTTGACTCCATGTTTTCGTTCGACGAAGAAAAAAATAGAATGCAATGTAATTTTTTCAATTTTATCGGTTGTATACCTGAACATATTTTAATTTGTTAAATTTCATTCACTATACACAAAGTATGATAAGAAAAAAAATGTCTTGATCAAAATAGATATCAGTTCAGCAGATGTGCTACTTTGGCAGTAAAACGGTCAAACGCTCGTTCTCGTTAATTCTTTGAATTTTTTCCCGATTTATATCCAGTTACGGAATTTCTGAAATTCCGAATTATGTAAAGTTTTATCGACTATTTTGCGAGCACTTCCAGGGTTACGATATGTTTGCAGTACGTGATATTCATTCACGGGCGCGAGACAAGCAAGAGGTTTCGAAATGATGCCTCTATAGCCGGGATCTTTTACCTCCCGGGATGGTAATCGTCGCTGACAAGTAGATCCTGTGACCTCGTTGCGACGATAACGTGAGAATTCCGACGACACGTCACCGAAACCACGCAACGTCACGGAAATTGCATTGCTCTTAAGCGGATATTCATAGAGGACTCACGTATATTTACTGGAGTCTCTTACGGAGAAAAAACCTTGAAGGCAGCTCTCAGACTTGAAGTATATACTATCGGAAAATATGTGGCCAACTCTTAGCCCAATCGAACTATTACATAGATTTCTAATTTAATTAACACGAGAAAAAAATCATTTGGCCGGTTGAAATCGATGTTTCCAGTGAATAAGAAAATCACCCTAATCGACCTATTTATGGATTCATTACTTTTTCTATTCATCTACTTACGTTAAATCCAATAAAAAAATTATTCATTCATGACGTAATCATTTTTGTGGATTAGAGACATTTTTGTGAATTATTATTAATTGTTGACACAAAAAAAATTAAGACATCGAAATATCTTTTTTTGTTCTCATTGTCAAGCCTCGAATATTTATATATTGGAAAAATCTATTGCAACGGTTGAAACAATTGTTTTCCCATGTTAATCAAATGCAAAATCGATATAGTGAATGCGGATCTCTCAAAATAGTCCACTTATGCTCAGACTGGGACAGATTTTTTCTGCTATTATATACTTCAAATCTAAGAGCTTCCGGAATTTTTTTTTCGTGAGACACCCAATATATTGCTCCACATGCATCTACAAAATCTCTGACGATCATATATTCACGGACCAATCTCGGTGTCAACATGTTTTCAACTTTTCTCACACTCTCACACGTTTCCTCCATACATTCTTCGCGCATTGTTTACTCGGATTCGAGTCATTTCCGACTTCTGGTCCTGCGCAACCGCTTTAAATTCAATTATCCCTCAGCTAGACCTCGGAAAATGTTGACTCGTAGTTTTTGAGTATCCACTTACGTGCAAGTAGATAGAGCACAATAATTCTACTACGTAGGTACTTTTTTGCGCAGAATTATCCCGAATCAAATCTTAGTCAAGACACGACGATTTTCACGACTTTCACCAAGGTTTACACATGGCTCAACATGGTTAAAAACGTTGCTGGACATTTTTTAACTCTGTTGCAATAATTTAACCGCGGAACAGTTTTTTTTGTTTTGTAAAGAAAAATTTTAAATACAATTAAAGACTATCTTAATGATTAATTATAATACAAAGTCCACCAATGGAATAAAATGTTACCAAATAATGCATTCTCCATATACCCGATTAATCAATTTTGTCGATTATGAAGAAAAATCGTTGCAACAAATACTTTCTCGATAATAAGTTTAGAAACTTAAAAAAAATGTTGTTGCGTACGAAATAATAGAACAAAATGTCTAGATCGTCAATGAGTCTTTGTATGATAAAAGTACTGTGCTGCACGGCTTTACGTTTGCATACATACTCTTGTACCCGTCACGAGGATCCCAGCGAATGGATGGATAATTCTCAAAGATTTAGTGCCGCATCGTGGAGTGTTTGGTATGCAACCCGGTACCAGCCGCGAGGACCTCGGTTATATGTATATCACGGCGTGTATAACCCGCATGTACTTTTCTCCGGTGGCGTAGCTCGCGAAAGTGCACGAGACCGAGAGACAGTTACCGAGAGTCAGGGCCCTTCGTTCCAAGCTTTTCCAAGGCAGGACAGCCGCGCGTCGCATTTTTCATGAATCCTCTCAATACCCCACTCCTCATCCTCCTCCTTACAACCCCCTCTCCTCCTGTCGCCAATGTCGCGTGTTTTTCATGCACTTTCTTCGTGTATCTTTCGGTTTTGCTCATCGAAAACCTGTGTACGTCGGCCTGTGTTCACAGAAGTTAGTGTGGAACGACCCGGTGCAATACGGGATACCTACCGGTTTTTTTTTTCTATAAGAGGTTCGCCCGAATACAAGCCAATCTGGGTCTATATTCGGATTTTGTTTTTCAAATAGACGCCCACGGGCCTTTGTTTGGGAACAACAACAATTCTTCCAGAACTGCCTCGATTTGCTCTTCGGATTGCTTCTGAATAAAAATTAGTAATGTAAATAATTCTCACATTGCAATTATTATTTGTCCCTCATTTGTCTTATGTATTTCTATTTTTTCGACATGATGAGAATAATTTTTATTATATACTGTTCTACTGTTGCAATATTTGACTCAAAAATAACCTTTGACTAATAAATATAATTTCAAAGTAAACCTGTTTCCGTTAAGAAGCCCATGGGCTTCCAAAACCATGGAAACACAAGACAAGGCGTCCGAAAAATGAAACACCGTCAGGGGCAAAATGGCAAATTTTTTTAAATCGATAAAATTTTACAAATATGCTAAAGAATTTAGTATTGACGTTTAGCTGCCGATGTGCGCACACAATTCATCAATGGATATAATCTTTACATGCTCTACTTGCTCAATCGTGGTTATCTCATTATTTACTCAGATCCAAATAGGTCGAGTCTCGATTTGTGCTTGTACTCTTTACCGCATGGTCAATTCGTCATGGAGGAAGCCATGTGAACGCGAAAGAAAATATTTATCGGGATTTTCATGTCAATGTGTATCAAAATGTGCCAAAACATCCACAGAATCAGATTCGGAAAAAATCACCGGATGAGTGATTGCGAAAAAGAACGATACACTAATCGGGTTAATACGTATACCCCCCATAAAGAAGCCCGCACATTATCTCAAACTCGGAGCATGCAGCTTTCAGGTTTCAACTCGCAACTTTGCAAAATATTTTTTCAAGATACGCCACATTGCTATATTTTCAAATTGCATTCGACCGTTGCATTTTACCCCGGTCCGGAAATTTGCCGCGGTTCCAGTTCACATTCAATCGAATTGTTTTTGCCCCGGTCTCCCATTTTACCCCGGAATTTATTATACACGACGATCTTCTGTACATAATACATCTATGTATAGAATTGTATACAATGCAGTACTCTCCGCTTACTTTCCAACTCGCATGGCGCGAAGGTTGAATCGCAGCGCAGTCGAGCGCGTGGAAAGCTATTCCATGCATTTTAAAAAGGTTGTTCGAGGTGGAGCCCGAATTACCCCCCATCAAATAGACCGTATTGAAACAACGGGTTGTGATATAATCGTAATATCTCTGCTCACTGATACACCAAAGATATTCCACGAGAACCCGTTTTATCCATATTTATACAAACATGCTTTGGGAATATCGACGCGAGCATTTTCGATTCGGCCACGATGGGTCATAAATCACTCATCTCGTTATGTTCCGTTCTGTTTTCAGAGAAAACAGCAGCATACTCCAGAAATTTCATCTCCAAATATCGAGACTGGAGCTTTATCCAGAAAATTCGGAGTACGTGGATCAATTGCTCCGCCAAATGTCAACCCAGCATATTCGTCATGTCGGTAAGATATTCATGATCGACGATGAAAATTTCGATAATCAACTTCCGATTACTCTGGGGCTGTCTATTCGCGGCTGCAAATGCAATTGCTCGCCCAAGAATCAATAATTGAGATATTATTCGTTTTGATTTGCCAATTGTTCGCCTTCGCCGGTAATGCAAGTTAGATTGATTCGTCGAAGTCGATAATCCAGATATTTTCTCTTGAATTACTTTTTATCATTATTTTTAAATCTGTCCTAGAAAGAAGAATAGTTTGCTTCCAAAATGAAGAAAGTCGTTGAATAGATGCCCTAGGCAAACCGTACGGATTCGAAGTATATGTCAATATTCGTAGAAGCTCCATAGAAATTCCTCCCTACAAAGAGTGTTCGGGATACACATAATCGAAATATATGTTTCAAAAGATCTGGACATGTGTATCGTATACACATTTCTTTTCATCACTTGATGTTTTTTTCTCTTCGGACAAAAGCGAAGTGAAATACTCTCTATTCATGCATTGCGTTGTTTATTTTTTTTTTCATTCTTTCCTATCTGTCGTAACACACAATGCGGTAGCAGCGCATCGTCACGTATCGAATAAAATATAAATTCATAAAATAGTCATTCCGGGCGAACGAATTTGTTTTCTCGTGACCGACCGTGTATCAACGGTAAAGTATGCATATTCAGAGCATTTTTACAAATCCATGTTTTTCGATTGGATTCGACGTGTCATTAATCCGATTGATCGAAACGACGATTAAATTTTCAACGAATAATACTTTTTGTTGTTCCTACAAACAAAGCGATAGCTGAACCTTTGGCCGAAATTATATTTTTATCGACATTGTCAATATATCTGTGATTTGTAGGCAAAACCGAGTAAGTCTATGAAAAGAGTTTTTGAGATATAACGATTCTTAAAATAATAATTATCAGGTTACACTTGGTTTTTGGTACTATTGAAGGTAACTTCCGGTAAGATTTTAATAGACTGTAAGTGGGGATAAAAAAAAAACAACGTTGGACTTATTCGATTTTGCCTCCGAAATGGATTAAATTGGTTAGATTAATCTCGGCTATTTCTGTCTGCATAGGCAACTTTCGGCACCCCGTGACTCAAAACGTCTTCACTGTCTATATTACACGAATCTGACTTAACCCATTTGTCGAAAAAAATTGACTTATTCAGTTGTGCCGTAAAACCAGAGTTATAACCACGTAAATAGAATTCGAATTCGCTCGTGCCTTGATTGATCTTTCGGATGAAAATGTATCAATTCTGCACAGATTCATTGACTTTATACCTGCGTATATGCCAAGCGTGCTTTCCGAATCTTAGGAAAACCACGAAAATAATGACAAACTTTATGTCGAACAGTGCACTTCAGAATGCACCTGTCGAATTAAAATTCATTGATTGATTATATTTAATAGATTCCAGTTTACCTTTCAAACTACACTAAAATCATCAATCAATAAAGTAACAAAAAAAACCAAAAAATAACACAACAAACTATCAAATAACAAAAATGAAATGACAACACGTGAAATTATATTAAAAAAGACCGATCAACACGAATTAAAAACGAGGAAAAACGATGTTGTGTTTATCCTGTACTGACATCACAAATTAAACAATTTGCTGAAGTTATCAATCATCATAAATCTTTTCGTTTACAGTTCAGAAGGAAGGTGGCACGCAGTTGAAACTCGTAATTGACTATGAGACACCAATGCAGGCACTCTTCAAACCCATGAGGTGAGTCTTTGCAATAGCGACAATTTTATTGTATTTGCGTAATTCGTTCGAGAAAACGCTGAGATGATTCGGAGAGTGAATCAGCAACGGACTCGAGAGCACGAACTGTTTCGCGATGCCCGAAGAAAGTGGTAACAATGCAGATCATGAGGTATCATCTTTGGGTCCCTGCTTGAACCCTACAGTAATAGCATTGTGTAGGTTAAGGAAGGCGGGCGTGATTTCACCGTGCGAGAAGCCGTAGTGACGTCGATCCGAACCCCCCCTCCTCTGTCCCCTTCTCTCTCGTTTGCCGAGCACTTGCGTCTTCGTCACATTGTACGCGGATCGGCACGGTGAAGCTCATCCACTTGGGCATCGATCTGTTTCACGGAAAATCCGGCGAGGATTGTAACGAGCAGGTCAACTTCACCGCGCGGAACAACCTGTACGTTTGCTCTCACACGGCACGAGGCAATCGGGACAACTCCACTTATGTAATTGTGCAATCGTAATCTCATCACGCGCTCGTCGACGCGGTTTGCGGAGGAGGGAGGCCAGACGTACCCAGGGAATCTACGATATCGAATCAGGAATCGTCAAATTCACGTAGAATACCTCACCCGACCGCTCGAACCAGCGACATAATTCACTCTATCGATAGTTTTTTTTCTTTTTGTTTTTTGAGAGAATAAAAATAGTAAAAATGAAACGTTCGGTGGCAGTAAAAATCAGATTAACTTTTTTTTAAAGGGTCGGGTGGTTTGCCGGAAGCGTGTGGGCCTTCGAGTCTGATTCAGTCGAAGAATCGCGAAAGTCAAACAATGTGAGACATTATTATTTTACGGACGTGAATAAAATGGATGAGGGTGGATTGGGAAATTTATGATGGAAATTATTGAGGGATTGTACGGTGCAGATGTACTGTTTGTTCTTGCTATAGATTTTGGCAATGGAATTTTAATGTTGGGAATTTGAAAAACTTTTTGTCGCGCTCGCTTCTTTTTTTTCTTACACGGATAAATCATAAATCTTGAAGCAATTTGAGTGACTGTTGAATACACAAAGCCATGACTATAGTAACGTATTTAGGTTGGAATAACGCAGGAGCTACTTTCCGATGAGGAACGAGAATAGAAAACTTGCAGCTTCAATTGAAAATTATCGGAAACACTTATTGTTAGAAGCCCGTAAAATTGATTGAGATTGTAAATAAACATTTAAATCCGGGTGACTCGGCATCCTTACAATTCCCCGGTAATGCCACGCTAGTTTGTGCAGCTTGGAGCGGTGCAACTTATTCAACTTTTGAAGATTGCCATTTTTTTCGCGAATTGTGTATCTGCGGTTGGGGGGGGGGGCGGACAAGTCCTATAAAGTTTTTTCTTTTCAAGATATAACGTCCCTGCAGATAAATCGATATAAAAAATTAGAATTATCAGGCTTCACTCAGTTTCCGGTACTATCCAAGATAGCATTTGGTAAGATTCAAATAACTTATGGATTTAAAAAATCCCCGTTGGACTCACTTGGTTAGGTCAATCTGCTTCCTTTCTTACTGGATGAGCAATTCTCGGCATTCCCGTATGTCAAAATATCGTTTACAGACTAAATTACAATAATCTCACTTAATCTTATTTTCTAAAAATTGGCTTTTTCGGTTTCGCCTCCGAACCACAGATATACGATTTAACATACGTTTTTTATCGAATCTCCGTCAGCCGGATGAAATAACATCGGACACAAAAAAAAAAAGGTCACGGAGTGTTTTCCGATGATAAAGTACTTCCCGAAACTGGTCAAAGATTCGCGAAACATAAACTATGATAATGGATTCAAACTCTGGAAATAACTTCCGCCGGAATAAGTTTTTCCACAGGGCGTAAAGTAGTTTCCCTCGGAGTAGCCGAGCCTCCAACAAAATTGCACGTTTTTCCCACCTTCCCCCGCGATATTTCTTATTAAATATAAAATTTGTCTTTTCTTTACTTTCTCCGCAACGTCGATTTTTTTCCCTATTCCCCCGCAAAACTTCGCTAAAGTGCGAAAAAAAAAACTCGAAACCGTCAATGACTACACGTGGGACATGTTTTTCTTTTTAACAAATCTCTCTCGAGAAATGGCTGGAAAATTAAAAGCCCGAAGCAGGAGGGTCGTCGAAGGCAGTGCCGGCAAGGAAAAACTTTCTGACCGCAGCGGAGGCGCGCAATCTGTGCGAAAGGTTGACGTTGGTACGCAGCAAAGTCCTCGAGGATGGCACTCGGTCTTACCCTCGATGGGGAAAAAGTTCTTTCCGGGCTTTCTTCATCCTTCCTTCCCCACGAATACGCCAAAACTTCCTTCGAGACTCGCAAAGGACGGTGTCTCGCATTATTCTAATACAACAACGTATCAGCGGTTGCAAAAATCAAAATTCGTACGATAAAAATTAATTATTTCCAATTTTATGACTGATTGCGATTTATCGCGATTATGCGATTGTCTTACCGCGAGTATAGAATTAAAAATATGCGTTGTAACAGCGTCGTTGGAGAAACGCACGCGAGTGTCGTGGATTTTCACCAAAACACACGCCATTACTCCGACGTTAATCCCTCGGTCGGTGATTCACGCTCCAACCGTCTACACAGCTGGTACTGCCGCTCCCGCGTCTCGAGTCTCGATTCAACGAAAGCTATATATTTTATACACACTAAAGTAGCGACACTAGCCTGCCCCGTTAAACTTTTAATCAGATGCAAATCGAGGGCGGGGGGAGGGGCGGACTAATTACGTCGCGACGACGTATTATTAATTAACCGAGGTTCCCAACGGCGCGAGAACCACGAGGACTCGTTTTTTTTAGAATTTTCACTACGTCGCGTGTTTCACAAACGAGCAAATGACGGGCCCTTGCTATCAACTAGCGTGTGATTGTGGGGTTACGCGAGTAAAATTTGTAAACTACGAGGTAAAGTTTCACTCCAATAGTGCGGGTGTTCGGGTGGAGTTTGTGTGTGTATATGTGAGTGGGTTCTTCTAAATTCTTTTAGTTCTTCATAGAAGGAGCTGTGTGCCGTTGAAACGAAATATTAACCGGTTTTGCATGTCAACGTGTTTGGAAAGTGTTCCAAAACGTCCATGAAGCACATTTGGAGAAAATGTGTGAATGTCTATGAGCCTACCAAATTCAAACGTTCATATGATTGGGTTGAACTAAAGCGTTTAAATCCCGGACGTATGAGAACATGTGTAGCTTTATATTCTTTTTTTTAATCTACTTTTTTGCTTGTCCCACGGCGGGGTCTGTGTCGCATTTTTTATAATTATATATTTTCATTATACATCGAACCTACTATTTTTCACGGTGGTTTCCGTACCACCAGGCAGTTAAAAAAAATGTCGTTCACCACTCTACTCAAACAGTTTTTCAAAATGGAATGATATTTATAGATGTTCGATATTGAATTCGAACCAAATCCATAGAGAAGTTCGGATTTTGTAGGAATTCTCAAAATTACTCAGAGAAAATTTACAATTTCCTTCAACTCACGTCCGATTCGACCAATAAATTGAACCCGGTCTCACACTACAGCCACCAAACATTATTCTATCGTACTTCGGATGAAATTCTGTGAAGATCGGTTGATGAAATCGTATTTGAGAGGAATTTAATTTTTTTTAAAGCTCAAGGTGACGTGCTACGTCGACTGAGCCGCGATGACTGCAAGGGAAATAGAGAAAGAAATATGTAGCACCTTGTTTCTTCAGAGTTCCTTCAAGGACTTGGGCGATCCTTGTTAACCTTGACAGAAAGAACCAAGCCGCAACTTGAAACTTACGAACTGCTTGCCCAAATTCGCGTTAATCCGGGAACTTTTTAATAAGGAAACCAGAATTGATTTAAAAAAATAGTGTCTCATGAAAATAGTTTTCGTGCATTATCGCGAATTTGGCGCAAGCAGCCTGCAAGTTTAAACTTGCAACTTGATTCTTTTCTCGCGAGGAGACGAACAGTCTGAACGACGAGCGGGTTCGCGGTCGCGATGCTCGTCGACCAAACCGCTATAGGGACGCCCACGTGTCATATAATACCGGCGAGTGAGTGATGTATATCCCCTCGGTGTCAGACAGTCATTATTCCCTCTCGGATGTGCAGCACGCGTCGTGGGTGTTCATCGGGAGGAAGCACTGCACTTACGAGCAAAATAGGAGGAAGACGAAGCGACGTCACGATGGTTATGGGATAATGTAGCGGCTATGTCTGTGTCGGTGCAACGTTAGTCGCGCGATTAGCCCCGTCAGAAGCTCAAAACGGGGCGGTAACTTGAGGGTTTTCGTTAACCACCCTGATTGATTTTTATCTGATCGGTAAAAAAAAAATAATTTCTTATTTTATTACCGTAATGACGTTTTATCGCAATGTTTTTCTCGCAATGTTTGATCATTGGTCTCCCTCGTAAAGGATGCTTTGTGACAGGCCAGAAAATACAAAAAACGTCCATATGCTAACGTTTACTTTTATTTGTAACTTTTTTTTGCTTAATTTATTACGTATTGAACGGCTTCTTTCAATTATAGAAATAAGCTGGGAGTTTAAACTTGCAATGTGCTTCCTTCGTATCGTAAATGGTCAACGAAGATTCCTTCATGAGGAAGCCAGAAGCAAGATGCTCCTTCATATTTCCTTCATTCACGAATCCCCATAAAGCAATCTTCGTTTACTATCTACACTTCAGAGGAAGCAAATTGCAATTTCTAGGCTGCAGCTTGTTTTATTCGTTCAGGAAGATTTGATTGGAATTTATTGCTCCTTTTAAGGTCGCATTTCGAACAACTGAATGGTCAATGTTGCAGGCTAAACATTGAAAAAATTTATTTTTTCTGGGAAACGCAGCCGCATTTAATTAGTGATAGTAATGAATTATTGTGGATTTTCAAGAGATTACATTCTTTTCGGAGTAACATAAAATAGTAATGACATTAAAAAATTGAGAAAAATAAATAAATGATAAATGAAACAACAATTTAATAACAAAATTGAAAGAAAAATAAAAAATTGTTCAATAATAATTCGACTTCATTACTTGTATTGGTTTTGAAGAAAATTTGAATCTATCAATATTTAAAAAAAAAAAAAAAAAAAACGAAAAACAAACATGTAGTAAAAAACATGACAAAATCGTGTCGAAGATCTTAAAGATATTATGTTGATTCGCGTGTCACCTTGTTTATTTTGTTGCAGATTTTCGCGAAAGCAAGGGACCCTACCAAACCATTTTTATTTCACGGATTTCGAGCGACACACCGCTGAAATAGCGACTTTTCATTTGGATCGATTGCTCGGTTTTCGTCGAGCCATGCCCGTCGTCGGCAGAACGCTCAACATGACTACCGAGATTTATCAGATCGCCGACGGGGAACTGCTCAAGACGTTTTTCGTCAGTCCGATCGGCAACCTTTGCTTCCACGGCCGATGCAGTTATTATTGCGACACGGGTCACGCTATCTGCGGAAATCCGGATACGGTCGAGGGTAGCTTCGCAGCCTTTTTGCCCGATAAGGAATTCGTCAGACGCAGGGTGTGGCGTCATCCTTGGAGAAGAAGCTATCACAAACGGAAGAAGGCTCAGTGGGAACACGGTTAGAAATTTATCTCGTCACATGTCACGTTTATCGCGTGCATACACAATAGACTGTGGTCCGGAGATGAATTAATTTTAAAGAGCTGTCACATTTGAAGTATATTATATCACAAAACAAATATCGGGCTGTTCAACTCTAATATTCTTGTACCAATACAATATATTACCCTAGCGAGTAGTCCTTCACTGGAGCACGATACGCGCGAACACCCATTTCTCCCCATGGCATTTGATGCAAACAAATTAAATTCGAATTCCGATAGCAATTAGCCAACAATGTGAAATTGATTGCCGTTGTCGAGTTGACAGAGTAAAAATGTTACGTCTCGATCAAACGGTTCATTGTGTGGTCTTTTATTCCATTTCCCCGTCGTGTACATCATATATTGTGTGAGTCATCGACGCGAGATTTCCCGTCGGACTAATTGGCTACTTTTGTAGTTGATAATTGTAATATTTATAACTCGAGTCAGCTGTATGGCACTTGACTGTCTTTCATTTTATTTCATCCAATTCGTTTTACTTAGTGCATCGACGTCGTTTTAATATTTTCACAATCAAATCATTCGTTCAGTAACTATCACCAGACAGAAGTATAAAATTCGAAATTTCGTTACATTCATATATTTCATAATTTTTTTTGTAAAAATTATTATTATTATTATTGTTATTTATATTATTTTCAATTGTTTCAATCTGGTCTGAATTAATATTTTTATTTTGATTTTGGTGCAATGCGCAGATGCGGACTATTGTAATCAGGTGAGAGACATTGAACCGTACGACGAAGGTCGCCGACTTCTCGATCTCGTCGACATGGCTATTCTGGATTTTCTTACCGGAAACATGGACAGGCATCACTACGAGACCATTAAGATGTTTGGCAACGACACATTTACCCTCCACCTCGATCATGGCCGAGGCTTCGGCAAGCCCTTCCACGACGAGACCTCGATCCTCGCGCCTCTTCTTCAATGCTGCATCATAAGGCAGAGTACACTCGCTGTCCTGTTAAAGTAAGCCAACATTTTTGTTATACAAGCTTCATTCGATTCATTCGATATGCCCGTAATTCATTTAACAAAAATTCATTTTTCACGGGATCTCATATCAAACCGTCCATCTGCAAACTCTCTTCGCTACCGTACTAACTTTCACAAAAGCTCGGCGTTTAATTAAAAAGCTCAAAGCTCGTGAAAAACAACGTAAAAAAATCTTGTTTGAATAAAAAAATTTGTAGTAGAGAACAAAAAGGTTTGTATTTGTTTTATGTGCGGACTAAAAAGACTAACGGTGAATAAAAATAATGACTTAGAAAATCAATTGAATGCTTGAGAATGATTTTATTATTTGCGATAACGATAAAATCATGTAGATGATGATGATGATTATATCTTATTATTTTAACTCTTCAGTATAAAATTAATACTCGCCATTTTGTCTATAGTACAAATTTGAATTAATAATTAATGATTTTACAATATTGATGATCATGGTAATTTTATCTTATTTTATTTTGTTCTTATTTTGTTTTGTGATGACTTGATATTTTCTACACCGTAGAAAATTTAATACATAACTTAAATTAATGATTAATAATTTTCATGAAGTAGATAATGATAATAATTTTATCTTATCTTATTTTATTTTTTTTCCTTTTATGGTTATTTTTTTAAACTCGAATATAAAATGTTTATTTTGTACATTGTATAAATTTCGATTATAAATCTCTGATTCGTCTCTATCACGCTTAAGATAATCAAACGTTTGTGCAATGCAGATTTCACAACGGTCAGCCGCGATTGAGCGAGGCTATGCGTAAAAGCATGGCAGTGGATCCGGTAGCACCTGTCCTGTGGGAGCCTCACCTGACCGCCCTCGACAGGCGCGTTGGCATTATTCTCCAGGGTGTTCGAGACTGCCTGGATCGGAGCCTTCAGCCGGATCAGGTCGCGGACGACGAAGAAATCGAAAATCCCTTCCAGCTTCCCGAAATAAAAGTTTAAAAATTTACCGGCGCCTTTCTCGACGAGACGAGCCAACATACGAAAAGTGATATATACCGATAAATATTTTTTAAGCACACGTCCGTGAATTATATTAAAAAGATTTTAAAATAAAAAAGACTTTTTCATAGAAAGTCAATTGCTATGATCAGTCAGCTCGAAGTGATGATGTTCCTGTATCTATGTAAATTATGTAAAAAAAAGAAGGAGAAATACGAAAAAGATGTAGAACGAGGACAGACATCGTTGTAGAATAAGTCTTAGGATTGTTAATTTTTCTTTCTTTTCTTTATTGTTTTATTTCATTTGTTTTTATTATTTTTAAGTGAATTTTGGGTCGTGAAGAACGACGTATTGTCTAGCCAAGCTTTGTGGGGCCATTCGTACATGCACAATACATTTTAATCATACATTTCGGGTGACGTAACTTTTGTTTTGTGAAAAACAAACGCACAATGAAATGCATACAGATCTACATTGAGTCGTCCGAATCGCACGAATGATTGTCGTATCTTTACAGCTAAACTATCTTAGTTCTCTCGAATATCTATTTTCGTGGAAATCAGAGGACGGGCAATATGAGTGGACTGCGTGTATTCCCACAAAATAAACGTAGTCGCGTTGAAACGCGAGGTGCCCGGAATTGCGTGACGGGCGATTTATAATTTCGGCGCCAAAGATATGATAGTCTTCTCAATCACCGAAAACATTCGCAAAAAATGATTTTTTCGCGAAAGAAAGACTGTCAATTCGTAGCTCATAGAATTAATGTTTACACATGTTTTTTTTTTTTTTTTTTTCGAGAATACATTTTTCTACGAAAAATGTAAATAAATTTTTTTTTTTCGGAAACCGGTTTAGATTGTAATTTTTTTTTCTTCGAGTCAATTCGTCCGGAGACGATGAAGAGGGAATGAAAACAAAGGAAAATAATATTTTGCTATGTTTTCGGGGAATGTTATTAAATGTCATATAATTATGTCATCGTTACTTTATCGAATCGCGCGATTGTCGAACGAATGTATTGACCGCACGGTTATTTTTTGACATCCTGTATATATGTATACTGTATAAATTTCTTGTATTCATTGAAGAAAGATTATGAAAAAAAAACAGTACGCCACTGATGTCATTAAAGAAAGATTATGAAAAAAAAAAAACAGTACGCCACTGTTCTGTCCTTTCGGAGGAGAAGAAGCTACTTTTTCTTCTGCAATAACGTTCGAAACTCTCTCTCCTTCTCAAACTTTGGTTTTACGATTGCAGGATATAAAGTTCAATTTCCGAAACCGCTACGACGTAACGGAACGTAAAAGTTCTTTTCTCTCGGCAATCGTGAACAACGATAAGGGTCGCGAGAAAGTTCCACGATGGCCGTACGAAAGGCAAAAGCTTCTCGCGCTGAGGGGTCGAAGCTATTAAATCGCTTTGGGCGTTTGCGACGCGCGTTGCTCGGAAAATCCGTGGAAAAATCGTCGCGCAACCAGTTCACGGACCGACACTATTTGTTTATTGGAAAAACTGCAGCGACCGAAATGCCGCTCGCAATTGGAAAAGGGATGAGAGCAATCCCGGAGAGATTGGAGGGGTTGAAAACTTTTTCGTACCTCTCGCTAACTCGCCCCTTCCTTCCTTATTTTCCCTCCAGCGTGTACGATTCGCCGATGATGGCCCACACGTTTGTTGACTCGGAACGCGACAAATGGAATTATTATTGTTATTTTTCCGAGCGAAGATTTGTGCCACCGGTAAAAAAATTCTCATCGATCGTAGTCTTCCGGCAAACACACGGAAACGTGATAAAGCCTTCGGGGGTTGAAAGAGTTCGTGCGGATTTCGTACCGCTGTCGGCAAAAACGAATGAAATAAGTTGAGAAAGTTAATTCGCTGGGAGAATTTTCCGAGGAAGTTGTCGATGAATGACTTCGAGTGGTTTAGCACTCGATGACGGGCGACGATCGAGTGGAAGGCATTTGTAGTTAACATTCCGGTTAAATTGAGCTTTTCGTGGATGGATGAATATACGTGGACGTTCATATAATAATTTCGCCAACGAAATGTTCATCAGTGCTTCATAGCTTCGTCAGTGAGGAAGCAAGATCGTTCGGAGTTTTTTTGACTTTAGTAAATCCTAATTGGTTAGCGATAGGTGCAGAAGATTTGATTGAGTATAATTCCTTCTGCAAAGGAGTATTGTATCTTAAAACTGTTACTGGGGCGAAATCGCTTTGTGCCAACTGTCCGCGTATATATTAAAACGCGCCCCTGTTCCTGGGCCTTGGACCCAAACGTCGCCTCCAAGAATTCAATTTTGTATCTATTTTTGCTAATTCATATGGGGTTCGCTCGATTTGATTCAATGACTGAACATTCGGATGAAGAATAGGATTGAGCTTCGATGTATATAATAATTGCAAAATTACACACTTGTCGTTGCTCACCGATTCAAATAAATCGACTATAGTAACAATAATGTAGGTTTATTACAAAAGAGCTTATTAAATCGAACAGAATACACATATTCTCGGGACGATACAAGATAACAACAGGATTGACTCGCGTCTTTAAGGCAATTCACTGTTACGTCGTATTCGTCTCAAAGGCTCACGTACCCCTAGGCGCTCTGCGATCCGAACATATTTCAAAATTATTATAACGGTTATGTAGTGAAAAAAAAATTAAATTGTTGATTTCACATCCTTTATGCACTTTTCAACTATAAAAAAAAAGATATCGCACCCATTTCAACGGACGAGAGAGTCATGAAAGGGATGCTGAAAAGAATGGAAAGATATCTGACGAAAAAAACCTACAATTAAATGTCGAAAAATAAAAAATGGTCACGTTCGGGAAAGTCGGCGGGAGGACAGCAAGTGTGGAATGGAAATGGAAAGGAGAGAGAATATAAGAAGTAAAAGAGTTCAAATACCTCGGCTACAAGCTAACCAGAAACGAAGAAGGCAACGGCCACATCAAAGAATTAGCTCGGAAGGCAAACGTAGGGCATACACCGGCGCTTGGAGGGTTGCGCGCCCCTAGGCGCGCTGTGGCGTCGTTACGGGGACATAACGGCTGCATCATCTACTTATCTTCGGAGCCCATTTCCTTCATCTACACAATTTCCCTTTCATCGACGCGACATCTCGCGCCATCGAGCGGACGGTCATTGAACTGAGTCCACGAATATGCTTGCTTTGATCAGCTCGTTTGGTGCATTCTTCGGCATTACCGCGCTCATCTTTTCGTAGCCGGCATCCAACTGTCAGAAGGATAAAATCATCGAGTAAATAATGGCACCGCAACCGGAACCAACTGTCTACGACATGGCATATCGAGGCAAAACGGCAGCCGTTAAAATTCTCATAAACGAAAACGAAAAGTTGAAGACTGAGAAAGATTCCGTACGTATTAAAAACGCGTTGAGATTTTAGATGACTCCGATGTCACGTAGGTTATAACAACGGTTGGAATTTTCATTGCAGAACGGACGAATGTTGCTTCATTGGGCAGCTCTGGGTGGTCACGACGAGCTCGTTCGTTATCTTCTGTCTCTCGGTGTACCTGCCGATCCACCGGACGATGTAATTGCTTCATACTCAAACACATTTAATATCCTAGTCCTTGTTTTCTTGGCGCACGTTGCGACAGTGACGCAGCGAAATACGCTGGCCAATCGCCGGCCAGCATGCGCGAAAAATGTGCGTCGTAACGGGTGATGTTCAAATAAACGCGGTCAGATATTAGAAGGCTAATTACGATTGCTCTGAAGCTATTGAATCTTCCGAATCTTTAATCGATTGGAAGCGACTTGAATTTTCAATAATTTGTCACGCGACCGGATATACATTATGGGGTTAATTGCCCTGTTTCACTAGACTGAAACCCTTATATCCCACTCCTTTTTCTCTTACTCAAGAATATTAAATAAATAAATGGGTAGCCGTCAGCTGCGCTAACTACAATTTCGCTGCTATTACACAATAATAACAGTAAGAACATAACGATTCGATCGACCATATACTACATTATTTACTTGAAAACAAAGTCTTGACTAAATGTGTCATTGCTGTACGGAACATTTACTCACTGTAAACGAGACAATTTAAATACCGATCAAACGGCATGCTTCAAAATAATATTCTCGTTATTACAGACGAACATGACCCCACTGATTTTAGCCGCATCGGGTGGACGAGAAAAAGTCGTTAAAATTTTATTGAACGAAGGAGCTAATGTGAACGAGAAGACCGACGAGGGTCACTCGGCGTTGCAATACGCGGCGAGCAAAAATTGGGCTTCAATATGCGCTCATTTGATCGAAAAAGGTGCCGATCTCAATATAGCCGATAAACGAGGCGCGACGCCGCTTCACAGGGCCGCTTCGAAGGGCAACTCGGCTATAGTGAAGATGCTCCTCGATAATGGAAAGAGGCTGAGTATCGGTAAACAAAATAATTATTTAATTATCGCCGAAGCTTTTTTTCTTTTTCATTCCAAAACGTTCAAACGATATTCTCCGTTACATCTAGATCAAGCTGATATGTACGGAAATTCTGCGTTACACTTGGCCTGCGAAGAAGATCGACGGGAAGAAGCGAAACTTCTGGTTTCCAGTGGCGCCAATATCGAGCTCACGAACAAGGACCGTAAAACTCCTCTGGATTTGGCAAATCTAACGCTTGTTCGCCAAATTCGCGAGATGAAGGAGAAGACGTCTGAACCTGCGGCCGATTAAATTATCAATCATTTTTTTCACCGATCGACAAAACAATATACGATTTAATTGTTTATTGAAGATTCTTTTGTATACACAATCGACCATTGTATTAAATTCATGTAAAACATATCAAAATTCGCTAACCGCTTTTCTTCTTTTTTTCTTAATTCGGTCAATCGAACGATTATCCGCTTGTTTTTATTTTATTTCATTTTATTTTCGTATCTCGCATAGTTTCCACAGACATCCTATTTTTTTCCACTTGTTGTTAACAAAGACCGGACCGGATTTAGCATCGATACTCGAGTCTTCGTCGTCTGGCAACTTTAAAGATTCCGAACAATTCGCGAAGCACTCAACGTGAACCGGTTTTCTCAACCTTAACCGTCTTTATATACACAATTCACAATTTTATCAAGAATCGTTGGACCGAGAGATTGATAAGAGAAATTCGAAAACTACTTTCGCAATCTTGTTAGATCGCTCTTTCCTTCTCTGGATCCATCAACCTCCAAAAATCACAATATTCAAGCTCGTGATATTTCAATCCATTTTGTGAACGTTTCGCCTACGTGGTATCGTCGGTAATTTGTTTTTCATTTTTTTTTTGTTTTCGTCTTCAATTCAATTCTCATGATTCATCGTAAAGGCCTATTAGTATATATGCATATGTCGATCTATACACCGGTGTATATAGATTCCATGCTTATCTAATTCATCGTTTCGTCTTGAAAAATATACTAGCTCTCGCGTTATACAATGTAAATGTCTCGCGTCACAGAGAATTTGTTAAAATGCTTACAAAATCCGCGTACAAAATTCCTCGTTCGTTCTACAAAATCTTCGATCAATCTTTTTTTTTTTTTTTAATCATTATTTCGAATACCACATAGCTTCGGGAAGCATCTCAATCCATTTCATTTCAAAAGGTTGGCACAAACCAAATCGACAAAACGAAATAACGGGAGAAAAAAAATAATAATGATAATAAAATAAAGATCGCAATACTTTAAGTACAATAAAAATAAAGGAAAATTATAATCAAGTCATGTTTATTGTTTTTTCTTGTGTGTTCTCAAATGCAATGTATAAACGACAAAAAGAAAGCTTATTTTCTATCTTCATGTGAATATATATATTTTATGTATATATAATGCCAAAAATTATGTATATAAATGCATGTGCGGGTACATAATATAAAAAAAAAGTTTTCTTTTCATTTCCGTTTTTTTCTGTTGTTTTTTTTTTTTTTTCGATAAGCCATAGTACTCGACAAAGAAAGATGCTTAGAATGTAAAGTAAAAAATACTGAGGGGAAACTAAAAGTTGAAACCTAAGAAAAAAAAAACCTTTTAAAATGAAAAGTAACTTGTTAATCATTGTTGAAGTTTGCTCCTCATTTTTCACCCCTCTCTACGCTTCGTATATAATTAGTTAATTATTAAAATAATTATAATATAATAAACGTTAATGTCTTATCTCTACCTAAGTGTGTTATTCGTGTAATCTTAATTATGCAGCGACCTGCCATGCTTTTCTTCCGTTTGTTTTTCATTCTCATGTCTTTTTTTTTTTCTCGGTTCCTTCATCATTTCCCGAATCGCATTTACAAATTCCATCGTCTTTCTTTTCTTACTCATTTTTTTTTTGTTTTTTTCTCCTTTTTTTCACGTATTAGGACCGCTCGGCGGTGAGTTAGTAAGCTGTAAAGTTATGTACACATTCTTTCAACACTTTCTCTTGATGGCATCTTATGGGAAGTGGTATATATATTTCTACTTGAAAATAATAAAGAAATAATCGTGGTTTTGTCTGTTTGTTTTCTTCACTTTCTGTTTCTTCTCATTACCGTTCTACGATATCGCTCGAGTCGTGGAGTTTGTCGCAGATTCGAGCACAGCGACAATATTTCTCACCGTTCGAATGACTCGTGGATTTGATCCTCCTGAGGCTTCATCAGCTATGCGTTGTTACATTATTTTTCGCGCCACGCTGATATCTCGGTTTTCCGGTTATTATTAATATTAATATTATTATCATTATTATTATTATTTCATTATTTTTCTGTGTTCGTCGATCGCGTAGGTTAAAATGATTTGTTTTTTTTTGTTTCCGCGTTCATTAGGCGATCTATTATGCGTTATAAAGTTATCGTAAGCATATCGAACAGGCAAACTCGTTCAGTTTACACTCTCGTCGCCGTCCATGCTCTCGTCTTGGGTCGTTAAATCGTCTCCGGAGCCACCGGTTTGCGTCGACCCCCGTTTTGTCAATCTCGTCGAACTCAAACTTATCGGAGCTCCGCCACGCCTGGAACGAAATAAAATTTTCAATAATTGCTCATTCATATCCATGGCAATAAATATTATTTGGAATTTAACATGTACGGATTTTGTTTAGCGATGACGGTTTATCAGGTGAGAAAATACTTATTTTTATAATAAAAAATATTAATCTATTCATCCCAACCAGTAATCTGCATTACGTCTGCATTACGAGAAAAATGTTATATTCTTCATTTCTAAATCATTCTAAGAACGTAAATATCGTAAAATCCGTGATTAGCAACGGTGAATGATCATCGCTTATGGAAATTAAAAATTCCACATGAAAATAATTTTTCAATACTTGCCGAAGGCTGCATCATGAAGAAATAATAATGCGCCAGCCGATAATTGTGGAAATATAAAAATGCAATGTGACTCACCTCAACTTGGCTTTAAGATTAGCCACCTCGCGTGTCAAGTTCTCGTGGGATTCCATCATCTCCTCCATTTCTCGCTTGGCTTTTCGTTTGATAACCTTGTGCGTGCTGAGATCTTCCTCGGCCTCATCGAGCTGTCTCTTGAGAGTCTTTACTCTGATATTTGCCTTCTCCACCTGTTCCTTGTACTGTTCGGCGTTTCTTCTCTCGTCCTCGAGCTGCAGTACCAATTCCTTAAGTTTCTTGTCCAACTTACGATTAATTTTCTGTTGGGCAAGCCTTTCCTTGGCTTCCGTCTCGAGTTGCTCGTCCAAATTCGATATCTTTGATTCCAAAGCCTGAATAGTGGCTTTGGTCTTTGCCCGTTGATTAGTTTCCAACTCGGCGAGTTTCGCCTTCAATTCCTTGTTCTGTCGTTCGAGCAACAATCTTTGCGATTCAAGTTTTTGCGTCGACGTACGTTCCGTCGCGAGATCCGTCGTCAACTGTTCGACGGTTATCTGACTCTTGCGCGCACGATCGGTCAATATTTCCCCGTTCGATTGTTCTTCTTCGAGTTCCTCCTCGAGGGTAGCAATTCTGGCTTCGAGTCTGCGCTTCTCGTCGAGCATGAGAGTTCCCTTGTTGGCATTGTTATTAACTTCTTCCTGAAGCTCGTCCCTCTCGTTTTCGGCAACGCGTTTCGCTCGTTCGCTCGTCGCCAGATCTTCGGCGAGTTGCAACAGATCGGCTTCCAAACTTTTGACTTTACGCTCTGCCTCCTTCGCCCCGGCCGCCAGCTCGTCTCTCGCGGTACGCGCTTCTTCCGTCTCTCTGGTGCAATCTTTTATCTGCAACTGAAGTTTCTTCAATTGTTTGAGCGCGTCCTCTTTCACTTTGTTATGCATCTCCAACTGTTGCTCGATGTCCTTGTAATCGGCTTCGATCTTTTTCCGCGCCGCAATGGCCGCGGCTCTCTGTTTCCTCTCGTCCTCGAGCTCGGCTTCGAGGTCTCTCAACTGTTTCACAAGACCTCGACGTTTTTCTTCGGCCTGTTCCTCCTTCGCTTGTAATTCACGATCGAATTGCGTCTTCAGCGCTCCCATGTTCACTTCGAGTCTCAGTTTCGCGTCCTCGGTACACTGTAACTCGTCCTCCAATTCTTCGACCTGCGACCTTTGTTCCTCCAACTGTTGTTCCAACCCGCGTTTCGCCTTCTCGAGTTCGTGAACGTTTTTGTCGGCCGTGCCTTGATTGTTCACGAGTTCGTCCAATTCCGCTTGCAAGCTTCTTCTGCCTCGTTCCAGTTCCTCGACTTTGTCGTTCAATTCGTCGAGTTGACGGGTCAACGACAGTACCTTCGTTTCTTTCTCACGGGCCTCGCGCTCCGCGGTGTCTCTCAATTCGGCAAATTTTTCCGACACCGCTTTTTCTTCCGCCAAAATTTTGTCAAAGTTCTTTTGTTTCTTTTCCAATTCGATGACTTTCGATCGTTGAACTTCCAGCTCGATGGTACTGTCCTCGAGTTCGGCTTGTATCTTCTTTTTCGATTTGTCCAATTTGTCGTTAGCGGCTTTGAGCTCTTCGACTTGCCTCAGCAGAGCTTCCATGTCCTTCATAATGCGTTTTCTCGCTTCTTCGAGCGCAGCCGCGGCTTCGGCCTCGTCGTCCCCGCGTTTCTTCGCCTCGGCCAATTGTACGATCAAGCTCTGCGACTGTTTTTCGAGCGCTCGTTTACCTTCTTCCTCCTCTTCCAGCTGATCGTGAAGAGCCTCCTTCTCGCTCTCGAGCGCTCGTAATTTCGAGCTAAGCGCGAGTTTTTGCTTCGTCTCTTCCTCGAGCTGTTGTTGCATCTCGTTGAACTGCGATTCGAAAGTCGTGGAGGCTTTTATTGCCGCGGAAGCTCGCAATTCCGCGGTTTCCAACTGTTGCGATACGCTCTCGAGCTCTTGCTGGAGCTTCGTCGTTCTCTCGACGATTTCTTGCTTGGATCTCTCGACTTCGTTGAGCTTTCCCGTTAGCTCGGCCAATTGTCCCTCAGCCTGTTTCCTACGACGATCCGATTCTTGCCTGCTGGCGACGACCGATCGCAATTCCGTGGCCAAATCAGCACCCTCCGCCTCGAGAGTGCTTTTGGCCTTCTCGAGGGCGGCTTTCGCCTTCTTCAACGCGTCCATCTGCTCGTTGAGAGCCGTGAGTTCTTGACCGTGCTTGTGACGCATATCCGCCAACGTACCTTCGTGAACGGACGTTTCATCCTCGAGATTTTTCTTGAGCGTTGCCAATTCTTGTTCCCGTTTGCTTCGCAATTCTTGTTGAGCCGCGGTTGTGTCCAACGAGTCGAGTAACTCGTTCTTAAGAGCCTCGAGTTCCTCGTTGAGATCGCGTTTCAATTTTTCCGCCTTGCTTCTCGCCGCTTTCTCAGCCTCGAGATCTTCCTGAAGCTCCGCGAGTTGCGACTCGAGCTCGCGAAGCGTCTTTTGTGCCTGTGCCTTCGCCGCAGCCTCCTCGTCGATCTTCAGCATCACCTGATTTATCTCCTCGTCGCGTTTACCCAACTGCAGCTGAAGTTCCTCCACCTGAGTCTTTCGTTCCTGAATTTGTTCCTTCAGATCGGAAACTTCGGTTTCGACCTTTCTCTTCGATCTGTCGACTTCCTGGCGCTGTTGATGATCCTTGAGCAATCTTTCTTCGAGATCCGCGATCGTCGCCTCGTGTTTGGATTTCAATTTAGCGAGATGTTTAGCCTTTTCCTCCTCCTCTGCCAACGTTTGCGACAAATCGTTCGCTCGTTCTTCGAGAATTTTTTTTTCCTTGTGCAATTTTTGATTCGTGTCGTCCGACAGCGCGAGATCCTCCTCGAGCTTTTTGATTTTTCCATCGCACTGAACCTTTTCCAACTGCAATTTTTGTCGGGCCGCTTCTTCCTCCTCCAATTGTTCCTCGAGATCGCTTATGTTGAGCTGCAACTTTTTCTTTTCCTGGGTCAATGCCGTGCTGCGCTCCTCCTCTTCCTCTATTCTTGCCTCGAGATCGTGCAAAATTTCCTCCAATTCTTGCTTTCTCGCGGCCAAACGGGCGCGCATCTCCTCCGCCTCGGCGCACAATTCAACCTCGGCTTGCAACTGCTCGGCCAGCATGGTCTTTTCCTCGATCGCCTGTTGATACTTTCGCTCGTATTCCTGGGCAGAATGCAATTGCAACTCGAGCTTGTCGCGAACTTGCTTCAATTCATCCTCCTTCTGCGTTAATTTTTCTTCCTGCTTCGTCACTTCGAGCAAAGGTTTGACCTTCGTGTACAATCTCCACCATTGCCAATTTCTTAATTTCAAGTACGCGGCGCAATTTCTCTGAATAATTCTAATGGCATTGAGTTGTTGCAATCGTTTTTGATAATTTCTACGTGCGAGAAAACCTCGACAAAAAGCTTGGAAATTTACGATAAGGTCGGTTATCTTGTAATCCCTTTCCTCCTCGAGATGAGCGAGTACTCCGGCGCGGAAGAATATTTTCGATTGACCGACGCGATAAAGATTTGGATCAAGTTCGAGGGCTTGAATCATTTTTTCGCAAGCTTTTTTGCCGTCCATGAAGCCTTTGGGAATAACGTTGGGCGTGAGAAGTTCGTAACGTTGACGGAATTCTTGGAAAGGTATGCGATTAGGAAAACCTTGACGACAAATACGTATACCCTCGAGAACACCGTTGCATCGCAATTGATCGAGAACAAGCGGGGCGTCGATCTTTCCGGCTCGTTTTTCGTGATTCGGTATTATACACCTTACGAAATTTGGATTGGTGTTGCGAAGGGTAATCATGAGCTTCGAAAGTTGTTCCTTGTAGAGTTGCGAAACCGTTCTGAACATTCCTTTGCGGGTTCTAGCGCCGAATTGCGTGTCGGTGAGAGCCTGTTGTGCCATGCCGACGATCTCGGCGTCTTTCCATATGTGACAGACGAAAGGATCTTGCGAGGCTTGCAAGAGACTGACGACGTTCTCGTTCAACGGATCCATGTTCTTCATGAGCCATTTGGCTGCCGAATAATCGACTTTTCCGGCGTAATGAATTATCGCAAAATCAGCGACACCGCGAAAATCCGTTTTCATGAATTTCGGATGTACGCTGTGGGCTCCGACGAGTTTTTCGACGAAAGTTTTGTCGTTGGCTTTGGGGAACCAGCATTCCTCGTCGAGCAACGCCATTATTCCCATGGGTTTGTCGATTAGATCGATCGTCGGTTGAAGATCCAATCCAAAATCTATGAATTTCCATTCTATACCTTCGCGTTGATATTCCTCCTGTTCGAGAATGAACATGGTGTGATTGAACAATTGTTGAAGCTTCTCGTTCGTGTAATTTATGCAAAGCTGTTCGAACGAATTGAGCTCGAAAATTTCGAAACCCGCCATATCGAGAATTCCGATGAAACTCGCGCCCTGACGCTTCGTACGGTCGAGGGATCGATTTATTCTGTTGACCAACCAGCGGAACATGCGCTCGTAACAAGCTTTGGAAATTGCTTCCACAGCAAATTCGACCTGTTCCTTCGTCTGTGCTTTTGTGACGAAATCACGGCCGACTTTGATTCTGGGTTTCAAAAAGGCTTTCGTCATTTCGGTCACGCTCAGACCCAACAAATGAGATATTTTTTGGGCCACTGTGTTGTCCGGCAACGTCGCCTGATCGGAATTTCTTTCCTGACGGAATTGCATCGAACCGAAAAGCATAACTGCCGATACTATGCGGAATATCGATGCGAAATCTTCGTTCGTCATTCCCATGATGTTCATCGATTTTACGGTCGACGCAAATTCCGCGGCATCGTCGACACCCGGGACTGGCAATGCTCCGTTTGACAAGAATGGATAGAGTTTCGGATCCTCGAGAATAAATTCCTCTGAAAAAGAAGAACAAGGAATACGACGTGAGTCTTGGAAATGAAGTTTTCAACGTGGCAAAAGAATTCCAAAAACAATATGAATCTTTGAAACTATTTTTTCAATCAAACTATAATAGTTCATTCCGTCTACAAAATAATAACAATAAATTTCGACAGTACAACTAATATGAAACTTCGCTTTAAAGTAAATGAATAATTTTCCAAATATATAGCTGAAAAATTATGATTTGACTGAATATTTTCACCCCAGATTCATTATTATTACATAGTATTTGATTGATATTTTTCGAAATATCTCGAATAATTTTTCATCTAAATAACCACAAAAAGTGTCGAAAGTATTTATTACTCTTTTGTTCCGCCGATGCGCCCGCGAGCAACTGATAGAAAATGTGGAAGGTTCTCTCGTCCTTGGCCTGACGAATGGCCCTCGATTTTTCGAGAAGGTACGTCTCGATATTGGCACCAGCGATGTAACCCGATGCATCGAAATTAATCCTGATGAATTTTCCCTAAATCGTAGGACAAGAAAAAAAATTGAGTACACGGCGATAATTAAAATCCAATCGACGAAAGGTTATCGTTTATTTTTCTTACGAATCGAGATGAATTGTCGTTCTTGACAGTCTTCGCGTTACCAAACGCTTCCAGTATAGGATTGGCTTGGAGGAGCTGTTGTTCGAGTTCACCCTGTGAGAATAGAAAAATCGGCAAATCAGTATTCGCACGTTAAAGATATTCGATTCTAATTAATCGACAATCAAACGTTCCCACAACACAAAAGAAATTACATTTATTTCTCTCATACTTGTTAATTTCACACACAAATAAACATTCGTTCATTACCGCAAATTTTTCCGAAGTGATCCCAGATGCCTGGATTGGTAAGCGGCGGAAACAAAATTTGGGTTATGTTAGTATCTTTAATTTCCGGTTAGTTTAGCAAATTAATTAATTCCTCAGACACAATCCAAAAAACAGTTTGTTACACGACACTGGACAAACAACAACATGAAACAACAACGATAAAAAAAAATCTCCATCGAACTTACTATTATGAGTGCCGGACTTGGGGTCTGGATGATGTCCGCCAATGATCAGCACCGAAAAAAAAAATAAAATCAATTGTCACCGCAAGATAATGGATGGTCAAGCTGAAGAAAAGTGATAACGCGGACCGTCGTTATTCAACGCATTCGGGACGACAGTCTGATATAACTAGAACGATAAACGATTGAAGAATTTCCTTGGTAATAAATCTCGAGTGAGTGCGACGAATAATAAAATTATTATCAAAGTCGCAAAGTCCGTCTCGGAGCGATTATTCTATTGTCTCGAGGTAGTTAAAAATCATTTTGATAGAACCGTGTAATTTCAGCGTATAATTGATTCAACGGATTGACACAGTCACGTTTAACCGCGCGTTTATCTCGACAAAACAGCCGATCCCCAAACAAGTACAGAGCTTTTTTAGGAGTTTGACTCACGCGGTCTGATACACCGAGATGAGTGGTTTGATCGCGAGTTGCTCGTCCGAATAAGGCCCTTCGTCCACGCATCCGGACGCCTTTTTTATTTCGTAATCTCTCCGACCGACCGACTCCGGCAACGTTCCGTACGTTATTATAAATAGATTGGGGACTTGATCGACGTGCGAGTAAGATTCGAACCATCTGTTTATTTCGCCAGCATTGGGATACGTCGTTTATGGCTATACGAAACTGTGCTAAGGTTTGCGTGGCCTTGATACGCATGAAACAACGATTCGACGGACCAGTGAATTATTGCCAATGATTTTTTTTTTTAACGCGACCAAACAACGACCGTGCAATCGCTCGTAGTCGCGATAATCGTATGAAATTTTCGTTGAGGTCGTCGAATTGTTGGAAGTCGCGGTTTACGCGTTTCCGCTCGTTTCGAACGACGAGAAGACGGAAGTGGTTCGACAACGACCGAGGAATTTTACGAAATCGCAAGCGTGAATAATCCTTTTTGTTTTTTTTTTTTCCTTTCGTCTTCTTTTTATATAATTCGCTCCGCACGGCTTATCGCCTCGACGGTAAGATTGACGAAACAAAGTTAAGCAGCGACGTGCAACTAAATGGTAGTTATTCAAACACGTTCTCAAATTCCGCTCGACGACCGGAGTAATTCAATGCGTCAGCTGTCAAGTTAAACGAGAGTCGCTGATCTTGGAGGTTTTTAACGTGTGGATAGCGATAGCCAACGTACGCGGGTTCGCTTCGACGACGAACGTGAAAAGATAAACGTGGGAAACGATCGACAACTTACAGCGTTGGATTTTGGCTTCGATGCTGCTACGTAAGCCAAATATTGGATGACTTTCTTTGTATTTTCCGTTTTACCGGCGCCAGACTCGCCCGTGCACAAAATGGATTGATCCTCGCGATCTGAAAAACAAAAATATAATTATTGCAATACATATTACTGCAAATATAATTTCTTGTTGAACATCGATTTCGGTGAGAAATGTCATGCTTTATGCCTACGGTATTGTTGCTTGGCAATGTTGTTTATAATTTGCAACCACGTGCTATCATATTCGTGAAAAATTCAACACATTTTGACGTGCTTCGAAATAAATATGTTAAATTATCAATGTCTCGTCTTCCGTTTATTGTTATTACCATTATGCTGTTTTCTATGCGTCCGGGGAGATCAATTTCATTATAGAACAATTGTTTTGCATTTGGTTTGTTTCCAAAAGCAGAAACAGAAACATATTAACCAATTCATAGATGTGCTATTTGTTTTTAGAAGGTTTTCAATTGAACATACCCTCGGGAATCTCAGCAATACGACTTTAAAAGTGAGAAGAATAATGGAACGATGATGATAATTCGTTAAAATCTGAATAATTGGTTTCAATGAAGGTTCAACATAGTAATAATATTTGAATTACGTGCTATGGGAAATGCAACGTGTCGTCGTGCGTTTGAAGCCAGATCAGCGGCTGACGCACAACCGATACACGACACCCACAGAGCTTGAGAGAATCTCCATATGTCATTGAGTTATATCACCAAGTTTCTCAGATAATTGTCTCACACTCCGTCCGCGATGTTCATTTTCAAACCATAAAATTACACCACGAACTTTCTATATTGCAAGCCGGGCCGTGAATGATGATGTACGTATATATTTTTTGACCGATATACTACTCTCGACAGCGATGGTTCGAGCAATTATCCGAAATAATATTCCGATAAAAATTAATGATTTTAGAGAAATGAAATAATTGATATGATGAAATAATAAATAAATAAGAAAAATTTTATTCTTTTATTATCAATTATTATTATTATTATATTGTTTGATTCTAATTATTAACGAAAAAAGAATTAAATAGCCTAAAATATTAAGAACTATGGTTTTCGAACAATAATTGAGGCGAATTTAATTTACGTCGAGTAATGCATTTCTTTTTTATCTCGACATTTTGAAATAAAAAATAATTTGTAATTCCAATCAACAATATCTGTTTACTCCAATTTAGAATTTGAATTATTTTTTTTCGTCACCAATGTAAATGTAATTAGTTTGTCATTGATAACGGATTTTCGGCTAACCGGACATCGACGGGGATTCGAGTTCAGTGTAGGCAGGGTTTCGTTTATCAAATTACAAACTTACAAAAGTTAATAGTAAAAATAAAAAAATAAAATGAGGATCATTGTTGAATATATTTATAAATCGAAATAGTCGCTCGCTCGATTTGCAGCACGTGCGGATCCATAGAATCCTGACTGTTTATCTACGGTGTAAGGTCAGTGTCGCCATAAACTTTTTTTTATCACAAATTCAAACAACGAAGCGAATGTTATCTTCGACGAAAATCATGATCACGATTAAAATGACAACCGTTTCGAGCACTCGTACGTTTTCAAACGTATCGTCGAAAATAAAATACGAGTAAAATCGAGCAATACTGAGAGCGTCACGTTCGAGTGTGCCTCCTGGCGTGATCCCACGCGTTCGCTCGTGTGTACCATGTTTATTTCTTCCATTGCGAAATGGCAACGAATGCCAAAGGAATCTCGGCCAACGTTATGTCGATTGCTACTCGAAGTTTGCTGACTCTGTAACTAATAAGCTATCGCTAAATTACGCTACCAACTTCCTCGATAATGGCGCGGCAAGCCAATCAAACAAAAAAAAAAAAAGAAAGAAAAAAGAAAAGTGAGAGGCAGAGAGAAAGAAAAAAACGCAACATTTTCATCATCGCCGTCACCACCGGAGACGATTTTCTCGTTGTGTTTTTTTTTTGCAATGTTAATTGTAACACGAATGGTCTTCGAGACTTTTTGCACGGCTGAATAAGGATACAAACGTTCGAGTGAATCGACGAGAGTTTCGAAAGCCCCGGGATATCGGAATCACGCGAAGAGTCAAGAACTCCGAGAGGCTATCTTCGAGAAGCGAACGAGACCCCGAGAGCTTTAACAATCGCGATCGAATTACCTTGCAGCATGGAGCGGTAGGCGGTGTCCGTTATGGCGAAGACGTGCGGTGGTACCTCGTGCCTCTTGATGCCCTTATACCTCTCCATTATCTTTTCTGTGTATATCGGCAGCCTCTTGTATGGATTAACCACGACGCAGAAGAGACCCGAGTAAGTCTGCAAATTAAATTATATCCAATTTTAATTAAGCCTTCGGTTAACGATGAGAAATCGTCCAGAGACGGGATCAATTTTTTTTTTAACATCTCGGCAAAGATGCAAAGAAATCGCATATTGATCTAAAGCCTGACATTATTTTTTTTTTTAGTAGTGGTATGATTAGTGGGAAATGTGATGGTTATTCTGAATTTAATTTTTATGTAATAATAAAATGAAATAAATTAATATAAATGGAAAACGATCGATTACGTTTTCATGTAATTATAATATAAAAAGGTATGAAGTTGATTCATTACGAGAGTATGCGGTATGTGCCCATCTCAACATATAAGTTTAATGGACAATGTCCTAAGGGATTATTTAAGTGTAAAATTAGTAAAAATTTAATTTTTCATAAACGTCTCCTATGAAAACGGTGGAACCTCTCAAAAGCAGAGTTTCCAACTTATCAGTCGGAAAATTGGCCACATTGTTCTTTATGTCATTCGTTCGTGCGGTATAGATACCTACTTTTTTTTATTTTGAAAATTTTTTCGACAATAAACTGTCGGAAACAGAAGCCTAACTCGATATTAAATTTGAAAACGTCCTCTAATTTATTGATTCTTGTCGAATCTGTGGATTGGGATCTTTGGATTTTATCTATATAATTTACTATTCCGGGCAATTTTCAAAGGAAAGGGAAATTCTTCCAATTATCTTGGATACGAGAATTATTTTACAAGGCATCGAAAAGACGATGAAAATATTTCTCGAATAAGGCATAACTTACTTTAATAAGCAAAAAAAATCAGACAGAATTTCAATCCTGTTTATCGAAGAAATAAAATCCATAAAAATCAGCAACGTACGGACGAAAAACGTCGCACGATCGGTCATTAATAAATCTTCGATAATTCATGTATCGCTATCGCCTTATTAAAAATCATCGACGTAATATTCACAACAACGTGAAAGTGAAAACATTTATGGAGACGAACGAGTAATCGTTTCGTTGAAAATAATATACGAGCGATCGAAGCTGTTGCCGTTGCTGCTGCCCACGTGCATAATCGCTCGTGTGCATCCTTCGAGCCGTGCAACAAACTGGCTCTCGGTTACTGGCAACAATGAGACGTTCGAGTTCCGGGCCAGTAACCGGGAACGCACGGACCATCCGTAGAATTTTATGGATGCATTATCCAATACGACGTCTCGGTTTGTACGTGAATCCATTATCGAATCGACGTTTCGTATGTTGGAATGTCCAATCGATGACGTCACTCGCGGATATACATGCGTGTACGACGGATTTCGAAACTGGAGATGGTTTTAACTATGGATTTACGGAACTTGTCGCTTCTACGAGTTACGGATTTTACGGAAAAAATTAAAGAAATCATTGCTACCACTTGATTAACTTTTATCGCTTATTTTTATTAGTAGAAATACATACAGTGGGTGGTTGTTTTTTAGTTTTGAGGGAGTCTCAATCGATTGCAAGACCAAAATTTGAAAATAAGAAAGTTTAATTGATAATCGAATCGATGAGAAAAAAAATCATCAATATATTTATTCATTTTGCCGATTTTTTAAATAAAAAATTTAATTATTGTTCCGTTTTCTAGTTGTATATGCCTTCGTAAGGCGCGTAGAGGCTCGACGATTATGTGTATTCTTCTTGTGCCGCCGCCACGTTGACGAGCACGCTCGCGTCGATCTCTCGACGCGACGATCCTCTCACTGTCGTACTCCCGTCCGTACGCCGAGACCCTCGTGACTGTCATGTACCCTCGGCGTCCGTCTTGTCCGTTACGTTCGCGTACCTATCCACCAACTCCGGGGGTATGTTCACGAATCTGCATACAGATCCAGTCGTAAACGACGTAGCGGAAAGGACAGCTCACCTTGAAGCTGCCGTAGGCGCCTTAGCCTCGAAGAGTGCAGCAAAAATGGGAAGCGGACGAGACATTTTTATTTTCTTATGCTTATTTTTTCGTGGTTTTTTTTCTTTCTTTCTTCGGTCTATCCGCGCCGAAGGTTCTTTCGCGAGCAAGGGAGAATGAACGTTCTCATTAGAATTCGAAGCATGAATGAAGCCGGACCAACGCGAGCAGGTAGATACACAATTCGGGACAGTGTGGATTCGGGTGTGGTTAAGAAGACGTTTCGGCATACGACTCGAGCTAAAACTTTGGGCGTTTTTAATTCTCGACTACGACTCGGTAGTAGCTGACCGAACGTCCAATGGAACCTCGTTTACTCAGAGATATTCGCAGCTAAAGACATTTGCTTTACCATAATTTCGCTGTGCGATCCACTATTTTTTAAAACGATTGCATAAAACGTGGTCATATAACCTTGTATTATCGGTTACGGTGTGAAGAATAGAAATTATTTTTTCCTTGCATGAATTATGATGAAATATAATTGATGCTCAAAAGAGAATAATTTTTAACATTTTCGTTCATTCAAATTTCATTGAGACCCCAACAAAACTAGACCAAAAAAATATTTATCGAGTAGAAACGACCATAAAGATCCGATATAACCGAGTCAGTCAGTCATCACACGGTTCGTCCGACTCCCCACTCGGGGCTTGTTCAAGGACCCCGACGGTCCATCGCCGAAAATAAAGGAAATAAAAATTTCGTTTCCCATTGTTCTCGGTTACGGCGGCACGTGGACCAGACGTCGAGTGCATTCGACGCGTCGTCAAACGAAAAAATATGGTTAAAAAAAAACAAACGAAACAAAATAAATATAAAAAGAGGATGTACATAAAGAGAATAAAAAATTGTGCGGCGCTAGTGTCTCTTTGACAAGTGCGCAATGAAACTCGCAAAGATTCGTCTTCCCCCTCCATCGTAGACAGAATCGACCGGTCATCTTTCAAAAGCTTGTACAACAGTTGTTCTCAACCCTCGCAGCGTCGCATTACGAATATCGTATGCACGAGACTTTTGCTTTTTTATTCATATGTATTATTTTTTTTTTCAACCATTTTTCAGACACGCGCTTTGTGTAATTCGTCGCGTATGCGCGGTGACAGAACGCTCGGTTACACGAGCGGCAATGTCGATTGTGCGTATAGGATACACAACGAGGAAGCTGCGTTCAAAGGCTAATATCCGTGAATGGATTTATCATCGCTCGCGGTCAATTAATCCCAAGGAAAAGAGAGATCCCCGGCCGCGCATTGATTTGCACGCATTCCTGCGAAACTATGCAACGACCGTGTCAAGGAGATCAGCCGAGATCACGAGCGAGAATATGCAACGTCACCGTGGCGATATCAATTGAATTAAAATTGCCTCGATGCTTGTACTTCATGTACGGGTGTCTCACGGAAAATAAACATTTTTTTCGGCAGGTCGTAGATTTGAACTATATAATGTGAGAAAATATCTGGCCAAATTTGAGCCAAATCGGTCAATTATAAGAGGTTTCGCATTTGCTGTATTGATTTTGCGTTTAAGACGTAAAAAACAGCTCAAAACGTTGCAATCCATTTTTTCCAGTATATATAAATATTCGGGGATTGAAACTGGGTGCAAAGCATGACATTACGCTCACTTGAGGTAGAGAATCATGGGTTTCTCGATGATTTTTTTGTATCAACGACCATTAATAAAAACTTACGAAAATGTTTCCAACCCAAAAGAACGATCACGTAATGAATGAATACATTTCAGGTAGATTTATTAAAACTAGACGAGTGGAAAAAGTAATAAATACATGATTAAATTTCTCTCAAAATACTCCGATTGGACTCAGATTCGGACCCATATTTTCTGATATCATATATTTCAAATCTAATAGCTGCCAAAAAAAAAACTTCCCTATTGTACGTCGAAACAGTCAGCCCTTCCGGAAATATACCGTTTATGTAGCTAACGCCCTCGCAGAATAATTCGAGTGCCACGTAAGCCCAATAAAAGTTCGTCTAAAAAAGGGGGAATGAATAAAAAAAAAAAAAAACCTTCGACGGAACAAAGATCGTAAAAAGCCGTCACGGTTTAAAAATTTCTCTTGATAAATCATGGAATCAAGATCGTTGGAATTTCTCGTATAAATACGTGTACGGAAAATCCGTCGCGCCTCTCGCGTTTGTGCGAGCACGACGTGAGGTCGTCCCCGCCGAGAACGTCACACTGGTATACGTTATAACACGGGGGCTCTTCCGCGCTCGCTCTCGCTGGCTTCCTGACAAAGTGATTCATCGGCTTGAGCACGTACTTTCGCCCAGGTAAGACGTTCCACAGGGTATTCGTCACTCTCTCGAGCGTCCCCGGTCGGGCTCTCCTCCCCTCTCGCCTCTCGCTGGTAAAAACCGTTCATCGGTTATAATTGCAACTACCGTATCGCGATGGATATCTTCTTATCCACGCGATAACCAATCGTCCCTCGATAAATGACGACCCAACGATGATGTTTCGTCAAAAACGTTGCTACGTTCACAAACGAATTGCGGAAAATGATGCTTATTCGTCGAGTAGAATCTAAGAAAGGAAACAAAAAAAAAACGTCGGGACGTATCACGCCGGTAAACCACCTAAAGGTTGGTGTAGCAACTTTTGTTTTGCTCGCTTTTTAGACTGGCAACCGACTGTCCGAAGGTCCCCCGAAACCGGTCCCCAACGAAGTCTCGCGTGTCGTCGAACCCGAATCGGCATTCCTGCCTAGCTTACGTATATACATCCCAACCTGGGTTGGCTTCGTCCAACGACGACCACCGACTCGCGGTGAAACGAAAAGACTCGACGATTTTTTCCTCATCTCGACGCTTTTGGATTATCGGCTCTGGTGCGTGTGAAAAGAAAAATGAATTCTTGGCAAGACAGCCTCGAGATGGAGGATTGAGCTAAATAATAGGTTGAATCGAGCCACGAGTCGAGTTAACCCAGTCAGGTTCTTTGTATCATTAGATGAGACGATTAATGAGCCGGTGAATTGAAATGAATCGTGACACCAATAATTTGTGCCGATTTATCAGCAGATCGGATAAAATCAACTGCGAGAATTTTCCGTATATCTGACACCAATAATTCATGCCAATTGATCAGCTGGTCGGTCGCAATAAACTGTGAGTATTTTCCAAATATCTGACACCAATAATTGAATCGAATCAATGACTTGATTAATTGGCATAATATATTGCAACGATCGATTAGTTAACCGGCCTACTTAGATGACTAACTAATGAACACGTATGGAAGAAAGTTTGATCCGTGATCCAATGACTTTTCCAAGCATACGCAGCTTTTTTCAATCTCTCCGTCTTTGCACAGACAAAAGCCCAAGAAGACTTACAGTTAGGTATGCATCAAGATTTGATACGATATCTTCGGTAGGGCGGGCGGAGGGGTAGGGGCAGGCGCAGCGTAATTGGAGTTACAGCCATAGAGACAATCGCGTGTCGTGTCCGGTTATTGCGGCCGATATTTCATCGATTAGAATGCGATATGCGATTGAGTTATGGCAACTTCGTGAGAATCGATTAGATGAGGTGGGAGAATGAGCGAGATAAGCGGCTCGATCGCTATAAATGGTTCCATCGATGGAGAACACAGCCCCGGGAATTCTCCATCGATGTATAGCAGCCCGCATACGTACGAATTAATCTCGTATTATGAAACTGACTCATTAGGCAAAGACCGCGAAGTCGGATCTGTCGCGGTGGGACGAATCAATGAAAACAAACGAGGGAGGCAGCAGCTCGACGCGCCTCGTGTTCGTGGCCGATCGATTTAACAAGGAATTTCTCATAAATCCGACCTCATTTGAGAACAAAGGGTAGCACGTGAGAAGAGTCGGAAGAGTCATGACACACGCGACCTGCCGAAGCCAAAAACCCGGTGCGAACGAGGGAGTGACCGACGCCTGAAGGGGATCCAACCGGGACGCATCATTTCGACACGCGTCTTCGTTTAAACGCTTTTTTTTCGTTTGTTTAATTTTCCGCTTTTTTCGTCATCGTCACGAGGGGTCGAATGGTGTATATGGGCCGGCCATAAATGGTATAATTCCACGAGAGTCCTCGTGGCGCTTCCACCGATGGAATCTCGTTATATTCGCCTTTCGCGCACGTATGTAGTTACGTATACGTTATATACACACACACTTATATATATGTGTGTGTATATAGATATAACATATTACATGCTGTACGCGTAGTGTACATAAGACGCCGACAATGTCGTCGTTGCCGTCCGGCACTGTTTCCAAAGCGGGTTAAGGACGCTCGTCCTTATAAGGACCCGTCTTTGCCCCGTGCCAGCTCAACCCTCGTCGTCTCTGTCTTTCACGCTCGTCCGAGAGCTCTCACACGACGTGGCCAAGATCGAAAGTACGCGATTCACGCGGTCTTTGGAGAGCAACGCCGACCCGGTCGGAGGCAAGGGGATCACGTCGAATTTATGATCCCCGGCTGGGCCTCGGGACGTCGATTGATCCGTCGATCGGAATAAATCGAGTTTCAAAAAGATTCGAGAACGAACCATCGCGATTTTTCGTCGACGAGCGTGACGAGAAGGATCGGAAAATGTATAGTCAGGTTTAACGATAATGTTTGTTTTATACAGTTCTGTGGTTGCAATATTTGGAAAAAATAACGTCTCATCAATCAAATTGATATAATTTCAAAAGAAACCTCTTTCCTTCTAGAGAGTCTTCTATTCAGGTACACCATAAGAACCTTAAAAATGCAAAAACGGATTCAAGCCCATGGGCCTTTTATCGGAAAAACCCGGTAGTTGTTTGTAGTTTCGGTTTTTTTCCGTTTGGAGTTTCTCAGAAATGAACTAAAAATGGACTACGCACTCTCACTCGAAAACGGTTAGATTCGAGTGACGTCAACGTCGATGAGCGGTCACTCTTCAGACTGATATAACGTTTTTTGTACGCTATTACAAATGAAAAAAAGTTCACCGCAATCAACTATACCTACATAAATCCCGAAGATTCGCGAGAAAAAATCCCGATTTTCGAAAATGGGTCGACAAGCTCTCATTGATAAAGTATGTAGCTACGCATCGATACATATATCGCGATCGTCGCTTGAGCCTGAGGCCAGCGTTAACGTCATCGCGTTAATTTGAGACCTCGCCGGAAGTCTTGTTGCTTCGTAAAACTCGTTTTTCTTTTTTTTTCTCCTTTTAATTATTATTTTTCCTTTTCTTCGTTTGATTCCACGAATTCATTTTCTCCGCTTCTCCGCTTCTCTGATGCCATCGCGGCAGTTGATTCTGCTGCGTAGCGTCTTGGTTGGAGTTTTAGGAAGTCGCTGAGGAGCAGCTCATTGGATACGAGCGCAGGTGTGGGTGTACAGGTGAAACCAAGAGTTGTTACAAAGCTTCGGTGTGATGGCAGTAGGTTTCTCGAAAGAACATGAGATTACACGGAATGCCGGAATAAGTAGAACGAGAGACGGACGATAAAGTTGTTGCATAGGTGAAATCGATGATACAACTGTGGACGCGATAACTGTGGATGATAAACCAAATAGAAATCAAAAGTTCAGCGACAGCTTGTGTACGAGAGTTTCCAAACGTTTTCGAGTGGACCCGCAGCGGTTACACGAGCCCACCTGTCCCCCATTGTCGCACCGGGCCTCGACCGATTGGCTGAGACCCGGAAAGAGTCAGAACTCTTCAACAAAGGATCCGAGTCAGTGATATATAACCCCATGACCGTTTACGGAAACCGTCGCAACCGAAATTCAACGAAAAACCTCGTAATGAATAACATTTTTTTAATACCATGTAAATAATTAAAACGTCAATATTTTCATTTATGAGGTTGAGGCTATATTGTTTGGACATTTTTTTTGTTTAAGTTCATTGCTCGGTTGGTTGACGAAAATTATTATTGTTTGCGTTTATGTTCGGTAAATTAACGAAGGGTATATTGTGAAAAAAATTCAGAAAGCTACATTTATTCAATAAAAATGTATTTGAAATACTCTTTTAATCAAATATCGATGATTAATTATCATGTGACAACTCAAATTTCCACATTTATGCAATAATTATCGAGAGTGTAGATGACTTAGTCTTTTACGATGGATTCTAATGTTAAGTAAGACTCATAATCGATGATCATTATGTACCAAAAATGTATTCCTGTGTAATTATAACGGGAGTAACATTTAGAGTCGAACAATTAAAGTTGTTATGCTTCACGAGTTAAACAAGAGGACATCACTTATAAAAATAAAATAAAATAATAGATACTCCACACAATCACGTGAGAAAACGACGATTATTTCAATAAAAAATTCAAAGATAAAATAAGATAAATCTTTAAAAACCCGCCTGTAGCATCGAAAAACTTTGATGATTCAACAGCTGCATTCCAAACGTCTGAGCTTGTCCTACTTCTCTCAATATTTACCGATGAAAAAATGTGCAAACTGAATTATAACTGCGGCGCACATTATTTTCCGTTCCGTGAGAGCTATATTAGCCGGTTATCGATAAATCAACAGTGCCGTAAACGCCGGGAGAGATATCTATATTCCGCGAATCGTCGAAACGACCCGTTAAGGATGAAACTACCAAATACGAATGACAATTGAACCGCCAACCGAACTAGAACGAAATACGACTATAATAAAACAATTTCAACTCTCGAAAAATACAAGTACAGGTAAACTTTGTTTCCATCACGTGTTTCATACACGCGCGACTGTGTGCGATCGTCGCCGACAAACACGACGAAAGGACGAAGAAACGAATGCGAAAAATAAGAAGCTGAAGAAGCAATGGAACGGATTGACGAAGAAAAAGAAAAATGTAAAAAAATAAATACAACGAATGAGAAAAGGTAGAAAGGAAGAGAGACGTTTCTCGTTTCTCTCGTGGGGATCACAGCACGTATGACATCAGCCGCGAGTGTCCCCGGACAAGGCTTGCCGGTTGACACACATGGCTGGCCCTCGACTTCGTGGTAAACGGCCTTCGTTCGTGTGTATACGCTACGAGAACGTATGTTACTCGGCACTGTAAAAAAACATTTTTTTTAAAAACGCACCTTAAGTTCCTGTGCATTGGTCTGCGTTGGTGAACGCTCGGCCGGTCTCGAGACTGGCTTATAACGAAGAATCGTAAGTTCGTTGGTAAGCGAAAGGAGAAAGAAACCTGGCCCCATACGCTCTTCTCTTCGCTCATTTGCACGATAATAATGATAATGATAACGATGATGATTACGATGATATCGTAGTCCGTGTATTTATCACGTGTTAGTATTAGCTACCAGAAGGATGACGTAATTTATACCAGGTCGTTCGACGGTTCGTGGTTAACGGAGGGCAGTCATGGGCACAGCTTGCCGCCGCCTTGCGATAGTCCGTTGTGGCTCGAGTCACATAGTAGCTCTTGAACCACAACCGACTCGTTGCGAATACGAGAACATTGAGCCTCGCCGTTTTTTTCAATTCTTTTCTCTTTTTTCTTTTTTTTTTAAATTTTGAATGAGGACACCCGGTAGACTTGAGAGGAACCGGTCGGCACCCACATTGTAACCGGTACGTTCTACTAATTTCATTACTTCTATTATACAGCGTTGTGAGCAAAACGCTCGACGAAGCAGTCGACTAATTGGTCATACGCGGGGGCAATGGCTCCCCCGTTCACTCGTATTACGACGATCCATGAGCGCCCGGGCTGTAATGACGCTTGTACGGGAATCGATTTGCGTCGTACGGAAACGACGATCACAGAACCAACTACTACGGACATTCGGAGCGGCGAAATTGGTCTGCTCTTGACAAGCAATCAAGCCCGTCGTTCTAACTGCCAGAAACCCACTTTGCTCGTAGGATTTTCCAACTGATCGATCGACTACGGGGCAAATTGATATTGCTGTAACTTTTTCCATTATTCGCCAGTGAGAAAACGAGAACATTCGAACGAACGTCGATTTTTTTAATGCAAGAAAAAAAAATGTAAGTATCTGTTTTCATTTTGACGGGAAGTAATAAAGCTCACTTGCAACTCGGGTCTGCGAATCTTCTGAATATGTAGGTCGAGACAAAACAGAACTGTTCAAAAGTACCAAACAGCTAACTTATCTCGTCCGATGTTCCGATTTTTTCTTCTTCAGTGCAACTTGCAGCAAATAAAAAATGACCGATTGAAGCTCGCAACTCAAAAGTATAAAATTATCGTAAAATTTCATAAATAATCGAACATAAACGAAGAAAAATGGATGTATCCTGAGCTTTTGAAGATTCCCGACGAGCTTGCAGAATCTTGCAGTTCGTCGAGTCCGCGAGGTTTGAGTTCGCGGGCGCCACGTGGACCCGAGTCGTAACAAAACGCCCGACGGTACACCGTAAATAACAAACAATAAGGCCGAAGCCGGGTATATATATTTAACCGCGAACTTGAGCGATGCAGCGCGTTCAAGTTCTATTTATAAAAACCGCTGGTCTATTTAGAGCACGGAGAGGTTTGCGCGCTCGCGCGTTCGCGCTTTAGGCAGTTTTGGCGCTTCGCGGAAGGTGATGTACCACGGAGAAGCTTTCAAACTGGCTCCGTATCATAAACTATTTTCCGCGACGAGAACCAAAGATCGCCAAAAAGATCTTTGTGTTTTTGTGTTTTTTGCTTTAGTACGTTAAGCGCTCAGCCTGTGTTTTGTCTTCCTTTCCGTTTAGCCCGCGATGACGTCTTTTTGCAGTGACCAGTTTGCCGTGTTTTGATAATGTTCATTGATTTTTATTTTTTTTTTGTAACGAGTAATATTTTTTTTAATGATTGTTTAATTATTAAAAATTTATTAATAGAAGAATAAGATGGCTTGAATTGTATGTCATCAGTCTCCGGTGACGCACATGGCGCTTAGCGCGTTAAAAGAGAAAAAAAACATAAGCTGCAAGTTGAAACTTGCAAACTGCTTTCTTCGAATCTGAGGTCTTGCACGAATTCTTTTGTGAGAAAGTATTTTTTTTTCAATTCTGGCGTTCTCACAGCGGATTTTTTAAATCGTCGCAAATTTGTAGGAAGCAGTTTGCAAGTTGTAGACTTGCAGTTGCTTTTCCATTTAAAATGAGCAGACGTTTTCTCCAAATGTGATTTCCAGACGTTTTGGCACATTTCGATAATATTACCACGAAAATCTCGATAACGATTCATGCGACAGTCACATAGCTTCCTCCACGAGGAAGCAAAATTGACTGCAGCCAACTCATATGTAGGAATTTGCTTATCTTTCATACCGCGGAATGACGAATTTTTTTTCGTCAGCGTCAGCGTCTTTCCAACTACGGCAAAACCAAACGTCTCTTACTCACTTTCTCTCTTTGTTCCTCGGGAATCGAAAGAGTTTACCGAAAGAATTCCTAGATGTTTCGCCGAGCCCCGGTGCTTATCTGTAACGCTCGCGAGCAGCTAGCCAACGTACTATTACGCATACGTGATTGCTCGACTAGCTCTCACTTCACCGTCCGAGATACTTCTTCACAACGTCTTGCGGTTCATGTACACGCGTGAATACCGATTGACTCTTTATTCGCGACGTACATCGCTGATCCTTTCGCCACCAACGAAGCATATTCTGTCACAAGCTTGAAAAAATCTTTTCTTGATTTTATTCAATTGTTGCAGAAAACAAGAAAATGGAAAACACTTCCTCGTCGCAATACTAATGCGTATGCTGAAGAAAAAAAACGTTTCCGTGGTCATTGCACTATAATAATAATAATTATTATTATTATCATTAATAATAATAATATTATTATTATAGAGAAATAACCACGGAAATGTTTTTCTTTCTTCAACATACGCATTCGTATTGTGACGAGGGGATAACATTATTTTTTTCTTCAACAATTTAATAAAATCAAGAAAAGATTTTTCGAGCTTGTAATAATCATGATAATAATAATGAATCAATTAATTGTATAACCACAGGAATAACCAAAATAAGTAAGATGCGTTGAAATAATCATTCTCCGAAAATTCAAAAGTGATCTTGGTCAAAAAGTGAATCCATCAACTACATGAAATACACTTTGGTTGAGCCAAGCCAACTTTCGTACCCGAAAGAATAGTTTATGTGGTCCAAACGAATCCTTTCAAATAGTCTTTTTGGGTCTTAGAATTCACGACAAAAGCAACGGCCGTGAAGAACAAAAAAATTACGTTCGCGATGCTGAAAAATAAATACTAAAGTGAAATAGTCAACTCGGTCGTGGTTTTGTCACTTGAATGGCAATTGTGACCAATATCGGATCCATAACTCCCATTGAGAGTTAACCGCGGGATGTCATCGACATCAAGCGCGCCGAAGCCTAAAGCACGAAATACAAGAAACAATCCTGGCGCCTGGGGAGTTTTCTCGTCGCGGTTTACATTGGCAACAGTCGCGCGGCCTCTCTTCGCCGGATGGCTTTCCCCGATTACTCGCAGATGTGCGAATCTGCTACTGGCACAATGATACACGCGAGCGCGTTGTTGCTTATACGTTGGCGACGCTAAATCCCGCTGCTGACCTTTGCGAAAACGCTGAAACTGATGGAAGGTCTTTAAAAAAAAATAAATGCTACTTTCGTATCATTTTTCATTCTCGTGTAGACAGTTTGGGGTCCGCCGACAGCCAAAACATTTCGCTCCACTGTTCCTTTTTTTTAAGGGTTTCGCAATGAACTAGAAACCATTATGGTTTCAGCCTGTCTGTATGCGACAGCTTTTCCATTCTCTTATTTACAAACCGATTAAGATGAAATTTGGCATACGGCCGTAGATTGACGATCCAAAATGAGAAATTACAACGTGGAATAGTTGTTAAACCGATAAGTGTAACGTTGTTTTTCGCACACTTAAATTTTATCGTGCGGTCGAATCGACCCAAGGCTTAAAAAAAATAGAAAATATTATCCTGAAAATCTGGAAGAATTCATGAATGAGGCTCAGTGTTTTTACTTTACGATGAAATTTTTAAGTATGAAGTTCCCGGAATTTATTTATTATGAAAATAACGATAAACAATTTAATTGCGGGAACTTTCAAAAATCGACCCGACCGGTACGTTAATCGGGTTAATACGTATGGTAGGAAATTGAAAAAATTGTTACTGAGAATGGCTACGGGATCCTATCATGCGCGTACCTGACACGCTCTTGGTTGGTTTGTTTGTATCAAAAATTTCAATCAAAAATTCGATAGCCAATCAACAAATCCAATAATTCCGTATCAAATTCAGAAGCACGTGTTACGTGCGGAAGCTGAATATCGACATTGTTTTTTCTCATTCGATTTCTTTTCTCTCGTTTTTTTAGAAGGGCAACGACCGTGGCGTCAATGACGACTTTGCACTGTACGATATATACGCTCACAGTCACGCGATTCAATCCCAGAGACACGAAGAGTATATAGAACATTCGTATATCCACCTCGATCACAGAAATTCCGCAGGTTGTTTGAACAGGTGCATGAACTCTTCGCGTTTCTGCCCTCCCACGCCGAAAATTCAACGACCCACGTGTATCGCGTGCATACGCCATTAATGGTCCACGACGCAGAGACCCAGCCGGTGGACTCGCATCTCGAAACCACTCTAGAATATTTTTTTATATTTATTTCTCTTTCTTTACATTCCGTCGTCTAATGACAAATTATCAGGATAACGATTTTGCGTTACTTACTTACTGTGCATTAATGAATGATGCACAATTTGCAATTGGACAAAAACGTTGAGAACACTTCTCACGACGGTTCTCCGATTTTTTAGATAATTTTGAAATATTGTAAAAATTACTTCTTATTGCAAATGATTTTTTTTCTTCTTTTTTTGTTATCTCTTAAAAATTTTCGTTTTCGTTACCAACGACCTTGCTCGCTCGTACGCCGACTTGCGAAACATCATCGCTGTGGCATTCGCTGACGAGCTGGAACGAGCAGCGAACGATCGGGGTCCGCAGCAGTGAGAAAGAGAAAACGAAAGTATATTAACGCTCCGTTTGCCCGCCCTCCCTCAGCCCTCCCTCCTCCTCCTCCTCCTCCCTCGGCCCTCCTCGTTGCATTTCGCAAGACCATAAACTAGCGTGCCGTGCATTTTGCAAAGTCTCGGCTGCCGAGTTCGTATTTGCAACGTCGACCGGCTTGTAATATCCAGAAATATGTGGATACGTCGAAAAAAAATGTCTTTGTATTGAAAAATTTGTTCGAATGATAAAGGAAAATAAATTAATTCATCAATATTTCGGTCTACATGAAATTTATGCGGATAATTTATTATTTTGGTTACTGATTATATGGATATCTATATGAACGCTTCTCGTTTGTGAGTGCAGCTTGAACCACGCGGAAAATAAATGTTTACATCTTACTTTATTCGAACGCTGTCGTGGAATATGGAAAAATACGTAGCTTTTTTTTTAAATTAAAAAATTAAAATGTTTCGCAGTTCCAATCCACATTTATTCTAACTATTTATTGTATAAATATTTTCCATTGTATTGAACGTATTCGGTGTTTCCTTTTGTTAGGAAACTTGGAGTTTATTTGCAACTCTGTACAGAGCGAAATAATATATTTAAAAAAACCAGTGATTATCGGATTATATGATTATTTGATTCTTGGATTACAAAAAGAAAGCATTTTTTCTGTCTGTCGGTGTGACTACATCGTCCCAATAACTTTTTAATGATGCTTCCTCTTTGAACAAAAGTGTATTTAGTATTGACAAAAACAAAAACGATATTTTAGAATTTTACATGAAATTCATATCACAACATATCTTTCCGTGCACAAAAATTTTTTTACAGATATTATAGTTGCAATTATATTATCGATCCTCCAACTTGAAATAATCTCGGTCTAGATAGCTTTCGATAACTCGAAGAAGACTCACACACATCTGCACAATCGACTGATTAAATAATACCGTTACCTTTGCGATTCTTATCTCTGATTCAATCAAAAAATTTCATTACTCATCTCTTCCTACACTGTTACAAAATATATCATCGCGTGAGTCATATCCTAAAGTTTTTAAAATTCTTTTTCCTTAAATGAATTTAACTCGATTAGTGTAGGTATCGTGGGCTCGATCCGACACGGGCCAAAACTTTTAAGTTCCAGCAGTTTATTTATTTGTCGTTATCTTTATAATGAATCATTTCGGAAACTTCATATTTCAAAATTTGTTCGTCAAGATGAAACCCTGAGCTTCATTCATAAATTTGGCCAGATTTTTACGATGCTATTTTTAATTTTTTTAAACCTTGAGTCGATCCGACGCCACGATACACTTTGAGGGTGCGAAAAAGAACGATACACTAATCGGATTGATAAAAATGAATGATGAAATATCGATTCCAATATTTTTTCTCTTTCTTGGTCAAGACTCAAGGCAAGTAAGTCTCGAAATTTGCGGCTGGTCTACTCGACACCGTCGACCGAATCAGTCACACGTGAGTCACTCGAGGCACGATCGACTCGAGAGTCACGTAGTGATCGACAGTGTGCCTGAAAAATATTTTTTAAGTTTCGTTAGCTCACGCTCTAGGCCAAGAAGATCCGATATGCTTGCATCGGTGACTCGAAGCCAATCGTGAGAGCAATCCCCCGCCCCTCCCCGCCATCGCCGGCGGAGTTGGTATTCGTACAGACGGTCGCTGTTCGTCGCGGTAAACTCTCCTGCATATATCTCGAGAAATCTGTGCCGAGAGCGCTCGGTCACGAGGACCTCGAGAGAAATTAACGTCCAGCTCGGGACGGTGAACCAAGAGGGAGAAAATAAGACGACCTCCCCACGGTTTCCCCACTCGTTTAAATCGCGATTCCAATCGTCGTCGCGCGTGCATATGCAGACTTATATAAAATTACCGATCGACTAACCAAGAGCTTGAGGGGCAATACCGATAAAGACGCGAACTATATCCAGACATCGGCTCCGGCCGTTTAAGCTCTCACAACATTTTCGAAGGGTAAACCGCGGCCCAACCTCCGTTTTTGCACGCGGAATTAAGATTTATGTTCGGTGAATATTATTTCGCGAAATTCAACGGTAACGGTCGATGTAACGAGAAACGTATTGGGGTCGATATTTGGATGGAAAAAATGATTTTTTTGTGAAAATGAATCTAATTGTTGACGTTAAAAATCTTGACGACACATACGTAAGGCTAAAACTTCATTCATCGTACAAAAATGAAATTTCATCGGGAAAAAATATATTTGAATCTATTAGAAAAATGTTTTAAGGATTTTATGAAATTAACATATCTACGAAAATTCGTCGGATCCCCTTGATTAGTTGATTCACGAGGATTCAGGTTAATTATCGAGCTGTTTCGTAGAGACAGTTTTCAACGCAAGATAAGATTTTTGAAACATTAGTGTGTGGATTTTAATCGTGAAATACATCGTCAATCATATTCGACCATTTTTCTGTCCAGCCTCATCATTCCTCGAACCACCGTGATAATAATAATTCCCGTAATTAATTCGATCGAATGAAATATTATCAATACCGAAACGAAATCGCGCATCGCTTAAGTAAGAGGTCATTGACCTTTCAGACTTTTCGAATATACCACAAAACTTGACGTTCAGTCTTTAGATTTGATTCAAACATGAAATGATAAAACGCAATGAGGATTCCATGTATAATATACGCTCGAAGAATAATAATTTACAGATAAGCTGAGAGCTCCGGGAAACTGGATCTTAAGGGGTAGCCGAGATCTCTCAGGCGCTGGAGCGGCGATACACGCGATTCGGTCTCGTTACCGGTTCAATGATAATTGCACTAATTCACGCATTCATGCCTCATTGCATTAGTCTTGAGCTCGTAGTTGTGCCAATTGTGCAAAGTAAATGTGCTCACCGATCGGCCTTGTCTCTGGCTTTTCTCGGCCTTTAGTGAATTCTTCCGATGGTTCTGAATCAATTGCATGATTCGTTACTTGTTTCTAATTAAACATATCAAAGATGCTTAAAAACAAAATAAAAAATATGGTTGAAAGGCAATAATGAGAGTCGATATAACTATATAAAAATGAACCATTTGTATCCCATAAGCGTATAAAATCCTAAGCGCAACTATCTAAAAACATATTAATAACACCTAATTTATGAAATAAAAATAACAACCCGAATTAAAAACTTAAGAGTTATTGATTGTTTTCCGAACTTAATACGACTCGTGCCATGCATTATCCTGGATTTCGTACAAGCTGAAAATTCTTTTGAGCGTAAAAAGACGGATTTTAATTATCCACGAGGGTCTGCGAGAACGAGAGTTATTATTGAGAACGTCGGTCGAAAATGAAAACGAGGATACCTCTTCCGCAACTTTTCGGGCATTCAACGACTGTTATGGTTTTCGAAAGGGAGCAGCGTGTTTGCATAGCTAATGGAGTGGGCGATATTGCGAGCCACACGAAAATGTGGATTTGCCTTGTGTGCCGACCACACACGTGAAATTTAAATATATATTCAGTAGGTTACAAAGAGCGAGAGAAAGAGAGAAATAAAATAAATTAAATGAATTTATTAGTGTCCCAGAAAGTCAAAGGTTCTCTGCCATATAATCCAGAATGCAAAGAAACTTTAAAAAGAAAACCAAAACATAATCGAAAATAAAATAATATAAAACAAAAACAGAATAAATACGAAAAAGAAAGACAGAAGGAGATAGATATCGTTTACTTGTACTCTCACACGTAGAAAACGCTCTTAAAAAAACCACGATACGAAAAGATATATTTTTGGAAACTCGAAATTAAAATAAAATTCGAAACTAAATTAAAAAAAATTGAGAAAGTAAAATAACTGAGAACGTAAAGGAAATGGAGAACTAGCGGACGATGTGAATGGACAGCACCGAGTTCCCTCTTTTTGTTATTCAATTCACCACTTCGTTCTGAAACAGCTGCATACAATTTGCTATCTTATCATAAAAAGCGTTCTTATCACCGGTTGTTCCTCAATCCGCAGACCCGAGCGAGTTCGTGTCTCCCGCGGCGTTACGAACATAAGAGAGAAATAAAAATAAATAAAAAAAGACGGAAACATAAAAGTCCGACAAATCACCGGCATTAGTTGGCTCGAGAAACCGGGATGTATGGTAACTGATTCGCGGGGGACAGGGAGCGCTTCTGTCCGTCTCGTTTTGATATAACAATTACAGCTTATGCCATACCAACGGAGTTGAAAATGTTATTTTTCTTCTATTTTATTCTTTGCCTTTAGTCTCTTTATTGATCCCGTGGCTCGAGATTATTGATTTCAGGGAAAAGCATTTCTTCTTACACAAAAACGGAGTTAATAAAAAATTTATTCGATCAACAGACGGCACGGGGATTAAAAAAAAAGTTGAATTATCATCATCAACTGCACCCCCAAACACATGAGTAAAACTACAGAAATCATTCATCATCGATACGTGCGTACGCCACACGGAAATTCTTGAATGTACCGAGAGTTGTGAAGAAAGCACGCTTGACCATGGTCCGCGTGTTATTCTACCAACTACCGGATACATTGTCTGAGAGTAGCGTGATGATAATAATAATAGTTTTATTGTCGTGCATCGTGGGCTCTTTGGTCGTACTCTGAGACAAAAGTTCCACCACAATCCACGTATCTGTGTCCAAAATGACTCAACTTCGGAGATGGACATGTTGGGAGGAGAGGGATTTAAAACTAAACGAATTATGACATCTCGGATCGTTCAATAATGAATGAAGAAAAGAAAATGCGCGACCAAAGTTATTTCTCCATAAATCGTTCTCCCCGGTTCGATATAAACCGAGCACACATCGTCTCATCGTACACGAATTTACGTTGGAACATGTTGAAGGTACCCGATGGTTTCATGGGAACACGCGCGCTTCATCGTTCTTTTACTTTCTTATTCGTCCGGTTTTTTTGTTCTTCTCATTGTTATCATTATTATTATTATTACATCGTCTCTTTCTCCACCCGCCAAGGTTGCCACAGTGGGTTAGTCACTGCAAGAGCCATCGACTCGGTTTCTCGAGCCTCCGTGCAAATTGCACCGACACGAGCCGCTGACTCAGTCCCGGACGCCTCGGTACGTAGCTTCGGGTATGCATATATGTACATCGAATGCGAATGTTATCGTCACGTAGCTGATAAGCTCGCGTCCGTCGAATCGATATGGCAACTATACGGGATTCACGAGAATAATTCACCGTTTTTCACTCAACGACCTTTTTTTTCATAAATTTACACAGAAGTGCGGGCAAGGACGTCGCAGTGAGAGAATCGCGTGAGATTCCTAACCGGATAGCAGATTGAATGATTCCGTTTGTTTGTTTTTCCTTCTTTTTTTCGAACGCGCATTCCTCAGATAAGAAAGATATAATTATACGGAATTCATAGCCGGTGAGTATACACGTACGAGAGACCATTGGTTTTTCACGTGGTAATACCGGCAGCTGCGGGCGCCGCAGCGAAGAAACGAGAGCAAGAAAAAAAGGAAAGGTAGAGAAAGAGAGAGAGAGTAAGCAGATACGAAGAGAGAGGACGAGAGCAAGAGTACGGAACAACGCCGGCGTCGGCGCGCAAGCGCTGGCAATGATGACAACCGGCTGTCATTGCATGCCTTCCACGTGATCCTCTCTTCGGTTCGTCGTCTTCTCGCACCACGCAAATCATTCGACACGCATTTTGGTCTCATTTGATTTTTTCAATACAGATATCCGTCCCGTCGTGCCACAAATTGTCGGATCGAACAATATTATAGTCACGCCGAACGGTCGCGATTACTTTTGCGGGCGTGGCCGAGGCGACGAACCTCCGGAGGACGCTGGACTGTCTCGCCCTTCGACGGAATTTAGTTATCGGCCCAGCTTCATCCACGTACACGCGTTTTTATGCCAAGAAACGTCAATTCATCGTTGCGAATAAAATAATCGATTACCGGAAATACTTGAAGTACAGAATCCAATTAATCACGATACCAACACATTTTCGTGGTCAAATGTACAAGAAAAATAAATGAATAACAATATCTCATCATAATCGACGTTACACGCGAAATGAAAAATCATCTAGACAAGCGAGACGAGCCATTCGTAAAGTTATATGTTTCGAATTGAGCATATATAGACTGTATATAGTTCAAGTATAGAGTTTATATTATTTTTCGATACATTATCATCTTGTATCAAAGAAAATTCTAGATTATTATTATTTTCGGAATTATTATATTTATTTTTTGGTTTTTTTTTTCAAAATAGTCATATATAGACAATATACTAACTGTATTTGCTCAATAGCATGAATAGTTCATGCGTAGGCTATTGATTATTCTTTAACTTGGATAAATCACAGTTCAAAACATTTGAAATATCGGCGTGGACCACGCGTACCTCTGTTTTTTTTCATCTGCGCGCGGGTTAGCCGTGCTCGCACTCAGCGCCATTCGATTGAAACCCATAAAACCGAAAAGAACCGGCTTGTCGCGACGATGAGTCGAGTCGGGTGTCATTGTCGCAGCAAGGACGGTTGCAGTTTGTCTTTTTTGTTTGTTTCTTTCCTTTCTTTTCATGCACGCGTGAGAGCAAACGGAGCCGGATAAGCCAGCAGCAGTGGCGACACGGTACTGCAACCGAGATTCGCAGAATTGAAAAAAAATATATATTTCAGCCAAATTGTCAGAGCGACCTGTGCCACTCTCTTCTTCCAATATATATAATCGTTATTCAATGGACCTGCTATTTTTACAGTGGTTCATTACTCCAAACCACAAGGAAGAGCACAGAAAAAAAAAGAAATAAAATTTCTATTGGTATCGGCGGGAATCGAACCCGGTACTGCGTGCGAGCCGAAAAATTAGTCCCCCGGCTCGTCAAACAGGTAGACCATTGGCTCGGTATATCGCAATCGAGTAAATCATTGGAGCAGAAAATAAAGGAGGGGGATCGCATGGTGTTTCAAGGCGGGTGATGAAGTTTATAATGTAACTGATGATAAATCACCCATCGAGATGTAGCGACGAAGTCAAGAAATACAACACTCACGTAAATAAGTCCGGAGAAGTAACGAGCTTTGAGGTTATGAAGTACCGAAGCCTCGTTCAAGCAGGTGAGCTCGGCCATATCCTCGACCTTGTCGAATTTCGGTGGATTCATTTTTTGTATATCGTCCTTGGCCACGAGTACCCGTTTGCCGGTCTCCGCGATTTCCACCTCGACCTCGTCGCCCCTTTCGCCCTTTATACCCGCCGCAACGAAACCCTGATTCTCGTGGGGCACCCATACCAATTTCTTCTGGGTCCATTCGGCCTGGGTCGTAGGATCGTTGAACTTGTTTCTGTCGACGGATAACATACGTAGCTCCGGATCCGACCGGTCTACCCTCGAATCACCGTCCGCCATCTTTCTTTAGCGCGCACACAATGCCGTCCGAAGTGCGCCGCCTGTTTCACTCTCCTTTGGGTCGCGAAAAAAAAATTTTAAAAAAATAAGAAATAATAAAAAATAAAATAAAATAACGCAACCGCCTCTCCCGTGCGCGGCTGGCCCTGGTTTTGTTTGCGTGTGTGTGCTTGACTCGCCCGTCCCGTTCTTTTCGTCTTTCTCCGTTTCACGTGCGTCTCTCACTCTCACTCTCTCCGTCTCGTTCTACGCCCCGTAGCCGCAGACACAACGTCTTCTGCACGGCTTCCCACGAACGTACTTTTCTCCCGTCTCTCTCTCTCTCTAGCTTTCTCTCTCTCCGTGTCCCTTGGATCGACACTATTTGTCCACAAATTTACTTAATCGAGTAAACCAACGCACCGACGGTTTTGACAACGTTTCAACGACTTAACACCGCACATGTACTAACAGCAAAATGTACGTTTCCGACGTGGGACTCCTCTCTTTCTTTCTCCTCGCGACAGTCGACACACCGCGCTGCCACACTAACTTCTGAAAGCTGGCTCCCGGCTGGCCGACTACTCTACCCCATGGCTTGGCATTCTCTCTCTCTCTCTCTCTCTTACTCCCTCTTTTCTTTCAATCGGCAATCCCTTTCCCAAACCGAGCTCCCTCCCGAATCCAAACCGCCGGTCTATCGCGGACGCTCGCCGTTCTCGAAGCTCCCTCTGCCGGATAATAAGCTTCATCTTATCAACGATTTTTCTTATTTTGTCAAACGACGTATTACTGACAGCCGGCGCTTATGCGTTCTGCATTATCGACTGCGGCGTTCGACTCGCAGATTGTGATTTTTTTTGAGCTCCAAAAATTGATGGATGGTGAAACACGCTCGAGATTCAACCTCTTTCGTCGGCCCTGGTCTGCCATAATTATTCTATGATTGTTGTGCATATCTTTCATGCGCCTATGTTTTTTAAATACTTTGAGCGACAAAGAACTTTGATTATTTATTACGCAAAAATTAAAAGTTTTACAGTTTTCCAATAATGATATATAATTCAAAAGATTATTGTTGTACAATAGTATCATGTATTGAATAAAAATAAAAAAATTGGAACAATAATAATATTGATATCAAATGTTAAAGAAATATTATAAATATTAATATTTATATTAAGAGTCGATGGAAATAATTTAATTGTTCCATGATCATAACTAAGGCAATTAAAATGTATTTCCTTCGAATGAATAACCATCCCTGTCCCCCTAATGATACTCCATCGTCGTAGCGGATTTGAACGACCACCACACATATCCGTGCCTTCCGGAAACTAATAACGGACGCACTCACTGCTTTATCGCTCTATCAGAGCGTCTTTGAATTCGTACGACGTGTTGCGTTGTGCAAATGCCGACCATCCTCTCAATACAAGACAACGCTACAGTTGCAAGCGACTCGTCTGCACGACACCACCGGAGGTGTCATTCAACAGGTTTGTACAGAGATTGCGTTAACGAGAAATCTCGATTTATTTTTTTTTTTTTTCTTTTTTGCACAACGGGCAATATGGCGCGTAGAATTTAGGACCATCGTTCACTTGTCCATAACAGATTATATCGTTCGTTCGAGAAATCGTGCCAAAATTGTTTTGCAGAGCCTCGCTCATCAAACACGCGACTCTCCTCGTCGCGTTTCGGCCGAATATGGTGTTTTTGTTTGTGGGCCAACACAACGACGATCGAATTAAGGTCAAACTTTTTCGCTCGAAGTTAGACCGGTACAGGCATACGAAACCGTATTTGGATGTACGAAGTACGCTTCGTGGTTTTAATTTATTTTCGTTTCAATTTTATTTTTTTTCAACGGTCAAGGCGGAAAACTATTGTTTGCCCTCGGGTTTAATGAATCATTATAACGTCCTTATATGGGAAACTGCGGATTTAACTTACTCACCTCAGTTGTGTCGCGTCGTAAACCTGCTCGATCGCGGCGAGACGGTTTAAAATAGAAATCTAAGCTTATTATGTACGTATTACATCATTGAGTTTATCGATATTACACGCGTGAATGTGAAAACGATAACACTTGCAAGAAAACTTACAGATGGAAAAGTAATCATTGTTGCTGCATTATCATCTTCTTTTTTCGATGTAAAATTTAAAAAAAAATGGGATAATTAATTTTAGCTTTCTGATCGACCAAATTTCGTAAATAAGGAGAAATATTTGTGGTTTGGAGGCAAGACCGAGTGTCAATTTTTTTTCGAAAAATGAGATTGGATAAGAACCTTGTAATATAGACTGTAAACGACGTTTTAAGACACGGGGATGCCAAAAACTGTATATACAGGAAGAAGTAAGCGAGTTTAACCCAATCAAATAAGTCCATTTTCGAGACAAAATCGAATAAGTCCAACGGTCCTTTTTTACTCCATGAATTACAGCCTATTGAGATTTTACCGAATGCTACGTTGAATAATATTAAAGACTTAGTGTAATCTGATAATCATTATCTTTGAAATCCATTTATCCACTGTGATGAAGAATTCGAAACGTAAAATCGTTATATCTCGAAAACTAGTTTTGTGGACTTTTTCGGTTTGACCTGCAAGCCACAGATATAATAGTAAAAGCAAATCCCAAGGCTATCCATTCTTCACTCAAAAATTCGTTGCTTTCGAAGTTAAATAAAATTTGAATGAATGTAAAATTTTATCAATTCAAACGCATTCCAATCTCATTACTCCGAAAATGTTCGTTAACGATTGTTTTCATTTTATAAAATCAAGAATTAACGGACATTTTGTAGTGTCCAGATCGACCAATGGACAATCAACAATTTCGTCAAATTACGGATTACATCACGACAATTTCAGTGAGCGTCCGTTGAAAGTAATCGTTCCGAAGCGCGTGCGCAAAGGTACGGAATAAAAGCGGACTTCGACCTTCAGCCGGCATTGCGAGCGTATGTAGGTTTTGTACCGGATAATTGGCGGAGAAAAATTACAGATCAATTGCTCGATTCATTCGCGGGTTACAAGCCGACTCCATTATGCAAGCTCGAGTTATCTTGAATAAGATCATTCAACGGTCTAAAAAATTCAAACGCATCCATCGACCTTTGATGAACTTTGCATCGAACTTATTTCAACTTCCGCAAGTCTCAAATATTAATGTTGAGCACTGCTGCATGTTACCTCGTTATTGTAATTTATTTACTACATTATTCATGAAAATTATTTTAAAAATAAATCCATGTTTGGTCAATAGCGACCTAACCTCCAAAACCGGTCGTAATAAAAAGTTTATGAAGAGTTTATAAACCTTAAATGTTTATAAAAGGATTTTATTAAATTGCCAATCAAAGGATTTTCAACTTCCAAGATTCCAAAATTGTTTCTCGAAGTTTTTCTCAGATATAACATTTTTCAATCATGCACTCTTAATCGTTTATCAAAGTCACAGAGTGCAGCGTTGTATTTAATACGATGATGATAAGCGACGAAGCGTCGGAAGCTGCTCGAAAAAAAAACCATCTCGCAGTATACAGATCAAAACAATTGTTAAACAAGATGGCGGCCTACGGTGCGCAACTCGATGAAGACATAAATGTCTACGTTAAGGAAAAAAAGGTGAGTAATGTTTCGACGTTAAAGTTTTTCAACTGGGAATTCGAATCTGAAAATTAATAATGTTCATTGCGTTTTCATCAAAGGCAATTATTGTCGATTTGCGAAGCGATACCGTGACGAAACCGTCCGCAGCCATGAAGCTCGCGATGAGTACAGCGATGGTCGGCGATGATGTTTATGGCGAGGATCCGACGGTTAATGGTAATAATCATAATAGTTACGAGACGCATAATCCTTGGAATGAATAATGATGATTATCAATCATAACGTTTATCTTCAAGAATTGGAAGCAAAGGCTGCTGCAATGTTGGACAAAGAAGCCGCCTTGTTCGTACCGTCCGGTACAATGGGAAATCTCATTGCCAGTGAGTTTTCGTCCGTTATCTCACTCAAATCTCGAACGTTCGATGAAAATTCATTTCGAATACTTTTAAAAAAAAAATAACAATGACTAATTACCATGGAACAATGAAAAATATTGAACTTCCGTAATAACTTTAAATAATTTACATAAATTATTGTTCCAAAATGAATTCTGATATCTGATTGGAATTATTATAATCAATGGTTATTTACTGATCAAAGAATTTTAAACCCATTTTCGTTTAATAAATTCCTATCGCTGCAAGCAACAAACGCGACAAGATAAATAAATAAAATCGAATTTTTCGTTTGCAGTAATGGTTCACTGCAACGAGAGAGGTTGCGAGGCATACTGCGGCGAAGAATCGCACACGTTCTTGCACGAGCAGGGAGGTGCCGCTCAAATCGCGGGCGTAACCCTCTGTCCAATTCCAACCGCGGTTGATGGAAGTTTGGATCTGAACATTCTAAGATCGAAACTTCGCCGAGATCGTTTGCACGAGCCCACGTCGCGACTCGTGTTGATTGAAAATCCGATGAACGGACGGATCGTTGGTCTATCGTGGATCGATGAAATGGCGAAATTTGCAAAAAAAAATAATCTAAAGTTACACATGGACGGGGCTAGATTGTGGAACGCTGTCGTAGCGTCGAACCTACCGGCCGAAATGATAGTCAAACATTTCGATTCGATAACGTTTTGTCTGAGCAAAGGTCTCGGAGCTCCGGTTGGTTCCGTACTTTGCGGTACTCGAGATTTCATCGATCGCGCACGAAGAGCGAGAAAAGTTCTTGGCGGTGGAATGCGTCAAGCCGGTGTCATCGCTGCCGCGGGTATAGTTGCTTTGGACGAGACCATTTCCATGTTGCATCGCGATCACGAACGAGCTAAAAAAATGTCGATGGCGATGAATCGTATCGAATCGGCATGTTTTTTCGAAATTGTTGAAACCAATATGGTTTTTCTACAACTACCGATGGACGGTAGATTTGATGCAAACCAATTTGTCAAGAGATTGTGCCTCATCGAGACCCCGGACGATCCAAAGGTCATTGTTCAAGCATTGGCTCTGACCGATCGAAAGGTCAGAATGGTATTTCACAGAGACATTACCGACCGGATGCTGGACGCTGCTATTCGCAAGATAACTCACGTAATCAATGAAAATGAATGAACATCGTTGATTTAACTATTATCCTTTATTACCTTTTTGACGACAGTGTTGATACGAAAATCGATCGAATTAAAATTCATCGTTAATAACCGCGCAAAGCCAACGTATCACGAATAAAACGCGTTAAACCCGTGACAGTTAAGATTAATTATTTTCACCGACGTACGATGCGTTTACATACGGATGTACAAAATATAACAAGTTCGAGGATCGATCCGTTAATTCTGGAAAGCGTCGTTAACAGGTTCCTCCTCGTCCTCGTCCTCTTCGCCCTCGCTCTCGAACGTGTTGTCGGGAATATCGTAGAGCCGTATCATCGGCTTGTTCGGATCCTTCATTATCAAATACTTTCCGTCCTTCTGTTTCAAACAAATGTCGATGATGCATCGAAGAATTCCCCACGCGTTGTCCATGTTCAAATTAATTTGCGTCGCAAATTCATTCGGTTTGTATTGTTGGGTGCCGAGAATAACGTGTTTGCTGGAATCACGAACTAGAGCGCGCGAAACGTAACCGAATTTCAGCTGATCGGAGCCAGCGAGAAGAGCTTGAACGGTCCATTTAGCGAGTTTGCAAGCATTGTTGCGCAATTCGTTGGCCAAAACGGCGCCTCGTTGAGTATCGAGCTTCTGTCGCCACTCGACACCGTTAGCGAGTTTAGAATCCCACTCGTTCAGCGCTTTTATAGTCAAAAATTGCGTCTCGTTGTTCGGTCCTTGCATAACAGCGTCGTGTTCGCAACGGCAAACCAATACAACGCCGTTGTTCAAATCCCATTTGCGATAACGATAAGCCACGCTCGCGACGTCGCTCTCTTCTTCCTCGGACATGAACGGATTGCCCTCGTCGAATTTGTAACGCGGTTCCGTCGATTTCAATACTTGTTGAGAAAAATTGTGATTGATGAACGTCGCTTCGAGAGCCAAATTACGCGGGGAATTCAACGAATTACCGTCGTCCTGAGGTGGCTCGACGCTCGTCTCGTTCACGGTCAATAGATCGAATTCCGTGTTATCGCGCTTGTCGAAGAACAACTTGTCGCCGATCTTTTCAATCACTATGTCCCAGGAGTAATTGCTTCGTGTCGAACACATAATGGTCGCAAGAATGGCATCGGTGGCGTAGACGTTTCCTTCCGTCTTGGAGAGCTTGCGAATAACCGGATCGTCGGTGGTTGTTACCGTATGGAATATACGATCGATTCTTTGCAGAGGCTTTTCGTTCTTAACGTTAACGCGATCGTAAGTTTTGTCGTAATATTCCAAAGATCCGCAGCACTGGATATCTTCGCCGTCTTTGATACCGGGCAGAGACAGTTTGGCCAATCTCGGAAAGTCCATTTCCTCTATGGTTACCCAATCGGGCCTCACCGTGACCGAAGCGTCGCGAATCTTGATGGGCGGCTGATTTTTGTGATTCCTGAGACCCTGCTGACGACCCCAACGCTTCGTCTGTCCCTTGCGTTCTCTTTCGCGCAGCTTGAGCTTGCCCAACTGCTGCATCTGGTTGAAGCCTCCTCGCTGGCCGCCGCGACCTCGCATGTTGCGCTGGTTCTTGCCGAAACGGCCGCGCTGGTAGGGCGGCTTCTGAACGCGAGTCGTGTCGACCAGATGGAACGTCGACTCATCCTCGTCGTGGTAGTAAGCGTATTGGCTTCCGGAACCGAATTGCGAAGCATACTTGTCTGAAAACGTTTGATTGTCATTAACGCGCATTGTCACAGGAAAGTAAAGTATAGCGATTAAAGAAATTCAACGATTAGCACACAGTCGCGGGAAGAAAATAAAACAAAGATAAGGCAACGCTGAAGCGTTATCGTCGCCAGAATCAAGCTGCCTCGGTCGGGCTCTGCAACGCTTTGCCGGGTTGACAACGGTTTGTAAGGTTAGGGTACACAAGTGAATCGTTGATAAATCTATGTCGACACTTACTCGTGAATTTTTTGTCCTGGAACGCAGCTCCGGTCCAATCGGAGATCTAGCGAAATCACAAAGAAACGAATTGTAACCTGTATTCGACGATTGTTGAGTTAGGTAAACGTGACCGGACATATGTGACGCTTACCTTGCCGAGTCGATCACCCTTCGAGAATGGCTGATACGGAATGTCCTTGAATTGATCCGGCAATTCGTACGGACCCCATCCGTCCGGGTTGTTTTGGATCGCCGGTTCGATGAAATGCACCGGTTCCTCCTTTTGAGAAGTTTCTTCCACAGTTTCGTTCGCCATTATCAACGATCGAACGTATTTCTCATGCCCTTCACACCCAAATCACCGCGAGACAACACACGCCGGATATCGCTCACTGTGGTCGGTGCTGATCCAACGGAAAAGACGTTCACGCCATTTGCAGAGCAACTGCAGCGCCGTCCTGGCAGTGACGATCAACCTCCACTGCTCAGTCATTGAGTTTTTTATTTATTTCCTCCGACAATTAGTTTCAAATAAGTAGATTGTTCTCATGCTCTTGGAGAAATCATTCAACCAATAATCGAGCGAATGTATTATCGTCACGAGTCTATAACAATTTGTAAAATCGCCAAATCAGTGGTTGTCAACTTGCTTTTATTCTAGCGTTAGTTACGTTGACTGACGTTAACGTTCGCGTAGCGCGTCAGACACTGGAATCGATATGCGACGCGTACACCAAAATCAAAACTGTTCTTCGTTATCGAAACAAATTATTCGTTTACGGCGGTTATAGAACTTTCAAATTGTCGATTTTACATGAAGATGCTCGGTGATTACGATTTGTTCGTTAAACTCTGTGATAATCGCGGTATTGCGCCACCGGCAGAAATTCTTGAGGCGATTAAAAGTGGCAGGTGAGTGATATGAAGTTGCTCTCAGTCAATCTACATACAGTAGATGATCTCATAAGGTCCGTTTGTTCTTCGTGACGAACTTTTACGAACTCCAAGAGTGAATGACTGTAGGCTAACACGAGTCATATGACGAAAATCCAGGGGCTGTGATTGGCTGTGAAAATTAACCAATCATCGATATGCATACAAACTTTCTTTAGATTACTTCGCACAACGAAATATGATTCGATTTTAAATACTATTGAATTTCGATTGTAAAGAGATATTTGCAAGAACGATTTTTCATAACATCTAAGTATAATCCTGAAACTATAGCTACACTGAATAATCATCGGCTACTCGAAATATTGAATATTCGTCGGCGGCAATTTATTTTTTGATAGTAATTATTGGCCAGGTGAAGAGTACTTTGCCAAATAATTGCAAATAAAAAATAGTATTTGATATAAATTGACCCCCAGATGCTTCGAGAAATTATGTAAACATTTCACTCAATTTTTTCTTTAATATTTGAAAAAATTATTAATCGAATGTTTGACTATTCAATTAGGTAATTTTTTGTTACCCATTTTATTGCTTATAATTCATCAGAATTAATAAAAATGTCAATACTGATAATTCCTGCATCAAAATTTCTATCAAACAATCCGTGTTCTAATCCTCTTCTTGTTTTTTATTTTCCAGTTCAACCGGCGAACTCCGATTGCCATGTTTGTCCATCGTCGTACCGATATGCGGCGTTTTGGCTCGCATGCTTTCCTCCAGCTCAACCATCAGAACCGTAGACCTCAGCGACTGCATGCTTCTCTCCAAAGGCCTGAACAGCATATTGGATGCTCTCTGCGACGGATCCAGCATAACGTCTCTGAATCTGAAAGGCAACAACATAAACGGAGTTGCGGTCTCGCAATTGGGAAACATATTTCTTCGCAACAACACCCTCAAGCGACTGTCCATCGAGTGGAACAGTTTGGGAACGGACACCGAAGCGTTTGCAAAATTCTGCGACGGTCTTGCTCGTAATCACAATATAGAAGAACTGGATCTGCGATACAATCAGATATCGCCTTACTGCGCAGAACCATTGTCAAAAGCTCTTAGAATGAATAAATCTTTAAAAATCGTTGACCTAGCGTGGAACGCTTTGGGATTGAAAGGTGGTCAACTGTTGCTCAAAGCAATTCAAGAAAATCACAATCTTACCAAATTAAATTTGCGTGGCAATTGTATACCCGAAGAAATCGTTCATACGATAGACGAGATGATGCACAAAAATAAATGCAGGAACGCTGTTTCTCAGAAAAATATTTCAGAGACCGTAGAAATAGCGAAGATAATAAATTTCGACGATAAATTAAAAATTGGCACAAACAGTACGATTATTGATCATAATTTATTGATCACGGAGCCGGAAAAGATTAGGATTAATTTGTCACAACCCAACGAGCCGCGGGAAAACGATTCGGAGATCGATAATTCAATTTTAACGACGAAAATCGTTGGCATTAGTGGAGGCGATGCGGATACGGGCGACAAAGATGACCGAGTCGTCGAAGTAACGACCAAAATCGAAGAATTGAACCACATGCTTCAAGATCGTACAACGGCCATCGATTTATTAACAAAGGAATTGGCCGTTCGTACTGAAGAATCTAATTCCTCGAAGAATTTGATAACCAAGCTCGAGGACGAGATACAGCAATTGAAGGAAGAACGACGGAACCTCGTCTCGGAAAAATCTCGCGAACTCGAGGAGATGAAAGAAATTCAAACGAAGAAAGAGAACGACTGGCAAAGAGATTACAAAAAGTTGGAAAGTTGTTTGAAAGAATCCTCGTTGAGAGAAAAAGAGTTGGAATCGCGAGTACAGCGATACGAACGAGAAATTCGGAAAAGCAACGTTGAGATGGCTTCTTTGAGAGAAAAATCGATTTCACAAACGCAAACTTACGAGAATGTTATAGCAAAGAGTAGAATTGAGATGCACAGAGTCAAGAGAGAAACGAAGGAACGAGAGAATCGTCACAAAATCGAATTAAACGTGGTTAAAAACACTTTGAAAGAGAGTACCGAGGCTCTCGAAGAATGTCAAGCCCAGCTGCAGAAAACCCGTGGCGAACTTCGCGAATCAACGGAAAATTTGTCGAGCGTTAAGACACGACTCGTCGAGGTTGAGCGAGTTAATTGTCGTCTCGTTAGGATCGAGGAATCCTTCCAGAAACTCAAAGACGATAAAAAAACGTTGGAAGAAAAATTACTGGATTCGCAGAGAACGATTGCAATGTTGCAGCGTCAAGTGGCGACTCTGCAGGGCGAATTAATCGAACCCCAGAGACGTTACGGTCTCGTTAAGGACGAATTGGAACAGGAGAGGGAAAAGACCGCGAGATTGAGACAAGAACTTGCGGACGAACGTTCGAGGCTTCACGAACTGAATTCTCAATTGCAGACCCTGAATGCACAAATCACGGCTCTGAATAATCAAATCAACGAGATTCAGAACAATCATGCCGAAGTTTTGCGCGAAAAGGACAAAGAACGGAAAATTCTCAAAGAAATTATTTCCAACAAGGAACGAGACTTCAACGAATTGAAGTGAGTATTTTTATTGCGTTCAGAAGAAACACCAGATAACCATTTTCCACACTGACGAATAAAGTTGTTTAATTTTTCTATATCCAAAGATTCCAGATATTTCTTTATATTCACATGTTCCAAATGTGTACGAGAAACATTTACGTACAAACATATCTTCACATCTACTTTCCTTCCCAAAAATTATAATTTTCACTCTTATTTTCGAATTTCCATCTATTGATTTATATTTTGTGAATAATTATATTAATTAATTTACAGAACCGAAGAGGTGCAAAGAGCGAGCCAACTCTACGCCGCGTTCAGTAAGTACTTGGGTTCCATTGGTCCAAATCCAACACTATGATAATGTGATTTAAAAAAAAAACCAAAGCCAAAACTGTACAAAAACCCCAAATTTGTATATAACGTTTGATATAAAATTATTGTCTTCATCCATTCATCCATTGTAATTTTTTAAATACGAGATAAAGAATTTCCTCGAGTTACGTAGAATTCAAAAGCGACAAACACGCACGTACGTTATTAGTAGGTCGGGGAATAGCTGTTGGCAAGCCACACACGCGACTCGTATAAATACAGAGCCTTCATGGGGAATGTTAAAAATGCATAATAACGTTTCACAGTATCCTCTCTCGTGATCCGGCCTTATATCAACGGCCGGACTGCCTACGCGCGGAATATATACGTTACCGTCATTTTCATTTAGGTTCATTTTTTAATTCGCGTCGCGCCGGGATTTCAATCGATTCCCAAAAAAGAATGGAAAAATCCAAGCCTAATTTGACTTTTCTAGTCCAACTCTTACTATACGCTGATACGAGGAGAAGCTGGCCGTTTCCAATCCATACAATTTTTCTATCCATCGGTAATTATATTGACGGGGTGACTAATTATTTCTGGAAAAATCCAATACCATGTGAAATTAACGGGGATGAATCTGAATTTTACGGAAAAAAATTGCTCTTTATCCACGTTTACTCCGTTTCTTTGACGATTATCAGAGAATTTATTAGAATAATTTCGAAATAGCTCGAATATTGCAAAGTCCCAGGGCTTCACATTGATTACGGTTGTTTGATAAGGGTTTCAACCCCTTATCACCCCCCCCCCCTTGACCCCTTGACCCATTGGGTTGTATGTAGGGTATTATATGTCAATTTTGGAGGGGAAGGACCCCGAGACCGTCAGATATTGTACTTTTTCAAAATTATGCATGAAATGACCCATATATGTATATTTTTTTCTGAAAGTAGGGTTCATACCCGTTAATGCCATATGAAATTCAATTTTTCCAGTAACAATTAGTCGCTTTGTCAATTTAATAACCGGAAAATAAAAAAATGGCATGTCTTTTAAACGGAAAACTTCTCGTATCAGCGCATAGCAAAAGTGGAACTAGAACAGGCAAATTATGATCAAAATTATCATTATTATTATTGGAATTGATTCAGAGCCCGGCGCAATTAAAATTCGAAAATGATCCTACTAAGAACCACCCAAATATAAATGCATACTTCTATCCCGGTCACTATCACAGTTAATTCGAGCTATTGCAGCCAACTCACAACCGTCCCAGGTGGGAAACAATTATCCACGCCCGGTGTTCCTACTAAACGATCTTCAACGTTTTCCTCGAATCATTACTCGCACGACCCCGCGCAACACGCAATTAGCCACGGCTTAACGAACTTCCTCTCACCCGTGATTATTGCCTTTCTATAAATATTTTCAACGATTAATCTATCTTCCACCAACGTTTGTCATAACGTTTTATTCAACGAATATTCCACGAATCCCAAAAACTGTTCGCCTCGTCGATAATCGTGCTTCGTGAAATTTTAATTTAAGATCGCTGTGTTCGAATATATAGTAATAAATTCATAATAATTATTTACTCGTTGCACGAAGTCCAAACGTCGTCCGCGTGTTTATGAACATCGTTAATATTTAAACGCGTCAATTGCAACTCACAAACCCCGCTTGTGTCCATTCCACACTGCGTTCTGCCTCCGCAGAGATGAGAAATGGAATTATCGATGATAAAATGGTTTTCGGATGAACCGTGGGTAATGAAAATTCATTTTTGACAATAAATAGTTCTTTAATAATTTAACTTGCGGTCTCTATACAATTACATTACAATTATAATATATAAAATACATACAATTTTAAACTTACATGACGCAGCTAAGAATTAGGTAAGGTTTGTAAAAAAAAAAAAAAAATATAATAATAATAATAATAAGAAAAGAAAAGATCTACGCGATCCTTGTCTTCACTATCTGCGAAACATCGTCAAGGAATATCAATATTATCAAATGGCAGTTACGGCTTAATAAGTCTCTTGTCGAGGGATGATGGACGGGTACCTAAAATCCCTCGGTAATTAATACAATACATTAATTAATTCGTCTCTCTAATATAGAGATACCGTCGTCTATTTTTTTTTGTTTTTTCTTTTGTTTTCTAATAATAATAATTTACGTTTTATCTTCATTTTGTTTCTTATGCACGATGGAAATAGAAACGCGACGAACCCTGTAGAAGGTAGAAAGTCGGAGTCTACGCGATAGAATAAAATGACTTCGAAATAATTGATTAGCCTAAAAAAAATGGTATTGCCTCAGAGTGGACATATCGGATTCTGGCATCGTTTGCATTTTTTTCTTCTTGAATGACATACCAAAGTGTATATTTCGTATTATTTATTGCCAGTGATGGATGTGCATGCATCCTCGTTCAAACTCCTTCGTATGAATTCTTGTGCGCTAGATCGGGAGACATTCGACGTTCGTTTCGCGACAAGATAACGTTTTTAAGTACGAGAATAATCTACGAGAATGTAAATTTAGTTAGTTCAGATAAAAAGATGGAACACAATCGAGAATTGGAGAGATATTGCACGCGTGACAATTTCGTCGATACAAACAAATCACATCGAATCGGTTATTTTTACATAATTATTATTTTAATTAGTTTTTTTTTCACCTTAACGAAAGACGAAGGTATGTATAAGGTACCGCGTTTCGAATCGAGGTTCCATAAAATGGCGAGAACCCGCGATTGAGAGACCCATGGGCAAATTCGATTTAAAACTCGCATCTTTATTTCTCGGCTCGGGTCAATGCTGCGTTTAATCATTCATCACGCGACGAATCGTTCAAAAATATTATGCTTTTTTTTTTGACTAACTTATTCATCATTGAAATAATAATAATGATAATAATGACAATAATAGTAATAATAATAATGTGTATGCGAATTAACGGGATTTAACATAATAAGTTATAATACTAAATCGGGGTTACGTTTATATCGCGTATTTCTCATTCGTTTATCTTTGGTCATAAAAATTAGGGTCTTCTAGAATTTATCGTGATCGTTCTACAATATTATTGAACGTAATTTTTCGTTTTTTGTTTTTTTCGCACGTGACTCGAGGACGAAATTGGCCGTCGTTCGAACGCATCGTCGCTCAAATTATTACTCCGACAAGAATATTCGATAATTCAGATAGAACGAATTATCTTCACAATCGATAATAATAATAATTCGACGTTATTCGAGAGAATTATCGGGAAATCAATCCAGTCGGGGTAGTAATTCGAGCGTTTTTCCGTTTAAAAATGTCCGTTTCATTCGATCAAAGTCCAATTTTTCCGTTATCGGGCAAATAATCTCTCCCAACTCTCGTCGCAATTACGAAATGGAAGTTTCCCAAAATTCCTCATTCTCGTTTCGCTAAAAATTCGAATTGACAATTATAAACTGTACGGATACTCGGCGAGATAATTCTTCATAAGCGGTGGCAGATGATTGATCGTTATTTTGTTCTTATTAACGACAATTCTAGCGAGATGAGAAAGCGATCGTACTTCTTTGACGAGAGGTTTAGTGAGATATATCTGACTGTAAAGTTGACCGCTGTAATCCACCCAAACTTCTTTTCTGTGCTCGTCAATTCTGTTGGAATAATCGACGTAATGTTCGAGCATTTTTATCGGACATTCGAAAGACGGCATGTTGTGACTTAACCTTGGTTCGGCGTCCAAACGAAATCTACCGAGAAAATAATGCACCCGTACGGAAGTTGGTCCTCGGGCGGTTTGAACGGAAACGGCGAAGATAAAACGACTGTCCGAACTGTCGCGCATCAGCCAACTGCCCACAGGTGAGTTTTTCAAAAGCGTTTCGCTCTGTTGCCAACTCAAACCCTCGTGATACCATCCGCTGGTGTGCAAAAATCTCTTTATATCCGCGAGCCTCGTAACTTCCTTGTCCTGAGAATAATTGTCGAATTGCCACGGGCAAGGTATCAACCACGAAACCGGTGTCGTCGGAGCGTCTTCGCGTCTATCGACAATCGTTTCGTTGCCAAGACTTCCGAGATTCGCGTCTACTTTAATCAAACCACCGCCGTTAAAATTATTTCTCGTTCTAACGACGTTGGAATTTCCTATACCGTTGATTAATCCATTTTCAGCATTTTTACCCGTCGTCGCGGTTATATTGACGGTACAGTGTTCAACGTTCGGTGGCAATTGAACGGTTGCGTTTACACGAATTTCCATACCGTTCGAACAATCGCTCGATAATGGTTTTTTATCCGTTATTTTGGTCATGTTTTCGGTCATCGGAACGGTTGACGACATCGGACGATTGCCAGTGACGTTTCCGCGCCACGAAGAATCTTCTTCCCTCGTTGCGCTGGCGCAACAACAGGTCGAATGACGATTTTTCATTTCGGATCCTGTAACCGAATTACAAAAATGCTGTTGTTGTTGTTTTTGTTGTCGTTGTTGTTGCTGTTGTTGCTCGAAATAATTGTTTCGATGACGGCAGCAATGTTCCCGCTCGTTGCCCGACGGTCCATCCTCGACGGTGTCAAAATTTGTATTATCGTGTTTCATTGACGCTTGATCGTTCGATTTCGTCGAATAACCGCAACGCCTCGTACCCGGTAATTCTTGACAACCGCTCGGAGGTACCAAACAAATTCGATCCGAATCCGATGTATCGTCGAACAATCTACCGGGAAGAATCGTCTCGTGTCTTCCAGGATCTCGATAAATAACTTGTACAGTCTCATCGTCGTCCATGGACAAACGTTTTTGAACGAAACAACCGCCACCGGACAATTTAGGTCTTATCTCGATACGCGGAGCTTGAACGAGTATTCCCGTGTCCGTGGTTTGTATCAGACAACCACCGGATTGAATGCGAGGAGTCGTTATCGTTACGGTACCACCGGTCAAATCACAGGTTGTATTTATTTTACAATTCATTCTATCGGTATGACAATTAACGTCGTTAATTCTCGACGAATCGAACAAATCGACGTTGATAATACCGCCATTGTTAAAAATTGTTTGACCATTCGTACGTTCGGTTTGATCTTCGCCATTCGAACGGTTCCACGTTGAATCGTCGTTAGTGCGTAAAGTTTGTGAATCCGACGTTCCGTCGATCAAATTAGTTCGATTATTAAAAGGTTGTTGAATTATCGTTGGTCCGTGAATAATCGTCGGGGCGTTTATGAAACAACCGCCAACGTTGTTGTTGTATTCGCGGGGTACGAGTAAATAACCGCCACCGTAGAAGGCACCGTTGCCGGAACAATCCGTTTGTTGCATTATAACGCCGGCACCACCGCGGCTCGCGTTCGTCTGCGGTCCAGGATTGCAGCAGCCAGGAGCCGGAAACCGGTGACGACAATTCGGGCACATCACTGTCAGCATCTTGGTTTCGATGACTTTGCCGTCAGCATAATCGACTCCGTGGAATGCAACTGAAATTATACAAAAATAAAATAATACGTTAATTTTGGCACGTTGTTATAATTTTGTAAATTATTTATATTTCATAGACTTTAAGAAGGAACGGATTGTTTTAAGTTCGTTAATTACTGGATTATATGTCCTTCGATAGTAATAGTAATAATTCTTAAGTCAATAATTGAATTAAGTATTATTCGCTATTGTTTTATTCGCTTGAATGAAAAATAATTTTTACCAAAATTTATTAAAATGCTTCCTCAAGTATAAAGATTTTAAAAAGTTAATATCAAATGACTCGTATGATGTGGACCGATGGATGGTCGAAGTAACGTCAGAAGCAGAATGGAAAAAACTAAACAAAATTATAGATCTGTCTCCAGCACGTAACATCAGCATTTCGTCATTAATCATCTCGTCGTCATTATTTTTTCAAAGTTTCGCGGAATCGAAGGACCGATAAGCGACTACGGTTTCCCATCGTAATTCAACTCCGCGAGATTAAAACATTAGTCATCGATAGATCGAGGCTGGAACAATCGGATAATACGAAGCTACGAACGACGAAGTGGTGAGCCGACGAAATTGCATTCTGCGAATTATTAAAGGTTGCAAAAATAATTTAAAAACTCTTTACGATTCTTAACTAACGATATATGCATATTTCTTTTGTTTCTTTAATTGTGCCGGTGAATTCGCATTCTGCGAGTTGTTAAATATCGGAGAAATTAATGAAAAACGTTTTTTGTTCGTAACCTAAATAACGTAAATATATTGTTTTCTTGTTTCTTTAATTTTGCGAACTGAAACGTAATAATAGTTGACATTACGCAATTAGTAATCAAACGTGGGGATGGTTTATCTCTGATTCGAGGAAAATAACTGACTTTCCGCAGAGCCTGTTCTTTGTACAACGAGTCTACTGCGAATCATGCTTTGTAAACACACGTCGTTATGAGCGGGTGAATTTAATCCCAGCTCCGTGTTCCACGTAATCAAGAACCCTTACGACAATCCCTTCGTCGAACGGTAATTTGCAATCCCATTGTACGAATCGCAAACTCTGATTACCAACCAACGATCTTATCCGAAATAACTTCCTATCGAAGCAAAATTCAATCGGCGTCACGACGTGATGTAAATTTTACTATTATTCCAAGACCAAAGCGAGGTCAAAAGCCAAAAAAAAAATCCTTAAGATATACATTTTCTGTGTCACCGTAAAAACCGAGTCGTGCAGTATTATTTGCTATACATTTTCTCGCGATATATTACGATTACGCCACTTCCTACATTTTTAATGAGGTGTACATTTTTTCGATATTCTTCTTTTTCCGCAGATTTTTTTCAGGTTTTATTGCAACTCGAAACGACGCAAATTGTTTTGTGTACATTTGGCTACACATCATGGACTTAACTGGTTTTGCTTACCGAAGCGAAACAATTAATAATGAATATACATCGTCAAATAACGAAATTTTCTTTTGCTAATAAAAAGGTTTTCGGAAAAGTTTCAGAGAAAAAATATAACATGAATCTGGTTTTTTTAACGAAAAAATTGTGAACTCATTCCGTCTTTCCGACGGAATGGACTTATTTGGTCAGATTAATCAGATTTATTTCTTTCTGCATTCACAATTTTCATCAACTCTGTGCCCAGAAACGATCTTCGCACTCTAAATCACAATAATCTTATTCAATCTAATTTTTATAAAAATAGGAACTTATTCACTCGAATCACAGATAAAAAATGCATCAGCAACAACGCATCGGTCATACCCGTTCGCCGAAAGTTTTTAACGATTCATACCAGGAATCACAAACGCACGCTTTCTCTGGCTCGACGGCTCAACCAACCCCCTCCCATTTCTACCGCGCGCATTGCCAACCGTCAACCGCTCGTTCGCTTGCGCTCCGTTTTTTTAATCCAAAACCGATGAATTACACGCAGTTAATCACAACAGCCTTGTGCAACAATGAAATTCCCGGAAACGAAAATACATGCGTTGAAAAAAGAACAAATTACACACATACTACACACGATGGGGTTAACTACCTGTCTTATCACTCCTTTATCACTTTCTCCGCTCCCTTCATTTCCCGACTCGGACCCGGGCAATCTCCTACCAATTTACGACAATATTAAACAATTTCGTCATTGTTTTTTCGTTAAGTTTCGAAACTATTTAACGCATGATTAATTTATTTGCGTAACGAATGAAATCGATCGTAACGTCTTGAGCGACGCGTAGCTGAGGAGTGTGCGAGCCACACTGGCGCGATATCTTCACAGCTGGGGCATGGTATCAGTACCCTCCCCCTCTACCCTACCACCCCCCGAACGTCGTGATAGAACAACACAGCCTGGCGGACAAACGTCAAACTCTGCCGACCGAGCGAGACGCAAAGAGGCGCAAAAGCACGCGATTCTCGTACGCGCAAGCGCAACACCGATTTTCTCGTTCGTCACCGGTGTTGGTGGCGAACGCGGCGCGTAGATCGGCCAAAGGCACGTGTGTCCGTCGCTAGCTGTACCGTCCTTATAGTCGTGTTTGAAATTCGTAGTATTCGCGGAGTAGCGCGAAGGAGGGCTTCCGCGAAAAACGACGTCGAGCTCTGTCGGACTGGAGTGTCGCAATGCCAGAAGGCCAAGCCCCCATTTAGAAGTCCGTCGTGGTGAGTATCTCCGTCTCTCCATAGCCGTTTGCGTCTCGTATCCCTTTTTCCGCCCTCCCCCGCGCCCCCGTCGCTCTTCGGCCCACAGCCAGCACGGTCTCGTGCGTTCTGCCAGAGCGTAATACGTAATCGTACGTGTGCAGCTCTCTCGATGTGTATGCGCTACAACACTTCTGCATGGGCTTTGCGATATTGATATGTACATCATTCGTTATGACGATATATCGTTGGGTGGAATTAAATTAGGAGGCGTTTTTGGGGTTCCGTTAATCTGGGAACCTTTATGGTTTCGTTCTGTCCATCTGGCCGTCTGTATGTCACATTCCTCCCGTTCTCCCATTTATGTACGGATTAAAATTAAATTTGGTACAGAGACGTGGATCGATGACCCAAAGGAGAAATAGTAATAACATATTTTTTTTGAATATTTTTTATAGATTGCACGCAAAACGAATGATGGCGCACATTAGAGAATAAAATTTAGGATAACGATGCAATAAAGATACAAGTCGCATCAATAAAATACGGATGAGAATAATATAATGAAAGGAATTAGTCCAATTAGTTGACTCCGGGAATTGAACGGGTGGAAGACATCTGTTTTCCCCGGATGTCTTCCAACCGTTCCTCATATTATGTATCATCGGAATCTCATACGTCGTCCCAGTATTCGTTCTATCGTCGAAATGGTAGTTTCTAAAACAACCAGGAAGAACCGAACATTCCTCGTCTTTTCGTTTTTAATTTCCGTGTTTCCCAACTTTACGTTTTTTCTAACTTGCGACCACGATAATCTACACTTTTCACGAGTAATCATCAGTTACGAACGTTTTGGCAGAATTGCCTGTTTACCGAGGAACGATTTTGCTTGTATTTGTACCATCAGTACCGTCTGAGACGTAATTTTCGAACAATCGGACGACTGTCCAACATCTTCACTCGCGATGATGTTTAGGCGCCTCCAACTGTTTCTCATAAATAAAATAGCATGTATTCCCCGCAACGACGACGACGACGATAGTCCGATTCTGCTATTCACGTGGTTCGAGAAATATAAACGACGATACGCGGCGGGTTTGCTACAACTAGAATCGTAAACCAACGAAAAACGACAACGGCATTATTGATTCAATACCGTGGAAAAGCAATTCCAATGGGAATTGGATAAGTGAGTTACGATACAAAGTACTTCTCGGTAGGCGGCTATTGACACTGACGGCTTCAAGAAACCTTATTTGTTTGTCTTCTTTTTTTTTTTAATTTGTTTTCAAGGCCAAGGCTACAAGCTCCACGATTTCGGAATACGAGAAATTATTTCCGGGAATTTCTTGAGCCGGATAATCAACGATGGTGATTTGCAGAAACTAATGTCACGACTTTGTTTTCACGCAAGGTCAGACCTACTAATGTCTTGTAGAAAATTACACGTTTCTACGTTGTTTTTATGTAGATCGCGTTCGTATCATTCGATCGAACGCGAAATTCCATAGATATATATATTAGGGTGTTCGTTATTTGGGTCATTTTCGGTTTTTCATTTAGACGCGTTACCAATCGATCCCGATTGAATAAAATAATTTTTAAATAACTAGGACATTCAAACGTCTCGGGGCCTCGCATTGATTATTGTTATGAGAGAAGATTATGTAGGGTATTCGATCCCCATTTATGGGGCGGGGGTGTGACCGTCAGCGCCGCCCCTCCAGTTATTCCGAATTTATTTAATTAAATTAGATAGTAGAGTAACGGTGCAAACGTGGCATGAGATAACCAATATATATATTTTTCCCTCAAATTAAGGTTCATACTCGTTAATTTCATACGGCATTGGATTTTTTCAGGGATAATTAAACGTCCCCCTAACATAATTACCGAACGGTAGAAAACTGCATGGATTTGAAAAGAGAAACTTCACCTGCTCATGGACATTAGAATTTGACTATACAGGTAATCAATTTGACTTGAATTATTTTTTAATCCATCGGTAACCCGTCCAATTCAAAATCCGGGCATGACCCAAATACCACCCACCCTAACAAATATAATAAAAAAATAGAACCGACGAAACGAGTTATAGCATTGTACGTCAAAGTCATTAAAATTTTTCCTAGACACTGATTAAAAAATAATGGGTCTGAAGAATTCGTCGAAGTTTGTGAAAGAATAAATATTGGTCAAGTGTCACGCGGGGTGAGTGAGCGAGGCGAGCTCGTTGAGAATCGAATAACGGTTAATGGTTTACGGCATTACAACAGAGGGGGCGCGCATCAAGCGTGTGCCTTCTCCAGCGGCGATCGCAGAAGCAGCGGAGCAGCCTCGGTTGCTCGGAGCGCGCCTACGGAAGTTACCCGGAACTCGAGTACTTGGAAGGAGAGTCGTGAGTGGGCCCGTGAGGTTCTCGTAGGCCGTGGGCACCCGGCTTGTGGCCCCAATAAATATTCATCTGCACACAGAAACCTTTAGACTCGACATTCGACTGTACACAACCGTACTCTCGACACGTTCCGCAACGAGTCACGATAAATCACGAAGAGAGAGCGAGCTCGGGTCTCTCGGTCTCTCGGTCCCAGTCGCTCTCTCTCTCTCCCGTGCGCGCGCGCGACGTTGCACCTCGGTTCACAATACCGAGGATATCGGACAAGAGCTTTTGCAACTCACACGCGGTTCGGACGATATAACACTTTTCGCTATAAATATATCTGCGGTTGAGCGGCAAAAACGGATAAGTTTATTTTTTTCGTAAAATAAAAATCACTTGATTAGTATATCGTGGGGCCGATTTAGATTATAATTCTTATTGAATATTAGAACCCATTGTGAAACAATCATAGTTATTTTTATAAAAACGAATTTTTAATTAATTTTCAATTACCGAATTTACTGCTCGACACCCGAATAATCCCACGACCCTCCTTCGCGTCCGCAACGAAATATAAAAATAAACGAACAAAAACAATTGATTCCCGCGTCTATGGAAATACAAAAGAAATAGAAAATAAATTTATTTGCAAACGGTACAAGTGTGACAGGTCAGTAAAACTTGAAGAGTGTTAAATACATAATTGCCGATAATAATAACCGAAATCCCGTGCAATAAACAGTGACGAATGTATTTCGTCGAATTGAGATTAGGCTTTCGTAATCTTGAAATTCGTTCGTTCCGCGAGGTTTGCAAGAGACAAAGTGGTATCGTTCGATAAAGCGAGGCGTGATCACTGGTTACCTGGAAATGGAACACCGGGATCCGATAGAGAGAAACGAGCCGGTCAAAATCCGACCTCGAGACGAGTTCTGGGAAATACTTTAGATACATACCGATACCTATATGTACAGAGATTCCGTACTTCACCATTGCGGAGTTATACACGCATAAAGAAGCGCTACGTCGATGAGATGGGATTTCTCGGACGGACCGATTGCGCTTCCGAGGAAAGCTTCTCTCGCCATATCGCGCATTACCATAACTAACCTCGCCCAACCTCGTTTCACCAGGGCGTACCGACGTTTACGAGAGACTGGACCGTAAACCAAAGCGCGCGGAGGACTCGGCCGATACGGCCTCGAGAATATTTATCGTCCGGTCTTCGGACCATGAACCAACGCGAGTTCGCTTCTCACACAAATAACGGCTAACCGAACGCCGCGGTTAATATCCTTCCCCGTCCTCTCAAAGTGCAAACAGAGTGCATTAGCGCGAAACGCAGCGTCATCAAAGGCGCATTAAAATCCTATTCCATCAGCGAGAAACCACCTTTGAGAGTAATCTCGGTCTCCCGGGATTTTTGCGAAAGACACTGTATTTGAGTTATTTGCTTTGCCAAACCGCGACACTTTGCTTTTTATCCATTTTATCGATGTATTTTAGTAGCGATATATTTATTTACGATATCTGACAGATTTTAGGTTTATAAATATTGAAAGAGAACGTATAATATAAATGGTATCATATACAGTATTATTAATAAGATGGTATGCTCATAATAATGGAAACCATAACGAAAATTTATTTCTACGGTAATATCTAGTTCCATGGGAGAATCAATTTCTATGGTATCTATTTTCTTTCATTTTCATAAAAAACCGTAAATTTATATCCAAATTTCTCATCTCGGTTACAAAAAATGAATATCGTTGTATAATAATCCGTGAAAGAGTAGAAGGCTGAAAGGTTTTGATTACGTGTGTAACATAAGGTAGCGGAGGGTTTTTTTTGTATCTTGTAAACTGCTGATTCTTCTGCCGCTGTTGCTCGTGTATCAATGGTTGCACAAGCTCCAGCCATACGGCTCTCCCATACCGATGCAGTAGCAGCAGCAACAGCAGCCGAATCGGGAGAATAAAAGGCATCGTATTTCACGAGTAGCACACGAGGTGTTCCGGCAAACACAGTCGAGTACTGTTGTTCGGGTGGGCGGTAGGATCCGCTTTTGCGTTCTCCCGATCGTACCTGCGCTTACCTCCGGTAGCTTTGGTCACGGGTGCAAAAATCTCGTCTCCTCGGGTTCTCTCCTTAAAAAGGGCCGGTGTGTCTGCTACCTGCATCCGCCTTCTCGGGCAACAACAATTATCCGGAGAAACGTTGTGGAAAGAGGGAAGAGAGCCAAGAATGAGAGAATAAGAAGAACAAGAATAATACGAAAGCCGAGAGAGAACCGTCGTTCGATATCTTTCCTTCTTTCTCAAACGGATTTTCTACATCCCACTCTCTTCAGCTTCTTCGGCACAGCATTGCGCTTGCTACAACGACCTTTTCTCGCAGTCCGATCGACGGTTTATTCTCTCTTTCTCTCTTGCTCGGTTCCTCAACGCCGTGGCGTTCTTTCGCTCGCGCCCTCTCCCGCCGAGCGTAGGAATGCGGAGGAAGGCTCTCTTCTTTCACGATGGTCGAAGACCGGCTTACACGAGGAAACCAAGAGAGAGAGAGCGAGACCAATGCCGAGTGGGGGACTGACACAAACGCTCGGGTACACAACGAGTGGGAGAATCCAGGGAATCTCACACTGTTTGCCCGTTTCATTTTTCCAGGAGAGAGAAAGTTTCGCTTCTCGGGATCATCCGTTGTTACGAACCGATGGCTTTGCTCGGGGGTTCTCTGCTTGTCTCTCTCTCTCTCTCTCTTGGTGCCCTTTCCACAATCGTTTCTCGACACATCGTTTACGAATTTAAGTTGCAGCTCGAAAATTCCAATGGAATGAAAAAAAAAAAACATCCGAACAACGAACGTCTAATATTTATTACGGCTCCCGGCTTTGGTATCGACAATGCTTTCAAATATTTTATCACGATTGTCAAAACCGACGCACGATACATTCCAGCGCAGTGACGGTTTTCAAAATGTTATCTTTGTAACTGTTCGTAAATCGACGCAATTAGTAAGTTACGTCGATAAAAATGCAATATTGATAAGTTATAAATGTGACTCTCACCTCAAAATCTCGTAACCAAAGTTGTCGATTAATCAACGATTGCACGACACTCCGTAGATTTTTTTATTAATCCTCAAACGTGGACACAATTTTTCTCTTGTTTCGTTTTTTCCAATGCACAAATACTCCGCGCGTATTTCCACGTATCGTCGTATCGTTGTAAGCCGTTGAGACGAGATTTCTCGGAACGTCCTGAAGATTCTCAGAATCGTAACGTTTTTTTTTTTTTTTGTTTTCTTATTCTTCACCGAGCGCTGATTTGTCTGAAGTAAAACGGAAAAGTGTTCTCAGCGCGTCAACTCCGCGAACTTAACGAAACGGGCGAAAAAAAAGCGGGAATGTTTTTGTTTTCAAAAAGAGTATAAAGTTCGTTCGTGTAGAACCGAAGTTTCAATGGACTTTTCGACGAGTTCGTACGGGGGAAGAAATAAAATTGTAAACGCGGGCCGCGTTGCTAGAGACGTTTGACAGTTTGACAGTAGGTTGCACGAGTTTGTCGCAGAAACGAGACGTCGGAACGGCGATAGACCGACGACCACGGCGCGACTCGAGTGAATGAATCTATAATTACGAGTAGAACCGAGTAGAACCGCACGCAGAGACGCCGAGTAGAGGTTCGTCGGTCGATGGTGGGGAGAACGAGTGACCGATATGGCGGAGGAGTGGGGAGAAGCGAGTACGTCAGTAGTGGGACGTCGGTGACGCTCGTCGGAGTGGAGGAAATCGTGGAATCGTCGTGGAAGGCACGAGGAGTTCGACGAGTGAGCGAGCGAGCGTGCAGGTGTGCGTGCGGAAGGGGGGGGTTTGCTTTCCGTGCCTCCGGTGCTTGCGCGCATGGAAGGTTCGGACTTTGGAAACCCGAGAAATTGAGAATACTCGCTCGGGGAAATCGAGTCGCGAGGGACGAGAAAGAGATAGCATTGAGATTGCGAGAAGCGCGGAGAAAGAAGGGACCCGGGGGGGGGGGGGGGCACGTTACCGCGTACCCGGCTTTAGGCCGAAATGGTTATGCCTCCGAAGAAAAGTCGAGGTGCACGCGACCGTGTTACGCCGGTTTGTATAAATTTTAACCGCAATTCGCGTGAAACGACTAACACGTGCTAACGTGTTGACATATTGTGTATATATATATATGAATGGCCATTTTTTAATTTTTATTGCGCCGGGGTATCAATCGATTTGACCTTTATAGCCTTATTTTATACTCGCACTGCGAGAGACGGTCTATTTTTTCAGTTTTTTTCTCTATTTTCGTCTGTCTTTCTATTTTTATTTTTCAGTAACTATATTGGCGGGGAAAATTAATTATTCCTAGGAAAATCCAACACCATACAGAATTAACGGAATTGAACCACTTTGACCCTACAAAAATGAACGCAGATGGGTCATCTCATTCCACGTTTACACCGTTCCTCCGACGAAAATCATACGATTTATAAACGGTGTAAATGTGGCATGAGGTGTTATGTATTCATTTTTTTGTGATTATAGTAAAATTCATACCCGTTGAATTCATGAAGTATCGGATTTTTCCCGCAATAATTAGTCACCTCGCCAACATAATTACGGGAAAAAAGTAAAATCCATGTATTATAAGCCGTACACCTTACCTCGTATCAGCACAGAGTAAGAATCGGACCAGTAAGGCCAAATTAGGCTTAAAATATTTCTTTTTTTGGAATCGATCGAGACCTCGCCGCAATGAAGATTCAAAAATGATCTAGATAAGAACAATCGTAATATACGTATATGCATTAGCAGCACGCGCCACTGCTGAAGTATATTCATGATTTTATTTTGAGATACACCCGATGAACTCGTCAGCCGTATATAGTTACGGTATATATACGTATACACGCGCACGAGGGCTGTCCGAGGAAAAAATTTTATTTCGGTCTTTCGGAATTTCTCGACAACAAGAGCAATGGATAATCATTTGCTGCTACCGAGAAAACATTCTGACGGTAGTTAAGATGTTGTAACAGTCCGTTAAAATGTTTCTTTTATATATTTCTCTCTTTAAGTACGTTCGACGATCGGGTGGCAATTGCTCGGGTAATTAAGATTCTAGTTTCAACGAACGGTTTAAAACTGTCGGAAATGGGTTGTTCGGAGAAATAGAAGGATTGGGAAGCTTCGTCGGATCAATGGATTCGAGGGATAATGTCGTATCCGGCAAGAGCCGTCTATTGGGCTCTAACTGTTATCCTCTTGCGGTACATTTATAACTCTATCGACTACCCCATGCGGGTTACATTAGTTTTCCGGGAAGTCATCTGGATAAGCCTTAGAAATAACAATTCGTACCACAAAACTCGGCAATGTAAACATCCCATCAAGCATTAAAAAGAATTTCCAGCTTCCGTTGTTATTCTTACAAAAAAAAAAAAAAAAAACGCTACTGTAGTTCTTACAATCAAATACTTTTTCAACGTTGCCGAAAGAATTTTATTCGTGAAATTTATTTCGAAAAATTCGTCGACAAATGCGGACAAACTTTGCACACGATAACTCAATTGATCAACGAAAATGAAAAAAGTTATTTTTGGACAAGCACGAAGTATTTTTCGACGATCGTCGTTGAACAGGAGTAGCGAAAGAGAAAATTATTTACCGCTGCGTGTGTCGGGAAATTTCCAGGAAATAGTGGCAAACCGGAGATAGAGATAGAGAATATTGGCAAGAGTGGGAGGAAGAAGCCTCTGCTACGTATCGAACAGACGTATTTCTCGGTTAGATCTAAATATAAATCGACCCGTGATCGGTACTCGTAACAATTCATGGCCTCCGACTGCCACGCGATATTGTGAGATGCTGTAGCGTCTCCGCGCTGAGTATTAATACACTTTTTAAGTCGGAACAACCGAGCCCGTAGGAATGCGGTAACTCTCGCCCACGTATTCGACTGACGACTTCATTCGTTGCGCAAACGGATTGTTTTTTTTTCTTTTTTCTTTCCATTTATTTTTTGTTTATATTTTTTGGTGCATCTTCCGATCTCAGACATATCTTTTGTATGTACTGATAAGAGAAGCATTCGTGTGTTTACGACCTTACGTGACGTTTGTGGTTTGAAGGCAAAACCGAATAACTCCATAAAACGAGAGTTTTCGAGATATAACGATTCTACTTTGCGAACGCTTTATCACAGCGGATAAATCGTTATGAAAAATAATCATCATCAGGTTATACTTAGTGTTTAGTTAAGATTCAAATCGTCTGTAATTTATGGTAAAAAAAACACGGTTGGACTCATCAGGATTCGCCTTAAAAATGGACTTATTTGATTAGGTTAGTCTTGTTTATTTCTTCCTGTATGGGCAATTTCCGGCCTCACCGTGTCTCAAAACGTTGTTTACAGTTTGGACAACAAGAATATTACTCAGTCTCATTTTTCGAAAAAATGGACTTATTCGGTTTTGCCTCCGAACCGGATATTTACGTTGACGGGACAAAGATTTTTCCGGAATTGAGTGCCGATTTATCAACAACCGAATATCGTACAACCATCTGTCGTACAATTTTCTCTCGAGAAAAAATGAGAGAGAGAGAGAGGGAAGAGGGCAGAAAGGAAGGAAGGAATGAGGGAGAAAGGTTCGTAAGTGGTATGAGAGACTCGGAATAGTTGGAAGACGCCGGTCGAGTGCCAGCTGCTCCATTTGTTTCCTTTTTCGTTCTCGTGACGAGCCGACGAACGCCCATTCCTGCGCTGTGATCCCGAGATCACACATAAATCGCCGATCTCCCCGCCATGTTCCTGTTGACCATGCGGTGTAGTAACATGGCGAAGACCGGGGCGAGGTGCGCCACATTAAAAATCACATTTTGCGCGGAGCTGTGTATGGGCATCATGGGGCTCCGACTACCTTGGAAAAATATCGAACTTCAATCAGTTCTATGAAAATCAAAAAATTCAATTTCAATTGCTTGGCATGGATTTATTTTTCAAAAATACTCCTTTAGGTTAAAAAATTCCGTCGAATGGTTCGATGACGAGAGAAATCATCTTCGAGCAATCTTGATTCACCTGAATTACTTGGAACTTTCCTGAATTTTCAATTCAATTGGGTTATTTGAATTAACGTGTTCGGCACAGTTTAAAATAAATAGCACGAAAAAATAGAAAAGTAGCCCTCAAGATTTTTTTAAGCCGATAAATCTGAATCCATAGAAAACTGTACCAAGTCCAAGAAACTTCGCTCACGAATTGATCCCGCCTGTCAGGCGTTCAGAAAAATTCCGAACAATGGGGGAAAAAATAGAGATTGATTCGACCAACCCCGGCCGCTTCTGCTGAAACGTTCGTAGCAGACCCATACATGTCTACCGTCTGGACGTACGTCTGTTCGATGTACGACACCGTCAGGTAACACGAGACTGTCTAGAAACCGTAGCTATTCGAGCACGGGTATAAACGCTCCCTTGCCGAAGGAACTCCCGCAGGACAATGGAATGCCGGAGCGGTCGCTCGGCAGCTCCCGAACGAGATGAAGCAAGACAGTAATCGCACTCCAGGTGCTGGCTTTAGGGTCATGGTCGTCGATGGAAATTCGCTATCCGTATTCATCCGAAAGACCCCAGCAGCGCGGCTGGACCGTCGATCGCCAAATGCGGAGGATGCTGCCTTGCAGCGATTTACTTCATCCTCCCTTTATTGACAAAATTTTTTTTTAATAGAAATAAAAAAAATAAAAGAAATTAGATGTCATAAATGGTTATTTTTTTGTCTAACTCTAGAGATAATAATTCGGATTTTTAGTAACAAAATATCCGGGCGAATGAGATTAGATTGTTTCTGGATTTTTTTTGTTTAAAAAAAAAAAGAATAAATCATTTTCATTTTATTGACTACCGTGGATCAAAATTAATTAATCAATCAGTAACGTGGATCAAAATTGAATTATTAGGACGTTGAAAGTAATTTGAACCCTTGCGGAACCTTAGTCGATTATTTGAGCCTTATTTAAACCTCAGTTTGGGCGAGACTTTGCCGATTGTCTTGTCGATAGATCGTAAAGATACGCGGTAAACCACGACATTTCTTTGGTCCACTTGTTCTTTGGTCCATTGTTGCGACACGTCGCTGTTGAAATATATATACTAACAAGCGACCATGCGGAAACCAATTCAAAGCGCAAGTGTCGTTATCACGGGCTGTCACAATCGGAACGACGCAAGTGCAGCAGCGTTGCTGTCATGCACGAAATTATTCGCAATCTTCATTGTCTCGAGGGTTAAAAAAAAAACGAGAACGAAATTCGGCGCAGTGTCCCGTCGCGTTATTGTCGTAGTATCGGAGACTCTTTGCACGTGCTACGGTGGTGAAACTGAAATATAATGGCTTTGTATCGAGTACGACGAGAAGACCCAATGTTATTGCTATTTCATATGCGCAATCGCTGCTTGCATTCTGAACAGTCTACCTTTTTTTTGTATTTGAATACTCAGAAAAATTGCGACAATAGAAAAGACTCCTGGCACGTCGGGATTGTTGGTGTTTCGCTATTATTTATTTTATTTATTTTATTTATTTTATTTATTTTATTTATTTTATTTATTTTATTTATTTTATTTATTTTATTTATTTTATTTATTTTATTTATTTTATTTATTTTATTTATTTTATTTATTTTATTTATTTTATTTATTTTATTTATTTTATTTATTTTATTTATTTTATTTATTTTATTTATTTTATTTATTTTATTTATTTTATTTATTTTATTTATTTTATTTATTTTATTTATTTTATTTATTTTATTTATTTTATTTATTTTATTTATTTTATTTATTTTATTTATTTTATTTATTTTATTTATTTTATTTATTTTATTTATTTTATTTATTTTATTTATTTTATTTATTTTATTTATTTTATTTATTTTATTTATTTTATTTATTTTATTTATTTTATTTATTTTATTTATTTTATTTATTTTATTTATTTTATTTATTTTATTTATTTTATTTATTTTATTTATTTTATTTATTTTATTTATTTTATTTATTTTATTTATTTTATTTATTTTATTTATTTTATTTATTTTATTTATTTTATTTATTTTATTTATTTTATTTATTTTATTTATTTTATTTATTTTATTTATTTTATTTATTTTATTTATTTTATTTATTTTATTTATTTTACTCATAATTTTATTTATGGGTAAAAATGTCTGCAACGACAAGGCAAAGCGACAAATTTTCCACAACAATGCCTGCAACCGGAAGTGCAAATTCTTTTATCCATTCGATTTCCACGAAGCCGAGACGACGACTGACTTAATTGAAGTTCTCGTTATACGAGAATGGGATTCCACGGGGACCGCGACGACGATTGTCGTCGAGTTGTCTTCGTCCGTTGAGAACAATAATAGCCCACGTATGTACACGTAAGTTCCCGTAGAGACATTCGCGACTGGCACCGCATATCGCACGTACCGCGGTATGCTCGCAATACGGCCGAACGTTCGTATTGCATTTATCTCTTCCACAAATCGTCGGAGGTAGCGCTTACAAAGATGACCCAATTCGATGTGCATGAGAAACGGGCAAAGGAAAAATGGTTTTTGCATTGCGCAACGTCGCCTCCTTGCCTCCCACCTTCCCTCTCCCCGCCCCTACACGGTGGCGTGCATATTCAATATAGCGCAGATATGCAATATCATTCAATATAGCTTGCATGGGAGAGGATTCTTTCCGTTACCAGAACTTTCATTCTCTAGGGCGATACGTAAAAAAGGAAATATTGGCAAAAGAAATTTCCTGAGCTTTGAACGATAGGAATGTAAAGAAAGATTTGTAAAATCTTCTGCTTGCCAAGAATTCTGCAGGATATTGAGTTTTGATGAGATGAAATTGGCTATCGTATTGGAAAAAAAATCGAAAATAGAGTCTACGATAAATAAAATAGCACGGAACTTTTATTTCCGATGGAGTTACAGGTTCATTTATAACCTAAATATTTTCAATAAATATTCGGATTTCTAATATTTCCAAAATTCATTTTCTGATTGAGAAAACGAATGCAATGGCAAAGATTGCTCTCGAACGCGAATTTAGTTTATGCCGATGCGGCAGATTGCCGTTTGATGGCAAACCGTTGGCGTTACGTGAGTATTGATCAGCATCGAATTTGGATGAAATCTGTTAACAGGAACAACATCTCATCTCATGGATCTCATGGTTCGTCGTTCTCGAGGAGTATTTAATGATCGAGTACGGTGTATACCTCGCACTACGATTAAGTTAATTTTACACGGTTTCGGCAAGTTTATAGATGATTCGGGCTATTTATTATGACTCACGTAATTTTGTGGGATTTAATTGTCGCAGCACCGATAACCCGAGCTGTTTATCCATGGAAAATAGACATGAGGAGACCAAACTAACGTTATTTAATCTGAGCACTTTTCTGACGGAAGTACAGTAGTACACGTACTTCTCAAGTAAAGCGCTCATGTGGAAAACGAAAAAGGAGTTGTTAACGAATGCTAATTCATCAAATTATCAAGTTGTCGATAACTTAACTTTGTGAATGTTTTGGTTATTCTCACAAGCTCTGATGGCCATGGTTTTCGTCAATTCACGCTTTTTTTCGGAACAATTGAAAACATGCCACAATATTGTTGATATTGTCAGTCCATCTGACATGTAGTGAGGTTTGATTCCAGTGGCAATCTTTGCAAAACTAAGTAATGACCAGAAAAGAGGAAACCGAATAAGCTGACCTCCTGTCTCCCGTTCGCCAGTCTTTTGTTTCCCTTGTCCTTCCGACAAAAATCTGCACGCTTTTAGCGAAGTGCATCCATAGCAATTCAGCCTCCTCATGTCTATCCTCCGTGTGTTTCTCTATTAACGTTTTCTTTGCCGCAGTCTAAAGCACATTCGAAGATCAAAGTCACGGATATGGAAAAACGAAAAGCTCGATACCGTGAAACGCTGCGATGAGAAGTTGCGAGGGCCGCTTTCGCTGCTGCCGCTGCGAGGCAACTTTAAACTACAATGAGTCGAGGGTCTGAAATCTCGTTGGGTTGGGTTTGGAGAACATCGGACGCGTGGTTCTCTTCGTGCCGAGACGAATAAAGAGCCAACGTTTATCCGCAGCCTCGGGAGACGGGCCGGGGCACGGCCAGACGAGAAGGAGAAAGAGAGAGAAAGAGAGCGAAAGAAAGCCGAGAAGAAAGCGAGGATCGAAAATAAAAGAGAGTGGTGGAAGAAAGGAGGAGCGAGGGAGAGCAAGCGAGAGATGAGAAAGAGTCGGGGAGAGCTACGAACCGTCTGCTACACGTTCCTCTCCCTTTCTCGAACGCAATTATCCGAGGGGTGCGAGACTCGAGAGGGTGAGCCAGCCGCAGCGTTTTTCTCGGAATACACGTTCCTGGCTGCCTCGATCGAGACTCGAAACTGCACTCAACCGAACCGGAGAACCCGAGACAGAAGGGACTTTCGAAGAGAACTAAGCATTAGGGAGTTTGATCTCCCGTGTATAGACTATATATAATATTTATATATGTCTTCATATGCGTATATATACACATTATATACTATATATGAGGCAATATATGAAGCACAAAAAATAAAAACGGTGTTTTCGAGTTATGTAATTTTTAAGGGATTAATTATTGATTGATAATTGTTTCAATGTTGCAGCATGATTATAAATATCTTCATCATCTAGCGTGTGCAAAAACAAAGAAAAAAACAGACCTGGTTATACAATTCATTACTACTTTGGGTAGGGCTCTTATCGGAAAACTTCGGTACCACGATTGAGTATCAGACCACTGATTAGACGCCCTATTAAAAACTAGTTGCGAATTTTAGAGCTGGTAATCTAGTTTTTCTCTCATCTAAGTGCGTGCATGTATATATGACGATTAATTACAACACTAGGATGAGTGCATGACTGAACTGCACGCAAGTGAGACATTATTCCGCGAATATCTATTAGCCACAATGAACCCAGCGCAATACACAATGACGTTATGTTTCATTATTCGCTTCTATTCATTTTCGCCTAGCATTGTGGCGACCGCGTGATCGCAATAACAATGAGAATCAAAGGAAAATGTTTCGGCAACGATATTGCCTCACATTTTTCAAAAAACAAACTTTTTTTCAACAAAAAAATGACATTCATTGAAATGAAAATAAAACTCGTACCAGAATTTCTCTGTTATCGGATATCGGAATATTTTCACCGCTTTGATATACGCAATACATATGGTGTCGAAAGCCAGAGGGTTCAACTGGTAATACACTGGTGCTGCTGATTGCCTCACCCTGAAGCATATTCGTGAATGCAGCTTGAGCTAGTGGCTTTGAAACGCCACAACGACTATCTCGCCTTTGAACGCGCATACGCGCTTGCCTCTTCGTCTTCTCTCTCGCTCGGCAACGGTTCAACCCTCGTTCCCCTCCTCCCGGTCTCCTGGCCCTCCTGGCCCTGCAGCAGACTACAGTCCCTTACGTGGAAAGTACGCGGCACATACGTGGGTTCTACGTGGGTTTGTGTACGATTACTATAGAACCGCGCGAGAGAGAAAGAGAGAGTGAGAGAGGAGCGGGGGCAGATGGACGAACGGAGAGTAACTAAGAAAGAGAGAGAAAGAGAAAAAGGTGGATGAACGAAAGTGAGATAGAAACACGGAGAGTGGCTTCCTGGAAGCGTGCGCTCCACCGTCTCGCTTTGCAAGAGATCGCGGTGGCGTCCCATAGGCGTGGCACCCGTCCGTTCTTTCATTCCTCTCATCTGTTTTCTTCCTTTCTTCTTTTTTGCAAATCTTTTCGTTCATTTTCTTATTATTATCATGCTCACTTTATCTTCCACGGAACAACCAACTGGCTCGTCTCAGCGCCGTCATTTTTCTTTCCTCTTCCGCCCTTCTTCGCTCCGTCTTACCGGCTCTCTTGCTCTCTATTAGCCCCCGTCGTCTTATCGTAAATTTTTATTCAGTCTCAACGTGCCGCTGCTGACCCACGGGCGTGCGTTTCTCGTGTCGGTCGTGCAATACGAATTTTCGAACGAGACGAATAGGCCCCCGGGCCGCCCCGCTTCGACGTCAGACGGACGGACGGACGGACGGAATCGGCCTGCGGGTGTGCATCGTCCCTCGCACGCACTACCTTGCACGTTGCATCGGCAACAGCTGGACTACCAGTTGGTGCACTTTTGTGAGAATTCTCTCGACTTTAAATTGCATTTCAAACGGAGACCGGGGCTATTCGATTCGATTTTCGAAAGAAAAACATGGCTGTCGTTATCCGGGATTTTTTTAAATGGATATCGACTGCAGCAAAAAAAGGTTTGATTGTTGGTCGTTGCGTATTGAATTCGAGATAAGTTGGTTGGAAAAACAATTTGAAAATTCGCCGATAAAGAATAGAACAAAATTTGGTGGATGGCGGAGCCATGAACGTGACGATTATTTTCTTCTCAACCCGATTAATGTATCGTTGGGTCGATTTGATCCAGACCAGAATGTCACAGTTCTCGCTTTTTCCCGCAATTCATTTGTTTATTGTTGCTTTTGAAACGAATAAATTTCGGAAACTTAGTATTTCAAAATTTCACCGCAAAATAGAGAGATTCAGGGACACCATGAAAAACTTGAAAATTGGGAAAACGAATTACAAGCCCATGGGCTTCTTTTCGGAAAACCCGGTGTCTCGTGAATTATTGTTCCAACACTTTTTTCAATTGTGCCCCCCTCGAAACTTATTTTTATCATTGAAGAAAGACTGACGGAAGAATTCATTTTCCCGTGGAAAAAAAGGTGGAAGGCTTATCGCGAAATTGCCTGAGCGACATAGCATGTTTCTGTGAAACGTTGAATATTGATGAGCCATGAGCGTGCGGAGTGCGGAAGCTTTTCGAGCGAGCGTTGTTTATTGAATTATTTCGATCCAACCTGTTACTGATTCAATAAAGTGGCGTGAATGCGACATCGGCGAACAGAAAAAATCAAATTTTCATGGCATTTGCAAGTTTTTGCAACATGCATATAATCGGTTATATTACACGATAATGAAACTCCGATTGGTTCGAATTATCCGGGCAATGAAGTTACTCATTACCGCACGGTCGATAAATTCTCGTCTGGACAAAAACCTACAAAGATTGACTAACAAAATCGAGAATGAGACTCGAGACGGCTTGAAGAAGGACTTTGGTGTATTGGCCCTTTGGTGAAGTGTAGCATCGAAACTACATCATGTTCTTATCCCTCTTTAAATTATTATCGAATCTATGAATTTCTTGTTTTCAGCATTACACAGCAATTTTCGAATCTGACCAATTTTCGTTCACCGATGGCCTAGCTTAGAGCAATCTGATCGAAATTCGACGCATGTGCGTGCTCGATTTCGACAGCGGGACGTCCATATAGCGTATAACGACGGGACGAGGGCTCGTTCTCTCCCGGCATAAGCTATTTCTCAGAACCGTCCACGTGTGCCACGTTTTGTTTCTCTTTTTATTGCAGATCGTCGGATGGAAGTAGAAGATGCGCCAGGGTCCAATTTACCTTCGAAATACGATCGCAAATGGGCAACGTTGCTCTCTCTCTCTCTCCCCGTCTCATCCTCGCTTCTTCCATTATCACGGTGGTTCTTCTTTTTCTTCTTCTCCGAATATAAAATATTATAATATTAAACATCGTGATTTCGTTGAATTATTTTTTGAAGCTTCGTATTTTTTTTGTTGAATTTTATTTTTTATTTTTATCGATTGAAACGAATTACCCTGTCGGCGCCGTACTGACAACAGATCCCCTCCGCGTCCCCCCGCCATGACCGCAAGCGTCCCCACAATTATTTGACGAAGATCGTCTCGCCCCGAAGCTTCGTATCTCGTTAAAAATTCCGAACCACGACTTGCGAGATTAAAAAGCTTACGTATACAAAGTACGGACGGGAAGACAATTCCGAGAAGAGTCATAACTCATCGCACTCGGCTCGTAACACGTTTTCGGGCGTGAGGACCTCGAACGAAGGCGTGAAATAACGAACGCTCTCAGCGTAGGAGTATCGGGGATCGGCACCGTTCGGAATAATTTTATCTTTGAAGAAAAAAAGATCACGACAATGAGTTTCTCTTTACTTACAATATACGAGTCTCCTCTACGAATCTCCATTCATTTGAATAACTATTCGATGGTTTCGAATTCGATTTTCTTCTTCTATCTAAATTCTATATAATTCTGTGAAACAGTAATTTGTTTTATTATTAAAATTTCATGCTAAAATATTCTACAAACATAGATTTTATCTAAGTGTGCGAAACCGTAATTTCTTTTAATTCGTTTTCCAAATTGTTTTTTATCAGGAGGTTTGTGGTATAATTATTTAGATAAACTGCACAATTAACGATGTCGTAGTTTAACAATTATTATTGTCAGGGTGATAATGTGACGAATCGGACGCATGCTTAGACTCTTAAAATACTGATAAGCCAATTTTTTTCCCGTATTAATCACCATTTTGAGGAGAAAGCACAGAATTAATTCGAATGAAATTTTTGTCGAACAACAACATTCCTCCGTCATTATTCTTCGACCAAATGTCTATCTCAGTGTAATATAGCATTATCGTTATTTCGAAACGACAATTAAAAAACAATAAAATATTATGAAATTCTTTGATTGGAATAGTAATTAAAAATGGATTTTTTATTTCGTTCAGCGCTCGTGCCTGCGAGATATCACGGAAATAATGAGCCGAGGCCGAATGCCGGAGAATTCGATCAATGAATTCGATCGTCTGCGTATCGGTCCTCGATACGGCTCGTGCGGGCATCGTTGGGTTCATTAATAAAATCGGAGAAATATTTATACACCCGAGACTCAAACAAACAACGACGCCGAGCCAACGAATCGGTTGCCAGAATCATCGGTTGTTGCGTATGTGTTATTATAGCGGTCGTTCAACGAAAATTTACTTCTGTGTGGGTTTATCAACGCTTCGGACCTCCTCCGAGAAGCGGCAATAAAATATTTATAGTGTCGCGGTATAGACGGCGTAGCGAGCGAAGGGCCGTTCGTTGACCTTTAACTCTCATCACCGTAGGGTAATGGCTCACGGATGGGCCTCGATGCGGGTATGACTCTATGGCATCGTGCATTCCGAAATCACGCCCCCGCTTCTCTAGAAGCAGCACCTATCACCAAACACCCGCGGATAACCTCAAAGTTTAACGACACGCATCGCACATTTCGTCCACTTCGAAAACGCAATTTGCTATTTCTCATAAACGGCTCGAGGGATATCCAGAAACTTAAATTTAGGCAATGCACAATTGTGGCAAAATGGGTCTAAGCCTTCCAGTCTTTTCAAAATGTTCGTAAATATTTTTTAATTTTAAGATTATTTACGACTGAAGTAACACATAAATGTTCAGACTTTATGTTAGTTTCTATATTTAGATATAGCTTAGTAACTGTGTGAGCCAAAAATAAAAAAGAAGATCCAACGTCGTAATCCAACTCGTGTGTTGTCGAAAAATTCTTCGGACCGAATTTATCCGAGCTTCGTGAGTTCAAAAAACAGGAATACCAATTGATGAATAAAATACAAATGAAGCAATACAAGAAACAGTATTAATTACGATGCTCATAATATGTGCAGTAACGGCTGTCCGTTTCCTGCCTGCGGACCTACAATGTGTGGCTGAACTCTTCTGCCTGCCCGATTTTGGACAGCGACCGCAGCAGGGGGCCCCAAAACCGGTTGAACTCGGCCGAAATGCTACCTGCGATTTTCCGTTTAATGTCTCTTTTCAGTCATCTAAACTTTTTTAGTTTTTGCGAGAAGTCTGACCCTTCCTTGCAAACGCAAATAGCTGGTAAATTCACGAGAATAGATCCCGCCAAATTTAAAGTTATAGTACTAGCAGTAGTAAAAGACATTTATCGAAAATATAATACATGTTTTATCTCCTTTCTGGTATTGCCTTTTTTTTTTTGCATTGCCAAAGAGTCATCGACCGTAATCCTTCAGCCCTATGTAGCAAAAAGTATTTTGCAGCAAGCGCGGGACTGAGTACTTCGGCTATTGAAAAATCAGGGCAATAATAATCAAGATTTAGAAAAAAAAGCTAAAAATATATCTCCAGAAACATATTGAAAAATGTTAATATAAAAATAATAATAAAATAAAAAAATAAAGAAAAAATAAGATTAAAATAATAATAAATCAATAATAATTAATAATAATGATAATAATAATGATAAATTGAAATAGATAATTATTGATTTGAAGATAATTATAGAAATTCTATAATTATTTGAAATAATAATTTTTTTTTTTACCATCTAACCTATATAATGATCTTTCAAATTTACTGGGTTTTTCAGCCCGCGTAGGCGTATGTGAGCCCTTTATCCGGGTAAGTAATTCAGCGGCTAACGAAGTGAAGGGGAGAGGGAGGCGTGATTATTCATTATGTTCAGGTATTTCTCGAGTGGTCATCACCCGCCGTACCGACCTCTTCCGCCGGCGCTGTCACCAACGTCGACAAATCCGGACATTGACATAAGGGCTAAGAGGAAACTAGGATTAACGAAATCACTTCCACATACAGAAATTTCGTGCAGTCTCCGAATTCAATAATCCGGCGAGCTCGTCGCGTCCCCGCCAAACCTCCCGACAAGTTCCCGACTCGTTCGAGATACACTCGAAAAAAAAAAAAAAAATCAAGAGCTTTGGCGACGGAACGACATTCGTGACGTTCGGTCGTTGACTGTATTTCCAAGGAAATCTAGGCCCCTAAACCCACCACGAGCATTCGCGCGGTTGTAACGGCTTGCACGTTGCGAGTTCAATATCTCCGTGAATTCATAGAAAAATGGCGACCGCTATCGATTGCGACTCGTTCCACTTACACGCGGTGGAAGCCAAGGTCCTTTCGAGCCGACACGCGAGCAACCTCGTTTACCATCCGCAAGGCCTTTCATCCTCGCTTAGCTACTATTTTCTCCACGCTCGTCATTCCTACATACCAATTGCTCATCGACTGCGAAAGGAACAAAAAAACACGAACCACAACAACAACATAATTATGTTGTCATCGATAATCCGAACTCGTGAATTTCTCACGCAAAAAATAATCAGACCGCATTCCCAAGCTGTAATCTCGTATGGCGTCGCTTTGAAGTTTATTCGCCATGAGCGAATAAAATAATCAGCTGATGACAGCCGATACCGCTTCAACTCGTGTTTACTTATCGCTTCGTGATCACGTGGCGTTATCGTCATCAATGGCTCACGACACAACGTCAAGTTTCCGCGTCAAGTTAAAAAACAATTTAATCAACGATGTAACATGTAAAATATATTCAATCCATTGTCCAGAAAATGATATAAACCGTTCGTCAAACGGAAATTCACCGGTGACGCGTTAAAGAAGTCCGTTTGAACTTCCATTGCTGCTTATGCCGGGTAACATTTCGTGGTAAACGTTTTTTTCTTCCTTTCACAGAAATTTACAATACAAAAATGACTGATTAAACACATGTACATATTTTCCTAGAACGGTAAATTTGTAGGAAAGTAGTTGTCGTAATTAAATTAGTTTTTTTTTACCTTTTGCACGTCTCCACGGAGCTTTTCCGAAGGTCACCGGTCAAGATCATTGCACGCACTCGCGAAACTCGCGAAAAATCCCATCCATCGCGGCTCTTTGAGGTTGAGAATTAAATCCCGCAGCATCGGACATTCACAGAACGACGCGTGGCATCGTAATTGTGTTGTGTATCGTAAAATATCCGCGAGAGTGTGCGTACGTATGAGAAAGAAGCAAATAAAGAGAGAATTAAGTGAGGAAGAAGGACGACAGACGCTACAGACTCGACCGAGAAACTATTCGTCACGTTTGTTTCGTCAGTCTCGTGAGATGTTCGATCAGACCACTCGTGATTAATTTCTTGGACCGTTAAATGCGTTGAATCACATTGTTTCGAAAGCTCGAAAGCGTCATTATCGTACGCGAACGGACGTATTTTAACAGAGCCGTGAAACGGGCAAGGCGATGCCGCGACGACAGCAACAACGGGGCTGGCGAACCAGCGAGACGACCATCCGCGCTGCTCGCGTCTCGCTGCAGATGGCGCTCGTGCGTCAACCGGAAACCCGCGTTGCCGGTGGTCTCTTACAAGCGGGAAATACGTATTTTCTTATTTCAAACTTGGAAGCTTGATTAACCGCTCGACTTGCACGTAATAAACGCGGTACCGAAGGGATAGTGCGAATTCCGTGGAGCCGTGATTTGATGCATTTGTTTTATCCTGGAAATAAGGAAAAATTAAGAAGTAAAAAATGTCGATATCTCGCTTAGTTTTCGGGATACCGAATTTTTCGTGTCGAGGATTCGAATGAAATAAGTTTTTTTTTTCGGAAAAATGAAATATTAATATGTATTCATGGAAGATATATTGTTATATATTTATAGAACATTTTTTTACAGACTATGGTTTAGTAGCGGCTGTTTAGGTTATTTAGTTTAGTTTAGTAGTTCATGTAAGATAATGCAGCCACTAGCTTCGATCTTAGGATCTTTTGGTTGTGAAGAAAAAAAACTAACCCAACCTTGGTGAAAATTTAAAAAAAATTAGTTTTATTTGAATTTTGAACACAGAAAAATTTTATATCTCAAAAACTAAGCAAGGTTTCAAAATTTATTTTTCTCGTTTTTTTTTTTCTTATTATAGGGTGTTCCACTATAACATTTCTTAAGATCACGGCGGGATGGAAACCGTGCTCTTGCCGGTACTAACGTATGTTTAATTATCTCTAGGTCGTTTATTGTTTTCCGTTCTATATGACTCCTTCCTGATCGGTTCCCGCGAATCAACGATAATTATTGCGGTTAACCGGAACACGCGTTGCAACGATATACTCCCGACGATTCGTCGATTTACATATTAACGGAGAATTCGATGGACGTGCGGTCAGCGCTATCGTAACAACTTCCGAGACTACGTCGAACGAATCCTGGAACTGATTAATTTAATGCAAAACGCACGTTCCGCGTCGCAACGACGTCAAAGAACCTCGACGTATTGTTAATCGAACGAAATTCTCGGTAAGCTCTTATCTCGCTGTGTCTATATAACAACCGTCGCGGAACGGTTACTTCGATAATAAAGAAAATTTGATGGATAAATGAGATCTCGCAACTGCAGGCTATTTGCTGTCGTAACGAACAGCGTTACGAATTGATGAAACAATTTGCCGAACGTACGTCTGCTTTTGTGGAAAACTCTTTTCAACCTATGAAAGACGAAACAAAAACAGCATCGTTTTTTAGAATGAGGATTACAGCAAAATTATGCGATACAAATTACTTGAATTTCGAATGGATTTTCATTAAAAAAACCATGAAAGATTTTCATAAAATCATTGGATAAAAAAAAGAAAATGGTAAAATTATATAGTGCTAATAAGAATTATATTCTCTTCAAAATATTAATGACAAACAGAATGATCGAACTGAAAAAAAACCATAACTCAATGATACAAAAAAAAATATATATTTACGTATTTCATTGCTCGATATGTTCTGTACGAAAAATCCGAGCAATCGATATTGATCCAAGCAGAGCTAATTATTGGCCTGAATTATTTGAGTTACGCAACGTTGCAAAGGCTTTCGAGATAATCCAGCCAATTCGAGAGCGTTTTTGGTTGTTTTGGCTGAACCCACGCAAACTCGGTCGATCTGATAAAAAGATGCCGAGCTAGCAACTCGCTACGTCAACTCGGGCGGTTCTACCCACTGCTCTGTCGGGCGAGGAATTATACCGAGAATAAGCGAGAATCGAGGTTATACCGATTCGAAAAACTTTGAATGGCATATGTCACGACACGCCAATCGCAATTCACGCGAACGTCATCCAACATCGACATTTCCTACATTTTCCTTTCACTTTTACTGGGAAAAAAATAATACCGTGGAGAGCAAAACTTTTACGTACACTTTTTGCTTTCTCATTATTTTTCACCTTTGACAAAACCATCTCTATGACAGAGTTAAAAAAAGAAAGCTTTCCACGCGCCGTTGGTCGTAAAATCATTTTTTCTGAACTACTGTTTTCAATGTTTTATCTTTTTTTATTTTTAGTATTCCAGAACTAAAAAGTACGAGTGAACGAGAAAATATAACAAAAACAATGCTGGCTCGTCAAAGAAGCAAAAAAAAAAAAAAGGGAAATCACGAAGTAAACTCTAAAAAATACACAAAGACTTATGTGTTCCAAATATATTATTATTATTATCATCATCATAATTATCATTATTATTTCTCTGTTGTTATTATTATTATTATTATTATCATTCCTATTATTATTATTTTATCATTCAATTGTGGATTTTGGTGCGTCTATAGCGTAATAATGATTATGCGTGCAAGTCAATGAATTACGAATCGGTGTACCGACGACAGGAATGTGACTCTTGTTCGAACGATGTTACCCTATACGAGAATACAAGTATACAAACGATTACGTCCGTGTTTCACAGTCGCGTCGTTGAACGTCACAGACGGTGATCGCGCCGAGTCGCACACCGGAAACCTGGTATGACTGGGACACGGCTTAATTACACGCGCACGAGAGGGCTTTGAGGAAAAAGAAATTTTATACGTATTTAATTCGAGTTATTTCTCGGTATACGAAGACGGATGTGAACCGACGACCGAGCCTACCGGACAAATTGTTTATTATTTACGCGCATATACGGGCATTAATCGCGTGTATATTTATGTATAATAACTTACACAGTTATAGGTTACCTGTTCTCGTTACGGATGGAATCGCACGAGCCCTCTGGCACAGGTGCCCCACGTTTCGCGTGAACTTGCGTTATTTCGTCGGGACGTTGCCGGCTTGCCACTACATAGGAGACACAACATCCGTTTCTACTCGTGTTTATTTCTTTTTTTTTATTTAATTAAGAAAAATTTTAATCATTTTTTTTCTACGAAACACTTTGTTCGGAAACTCATATGCTATCTCATTACGTGATTATCACGACGTGATGCACCCACCGTACGGATAAATTTGATTTGTGACTTCGCACTTCCACGACTCACGAGGAACCCGTTGTTGTTCCGGATAATTGGACGGATGCGGAATGAAAGTATGTTTGAGATAGGAAAGGCGCGAGGGACGATGTATGTTTTATGTATAAGGTTTCCTTTGTTAGCTGGAGATTTGTTGTTGCTGTTATTACGAAAAATTAGCCGAATAAGACTGATTGATAGACTTAGATTGATTAGTATTATTGATTTCCGGTGAATCATTAGTGGCATCAGGAATAACCACTTTGATAGTTTTTCTCCATAATTTATGATTTGTAACGCACTTTCCAAACCAAACTTTTGTCTCATTCATTTAAATGTTTTATTGTTAAAGTTTTAGGAACCTGAATTTTGTTCTTTTGGCTTGGAATGCAGGATAATGTTTCAATCCCTGAGAATTTTTCTAATGATTTGCAAACGTTTCTTTCCGATCATGAATTTCAGTAATAATCAACAGAAAGAATTTTACCAGAGATGAAAAAGTTGGGCATTACCTTGATTCTAGATTCTAAATATCAGTTTTTGAGAAATATCTGAGTGTTGTTGGCTTGAAGAAAAAGAAGAGATAATATTATTGAGTTAATGAAACAACGGAAAAGACTTCAAGTGAAATAGATTTATAGCATTTTCAACCATAGAGCAGTTATAAACAAAAAAAATCATATGGATCGCTGGACAATACGAATAAAGTGAAAAGACGTGAAATAATTGAAAATAATGCATTCATTTTTGCACTTTTCCGCTATCTCCAGCTTTTCTCTTTTTTTTATCGTCGGTGGGGCCATTAGCGGTTCGATAACGCTTCGCATTACCACGGAACTAGCCTCCCACTGTGTTGTTCCATCAGTTTGCACGGCATTATATCGAACGGACGTTCGTTCCAGGATTAGCATTTCCCGGACAGCATGATCGCTTCCAATGATCCGCAAAGCTCGTTATGGTCACTTAAAAGGTATACGACCATATTATCCGCTATTAGTGGATCGGACGAATATTAATTCATTATCGCAGCTCGTTATTCTCAATTAGCTCCCACAGTTATCATTCAGTAACCCGCCGTCAAATTATATTCTTTTTCCACAATGTTCAAAGCAAATGTCTTTCATTAGCCAAAATTTTGGGGTACTCATATAATTTTATCGACGATTGATCACAAATAAATGGAAATTCCTTGATTTGTACAAATGTTTTTGTATCGTGAAAATTTCGTACGTAGTACTTTTTTCCGACTATTAATAACAGAAGAATGTTGATTCGTAAATTTGCGTCGAAATACTGTAATTAGACCTCATCAAGGTCACATTGTCCTCATTAAGATTTTTTCTAGCATGCAAAAATGTTTTTTCTCTTCAGAGATAAAAATTCGTGGTTTCCTAGTCGGATAAATATTAGTATACTAATGTTTTTCCGATGAGTAATCTCAAAATTAGACAATAGCCATCCATTTATCTACCTCGAAATTCTATAATTATTATCATGAAAGTTTTTTTACACAAAAATTTAGAAGTAACTATTTTTTTTCTTTCGACTTTAAATAACAGGTGAACGATAATTCACTTATTCATCAAAAAATACTATTCTCATCAGCTCAAAAATATAAAAAGCTTAATAAGAAATGAATGAAAAATCGTTTAAAACAACAAACAAAAATAATAAAATCATAAGCTTCTAGGAAAATATGATTAATTCTATTTTTTCATTTTAGTCGTAATTACGAGAAGCCGCAATTGATGAATGTTGTTTTTGAAAATAAGCGAAAGGTCGATTGGTCGATGGCTGAGCTGTAAATTCGAGCGGAAGACGAGACGATTCCATTAAATCACGAGAACCGAATAAGCTTGATTGTTTACAAGGAAATAGTAGGAGGTCCCTCCGGTCGTTGGATGACTTCCTGCAATCCTGTGTCCCAACAACGACATCGTCAGAGAGACCGCACATCCTGTCCTGTCGTGACTCGAACGACCGATGAGACGAGAAACCGCAAACCAACACCGAGAATCTTTTAGCTTCACCGACCGAACCGCGAGAAATCTTTCGATCGGTTTAACTGGAAACTCGTCCTTCCGTGAATACTCTTAGCTACGTGTGCTACCGCCTATTCACGTCGCGACACAAAACTTATGCAATCACGGATCATCGTCGAATTCGTCACGAGAAAACGTATATCTGTGGTCCGGCGGCAGAGTCGAATAAATCCATTTTTTCGAAAAATGATATCAAATCAAAATTGTAGATCCGAAATCATGATCCATAGTTCTATACAACGACTTCTATTTGTCCTGCTTTGTATCCGAAAAAAAGTTCTATACAAGTATCGTCCTCGAACAACAGATCCAAGATAGATCAGTTTGAAGGTAATTTCCAATTTTCAACATTTATTCCGCAGACGATCTTACGAACTCAGAACTGATCAAATTACACAAAAAGACTATCCAAAGTAAAAAAACAATCTTGAGTTTTTCGAATAATTAATTTCTGATGGCAATCGAACAACCAGAGAGTGAGAAAAATTAAAAACATTCATCTATCATCAGAACTCGAAAATCCGTGAAATGCTACAAAATTACTTTGGCAGCCTCCGATTTGAGTCAAAAGTCAACTCCCTCTTCGACAATCTCGAAAGTAATTGGAGCGATGCTCTCACGAGCGGTATAGGGCCAAAAGTTCGAGCGGTGGGTAGGGGGGGGGGGGGGGTCAACGCAGTCACAATGCACCAAACGAGTTTTATAATTACACACTGTCACGTGCACATCGCGACATACCATGAGTATTCCATGAATTGCCTTGTAGGTGTTCGGCGGCCGTAACGCCCCTCATGAACGTTTCAGTGGAACGAATTTTATATATACACGTATATACGTCTATATGTACGTATAGCTGCAACGCATGACCGTTTCCCCGTAACCGGGTCAATAACTGTGATAATATGACACACGAAGGCGAAGCTCTATATTGATAAAGTGTTTGAAGCCGCCGTACGCGGAATTTTAATATTTTCAGTTATCGATTTTACGTGAATATAACATGTTTCCCGGTAATGCCTCGATTAAATGCGAACTATATATATGTTTTGCATCATCACGGTTTCGCCGAAAATACGCGGGCTAATCACGTTCATGTATATTTTAGCTCAACCGTTGCCCATCAGTGGCGTTCCAATTTATACGTTTTGCGACGAACTTTCTGGTTCCCTAGCGATTTTTGTGATAACGTTCTTAGTTTTTATAACTAATCGAAAAGTGAAAATGTAATTATTCATCCATACATTTTTTGGAAATTTTGGAAATAGCGAAGATGGCAATTTGTCGAGAAAAATAGTATAATTAGTTCGACCACGGTTAGTATTTTCTATGGCTAGCAAAGCCTATAGGCTATAGCTATAGCTATTCCTGTTTATCTTGTGTGTGACCCTTTACGAGCCGCACAAGTTACTTTCTGACTCGCGAATTTAAATTTATTATTATCATTATTAATTGTCGTAATAGCGAGTTTATCCGCACTCGGAGAAATTTAATAGTATTCTACTCATCAGTACTGTTGCTATGTGACGTCGCATTAAACGAACATCCTATACTCTTTGTTCACTTGGTTCTTTATTATAGCATAGTAATGTTGCAAGATAAACGTCAATGCCCCACAATCAAATAAACAAATGAATGCAAACATCCGTAAACGCAACTTAAACATACTCAACAGGAATCCCATATCTAATCGACCTACGACCGTACCAAGAAAAAGAAACATCAATTCTATCGTAATTGCGTTGGCGGAACATGAAAAAAACCGTAATTTCGAACTTTGCCCACGGGTTTTCCTCGAACAGGGTTGACGTTATAATGTTCCCACTCGTTTGCGGAGGACCGACTCGCGCGCCCTTCATTTCCTCGGTTATCCGAGAGCGACCGGGGATTAGCGTAGGCTCCGGAAGGGGGAAAGAAAGCAAGCGTTTCGTTGTGTAGCGTACATGTAGCATCGGGTCGCAGCCGGCCGCGCCTCGACACACTAAATTGCATTCGCAGATGTTTCGACCGTGGCCCCGCAGACGCGCTTCATATGTGCCATGCCTACGAGTTTCCGAGAACCTTAGCCGGGTCCATAAATAGCCCACGTAGGAGGTTTCGGTGAGAGATCAGCGAGACGCTACCTGGAATCGTCTGTCCTATAAAGTTTTCTATACCATGTCTATATACACACTTCGATGTTGGAACCCACGGACTCGTGTGCGTGCGCGAGCGCGCGCGACGCATGCTCGCACTATTGAGTCATCTATTTTCTCACTCTCGGTCTCTCTCTCGATCTTCGGTTCTCCGGGTTAGCTCAATTCCTGGCTCGAGAGTCATCCACACATATCATCCAAACAATTTCTTCAATCGTGGCACCCGACAGTCTCCCAACGTTAACTCAAAACCACAGAAACAGTTTTTCCGTGTCGACGATACTACAAACTGAACTTTCTGTATAATATATCTTCGGCTCGAAGGTAGAACCGAATGCGGACGATTTTAGAAATAATGAAGTTATACCAGATTCCGGTAATTTAGATTGTAAACATTGTTTGAACACGGAAGTGCCGAAAATTGCCCATACAGGGAGAAATAAACGAGACCAACTAAACCAAATACGTCATTTTCGTCGGAAAAAACTAATGAGACGACCAGTTTTCGATTTAAAAAAACAACAAGGCACGTGTTATATTTTTTTGCAAGCTTTTGTGAAACTTTCCTATCAGTTAAATAAAATTTCTCTGTTATTTGACTACATAGATTACTTGTCTCAGGTCGGCTGGAAAAACCAGATGAATAAATTATTTGTAGGCAAAACCAAACAAGGTCTTCTCTTTTATCCATAACTCACGGGCTATTCAAAGTTTACAGAATGATACGTCGAACAGTACCAAAAACCAATTTAACCTAATAATTACTATTTTTCGATCGATTTCTCTGCTATAATAGAACGTTCGCAGCGTGAAATAGCGATTTCCCAAAAATTCTTTTTACGTACTTATTATTCGGTTTTGCCTGCAAACCCCAGATATATGCAGCGCTCGTACGAGTTTAAAGTCCTCGAGCTAGGGGGCGTGCTATGTTGGCTATCGTGTAAAAGATATATGATCCACGTTGCAACGCCTGTATGTACGATTAATGAAAGAAGATAAGTCTACGAGGTATTTCGGTGAATTCAGAGACCGGACGATCATAATGGTTTTCGATATTCGATAAAGCGATTCGAGTGAACAGGCCATTAGCCGGAATACCAGTGTGCGGTGTTCGGTCGGCTGCCGGTGGGGGGCGTGCTCTCTCCCGTGGCGCTGGAAATGCGGGGAGAACCGTGAGAACCCGCACGGGACGTCGCGCACGGGAAACGCATCAACGATGACGTCGATCCCGTGAATCACGTCTCTTGGACGGTAATAATGTTTCTGGCAACCCCGACGACGTTATATTACAGATCCTCGACGCGTCATCGAGTTATATGTCTGCTTGATTCGTTTCAGGCACTACTTGCACAGTACGGTTTTCATATCTGCGCGCAGGTGTTAATTTCTAAAATTAGAATCCACGTATTTCCATCGAAAGCTCGAGAAAGACATTTTTTTCTCCGGACTCTCGACTGAGAAATAGATAAATTGAATGCATGTCATGGAATGAAGTATCATTGAATCATCCGTTGGAAATTATTCTTATCGATTTGTTCAATTAACCCGTTAACGTCACACTATCAAATAATATGAGGGATGTCACACTGGGTGGGTTCCGCCCGGTCAGTTTTCAGAAAACGATTGTGAACAAACTATCCGTCCGCAGGGATTAACAAAATTACACAACATGCTTTGAACATTGCAAATGATGTACGAAAAGTTTATTCATGAGGGATAAAATGTCATACTGATTAAAAAAATCATAATCAGAAGAAAACGGAAACATAATGGAAATGAACTGGAAGGTTCAAAATAGGCTTAATTTTTTAAATTAATTTTTATGTCGTCCCAATCAAAATTCGAACGTGACCCAAATGACACCCACCCTATGATACATATACAGTAAAAAAAATGATGTCCCCCCGAATCATTAAATGAATGAAAACCATCAGGCAAGCACGAAGAAGACACAACGTAGAAAAAAACGTGAAACAAAAAATATCCCAAAGTGGGAAGAATGTCGAGTAAAATAATGTTAGAACGATAAAAACTCACGACAAGTCCGAACGTTTTCATTGTATTTTCTTAACGACGGGCATCAAGATTCAATTGCCAGCCTCGAGCCATTGCCGATTTACGATCAAGCCATAAGCATGCCCTCACCGAAACCCACCATTATCTCAATTAATTCTTCAAACATTAATTACGAGGATGTCGAGCATTTGCGAGAATTTCACCGATGAAACACATGTATATATGCAAGTTATCGGATATAATGGTTTGGCTGGATGCGAGCCACCGTCGTGATATAGCATAATGGCCAATATCGTATATATATACGCAACAGCCCTCGTTCGATCCCTTTACCCCTGGCCATATTCGATATCTCGTTCCAGCAACCTCGATTCTCAAAAACTCGTTAAACTCGCTATCGGTAACGATTTACCGGAACTCCGACGGCGTCGAAGCGAGATCGCTGACGCGAGAGAGAGGTAAAGGAAGAGAGACTGAGAGAGAGGGAGAGAGAAAGCGTTCGACCGGTGCACTCTTTGGAGCGGCCCGTTGTTGTTTTTTTTTCTTTCTTCGGCATCGTCACCGCTGTTGCGGGGTTTGGCGATAGCGTCGTTTCCGACGAAACGATTCACGAACGATCTCGACTCCGCCCATTTCGAGATTCAGCGTATTTCGTTCCGATAGATGAAAAAAAACACATAATTCACTGCGTTGGGAAAACAGCCTGGGCCAATCGTTGACCGTAATGTATCGAATACGGAATATTCGAAAAATTCCTAATTATTTTGTTCACGTTTTAATTACAAAGGTCAACTTTCTGAAAAATACCATTTTTTGTCTTTTTAATTGATAAAAAAAAATTGTTTCTACGGTGAGAGACAACCTAACATACATCAAATGAATGATTTCGCACAGCCGAGCTGCGCATTAATATGCGTTCGATTACCGCAAACATATCCTCGCTAAAATCGGGCGATGGACATTGATCGCTATACCGATATCCACGCGTGCCTTCGTTTCGTTGTCGCGGATTACGATGGTCCGACTATGGTGACCCATCGCGCTTCAACGAGCCCCGAGGTATACCAGTCCAGAACTCTAGACATCGATCATATGCAACATGAAAGCCCTGGCGTACCCTAAAATCAACCGAGAGTCAACGTCGAACGTTCCCCCGATCGATTCTCGGTAACAATCTGAATATTTCACGCCCAACACTTGCTTGGTTGCATATACATCGAAATTCTTTTTTTCTCAAAGTTGAAAGAAAAAAGAAAAAAAAACCATGGACTATAAATTTAAAAAAACAATAATTTTCGTTGAAAAGTTAAGAGAAAAAAAACGAGTATTGTGATGAAAAAAAAAACCATAAAAGAAAATGCCTCCTGTGAGGTTTGAACTCACGACCCCTGGTTTACGAGACCAGTGCTCTACCACTGAGCTAAAGAGGCTTACATGGTGAGCGTTGCCGATGGGACGTACATAAACGGCGCTAGTGCGTCGAGTCCTTCGTTCGTTCGTGAACGTCGGAAAAATAGAGTCCTTACATATCGTAGCGATTTCTTTCGTTCAACTATTTACGAAAAATGTTCAACGCTGAGTGACATCGTATTTCCTACGCCCATTTCGGGATTCAGCGTATTTCGTTCCGATAGATGAAAAAAAAAGAAATAATTCCCTGCATTGGGAAAGCAGCCCGGGTCAATCGTTGTCCGTGATATATCGAATACAAAATATTTAAAAAAATTCCGATCATTTGTTTCACGTTTTAATTACTAATATGATTTTCTAAAAAATCCCATTTTTGTTAAATCTACAAAAAAGGGGATTTTTTTCAGAAAGTCGATTTTAGTAATGAAAACGTTAAAAAGTAATCGAAATTTTCTGGAATTTTGTTAGGCATTGTCTCCCGGAAGAGCGCTTCAAACCGCTCATTGTAACGTGCTTGCCATTGAATTGAGAATAAAATCATCAAATTACGGTTTAATGCAATCACGAGTAAATTGTACAAAATTACCGAAAATATCATGAAATTTATCAACATGAAATTCACAAATAGTTTATTGAAATCACTTGACCTCAGTACAAAAACACGTAAAATCGTTTGAAATAAATAAATAATGTAAAATTTCATATGGTTTCGAAAATCATTCGATAAATGGTGAAACCATAACATTCGTGTATCAAGTTCCGTACGCGGAGAAATTAATACCATTGAATTGCTGCGAATTTCAGTATTCCGAGAATCCGGTAAATTATCGGAAAATTAATCCGCCCACGCGCGTCCGTGATATCGATTTTCTCACCCAGACGTTCGAGGTTGTCTGCCTCGCAACGTCCAATCAGATGCAATTACTCGAACTTCCGACGGTCGTTCAGCCGTGACTGTAGTACCTCGTCATTGTCGGAAATGCCATCAAAGTAATTTCGTTCGAGTGTACTACGGTTGCAAACGACAGTCGACGAAAGGTTCGAACATCCTTATACGCGCTGTTTTCTCGTCGAGTACCGCGAAATCGAGTGAACCCAACTACTATCAACTTTCTGTTAAATGTTATGTCGTCGGGGAAATGCTCTTTCGTGATAACCTCCGCGTTCGTCATTCGGGCGAACAATGCACAACCACCGTTGTACCTTGGTTATATACGGGTGGCTGTTTTCTCGCGGAGCCAGGGTCGCAGTGGGTCGTGCTTGACGCGAAGGGAACACGATGCAAGTGCTAGTCCTACGCATAATTCCCGCGACCCTGTCTCCACGAGAGAACAAACAAGCGAGACCGTCGACTCGTGCAACCGATGAACCGCGATTCATTCACGCACGTCTGCACAATTTTTATAATAACTCAACAACGCGTTACGATTTCTCATAGTTTTTGGACTCATATTGAAGATGAAGCTTTACTTCAATTTTAAATTTCTGAAAAAAAATTCTGAACTTTAGCCATAAGTTGGGTAGGTCTCGAAGTTCAGAATCTCATTCGGCCGAAAACGTATATATAGACATAGTGGCGTAGCTCGTTGTACCGCGTGAATATGGTTTTCGGCCGAGAGAGAGAGAGATTCTGAACTTCGAGACCTACCCTATTCGATAAGAGCGAGAAAGGCAAAAGGTTATTTCCTTGCCTTAAAGTTTCGCCTTGTTCGTGTCACTCGTTTCGAAGGACGCGGAAAAACAAAAGAAACAAAGAAAGCTATTCTTCGGTATGCGTGACGTCCAGGAATCCATCAGTACGGCGCATCTGTTTCAAGAAGGAAAAGGAACTTCCGGTACTGAGAAAACCATTGAACTTCTTATCGCAGAGACAATGGCGATGTAACTTTACTCGACAGGTTTGATATCTCTAGCACGATGACTCTACCATCAACCACCGACAATAGTCGCGGACAGTTTTCTTTCTACCATAATCAATCCTGCGTATGAGTGTGTTTTGGTGTTTTTGAGCCAATTGTATTATCACGTACGAGTGCGATATCTCTTGGGAGCTAATCAACGATAATTGACGTCAGTGGAAGATTAGCGTATTTTCGCGATGAAGTCGAGTGGATTCCACTTGACGGAACTGAAAATGCTCGACTTCGTACAGATTAGCGTCTGCCAGATATAGATCCGTCGTAGTCGCTGTCTCAATCATGATTGCCTCTCGTTGATTTCACATAAGTATATAGGGCGAAACGCGCCGTTCCGTTATTGAACTAAAACCGTTCTACCTCCATCCATGATTTTTTAAATATCTTTCGGAACTGCTCTTGCCCCAATTTTTAATTGGGTGACTTTTTTCCCCAGATACTTTTTCGAAAGTGCGGATTTTTTTCATGAAAGTGAAATGACGCTCGCATCCCTAATATTTCTTTTATTTAGTTGAAAATTTGAAAGAATTCGAGTTTTTTCGAAATTACAAATACGATAATGGTTTTCGATCTGTAAAAAAAAGTAAAATGAAATTTATATTGCAAAAAATCGATTTTTCAATTATTTTCGATAGACCATCGATTTTGCGGTCATCACAATAACTTCCCTATAAAATCAGGAAGTTAATAATCTTGACAAAAATAAAATCTTGATTCGAGTGGAAAATCTTAATCGAAACACAATTCGCAGAAATATTCAGTAATCTCTATTTCCACTTTCAAATCTGTCATTCAACGCTTTCACATTTTCAAGAAAAAAAGAAAGGAGAAAGAAAAAAAAGCGTTTCTATCTACGACGGTAATTGCGAGAGAGTACGATTTATCGTCACACTAAGGGAGGGCGAGTGAAGTGAATGCGAGATACATCGAAGTTGCCGGGCGATAGAAGTCCGGCATACGTCGATTTGCGGGACGAAGATGGAGGCGCGACGGGGGAGATAGACCGACGACGCTCGGTCGCGAGTTTCGCGGGCACAGTCATTGGCCTCATAGTCGTGATTTTCCAAGAATTGTTGACGGGCTCTCCGTACTATTTCGAAGCGATCTCGAACGCTTCTCGGAAGCGATTGCCGACACGCAGGTTAATTCAGTCGCAGAAGAGAGACAACGGTAAGTACTTCGGCAAACTATAATATAGCCGAGCTCTCTCGGGCGAGAGTGCCGCCCGTCCAAGTACCGCTTCCTTCTCGTTAATCTCGGCTGTATATGCAGATGTATGAATATATATGGGGCATTTCGTTCCAAATTCTCAGATAGAAACCCTTTCCATCGACTACATCGGGGGATAGAAGGGTTTTAATGTGATGATTTGGGATGTAATGTCCTATATATATATATATATATATATATATATATATATATATATATATTACGGTGGTTTTTAATTTTGTTATTATCGAACTTTTATTGATCCGGGATCTCAATCGATTACGAAAAAAAATAAAATAAAAAATGTTGGCCGAATTTGATTTTTCTAGTCGCATTCTTACTATTCGCTGATACGAGGTAAAGTTTTGCATTTGAAATATATGCAAGCGTTCTATGTTTCGGTAATTATGTTAGCCGGGCGACGAAATATTCCTGGAAAAATTCAATACCATATGGAATTAAAACGTATGAACCCTGCTTTCACGACAGAAAATATTCATAAATGGGTCATCTCATGCCATATTTACGTCGTTTCTCTGACTTGATCGACTGATTGTCATCTAATTTATTCAAATGATGCTTAAAGATCTATAATCCCAAACGTAGCATGAGATTACCCGTATATGTATGTTTCTTCTGTGAAAGTAGGCTTCATACAGATTAATTTAGTATGGTATTGAATTTTTCCGGAAATAATAAGTCACACCGCCATTATGATTACCGAAATATAGAAAAACTCCATGTGTTCTAAGCCGTAAGCTTTACCTCGAATCAGCGCGTAGTAAGAGTTGGACTAGAACGGCCAAATTAGGCTTAACATTTTCGTTCCTTTTCTTGGAACCGATTGAGACCTGAGCGCCTTAAAAATTCAGAAATGACCCAAATAAGAACCACCCTAATATATATATACATAAACCACTCTACGCATAACGTCGAGTGTACATATTTGCAACTCGACAGACGATACATAACCGTTTCAGACAAGGCGAAAGCGCTGCACCGCATATTCACGTTACGCTCTCCAACTGTCAGTCGCATACCAACCAACGGATCTTGACTTTATCGAGTGCGCTTCATCGAGCTTTCTTGTATTTCCATCTACGTTCCTCCACAGGATCATTTCTCATCCAGAAACCTACGATATCCGAAGTGACAGAAACTGCTCCGTTGGAACCATGAACGCATCAAAGTAAAGTATCTTTTTAGATGCGGAAGTTGAAGTTACCGGAGTGACAGAATAACGCGTGGGAGTCATATCGTTTAATGAGACGTAGGCATATTTATATAATGTAAATTTAAAAATATATTGAATACAAATGTAGTGAAGCTGCATCGACGAAAAATTACGCGCATGAACATCTAATTAACTACAAGCCTTCCAAGCGCTTCAGTTACCGATAATTGGATCTTTGATTAGAGATTGAATTGGAATTCCGGTGCGATAAAAATCACTGGTTTGTCGTGCGTATCGACCCAATTTCACGATGACGTTGGAGTATCTCGTATATTCCATGCGAAATTGCGTCACTGCAATACACCGAAACGGAAATTGAGGATCCAGGAAATTCGTAACACCAGTTCATTTCTAATCAGTTACGTCACGATTTATTATTTGAAGCATAAAAGATATACCGGTAGCTTTATTTTCGTAAATAGCGCATTCAATGAGTAATTAGCCACCCGACTAAGAAACTTTTCGAAATAAAGAACGTAAAAGATGGAGTGTTAAGATCGCATGTAGGTAACCAACTTTTTTGACGAAATATATATCACAAAGATTTAAAAAGCTTTAAGATGAAACTTGCAATTCGCTTCCTCTGAATCGTAGGTAGTCAACAAAGATTGATTTATGAGGATTCAAGAATGAGGGAGGAATATTAATTTTGTTGCCGTTATTATTCCGTGAGAGATGTATAATTATGATATTTGTCAACTGCAGATTGGCGGCAGTGTACGTTGCGGTCCGAAATGAATTGATACGATAATTATGCGCATATTTAAGCGTTCGCGGAAAAACCAACGTTTCGATTAGCATATGACAGATCGAAAAACTTTACATATGGAACAGCTTCACACTCGTTCGGTACTTGAATGGAAATACATATATTTTTATCATTTTCTTGCATCTTATCATTCCTTGTACTTTTATTTTATCGTATTTCATATTATCTTAATACGTGATCAATATCAAATACGTCGGAGTACGCGGCCGCCATGGCCTCGGATTCATCGGAAAAAAGTTAAAGTCGACGCGTCGCAAATCTCGTAAGGCACTCGATGTGTCGGAGGTTCAGATTTTGCATGGATTCTTTGGGATGTTACCGGCAACGGGGAATCCAATGGCGCCAGCACACAGTCACCGCGGATTCTTGCAAAAACGAGTTTTTTTATCCCACACATTTCTGTTCCGCTCAGCAGAATACATGAATCTATCAAATTAATAAGTCAGCGAAAAAATGCATCCCTGTAGATCGTTCTGATGTTTTTATCAAGCTTCTGTAATCGTTCCTTCGTCGATCACGAAAACTGTAAATCATTTATTTGAAGGTCGCCGAATGCTTTTAGGTGAAAGAAAGATTGTAGATGGTGGAGGACTTTTTTTTAAAGACGAATACTTTGTATCTGTAAACAGAAGTGTTGCTCGCAGTTTGTGTTATCGACTGAGCACAAAACGGCCGCATGTGTGCTGTTCCTCGAGTCTTACGACTCCAGACTTAATGGAATTTCGACAATATGTGTTATTAATTTTTATGATGGTCTCGCAGCTATGGGAATTGCCTTTTTTTGATAGTGGAAGTACCTAATTTCAACGAGGTACGGTAGAGCTTGCGGGAGAGACCGCTAGGGGCACGATGGTTATTATTGAGTTGAAAAAAAATTGGCTATCTTTCTCATAATTTGGCGTTAAATATTCAACAATTTTTTTTTATATTGAAAACATTTTGTTGAGTATTCTATGCCACATTGTGAGACAGATAGCGAAATTTGTTTCTTAATCTCAATAAACGTTTAATGATGACTAAAGAGTACGATAAACGTCTTCATTCAATTCTTGTTAAAGTTTGATAAATCGGGCAAAAAATGATTGGACAGATCATTTCTAAATTCTACAAAGTTGTTGGGGATACATTCAGTTACTTCAGCTATTTTCAGCAATTTTCATGTAAACGGTGCGCCGTTAATCTATATAGTATTAATATATAAACTATATGTTGCCAATGTACAATTTATACGCCTGATCATCCGACCAATACCGTTCAATCACAACAAGCTCTACCGACCAACAGAATATCCAAAAAGTGATCTCATCAGCAAAACCCGAAGAATTTTTGGACCTGTATGACCGACGCCATTCATTTCGTCTCACTAAAACAGAAATGTAGGTCAACGCTACTTCGCACTACGACAAAATACAAGCTATTCTCGCGTCCAACAGCGTCCCGGCTCTGCTTAGATAAGTTTCGAAAAATATTGTCCCTACGTCGAAAAGTCTACGCATCGGCTGGCGACGTCAATGCGATTGACGCAGATGAGCCAACGCCAGAGCCAAACGGAAAAAATATACCGGATGCCGAATTTCTCTCTACGCCATTCGGTTACAACCTTGCAGTAGCTCGAGCCAAAAAATAAAAATAAAAAATAAAAAAATCGTAAACGATTCTACCCCCGACCTACGCGAAAGATGTGACGAGACTTTTTCTCGTTCGATTCGTCCGTCAGCGGTTGACGCGGGTTTGCGAAATAACGCTCGAGGTTGACTCTGGCGATGATCGACGAGTCTCATCGTTGCTTCATTTTCTGGGAAAGCCATATTATTTTGACGTTAATTCTCGCAACGAACGTCGCATTTACATGGCCGTTCTAACCTTCTTTGGCATTCCGTCTGACATTTTCTGACGCACGACTTGTTACTCTCGACTCGGAAATAGAATCAAGTTGAGTTGTATTTTTTCTTCTTCTTCTTGTTCGTCTTCTTCTTCTTTTTTGGGCACAGCCGTGGGGCACCTGCTGCCTCGTGTGGTCCACTGCCGAAAATCGCTTCCCCTCGCTCCTTCTCCGCGATTCATTCAGTCGTCTCGAGGTAACGAATTGGTCTATGGTAATTTTATGTAAATTCGTCGATCGGATGAAGAGATCCTCGACGTTTTTTTTTCTTTTATTTTCATTCGGTTCCACGAAATTGCGGAATTTTATTCAATCGCTGGCAGAGGGACCTCAGAAAATAAATATAACCTTGCGATAGAAGTATCGTTGATCTTGGGAAAATTTTATTTATTCATTCACGATTGCTCGTTTCATAGCAAAACTATTATCAACATTTATAGACAATCAAATCGATTTTTCAAATCCAATCGGTCAAAATATTTATGAAAAATTGCGTTGATTAAAAGAAATACATTTATTCGCGGACAGAGAAAAATTTTCAATTTTGCTTCCTCATAAAGGAATCTTTGCGTCGATCGAGACGTAGCAAATTGCAAGTTTTAACTTGCAGCTTTTTTTGTGAACTTGTTTTCTCGTACATGCGACGTTTCATGATAACGTGCATTTCATTGAAATTCGTACAAAAACGAAGATATGTTTTTTAATTTCGCCCAGCATTCAAGATCGATCGATCATGGACGTAAAATATTCAACAATACGGGATTAAACCGGATTCGCGAATCGCGTTGCGTTTGTACACAAATGGAAGAAATTTCGAAAGGGCCAGTTGATGGTTTTCGTCACGGGTTCGACCGACAAAGAGATGGTTTATCACGTGATTCTCGGTACGTCGGAACAAAAAGGACGAAGATGCGAGGCAATCGTTCGGTCGCGAGGGAGAAAAACTTTTTGCGAGATCATCACACGCCGGCTTGCGGAAGATCACGATTCCTCGGTAAGAGAAAGGGCCGCCGGTCGGGTCGGGATCAACGGCAGCACGGTTGGTTTTGTCCGTTGCCCCCCGCCGCGGTGCTGGTCCGAAACGGGGGGGATTCGTCCGGTCTCTGAACTCCGAAGAACTTTTCGGCCGAGGTGGTTACACCCGCCAACCGGACTCGTAATCATCATTGCAGCCCGATATCCGACGTCCAACGCTGCATCGCACTTTCAACGGGAAAATCATCGTTGAGGCGCAAAATAATCGAATTTTCGAAACATTTAAAGAAAAACCGCCGAAAACATTTATTTTCCGAGACATTTTCGTATTCATATATTCTATATATTTCATACAATCCTATATTCAATGAAAAATAGTTGGTCAATCTATATTTTAAGTATGACGCAATGTACTACCATATGAAGCCTAGAACCAATGTAGTCGTTTCGTTTTTTTTTCCATCTCTATGTAGGAAAAGTTTTAACCTCCGGAAACAGTGAAAATGGACTCAGATGAGAATAAATAAATTTCTTCTTGTCGATTGTTAATTGTTAGAAGCAAATCGAGAATAATAAAAACTAAAACCCACTCAAACCTTGCCACAAAGTCTACCAATGACTACATCCACATGTGCCACTAAAATTAGTCAGGAAGAAGAAAAAAGGATTTTAGCCGATGGTCGATACCAATTGAACGCGTCAAATCGTTAATCACTCATTAATTTATGCGTCTTATTAATCACGCACGAATATATAAATTGCACGGAACCGACAGAGCCTTATACATCTACACACACAATACCTAGATATATATATGCACAATACATATAGATATCCATACGGGGCAAAACGCGCTGAATCGCTCGATTGGAACTCTTCTATTCTCCGATGTGGTCGATGATCTTTTTTAGTAACTTTTTGATCCTACGACCTGACTGATTTTTTCAATGATTCTTTCGACCCCTCTTTCCCGTCCTCCACCACCCTTTTTATTTTTTCAAGAGGAACTGCTCTTACGCCCGTTTTAAATTGGATTGAAAATGGCGAAAAAATCTTTTAAAAAAATCAGTGAGTTCGTAGGAACCAAAAAATATTAAAAATAAAAATCATCGGCCCCGTTGATGAGATAGAAGGGTTTCAATCAGGCGATTCGGCGCGTTTCGCCCCATATACAGTATAATGCCAGGGGCTGAACGTGCCTGGGCGCGGAGCCGTAAGTCATCGGTCAACGATTCTCTCCGGCCATCGTCCGTTCTCTCTCGTTACCCTCGTTCCTTTCTTCCTTGTTTCGTTCGCGCTTATCCCGGCCTGTCGGAACGGGCAAAATTTACTCGGACTTTCTACGAATTCCAAACGCACAGCCGTCCCCGCTGCGCCACCAGGATCACCCGAAGTGGCATGAAACCCTTTGTCGCGTCTATATGTATAGGAAAATGAGATTTACACGCCGAGGTTGTAGTCCGCCCGGCTGCGCGGCTGCCCATGCGAACACACCCGCCCTTCGGCTGCGTCTACACGCGTCTCCTCGAGGGGTCTTCCGGGAACGAGCATCTACCGACGATGCTCAGCCGCAGAAAGAGACACGGCTTCATGGAATTATTCTTTGAATTATCTCTCGGTCGTTCTGTCGGGGCCAATTGTGCATCGTTCTTTTCATGCCTCGGCAAACATTTTCGATTGCTTTTCGATGGAAATCCTGCAATATTCCGTTTCTCGGTCCATCCCAAACAACCGCCATATTGTCGTTTTCTATTTCTCGAATCCATTCTCATAATGCTCGGCATACTGCCGTTCCCATCATCGAAGCGTTATCTTGAAAAATTATTGAACGCGTCCAGTCGATATAATTTATTCCGTCCCGTGGCTTGTTGCGAATGAATATTAATACCGTTCTATAGATGTACGATATAGGTAATAACGACCGTGATCCAACGACACAGACATCTGCAGAAAAATGATGGCCACTTTTACAAACTGACAGGCCGGTCTTATTTAGGGACGAAGTCGACGGACAGGTGGCTCCTTACCGAGCAGTCCTCAAGCTAACGAGTGATCGAGAGGCTCCGAGGATTCACGGAATCGTGACGGACCTTTAAGTTTTTTAGGACATCCTTGATGGAATTTATCCTCCTCCTTCGGCTTCGAGTCGTTTGGTCGCTGTTGTGCTGGTTCTCGGAACTTGGGACCTCGATCTTGGTCTTATCCTGCTTTCCCGCGTTTCGCCCATCTATTTCGCTATATTCCATCGCGAATTATAAATGAAAAATAGATCTAGATCTTAAGGATCTTGAATTATCGAATGAACAAATATTTTTTTCTTTTATGTGAATTTATTCGGTTATTTTATAATAATATCTGATTATAAAATCAGTCGTGCTGTTATGAGGCATATAAAATTTTAATTTATCATAGGATAAAATGGTCAGTTTTTCGAGAAGCGAGAGAGACTTGGTTGTTTCGGGATGATCGGAGTTTCCCGTACCTATCGTCTACCACACCTCTAATCTCCCGTGGCACGACTGGCGCGCCATCTAGTCCATCCCAACCGACTAAGCTCTACTAGGTGGTCCCCATTGTTGTTTTCCGGGCAGAGCTCTGCACGCGTCCGACCAGCGACTCTCAACCTTCAGCTCCTAATCCGAGTTTTCAATGCATAACTACCGCCGAAGTTTGCACGGTTTGGGAAGCAGCGGGCTTTTTCCAGTTTACAACATCACATCAGAGCCCTGTGCCTTTGAAACCGTGCAAATTTCGGGCTGTTCGGTATATATCGAAAGCTCGGATGCGGAGCCAAAGATCGGCCGACTCGTAGGTCGGCCGCGTGCAGAGCTCTGCCCGGAAAGCAACATTCGGGTGAGTCGGTAGGGACGGACTAGATGGCGTTCCAGTCGAGGCACGGGAGACTCGCGGCTTGGGACACTGTAGGTACGGGAGGCTCCGACCATCCCGTTGGTTTTATTTGTTCCCGTTAGGTCGGTTCGTCCCACTGAGGAATTTACTTACCATTATGAAAAAATGCTTGTCAAGATCGCTAGATGGCGCTGGAACATCTTTCCGTCCCATCCGAAGCGAACTACCTTATCGCGTCTGCTAAGGGACGAATCGATGGTAAGAAAGTGCTCTTCACTTGTGGTTCTTGCGATCGGCAAGGTCGGGAACTAACCTCGTCATGGCTTTAGAAGGCACCACGAATAATTCATCAGTGAAGCAGCAGAGGGCCTGACCTTGTCCGATACGAAAATAATTTTTTTTAATTACTTTTTAATTAATAAGAATTTTATAATCTGAAATATTTTTTTTTTATTGCCATCTCTCGAACTTATTCCACGGATTAAAGAATAAATAGAAGCTCGGTTTCATTATAGTTTATGGATCTGCTTAGCCCATGTTTGATTTCGCCCAGATCGCTGCAGTTGTCGGTTAAAGAAAAACATCAGCCGTTTGGGCGGTTATCTATCAGGAGCAAAATACGCCAATTCACGTTGATGCGACGAAACACATAACTCCCGTTTTCTGAGTTTAAATCTGAACGTTAAAAAAAAAATTTCTGTCGAAAATTCAGATAATTTATTTATTTATTATCCAAAAATTATGAAATCGAATTTCATGTTTTAATTTCGAACAAACCGTTTGAGGGAACTGACCGCATGGGCACATCACGAAGAGCACGAAGGTCACTTATTGGTACGCGATCGGTAATACGGACATTTACGGAACAGCGAGTATAACTATTGTAGAAGGTGACGAGAACGACGGTAATCGCGGCGAGAAGCTTCTGAGGCTTGTTGGCTAAGTGCCTAATTGCCCGTCTCACCGGAAGCCCCGCTGACGAACCGATTTAGTATTCGATTAGGCGACTTGCGCACGCCTCTAGAAACAGCCGGACAACTGGCGTTCAGAATCGTTGCTAAAACGTAGACTCATTGACAATCGATAGTCGTTCGCACGATCAACCGCTATCACACAGCTCTCACGCCGATACTGTTAAATCTTTCACGTCGCAATGTAAACCCCGTACTGCGGGTATACCGTCCGTACCATTTACGCGACTAGACTTTGAAATCAACGCGATAAGACAAAATCCATTCTAAACTGTAAAAAAAAAGGTTTCCATCTGAAGAAGCAGATGATCAAAGTTCTTGTTCACACGGATCCATCAGCTGGATACATTGCATATTAAATGATAAAATTATAGTAATGGAGAATATTGAACATGAGTGATTGTTAAATATTTTGTGGAAATGAGATCGAATATTACGTATTTAGGAAATTCAGAAAGGTGTCCATCTTAAGAAACGTATCATCAAAGTTCTTATTTATACGCACCCCTCTACCGGATGAATTCCATATTAAATGAGGATATTTTACAATTGAGAAATGTTTTCAAAAATATAAAAGGAGGAAAAAAAATCTTAAATATTAAAATAATTGTTTTAATGGTGCAAGGTGATTCTGAGCATATTTATCACATATCCCGTGCAAAAACGAAGAAAAAATCCATCTGGTTTTACAATTGATCCCTGACCGTTGTTAAGATATATTGATTTGAATGACCAAATATCGTCAATAGTTGAAAAAAAATCCACTGTATCTCAATAGCGAGCGCTCAAAGAAAAAACCCTGAAACAAGTGCCTCTCTATTTTCAATGTACATTGACGTCAAAATTCGTGATTGAAAAATGTTCAGTCAACTGTTCGAGGCGATCGGTTTTCGCTAGAATGCCTTATATATCTATGACATATTGATAGAGAACAGATACCTTGATTAGCAACATCTTACTTTGCCATATCACACCTTCACGATAGAATTCGGATAAAAATGTCAACAATGAAATAATGACCGATTTGAAAAGAGTTAGCAACCTGAAAAAATGTCGACGACGAGGTGTGAGGCGCCGCCGATGTTGATCCGATAGCGCGCAATCCTGCGGTACATCCCCGCGGGGGGTGTGCGCGTCTTGACGAGTTTACGAAGGACGAGCGAGGGTTCTAATTAAGAACGTCGGCGTCGCTGCGGACGCGTCGATTACCGAGGATCCACGCGGAACAATGCTCCCTCGCAGGGTTAATTAAGCCGGTGATAGATAAGCTTACGCTGATGTTTTAATGCGCGGTGCGAGGTTTTCCACGTTTGCCGCAAACACAACCACCGGCATCGGAGGTTGGAGCTCCATGGGTTGCATACAATCCCGCCGAGAGGTGCACCGACCGCGAGCCTATCGGGCCGGCCGAGTTGCCGGTGGCGGGGTCTTGGCATGCGAACGATTTCCCGCTCGGCTCGAGATGGTCCCGCTCCGGTTAACCACTTCTGCTTATACTATTTTATCTACCTACGCTTATTCTCTCGCCGCTATATCGGTCGCGGTTGACCTTGTTACGCCACCAATCGTTGCATCGCGTCCCCGACCTTATTTACTTAGATGCCCAATGGATTGTTTATTAATCGAATAAAAATTCCAATGGTGACGTCGATATTGTCGTTTATTTCACTTTGGAAATGCTTTTTTTTTATTTTTTTCGTTTTCAGCCGGTCGCCGAGCGATTCCATTGAGTCGCTATCGACCGTTGCTCGTGTTTCCCCTCGAGGATCGAGCCGATGTTCGAATGATTTTTTTTTCCCGACTGCGGAACAACCTTTACTGGCCTCCCTATCGTGATCGTGAAACAATGTGGATACCGTGCGAGGGCTTTGCACGATTGACCGCACATACACTCGGAAACTGTTATGTATGAACTTGAGATAATTCTTGGTCAATTTTCTTCCGGTTCTTATGCGGTAACCGTTTGCTTTTCTTTTATTATTTTTATTTACGTTGTTTCTCATTTTATTTTAACATGTTTACCGCAATCATTACGATGCTGTAATAATTTGTACACATTTTTTGTCGTGACTCGAATATATAGTACACTATTGACTTTCGTTGTACTTCGATATTGTATCATAGGTGATATTTTATAATAGCGTTTTGTATGATTATTTTAATAGTAACTTCCTCGAAGTTTTGATTAAACGAAAAACAATTGATTCGAGAGAAACTTCGTCGCCTCGATTGGTTTAAAAACATATAATGACCAAGTGTTGTGGGTCATTATCGTTCTATAACCATTATCATTCGGACTTTGACTTTCCCTTCCGGTGAGCCGTTGAAATGGGTTAAGTAGGGTTCGAAAAAACGCCGGAATACTGTACGAGTATCGTCGCGCAGGTGAAGCGACCGTCACTCATTCGTCTGTTTCCGGTGCTTCTTTCTTCCACTTACGTTACTCGCGTCTGTATTTTCTCAAATTCGGACGACCGATAACGGGACCTTCTTGTCGAGGAATTTGATTACTGAAATTGGGTGAAATTCGATTGAGCTTGGAATTTGTGATTCATCTCCAATTCTCACATCTATCATGTTTCTATCTACCAAATATTATCTTATAGATATTAAGAATTACACGAGAATAACGATTTTTGTTGTTTAACCTTTTTAGCACGGCGGAGTGCCGCGCATACACTGTCGCAAGTGTAGCGAACAACGATATATCGTCGTTCGGCACTAAAAGAGTTGAAAAATTATCATCATTCAATTATAATCCTCGTCATAATTCAGTTATCGAGAAAATTCTTTTTTATCTTCCGAAAGAATAAATTTTCTTGATCATTTCAGCTTTTACATTTCATTCATATTTTTTTGAAAACACAAGCAAAGAAGATTCCAATCTGTCAATCATCATTTAAAATTCGGCTACAAAAAAAAAATGAATCAAACAAACAATGCACTCAAAACAAAAGAATTGGAGAAAAACAGTCGCATCAATGATCGAACGGAATGAGACGTTTTCGAAAATTAATTGGACATCGACGATCCAGTACGAGATTTCTCATCCGGTTTTGCCGAGTCGTTAAAAATAGGTCAATCGTCGTCGATGCGAAAGATGGAGATGCAGAAAAAAAGCTATGAAACATAGTATAACATAAGGTTATTACGGAGTGTCGAGGCTGCGAGGCATTGGAATGTCAAATAAATTGAGCGTCTCGGTATCGTCTGGTACTGTTGTTGTGTGATCTACCGGACCGCATCCCTCTCTCGTGCCACCAGTCGACTTTTCTCATTATCGATAATTTTTTCTTTCCTTGGTTCGTTGCAGTGATGGCTGCAGCGGTAGTGGATCAATCACCTTTTCATTAGTGAGCGTTCGACCGCGACTGCGCTACGTAAATAGGAGAAACTACACTCGTCGTTGCGCTTCTTTGGTTCTGTAATTCTATCTTCGGTCCTCGATGATCCAAATACACGACTTCGCTTTGCTCGAAATCAAATCGTTAATGACCATTTCATATTCAGCCCCACATAAAAAATAATCCGGCAAAGTTTTTTTACTTTCCATTGAGCGTATTCGTTTATTCTCAAAAATGTCAACCTTTCTCTGTCGGTCATAACAATTTTCAATGCCGCTAACATCGATGAGATGAAAATTCAGGATTCCAATCGTATCCATCTATCATGATTCAAATTCAATTGAATAACAGCATGATTGTCGCATACGACCTCCTTTTTTATGCTCTTATTGAAAAGTCTAATAGAAAGTTAGAAAAATAAAAAAATATTATAGATCATTCATCGACGTTCGCTTTCAAGTGAATAAAATTCGTCTAAAAAACTTCCACACACGTGATCGTATTCATTTCTCGTACGAACGACATGCATTTCTCCTAATTTCTCATCGCTAATTTCTTTAAATTTTTTCCGAACTTCGATCCATATTCGTAATCCCAGTAGACGATAAACACGCTAATCCAAAGTAGGCAAGACTCGAGTTTTCTTTTTATCTTCATTTTCTTTTTCTTCTCATAATTGTTCATATCCACATTCGACGAGAAATTTGCTTCCATCAATCGTTAGAGAGTAAATAGCGTGGGCACTCCGAGATGGAAAGCGAAGCCTCTCGTACGTTTACGTTTTTTTTTCTCTTTCTTCCATTTCTATCTTTCTTTTCTGTTTTATTTTATTTTATTTTTTGCTGTCAGCTATCTACGACCGTGACGAGTGATAATTAAGGTCGTGGAATAAGCACAAATTGTCGGCGTTTCATGGCACGTAGAGCAGGACTCGCGACGGCTTCCGGCGTGTCTCTCTCACCTCTACGCGATAGCGGAAAGACTTTCCCCGATCGCGCGCGTATCTCGCACCGGAGAAGATAAGTTGCCCGGTTGCGTCCTTCAACGATCGGCCACGCTAGCCCCGCGGCGGGGCTTGGGCTCGGGCTCAGCTCGGTTCGAGTAAAACGGTCCATCTTGCGGCTGCCCGAGAGGTTCCTAGCTACGTCTTTTTTTTTTTTGTTCTTGGGATAAATCCTTAATTGGGTAACGAACAATTTGCCGTAATTACGTGTATCTCTTCGATTCAACGTCGGCAACCACCTTGGAATTGGTAGCCCGAGCATGCCCCCTCGCGGTATAACCAATTTGAGATGCATCTAATGTGATGCGCTCGCGGCAATCGAGCCACGAGGCCCGAGAATCGATACCTCCAACTGCATCTCGTGCAAATGCTCTTACACAGACGCGCATACACGAACCTGCCGCGTTCTTAATGAATCCGCGTTTCAATCGGACGTCGCGGTTCGTACCGTTACCATTACACGCCCTTCAGGCAAAAATGTCTGTTTTACTATAATGTCCCTTATATAAATTTTAATTTCTGATTTCTCGATACCGTACTATTCGAATATTCATTTTTCGTACGCGGGAATTGGTTTCGGAATTTAGGAATTTAGGGAGAAAAAATGTTGTTGTGGTTATAATGAGTTGGAAACTCGTTGACGCATGACGAATTGAATATTTGGAGTCATACACTGAGGCAATAAAAGTTCATGGTAAATGGAATTCTTATTTAGAACGGGGAGTGAAGAGTATCAGGGTTTTCCGATGAAAGACCCACCCAAATAGGCTTAACCAGACCTATATGTGGATTTTGTTTTTCAAAGAGTAGCCTATGGGTCTTTATTCGGGAACATATAATTCCTCCACTTCTAGCTCTGTTAGCTCTGATACAATTGGCTCGGAATAAAAATTACTCATAAGGAGCCCATGGTCTTCTTACCGGAAAAACTTGGTACCAGTATACTAAATATAAGAATCACTTATTAAACTTATAATAACTACACTTATTATAATAAATCATTTGGACGACTTATTCGTTTAAATTATTTATTATTGTTGAACAAATGTACAAATTTCAATTGTTTCATGGTAATTAATCATAGTTATTTGTTTGAAAAAGTATTTTAAATACATTTTTATTGAATGAATGCCCATTCCTGCTTGGTCCTACACGCGATACTATTAGGGTTGAGAAAACAAAATAGATTAACATAGTACTGCCCGCTAAAACAATGAATGTAATTGCATGAATAAAAATAAGAGTCATATTATTTTACACGAACTAAACAATTTTTCTCGATGATAATAAATAAATCGAAAAAGTTTCAGTAAAACGAAAAAAATAGACCTACGGCGATTATTGCATATTTTATCCACTGAAGCAAATGTAAATACCCGTGACAATGGATCCCGTAAGTGTTCTTTCGGCCAACCAAACACAGCAAAAATAAATAGAGCAGTTAATAACCCCGACTACGACCTTCTCGTCATCGTACCTATTATATACGGCTGACAGTTCTGGGTCGTTGAGCCTGATCGTTCGATCGACTGTCAGACCACACACAACGCACAGATCAGAACACTCATTATTGTAAATATCACTTGTCCCTTCTCGCATTAAACAGTTTTCCTATTGTTTTCGTATTTTTTCCTTCTTCCGGTTTTTTTTTGCGAGCCAAGTGGAAGAAATTGAAATGATAATCGTGAGAAAAAACGCCCTGTTCCGTGCTCGATGTTTAAGACGAGTGATATGAGAGACAGATATTATTGCCGGACATTTGTCACGGTTCGAATGTTAAATCGAATTGCAATGGTGTGAGAATAGACGCTATTTCTTTCCCACGTTTGACGCGGGTTCGCACGCGCTCCAAATGCTTCGTCACGTTCGCAACGAAACATATCCGGTATTTTGGTGCTTCGAATACCGCGGATCTCATCCGCCGTGCTCCATCGAAACTAGGAAAAGCAATATACCGTTCGCAATATCTCGTTCGTACAGCTAATTTCGAAATATTCTTACATTAAAAAAAACTGAATTCGATCGATCTAATCTTCGATGGCTATAATCTCTCGTTGTAATGTTCACGTTGAAACAAATGGTTCGTACGATTGGACGATTAAAATTTCGAAAGTCCGGACACGAAAGAAAAAAAAACTAAACTTTATTCGCGAACGTATCATGTCAAACATTATGCCGTCGCTAAGGTTCTTACGACTCGAGTCATCCGTTGATAATCCGAGATTGATTGATTTATTAATTACTTTCGTGAAATCGAAACCCTCTCCGTACGCTGTCTTATAATTATTAATGGATTCTTGTATGTTTTTTAAATTCTTCAACATTTTTTTTGCGATACATACAGATACGATACAGATTTGCGATACAATACATTGCAGTGGAAATGAGGCCAAGAAAAATGGAATCTCGTAAAAAATAGATTGAAAAATGAATTTATCGAAAATCGGTAACACGTTCAAGTGTCTCATAAGACATTTTTTCTCACGGAATTCAGAAAAAGAACGAAAAAAAACCACAAAAATGTATAATTAAAAAATGTGTCACATTTTGATAATGGAACTCGATGGTTTCCGTTATAATAGACAAAACCACTGGATTCCATCAGAAAACGATGCTGAGAACACCGTCTCCGTTGATATCGCGGTTTGGAAAGAAGAGAAAGAAAACAAAAAAAAAACCGGACACTAATTTATTTCCCGTGTTGCCTCGGTGCAACCATAATGTACAGTTATTAATTATAGAGAAGCATGTGCTAGTGCGTTACGCCGGAGTGGTCTCTCGAGTGTGTATCAAGTGTCAGAGGGCCGGAGGAGACCCTCGTGAAAAAGAAAAGGAAAGAAAAAAAAATAGAACGATACGAGACGAGATTAGAATCGAAGGATATCTACCGTATACGCATACGAATATATACATGTATATAGGTAAAAAAAAAAATTTTTTTTTCGAAAAGGGCCCGAGTGGTACTACCGGGTACTTACAGGACGAAGAAAGACACCGTAAGCAGTAAAGATGAAGCAGTCGAGGAGATGAGCAATTGGCTTTCCGATGTGGAGAAGAGGAAACCACTTCGCGCTTTCTCCCACGGGGTACCAAGCATATGTAATATCCGTATATAGCACGGTGCCGGACGAGTTGGCTTGTTATTGCTTCCACCACTGCTCCAGCCACTGCTGGTCCCGGTGGTTGTGCCGCTGTTTCTGCCGGTGCAGTAGCAGCAATGGTTTTACCATGCGGAAGGTACATACGGTACCGTTTCCGAAACTACTCGCTATATACCTCACAACCTCCAACATTTGTGGTATTTTTTTTCCTTCTTTTCCTCTTTTTTTCGTTGTTTTCTTATTTTTTTTTCGTTCGCTCCGTTAACCGACCACCAAGTTATGCTAATCTCATTTCGTTAATTGTTACCACCTCCGACGCGTTTCCCGCTTCACACTCGGGCCCGTGCTCGGCCATATCTCACTCTGTTCTCCTTTTTCCTTCCTTCATCAATCAGTATAATTGCCCTGTCTGTCTTTGTTTCTGTTACGAAAAAAAGAAAAAATTAAACTGGAAAGAGAGACGTTTCTCACAGTAAATTTGTGACGTCCGTGGAGGCGATAAGGGTCTGGGTGCTCTGGGTGAGATGACGTCTCACTAAAGTTTTTATTTGATTATCGCTAATACATGAGTTTTTTTCTTTCGGGGTGAATATTTTCCGTTCTTTACGATTTCATGCAACTAGTCCGTGACGTAAAATGAAAGATAAAATACAAGTTGTTTTTTCCAAACCAGAAGACATCGTAGATGAAATAATGGAATTCACGAAAACTGGTATCTTTAATTTTTTCTCCTCACTCCAAAGAAAACAAGAGTGCAAAGTGGATCCTAGCACATTGCTTCCTCATCATTTTTTCCATTTGCGAAAGCTTCGCTTATGAGAAAGCAATAAATGAAAAATGTAATCCACGTACAGTCACATGCTTGTGTGAAAATATCTGTCAATCGCTTTTATGAGTAATGTTGGAAATGATTCGAGGCCAAATGTTCTACAATGAAAATAATAATCGGTAAGTTCGATGGAATCATAAAACTTTTCAAAACTTTGATCAAATAGATTTCGCAATCCGATTGAATACATAATCATAAAAAAATGCTTAACTATGTTGATCATGTGATCAGTTGGTCAGCAGTTCCGGTGATTGATCCTTGTGTGGCAGCTCACCATTTCTCCCCGGGTACAGTATCACACTTGATCAACATCTCAATCAAGTCCAAATTCCGGTAAAACAACATCTCGCGAGTTTCATCTCCTCCGATCTGGAACTTATTTCATCCATAAATTCACGAGAAAGTCGAGTCATCCCTCACTGAATTTCACATAGGTGCCGAGCCATAAATTCAATTTCACTCGTCGACACCGACGAAAATAAAATAAAATAAAATAAAATATAATAAAATAAAAAATAAGAAAAAACTAGGGAAAGTTTTGCGCGTTTGACTGTGTAATTGTTCGCAATCTAATTCTCATTTTCCCTCTCGCTCCTTCGTTCGCGAGCAGCGTGTGTGCTGCACATTTATGGCGTTTCCCGGTAAGACGAAAGCACCGTAAGGAATGCACATAGTTCCGAGCCGAGAAAACTGCGAGTTTATAAAGCAAAATAAAACTCGTATCAATTATGATAATAACGCGAGAGTTCGGCCCTCGGTTCTCCTTGTACTTGATCCTCAAAATTCCGTGAGAAGCATTCTCGCTCGGCCAGACTAGTTGCTTCGCCATACAAGTGTGTAAATATATACAATATATAAAATATATACATATATACGTGGCACATAGGATATTTATTCATATGTATCGCGCCAGTGAATTGTACATGGCGTCGAGGCTGCTGGTGATAGTGATGTTGGCGATACCTCGCATCTCGCGTCTCTCATAGTCCGTGCAGTCACACGTGTTTGCATACATGAATGTAATATTGTGCATCCGTGTAGGGCGTATGCATGAGTACGTAAGCATCCGCTCGATTCCTCATTCTGGAAAATGTCGATCCTATTTGTGGCACGCGATCGACGCATCTTGCTCCTCGACACTCGTCGCGGATTCTCCAGCAGCACCTGTTTAACTGGGTTAAGGAGTTGCTATCAAGACGCGTCCAAATCACGCCAATCCTTTGCTCCATGTGTGTGCGTGCTTGTGTGAAGGTTTCTCAAACGCTATTTCAGAAGAGGCTTTTTTCGTTCGAGCAACCATTAATTTTCGATTATAAACTTATTATTTATGAAACGAGAATCCCATGGTGACAGTTGCCATAAGTATATAAATAATAATAATACTAATAAATTGTCATCATTGTCGTTTTTGATGAACGAACGATCGATTGGCGAGATGTCTAAGATCGACGATGACATTCTGCCGAAGTTTCAAAGAGAGCTAATATGTATATATGATACATTCCGGGGCTTGAGTCCGGGAAGTTTCACCCCTGAAGCAAGCACTCTACAACCGTGCTATTGTCAACGATTTATTTCTCTCATTCAAATCATCTACTTATAATACAGGGACGTCACATGTTATCATAATTGTTTTGTTTCACTGATTCCTCTAAGGGTTACAAGGACCCCTATTGCTTTTCCTCAAATCTACTATATACATTTTAAACTCACAATCATTAACTTAATTCTACATTATTATTATTATTATTATTCTCATTATTATTATTGTTATTATTATTATTATCATAATTATTATAAATAGAAAAAATGATATGATGTTGGATACAAACTAAACACGTAGGAACGATATCCCGATTAGAATACCTTTGCCTGCTGGTAAATTGGATGCAATTAGCGTGCAACAAAAGCAGAGATAACGTTGATCTAGTGTGACTCGGTAACGGGTTCGTATGCAACCTTAATCTTCTACGGTTTCGTATCATGAAACGAGCCACGAGCATTCCCATAAGTTTGTCAAAGACCGCATGAAATTGGAACGATGACCAGTAACGTCGAAACTGCAGCACGATCTACCTCCCTATTTCCTCTCCACCACCATCCTCGTCAGGCCGCGATTAATAAAAAATACAAATTTCGTATAATCCATTATAAATAATAATATTATGACCATGAAACGGATTAATCTCATCGAATAAATAAAATATAATTGGGTCCGGGTGAAGAGAGAGAGAGAGAGAGAGAGTCGAGCGGAATCGGGGCATTTGGATGGACGTTGATGTGCTCGCCGAGAGTTTCGAGATTTCCGGTAATCAGTTACACGTATACATGTGTAAACACAGTTTACTACCGCGATTACCCACGAGTTTAGGAGTGCGCTATCGTTGGTCCCGAACCCAAGCTCCCCGCGATATTCCCGTTCGTTGAAGAAGCCGAGGAGGCGGGGGAGAGCTGTGGCTTGGTGAGAGCCGATGCAGAAGAGTCAGCGAAGCTCCTCACCATTGAGTTTCACGGGCGGAACCGACGATTTCTTGAATTTCATTAAAACGGTCTCCGCTCGGCGGCAACGTCGGCGTCGGCGGCATCGGCGCATTCTCAGCGATCTGGTGCAACGGTCATGGTAAACCCGAGAGAGCCCGGGCGCGAACCTCTCGCACCAGCCACCACCGGGTCTACGAGGAAGAGCCACCCGACTTCCTCGTCGGTCGCAGGAAATGCCGCTCGGGTAACAAGCCTCTCTCAACCCCGGGTGTCTGTCTCCCAACGCCCGGAGAGCTGCGGCTGCCGGCTATAATCCCCGCCAATTATAAATCCAACGTATGACGAGGACGTACGAGCGATATAGGCAATTATACGTCAAACGCAACAAATTATTTCCTCGGCTACGCATATCGCACATAACGAATAAAAAAAATGACTATGAAATTTGAAAAACCCAAATAGAAGAAACGAAACGAAAAATATGAAAAATAAATTTGCGATCGGCGTCCATAGAAAATTATGCGTAAAGGAATATCGTGTGTATCCCAAAAAATAAAATAAAATGAATAAATCCTTCAAAGTGTCAACGGTCTTTCCGAAGCACGGCAATGATGCAGCATGATAATTATACCGTACACATATAACGCAGGTGTGCATCGACGGTTGCATCGTCGTGAAAGCTTTCAACGTACGATTTGGTTGGTGGGCCAAAGGCGTTGTTCGTGTACGGAATAACGAGATGTGCGAACGGGCTGCCGGTCCCGCGCGCGAGCTCTCGGCAAAGTCGAAGTCGCAGGGAGGCAACAGCAACAGCGGCAGCGAGAGAGCCGCGCGCTCGGCGCGTTCTCCACCGCGAAGAAGAAGGAGCTGGTGGTTACGGTGTGTTATACTATAAACGCGTCTTGCGGAGCCCGCTCGCGTTCGGGTAGTGGGGACCGCGGCATAAGTACGGGACATGGTTAAGAAAAGCCTTCATTCTGATAGAAGACCGCGATCCATCGTGTCGGTCAAATCCAGTATTTTATTTTATTCGTATGTTTTTTTTTTTTTTTCGTTCCGAAAATCATTTTATCGTTCGATCGGCAGAGAAATTTTGTTTTTTCTTGAATTGTTTTTTTTTTAAATCGAAATTTCCGACTTTGCAAATTATAACGGTGTGAAACGACGAGGAAATTTTAATTGATATTCTCGATGCGTGCGGCTCGCGGTGCTCGGACGTCTGATCGGTGTTCGAATGTAAAAGAGGAAGCCACGGGGAAGCTGCGGCAGCGGAATATACTCGAGGATCAGTGTGATTTCAATTAAGTTTCAAGAGCCACGGGGACCTTGGACACGCGGAAGACACGCGAGGGAGCCTCCTCCTCCGTCCTTTGAGGCTTGTACGGGATCACCCGGTGCGACACACGGGAGCAAACGGAAAGAAACATACTCTTCGGACTCCCGCGGGTAACATATCTCAAAGGTGTGTGTGTGTGTATGTTTACTGTGTGCATGTGTGGGCTGTAAGAGCTAAGAGACTGATACTTACAAACTCGTATATTATATATATAATCTATACGCGAAACTATTCCGTCGTAATTACTGCCCGTTTATAGGAAACCGGCACTTCGGAGTCTCTTCTTCACTTCTCTCACCTGACGCAGCCCATACCCCCCATACCCAGTCATAATCTTCAACGACTCGATCGTTGGAATTTACGTAAGTGTCGAGGGACAAAGATATATAGATATATGTATTATGAGACTCGAGTGGAAAAACGGTCTCGCGGTAGCCGTGGAAACATGGATTCCGACGCTAATTATCCCTAATTAGGTGCATACTTTTATGCATAGATTGTGGGACGAGCGCACGTGGTTCGAGGCTTCGCACGACAGCGCGAAATCAATGTTTTCCTCACTGTTGCGTAGGAATAAAAAGAATAATAATTTCAAAGCAAAGGCGTTTGCGAATGATAAATCATTCGCACGCACGTGCCGACATTCTATAATAAGAGAATTAATAGTATATGATGATAATGAATAAAAGAGTGAACAAATAATTGAGAAAATTCGATGATACGGATGACGGTGTTTATTGACGGAGATTGATAAACATTTTGAAATGTCGATGTAGAATTTAATCAACGAGTGAACAAATAATGGAAAAATTCGATGGTACGGATGTCGATGTTCATTTACGGGAATTGATATACACTCTGAAAAATCGATATACAATTCAATCAACGAATGGAAAAAAATGCGATGATACAGATGTCGATGGTTATTGACGGGGGTTGATATACATTGTGAAAAATCGATATATTATTCAATCAACGAATGAATAAATAATGAAAAAAATCGATGGTACAGATGTCAATGTGTATTGACGAGGGTTGATATACATTATGAAAAATCGATGTACAAATCAATTAACGAATGAACAAATAATGAAAAAAAAATCGCTAATACAGACGTCGATGTGGAATTTGACCAACGAATGAACAAATACCGAACAAAATTCGATGATACAGATGTCGATGTTCATCGGTTAGGGGAGTTCGATTCACATTGCGAAACATCGATGTAAAATTTTCGGTCCCCGAATGCACTCTCGCGTAACCTAAAGCTACTGACGTGAGACCGCGAAACAAGCGCTCGCGGCTTTACGAGACCGAGACCAACTGGAATTCTTTCTGCAAGCCGCGTGTGAATGAGAAATGCGAGCGTTCCGGTGCAGCAGCAACAGCAGTAGCAAAAGCAACATCGACACAGCAGTAGCGGGTACTCCATGGCTGTAAGGCCCGATATTCCCAGTGTCCTAGCGGAAAGTATAATGGGGGATGACTAAAGATCGTGGCGCTTGACGAGAGAATCATTGCTTCCGGCATTGCATCGACTCTCTCGTGGACCGGTGCGTGCATGTACCTTCTGTACTCTATGCGAATACATATTGCCTCGTAGCCGGAGTTGGGGCCCGAGGAGCGTTCGATCGAGTTTGTCGCGGAAGTTGATGCAAGGAGAGGTAGGTGCGCGCGAGGAAAGCTGCTGCAACCACTCGTGTGGTACACGCCGAGTGGATGCTATCGCGGGTACGCGCGCTGGGACGTTGAGTATATAGCGACAACGGCGAGGCATATAACTGTGCCACAATGCGATGTGTCCGCGCGACAAGGAAGTCGCTCGTCGTCCCATCGACTAATGCCGCTGCTGCTGCTGCTGCTCCTGCTCCTGCTGATGCTGCTGATGCTGCTGATGCTGCTGATGCTGCGGCAGTAACCAGTCGTCTGGAATATTGCCGTTGGACGTCACCTCGTCAACTAGATGAAATGCATCAAGATATACTCGTGTCTCTATGAGTGTCAATGTTTTTTTATTTTTATTTTTTTATCTTCGAAGTAAAATTGTGTTAACGTTAAAACCAGACGTGGCGAATGTCAGTGAGGCTGTCACGAGTAGGGAATCTTTTAATGATCAGGAATAAGTGATTCCTTGATCCTGGAAGATGCTGTTTCATGGGTTTCGGGTTTTTAATAAATGTTATTTTATGTTTTTTATCGTTTTTTTTACATATCATATGAGCATACCGAATGAAGTTGGATGGATATATAGGAGTGGGTTTCAAGACTTTAAAAGAAATTTCAACTTTTTGAGAAAATTAATTATGAGACGAATTGGATTGAAATTAGAAAATTGGCAAATGAAAAATGCTGTCTTTTTTCGATGGGTTTTAGAAAATTTTTGATTTTGTGAAGAATGGTTGTAAACTCTCTAGCTGCTAGAATTTATCGATAATGATTATGAATTTTCGGTTGAAATTTCGGCAAGCCTTTCAAGGAAACTCGAAATTTACAGAATTTTCCATCTTTGGACATCCAATTCCGTCCGATTCGCTAAAAGAAAACAAATTGTACTCAAACAACTTTGCGCATTTCCAAGTTTCCATTCATCTCCAAAAAAATATCTTGCAACATATTTGCCAAGAATTCGCATTACTTGCAGCAACAAAATTGTTGATACAAATTCCAAATTTTTTTTCAACGATAAAATGTCATCAAACTACAGTTTCCCGAAATTTATTGTAAACAAGAATGCAATATCGCAAAACAATTTAAACATCACAAATCGCTCGCTGTTTCCACCATCGACCGAGCTTTCCCCGTGCAAAAACAAAAAGGAATAACAACCTTCACACTTTCTCACACGTTTCCCCGCAAACGGGAGAAAATAAGTGAGAAATCATTGCACCGAGCTATCCACCTCGCGCACGAACTCGTTATTCTCCTTTATCGAAAACAAATCGCCATAAAAAACCAACACGAATCTTCCAAGACCGGAGTAATCACCAACCAAAAATCTTCACGCGTGACCATTGCACGAATTGACGATAAAAAAATTCTTCGATTGTCCAACCAAAAGAAAAACACTCCGTCGATATCGTAGTCAAAGGAAGTGAGACACGCCAGTGCCGCAAAAAAAAAAAAAAAAAGAAATAATACGATCCGCGGTATCCGTGGCCGCTAAACTGCCATAATAGAGGATGATTACTTATGTTGTATTGCGGAAATGGTTCGGTCTCTCCGGGGGCTTCTCTCGCGGTACATTCGCGTTGCCCGCCTGCAGGATCGGGTGTTCCGATGATGATGCTCTCGTGCCCGGTTATGCGCGCTCGTTGTGTATTATACGAGTCGTTGCTGGGCGCGAGAGATAGGGCCGCACACGGTTTGCCCGTGAATCCTTGCACGAGCGATCTCGGGTTGCATCGGAATCGTGCGCGGCTCTCGATGCCGAGGATCATAGTCCCCTGGGATTCATCAAACCGAAGGATTTATCGTCACCCTCTCTCGCCCTCTCTCTCACTCTATCGATCTCTCGCTGCGTCTTCGACACCATCGGCTGTCCACCGACTTCTCTTCTGCTTTCTCGTGCTTCATAATTTATCCGCTAATTGAAATGTACGGGCGGCCACGTCTCGTAACGTCTTTCCTCGTGGGCACGTTGCCAACAGCCGTCCGACGGACTATCTCCGCGCTCACGGGCCTTTTTTTTCTTTTTGTTTTTTTTCATTTTCTCATGCGATCGATCTGATTTCGCTTCTTGCCTCGTGTGCGATCCGAGATCCCACGCACCGGTGTATATGTATATCTATATACTACCGTTCGAGAAACTGTCCACTCTCATGGAGATTACCAATCTGCCAGTGCTTTTTGGACCGTCGCCCATCGAAATAGTTTCTCGCGTCCGAGGATCTCACCGTTCTTTATACACGTATACCAACTAACATGTTGCTTAGTTGCAGCTTTTTCTCGACCGTCTCTGCATTATTATTATTATTCTTATTATTCTTATTCTTATTATTATTATTATTATTATTATTATTATTATTCTTATTCTTATTATTATTATTATTATTATTATTATTATTATTATTATTATTATTATTATTATTATTATTATTATTATTATTATTATTATTATTATTATTATTATTATTATTATTATTATTATTATTATTATTATTATTATTATTATTATTATTATTATTATTATTATTATTATTATTATTATTATTATTATTATTATTATTATTATTATTATTATTATTATTATTATTATTATTATTATTATTATTATTATTATTATTATTATTATTATTATTATTATTATTATTATTATTATTATTATTATTATTATTATTATTATTATTATTATTATTATTATTATTATTATTATTATTATTTTTTTTTTTTTACTAGTAAAAAATGTCAATAATAATAAAAGTCCCAGGGTCTCACCATTCTACAGATATTACAATTACATATTGGTTGGGTGCATTTTTTAATCGTCTCTGTCATATTTGACCGCTCGGTTAGATTCTGTGAGATTAAATCGTCTAAATCACCACAACGTTCGCAAGAGGCAATTTTTTTGGATCAGGAAAGTTCAAGGTCGTTGAGGAAATTTGTAATTCCGTCATAAATTTGTTTACAAAGAAAAAGTCAATCACGCTGCAACTCTATCTAGTTTTATCCTGGAGGTGTTATAAATAATTCTCAGATCCGAATCACTGTAGAACATTTTTTCCTCGTCACAGAAATGAATAGCAGTGCTTCGAGGCCGTCGGTTGATTATGTTTCATTCACAAATTTCGCAATGTACTTTTTATTCAATGATAACCCAAGTGGATTCCATTCTTGAATTATTTCCTTCGCAATAATCAAAATATTATTATTGACAAAAATCCACTATTTTGGACTCCGAAAAAACGAATACAAACAATAAATCTCATTCGATAACCAGGTAAATTTACAATCTACGATGCGACGTACAAAGAAATATTTTTCTCAGCAAGCCAGAAAAAAAAAAAAATTCTTTCAGCCGCCCGTCGAAAGCAATTTAAGTAAGTGCGATGAGTAGTGGACCAAGTGACACGTCTCGCATTCCCCGAGGGATGTTCTCTCGAGTCGGTTCGCGCCTTCGACTGCTTTTCGACGTTTCTCGTCCTCGTCCTTCCCCGGGCGTTCATCGTCACGGGCACAAACTCCTGCGACATCCCGGTGCGCTTACACCGGCTCAACCCAACACGGCTCTCGCACGCCAATTTATATTTCGCGCATGTTTGCCTCGTTCTCGAAAGTTGAATACCGGGCTTAGAGAAAACCACACACGCATACGAGACACACACACACACACACACACACGCGTACAGACGCGGGACTTCCTGACGCCCTCTCGGGCGACTTTGTACCATATTCGTGCGTGCCCGAGGATCACCGCACGTTGTGCCAGTCCTCCCCCCTGCCCTCTCTCCTACCCTTCGAGTACCGGTGAGAATACCAAAAGGATTATCTCGAAAGTATTTCTGCATTTCGCTGCGAAAAGAGAGACGTTCTCGTGACACTCCGGTATCCGTTCGCCGATTCGAAAGACGAAGCTCTCGGCCCGAGCCTGTGGTACGTCTCGGAGTCGCAAGAAAAAAGTGAAACGCGCACGAATTCTGGTCTCAACTCTCGTGACTGATGCAAGTTAACCATCCGAGTCTAGAAAATCGAGATCCGCGCGCGCGAAGAACCACATCCCGAGACGCAATTATCCACGAAAGCATGTCAGTTTTTTCCGTGGCGCCCCTTTCTCTCTTTCCGTCCTCTGCAATTTCCCCCCCGCATGCTGTATAAAGACCGTCGGTCTAACGAGGTCGGGGCATCGTGCATATATCGATAATTCATTTCGCCACATCGGTGGGAATAAGGATGAAATTATTTTCAATCGAGTCCAAGCTTGTTTCATCTGCTACCGCGAGATATATTAATCCAACGATACCGATGCTGTTGCAAATATACATGTATACATGGCACGGTCGGACGTCGCGGCTGTATCGTCGTCAATGTCGCTGTAACTCAGAGCATGGCGTTTCTAAGCTCGAAGAAAGTCTAACGAAAAAAAAAGAAAAGAGTAAAAAAAATTTCCAAAGAAAATGAATAAATAAATTTTGAACGTATTGCAATAGATCGAGACTCAGCGTGAGGTTGCACCGTATGTAGATTAAGCGAATCGAAATTTATTTGCCCCAACCTCACCGTAGTTGGTGCAACTACATTATATGGCCGGTTCAGCTTATACCGTTAGTTTCGCTGTATCCTAACCCCACGCGAACTTTAAACCAACTACACCGAGGTTCGTACTTTGGTTTGCTCAAACGAAATTAGTTGTCTCAACATCACCTTTTTTTCTTCTTTTGGTTTACGTATCAATGAGTTACAGAAAGTAGGTATACGGATTGAGCACTCGTCTAAGAATAAAAATTAACCAAAAAATAATGGATTTATAAGTTGTTGAGATATTGATGGGGATATTGAGCGCTGATCAAGTAATTCCGAAGTAGCTGTTATCGTAATAAGCTTGAAGAGGGCTTTTACTGGAGAGACCAATGATGATAATTTGTGACGATCATGTACAGGGGGAAATTTGATCGATGATCAATCGTGAATAATTATCGATGACGAATAATTTTTTGTGAAGTTAGCGTGCCGACCATGGTTTCTTTCATCAGTAGTCCATTAATAACCGTAAAAAATTTATAAATTCATAGTTTAAAAAAAAAAATTCCTTATAGTTGAGAAGTTAATAAAAAATGCGAAATCAACAAATTAATTTTTTTTCACCATATGACCTTTAAATTTTCAAAATGTGCCATTCAACTTAATGCGGCGGAAAAGATATTTTGTACAATGTTTATTCACCCGTTCTAATGCTGCTTCCGATATTTCGTACCATAATCGATCCCGGTCATGCACAGCCGTGAACTCTCGGATGGAGAACCCGGGTAGAATTATTGTTGCTGCCTCACGTGTATCCGGTGGGAAATCATCCCGGGAAATCTTGGACCCCTCGGGAATCCAAAGTGAAACTCAATTACACCGACGCCCGTAATTGACGCATATTGCATAACCAGTAGAATTATATACTATAACCAGGAAAACATCGCCGCAAAGCAATTATTATTAGCGTTACCAACATACCGTCTTACGGTATGTAACGGCAATATTTACTTATGCATCGAGTGCAGCTACTTCTCTCTAACTTATTACTCGACAATCCGGATAAAATGTTCTTTGTTTTCGGGTAATGAAAAAAAATATATATACATCCATATAAATTTACAAATGCAACGAATACATAAATATTTTAACGTGTGAAATTTTACAGACAAATTGTCTCGGACATCAGCCTAACTTCCACACGTTCACGAGTCTACCATCAATTTCTCGGACCAAAAAACGACTCAACCGCGGACAGCTCATTTATAACTCTACCGGCAATTTTCTCTATACAGAAACAACTTTACGATATTATGACACTACACGACGGATTATGACTCTACCGCGAGACGACTATTCGCTTTTTTATCATTCTCACTTCTCACCATCAACCATTGCTGTTGAGTTGTGATAGAGTTCTAATGTTGTATTCTATTATGGGAGAGTTATAAATTTACCGTTGACAAGTTCATATTAATATATCAAGCATGTATATGTCATGCAACCATGCTGCGAAAGTATACATTATTAAAAATATCATAAATAATTATTTTTTTGGATATGTTTTTGAACGATTTGAATACAATACAATAATAGTAATAATAATACATATTGTATATGGGGCAGAACGCGCTGAATCGCTTGGTTAAAACTCTTTTATACCCCGATGTGGTCAATCATTTTCCTTCGTATGTTTTGGATCCTACGACCTCATTGATTTTTTTATGGATTGTTTCGACCACTTTTCTATCATTCAAGATGTAACTGCTTTTGCGTCAATTTTAAATTGGATGACATTTTTTACCCAGATACTTTATCGGAATTGCGGATTTTTTTTCATGAAAGTGTAATGGCGCGCGTCTCCCTAATAATCTTGAAAAAAGAAATGGTGCGGAGGAGGGGAAGGGGGTCGAAAAAATAGTTAAAACATCAGTGAGGTCGTGGAATCCTAAAGATACTAAAAAAAAAAATGATCGACCACATCTGCGAATAAAAGGGTTGCAATCGCGCGATTTGGTGCTTCTCGCCCCATATATTTTTTTTTATAAATATCGAATTTAACCCTCTCCTCGCACGAGAGATATGTCTTCAATTGAATATAGCAGATACATAGAGCGTGAAAACCGCGGTACGAAACATAAATACGAATAACTCGCGTTAAATTGAATTCGAATGATCTATGGAAAGGTCATCAACGGCCATACGCGACGACGGTGAAAATGCGGCGGGGGCAGTGAGGGAGGGGTGGGGGGCGTGTGCGGAATAAATGTTCAGACCGGGACTCTCGATCTTTCGCCACAATCGACGAAGCGCAATAGAAAAGCAAACGTGCGCGTTACGATGAGGCGAGGGGAACGGGGATTTCTCGTTGATGCCACGCAATTTTCGCACGCTTCTAACTTCACAACGAGTCGCGAACGGTTAGAATTTCACTTCCTCGTCATGCCGAATACAAATAGAAGCGCGCCCCGATGAATAAATGACGTGCCCCGGCGAAGAGGCTCTTAGCATGCTACGGATATATACCCTCTTTGCCGTGTTCGATCCGCGAATAACCCCGGTAACGAAACACGAGGATCAGCGATTATAGTGACCGGACCCTTCGGGGTTACACCTGTCTTCCGTACCGACCAGAATGCAAGCCTTTGAATTTATACAAGCCCCTCACGGCAATGGAAATACAAAATGAAAAAGGGGTAAAGGAGAAACAGAGCTAAAAGAGAAAAGCTCTCGCAACAAACTCTTTTTTTGAGAATACATTTCTGGCACGGTACAATTATCTTAATAGCATGGAATATTGATTCTGTAGAAGTTCTGTTACTGTTATCGAAAAAAATTATATGAAAGAACAACTAAAAAGACTAAAAATGTATGTTCCACGAATTATTTTTTTCGCACGTACTTCGACCGAGTTCGTTGTTTTTTTGGGAACATTGAAAGTTAAAAATGTACATCGATGCGGGAAAAATATTCGCACACTTTTCATACGACAACCGCAATGTTTTACGAGGTGTGTATTTTTTATCTAGTGGGACTGATAGCTCCGAGAAATCGGATTGATGAGCACGAAGAATTCCGGGCGATTCAGCGATCCGAGAAAAGTCGATTACTTAGTATAATACCGATTCGCAATGGCGAGCCTTCGTCCGCTATTCCAATATACATGCAATATATATATATATATATATATATATATATATATATATATATATATATATATATACATATACACGTATACATATACACGCGATCCTCGAGCCCGATAACTCCGAGTCTCCCTTTGCAACTCTTGCGTGCGTTCTTCCGACGTGAACGCGAGAAATTGGCACGTGCTCCGCGCAAGAATTTCAATTCCTACGGTTTGCCGGACGTCACAAAAGCCGATTCGCGCTACCCGCTAGCCACGTCCATTCCCGATTATATTTTTCTCTATTTCACCGTCTGGACATGGTGTCAAGTTTTTCGACACTTAACGCGGCGGCAGTGACCGAACGGGCTTGAATTATCGCAGTCAGGCCATCTTTCCGATTCACCGTACTCGCGTCGAGAGTCCGCTCCGTCGTACCGCGGACTATTTTCTCCGGCAGCCCCTAAGATTTCGTCAGAGAACGTTCAAGATGATGCGCATTGAGATTGTGTCCCGTATAGCGTGCGACTACTGTCGAGCCTGCGAGAGAAGCGATAATAGCGGTAGCCATTGTCGACGTTTTGTAAGAGCAATGAAGGTAAAGACCGCATTCTCACAGCACCGTTTTCGCTGCCAAACGAAAGGTCGCCCGATCGCTCGACAATGTCTGGTAAGTATAGTACGTTTCAGGCCGAATAATCGAAATATTGATTCTCGCTGATTCAATCGTCTAAGCCGACAAGCGCCGGACGAGATTATATCACGTTCGAATTTCGTGTAAAACAAACACCTGCCATTAGTTAAATATGCAAGCATCAAATGAAAACCGGATATTCAGATGTTTTGATAATAATTCAGAGTTATAAAACAGCGTGCAGTGGCCACGTCGTCAAACCGCGGAAATGTATTACCGTACGTGACGAAATTCTGATAGCACGACTCGCTAATTCCGGTACTCTGCCCGCGCGGTGCCGACACGGCTGCAGGGCGTGCTGAGACTGTGCCGGCGAAGTACCGCACTCATCGCGTATCTCCAGAATTTCGTCGATAGCACATGACGGCATTTTGCCGGCACGCGGTGCTGTCGCTTATGCCGCCACCGCACAGTCAAAGTGCCGTTACATGTCTATCTGGGTAGTTTTATCTTTCTCGAGTCGTAAATTTCTCGTTGAAATGTCTGGTGACCGACTCAATATCAATGTTATCAGCGCGGAGGTACACGCGCGTCGCAGAATATATTCCAGACTCCACGGTTTATCTGATATCTGGATGAAATAGGCAATGGCCAACTTACATTTACAACCCGTATGGTACGAATAATAATAATAATAATACGAAGCTCTCACCGATCGTACGGAACAAAAAAAAATGTTTAAACAAAAATATATATTTGAATTAAAAACAACCAAAAAAATTAGATAAAGATAAAACAATTGGGTCACGGACAGGACGATTTTGCGCGGAATTCACCGTACGTTGGTCTACATGCAACTGTACAGTACATAGTCACGATTTCAGGGTCAACTCGGGAAAAGCTTGTAGACTCCTTAGATGGTTAGAAGGGCAGACACAGCACGATTGTAATTAATCGTGGCCATTAGAGGCTGATCAAGAACGCTAACACAAAGAGCTTGGTAGGAAGCATTAAAGTGTTCACCAGCTGTTTACACGTAACGGCAAACAATGGAGAATTCCGTTTTTCGTTTTTTTCCCGTTTTTTTTTTGTTTTTTAATTCTGAGCACCGTTGCGTTGTGTCACGAATTGTCGAGCTGCAAAGCCGAATTTTAGAAGATACGTTGTTTGACAATCACTAGAAGTTTACGGGACCTAGGGGCCAGGTGTAAGTACCGGGGCCAAGCTCCCGGTTTACAAGCTGCGACGTTTGTGACAATGCAGCATGGCCGACCGAGCTAACGGTTTGGCCGTCTCTCGCTCGGTTACGACGTAGGACCACACATGTGACAAGAGAATGTGGAAACGAAAACGAATGACAAACGAAGACGCGTGATTCGACATGCGTCAGCACTCTGCGAAATTAGAAGGTTGAAGGGCGGAAATGGAGAAGGAAAAGAATCGTAATTTGGTTTGTTCCTTGGGACGACTAAGATGGCCGCCGTGGAAGACGTTTTGTGGGAGAGCGAGCGAAAAGAATAAATTTGTCGGTCGGAGGAGTCGGAAAGGTGTCGAAACGAAGAAATTAATCATCGGACGTGTCGTGTGGAGACATTTTCAGAGGTGGCTTCTTGACGTTGAATTTTGAAAAGAATACCGTGAAAAAATGGAGAATATAATTAAATTTAGTGACTCACGTGAGTTTGTCGAAGAATTTTTCCAACTGGCGCTGTGATTTTTTTTGGCGCCATTGAGAATAGTGATATGACATCGTTTAGTTAAAAATAATGTTGCCGTCTTGTTAATGTTGTTACGCTGTCGCGATTATAGCCGTAAAAAATTTGCCGGAATGATAATGCGTATGGGTTATTTGAGGAATTTGCTTGTTGCACTCTCGCTTGAGTTACCGAATCAACTTAGCGAGGCAAACGTGTCTCTTTTCCCATTCCATCGACGTGGTATTCGGACACGGTTAATCATGGACGGGTCTTTCCGTTTTTTGGCCTCCAAAAGGTCCAGCGGGGACCAAATGTCTGCCGCTTGATTCCCTGATGCATAATTTTCGTCATTAACCGGAAAAAGACTATCATTGGGTGTCGATCATCATTGGCCACCGAATTTTTTTCCGCAAATCACCCTATTACTCTATTTTCTTATTTCTTCAATGACGAGAGAATGACGTACATTACGATTCATTTCATCAAAGTTAAACTGGTAAAAAAGTCGATTAAGCTAAACGACAACCTAGAGCTATATATCCTCAGAAGAATAGAAACAATCAGACCTGGGATACATTTGATCCTCGGATGACCCGTCTACAAACTAAATTGATTAAAAAACTATAAGCCGCAAGCATAGACAAACATATACAAAAATGAAATGAAAAAAAAAATGTCAAGTCCATGATAATTGGTAGTTACAAAATCCATTTGAATTCCACAACTTTCTAACGGAAAGCAATTCAATCATCCGCAAATTGCAGATTACGCAAAAACATTTTACCCGTGGAATAGCAACGGTTCAGTATTACATTGAGTGAAAGAGAATGAACAAGCGTATTTCCAAAGCCGTTAACGTAGAAACCTGCGTCGTCGGAACGGTCGAGTTCTTCCAGCGCGTTACCTTGCCCGCGCGAGGTACAGACTCGACGATTCTTCGTATCATCCGAATGTCGTCAATCCCGTAAGACTCCGTTTCACAGCATTCAATAACGATGGCGTTGCAAACAAGTATTCCCGAGTTTACAATTATTTTACAATTTTTTAACCACAATTGACAATAAAATCATTGCTATTGTATCATTATTCAAATCAATCTGTCACCGAATTAACGCGAGACGCTTCCCTATCGTTTTTCGGATCATCATCATTATCATTATTACTATTATTATTATTACTACTATTATTATTATTTTTCACAAGACCTCGTTGGCTGCATAATAAACGTTCTCGTTCGTCACGGCTATCATTGAATAATTGCGAAGGCTGCAGCATCAGCCCGAAGGTACCAACCACCGTACCGACCGTGTAAATTGATGTCGATAATGAAAGAAAGAAAGAAAAAAAAACCGAAAAAAGAAAAATTGCGTTACTGTTGTAATGCGCCGGAAGAATTTGCGGATCACGCTCGAGAACCCGGAGAAGCTCCGGAGTTGTAGGGGTACGCGACAAAAAAACGCGCATCAGCGCAACAGCTTTGTGCCCCGTTAACACGACGAGGCGCACCTAATAATCGCGCCTCAACCAATTTATAGAAAATTATACGGCCATTGAAAAAAAAGCGTCATTGCGACGAATCGGTATGTTTTTTTTATTTTACTTTTTTTAATTCATCACTCTTTACCCCGCGGCCCTCTGCCGGGGGTTGGTTAAAAATGAACAATCACGAGCGACCTTCGCGAGGCTACTCTCTCGTCCAGGGCTTTCAAGCTGATACGCGTTATAAATATAAACAGATATATATGTATATACCTTCTGACGTCGGAACAACCCGCAGTTCGATTATCGTCGGCCGTACTCTGGATTTTTTTTTTTTTTTTTTTTTGCAATTTGAGCGACGTACGGAAGGGCCCGCGAGCTCAAAGAAAATGCACCTCCGTTAAGCGCATAGTCGGACGCAGTTTGTCTCTCAAGCCTCGTAGCACCGGTTATGAGAGCGTGATTCATTTGATAGCCGATGAAAGAGCCTTTTCTCGAGAGGTCTCGTTAAGCCAATTCTTGCGCCGCAACGTTATAATACAAAGCCGAGGAACTTACCGTGCAATGCGTTTGCCCGGTAATACCATTCCATCGTTTCACGAACGGATTCTGCAAATGACCGGATCGGCTGAGGGCCAACGTAATGTCACTCGCGTGATAACGTTGATTGTCTCGTTATTTTGCTTTTTTGGAAGTTTCTTTTTTAAGGGGTAACGCCACTGTAGGGATATAAACAAAATGCTAATGTTGACCATGTTTTCATAACAATTAAGTACAGTAGACTCATGAAGATCATTCATTTTTTCTCTGGCTGGCCCAGGATGAAACGATAGTTTTTGACCTAACGGAAATTTTGCGGGGGAGAAAATTCGAATATTTTTTTTGCCCTATCATTTGATCCTGGGCACAGCCAGAAGAAAATTAGTTTTTTCGCACTTCTATGGTACATGTTAAATAAAATCTGTTTAAGGGTCTTCATAGTATATATTTCTATATAGTGTAGATATTTGAAAGATAGTTAAACAATTTTCAACTCACAAACTTAATTTTATGAATTCTCTATGAAACTCACAGAAGCCTACATAATTCTACAGATATTGTATGAAACTCTACCGAACTCTACAGCCCTATACAAAAACTCTATGAACTTTTTCGCTTCTATTTTACAGATATAACCGTCAAATATGTGTTCGTCGTCGGTTCTGCTAGTGCTCGCTTTGGCGGTGGCTTTCGGTACTGCGGTTGCTTACAAAATGGACGACCAGTCGGACGATTTCGCGGCCACGCTGTTCCCAAACGACGTGGAATTCCGAATCGAAGGGTTGAAAAAATTCTCGAGAAGACAATCAACGGAGGGTCGAGACAACGACGACTTCGGCGATCGAGAGGAAACTGGTGAAAGCGGAGAAGACGAAGCCCCTCTGGTCGACCCGTTGAAAGACGAGCTCCACGCTAAAAGCACGAGGAAGGGTCGCAAGCACAAGGCCTTCTTTTTCAACTATCCGTTCGTTCCTCAACTACGTCGTTATCACAATGCACCGAATTACGACGCTGTTTTGAAAAACCGTAACGACATTGCCGCTGAACAAAAACCCGTCCATAGAAAACGATTTCAACAGGACAGTCAGATTTATTACATTAAATTGCCACCAACGCCTTACATGTTCGTTCCTGGATTGGGCTACATATCGCAACCTCCCACGTACTCGACGGCTTCGTTGCAAACACCGCACGTAAATCATGCTCAGAGACCCTCGAGACCTCAAAATGTCAACAACAAACCCACCGTCAAACCTTTCATCAACGTTCCCATTGATTTCGTCAGCAATGGAAAACCGACGGGCGTATATCAGTGGTCCGGTTCCAAGAGACCCGAATCATCGTTGAATTCTCTAAACGAAGGACCTTACGTCTTTAACGGCAGACCCACAAGCCTTTACCTGCTCACACCCGACGGACAGAAAACTGGTCATCAACCGATTCGGTTAGCGGATTACTCGGGCAAAGGACGTTATTGACGAACATTCAAAACCTATCGATATCTTCACCATCCACTTTTTTGTGGCAGATTGTAATTCATGTATTTTTTTTTCTTTTCTTAACACTTTCGAAGGCCCTCGGTGGCTTCGAACTGAATGATTGTGGAGAGGAGAAATTTATTTATTGCTTATCGAGTCAGTGGCCGGGATCCAAGATCCACGGATCTTATGATTGAAAATGTTTTTTTTGTTTTTTTTTTCGAGCGGCTCGAAGCCGGTGTCTTTGAGATTGTGCTACCATACCACAGGCTGTATAAAAGAAATGTGCTCCAATTCTTTTTCCGAGGTTGCCGAAGGTTTTTGAATTGCAGTACCGCGTTTGTTTATCCCTCACGCGGTTAAATCTCATTGATTTTTGTCCAGAAGCGTTAAAAATGGTATCGCATGGAAAAATTGAGGTTTGCCATTTTTTTTTACTGCCTGAAGTATTTAACACAACATAAAGACGATATGGTTTACCGAAAGGGCAACTACGAGAGCGAATTAAATAATGCAACGATTGTTATGATCGTAATTTCTCTGTCTCGCTCTCATAGCGACTAAGTCGGTACAACAGATTATCGCGAATGTATTGAACATAAGGGAAACTGCTCACGAGTCAACAGGTTCGAAACGGTCCGTATCTTCGTTGAACTCTTCGAAAAAGGATCCTCATCCTTCAAAGGGCTCATTCACGAGTTTCTATTCGATCATACATCCTGCAGACGGAAGACAGTCATCGCCCTACTCGATTAGACGACCACTCGAGCAAAAGACATATCATCGACACATATAATATATCACGAAGTCTCGACGATGGATATTCCTCTTTGCGATGGCTCCAATCAGTTTTTCTTATCGACGGATCGAAGCCCGTGACACTCGGTCCGATATAATTGAAGATGAAATTAATGATTGTACCGCGTATAGGGCAGACGAGAATCATTTGTTCTGAACTTTCGTTACCCGTCAACGGTGTATGAACGACGCCGGCAGGTTATAAGAATGAAAATGTAATCGAAAATATACTCGCAAACACACACGAGACAAATCAAACGATAAGCGCGAATGTTAAGTTTGTTGCGTGGATTAAATAACGAAAGTAAAAAAAGTTTTTAAAACTAGCAGTATGACTTGTGCGAGAATCGGTATTTTGATATTTATCTGTAGTTATATCGTACGTTAAGAACGTAGATATTTATTGATCGAATGCGCGCTTGTTGCAATCTATTTTTCAACCTATTTATGCTATAACAATGTTTTTGTTTGATAGTTGCGACTTGTAAATATTAAACAAAATTGTGATGAATTGTTAGAATGTTGTCTAACTTGGGTTCGACCTCTCGGAGGGTCACGAAGTGCAATGGCGATAGCTTTTATTTTCATGCATTTTAATTTTTAAGCCCTTCTTCCACATTCCCGATGTGAAATTTATTTGGGAGAAGCAATTTGTCGCTCAAAATGTTATATTGTTAAATCTTTCAGCGAATCATAACGATACCAAAATATTGGAGAAAAAACGTTAACTTTCAATTCGAAAACTCCAGGCTACCAACTTCTAGCGGAATATGTAAATTTTAACCGTTTTTAATTTCTCGAAGTCAATTGACTCGTTAATTTTTTTCCTTCCCATACGTTTCCCAATTTAAATACGAAAGTATGGAATGTAGATTTTTCAGACGACAATGTACTCTGGACTGAACGATCCATTGTTAGTTACAGCATACGTGTATTCGTTTTTTCCCTACGAGGATAAAAAAATTTTCGAAGAGAGCCCGAAGCGAGAATAACGGAAACATTCGTCACTCGTTTATCATCCGCGTCCCTCATTGCTGGTGAGTCAATATTGATTTAGGATCATCAGCATTCGTAACGAGACTCGAGTCGGTCTCCCAGCAGTCCGGACGTGTATCTCGACGTGCAGTCTCGTTCGCGCCATCGATCTTTTAACGATGCTGAGCGCAATTAAACCGAGGACATAAAATCATTCTACTTCCTCGCCGAAGCGCGATATCTGTCCTGAAGTTGCACGCGCCGATCGACTAATTGCGAATTCCAGTTACGCGTTCAATAACGGTTATTAACTTCGACAGCTCAACACCTCGTATGATTTAATGCCCGTGCTTGCAAATTCCTGGGATATCAAAATTCAGAATCCGTGGAAAATGAAATTACCGCTTCATTGCCGAATGGCGAAGTACCAGAAGGGTTCAATTACGTTGACGATAAGTTCCGAGTATTCGTTTTGCAAAATGCCAGGGACAAAAAAATTCAAGAATTCCGTGACGGACGAAGGCGTGTCTCGTCGCTCTTTAATAAAGCGTTTCGTTTCCGAAAGTATCCAGTTGGTTGCCTGAAAAATTGATCCCTGGGGGTTTCAACCCGAAGACCGGACTGTGTGCATGCTCAACGCGTTGACCAGCGGTTCTCACTTTTTTTATTCGCACAGGATATAACATAATCATTATTTTATTACGTCTCGCACGTTTACAAATAATTATCGATACTTTATTGAATACAATCGACTTTCGTTGCCGCGCGTTTCTTACAACTAACACGTCGTATAAGAGTACAAAAAGTATCTATAATTTTTTTTTTTTTTTTTTTTTTACACGGTATAAAGTAATTCTGGCAATAATATTCAACCGCAACGAATCGGCAGTTGAGACACTTGTGGCGAGAAGATTGCAGCGCTGATAAAGTATCTTAGGTTTCCCGGTGGCTTTTCGAGATTAATCCACTCGCCAATCGTGTCTAGTACGGAATGCGTAGATGTCGGAATGATCACCGTCGCGCAATAAACTTACAAACAAAAAAAAATAACATAATTAATCAAGATGCAACGCACTCGCAAAGTGCATTTATTGAACGATCGAGTAGCACTTAAATCTACGAGATTTTGATAGACGTGATCACGATAAAAATGAAGCGAGATTGATTTTAAACAAAAATGAAAAATGAAAAACGAGCAGATGAGTGATAAAACAAACAAAAAAAAAAATAGTCTTTTGCTCTCTCAGTCGATGCGGTTATAATTCGTTCCGGTGGCGGTTCGCCGAAGGACGTTCGTTTCACCGTCGGGCATCGTACATCGACAGTTTCTTCCGTCGTCCGGATGTTACTTTTCCCATCTCTGTCCGGTCGCGCAAATTATGGCAACAGAGGATGATAGTAGACCGGTTGACGGCTCTTCTCCATCACGTAAAACGCTTTGGGTTTTCCGTTACCGGGAAAGTTTTTCGTCATCGCGTTCGTGGTGTCGACCATTTTATCCGAATTTATCGGAGCGTAATACGTCATTGCAGCTTTTTTCCGATGTTTCTTCGGTTTTTGACCGTGATGAGTGTTCCACGATGCGTGAACCGCGTCCGGAATCTTCCAACCGGCCAAACGATCGTTCGAACGAAGATCACCCACCCCCAACCTGTACAAATTCGAATCCTCGAGTCTGTAAGTTTTATTGCTCGTCGCGTTGAAATTCCTGTTGTGCTTCGTGCCGTCATTCGGTTTCGAAGACTCGCGGAATTGTTCGGAAATTTTTGGATAATTCAACCTCTTGTCGTTGTTTCTCACGTGTTTGATTGGTTTTTCATCGCGATGCAGTACATTGCCGGATGTCGCATGATGATAACGTTTGCCATTAATATCCGAAACGATTGGTTTCGTTGACGATACGACGCTCATCAATTTTTCGTTATCGTGTAAATATGCGTTTGGATTAACGACGGATTCCACATTCTGACGTTGATGTTGATTATCGTGATCGTTCATTTCCATCTGAATTTTTTTGCGCATTTGTTCGATACGAAATTTCGCGTGAAGCCGTTTTTTCTCGGTTATCTTCTTGACCACCGGCAAATTCCAATGATATATCTTGCCGGGTTTGCCGTTGCTGTGAAATCCAACTTGAGGACCGGAAACGGTTTTCGTGATTTTATCGAGTTCCTGAACGCCGGACGGCGGTTTGTGGGGCTTTGTGAGAGTGTAATAAGGCTGGCTCGGTGGCAATTTGACGATGTAAACGTGACTGTCCCGATGACCGTGACGTCTGCTGTAAGGCTGATGAATTCGCGTGTGAGAATCGGTCGGGAGGAAACCGTCCGAGGGTTCGGGACCGGCCAGACGTTTCTTGTAATGACCGCTGGGTATCCGCAGTGGCACGAGACCCAGACGATTCAGTATCGCGGCGTTGCTGTTGCGCGTCGTTTCGAAATTCAAACTGCCGGATTCCTCGCCGATGACGAGACTCACTGCCGCAATCACGATCCCCACCGCTAGCCACAGGACGAAACTGAAACAAAAAAAAAGAATAGCGACGGATATAAGAACGCGTGTTTGTCGTACGTGTGGGTCTTGCCTCACGAACGCGAAAAGAATTGGACACGAAATTGTGATTCCCTGGTATGTTAGCAATGTACATAGCATCCGACTGATGTTGAGGAACTCGAGAACGCGGAAACTGTCGGGAAGGCAACAATATACCGAGAAGACCGGGGCTAGTTGGATCGATGTCGATTGTTCGTTAATTTTTTTACCCCGGGTACATTGCAATAAAATAAGAGTTGATGGCGTGCTGGGATCTTCAGCCTAGTCTTTTCTATGATGAGAAATTTAATCAGCAGTTCGGATCGATACAATTATTCTGTCAATCATAAATATCATAAATATGAAAATTTGGATATTATTTTTGGGGTAGAATAACCAACGTTATACATATTGTTATTATTATTATCATTAATATTACCATCATCATCGACATCATTTTAATGTATTCTTTATTATTTTCGAACTATTCCCTTACTAAACACAACCCTCATTTTGCTATATATATGTTCATTCAACCTCCTGGATCTACTTCTGGTTGGTTCAATCGAATGAGTTCGTTAATTTTATTCTTGAAAAGTAAAAAGAAAAAAAATACTCCTTCCGCGAGCCTTGGGCAACTATACGATAATTATGCGCCCTCGTTGTTCAAGCTCATTTCACGAAAAACTGGTTTCCAATGAGCCCCGGAGAACTTGTGGCTCGCGGGGTATAGGATGTACCGTAACTTCCTTCTGAAAATTATGACTGAGAAAATTCCAAAGGCGATGCTCGCCGGAGGTACATGCAGGAGGTTCCAAACGATTACCGCGTGACCGTATCGTGAATCTGCCTGCTTGTCCATCGCGGTTTCGCGAATTCGGTACAACGCGGTGGAAGCAATTCCAAGGACTCGAGCCTCTTCGGCGTACACTCGTGTGCGGACACACGACGTACGCGGCACGACCCATACGCAAACACACGCACACACATGCGCTCACACCCATGGTTATAGCCATAGTTATACAGTATATGTGGACATATAACCCGGCTGCGTCGCAGCCGTTGCGTTTCCCGTGACCAAGGGAGTTTGTTCACCTTCGGCTTGCTCTCTCGACGAACCGTACGTGCTTCTCGTCGTCGTCATCGTCGTCGGCACGGTCACACCGTGGCCACGGGTCTGAGTCCACAAGAGGCGACGAGACTGACGCCGACGAAGATGCTACCGGAGAAAACGTGTATACTCCCACAGCTACGGGAACGACGACGACGAGTCCGTGCGAATCGGATTCAACGCGAAGACCGTCCCGTGCATCCGCACGTGGGATGTTATTTCTCTTGTACGGTAGACATCCGCACGCTCGAGAGATCCTCTGCCATTGTTGTGCGAGCCGGTAGCGCTGCGGCTAAACCGCGGATTCGACCAACTTACTCTCGCTCTTCTGTCTTGTCGCTCGTTCTCCATCGTGACATTGATGCTTTTGCTCTTTATGCAACGAGAATCGAATGCACAAAGCTCGCTTTGGAGCGAACCGGAGGATACGGAGTACGAAGGAATGGAATTGATGTACGGGCCGTTTCACGATAAATCGAACGGCGGGAATCGTTCAGATTCGACGAAAATGTTCGACTCAGGGCTAATCCAGGGTAAGATCATGCTCGGTGTTTCCGTAGACTTTGTTTCAATTGAACATTGATGAATTGATTCCGGATTGCCGTTGGAAATTGAGAGCTGCCTTCTATTCAAGAAGAAAATTCTTTCGGATCAACAACGAACGGGAACTTGGAATCAGGAGAAATACGTCGGGAGGTATTCTTCAATTGTGCACGTTCTTATTGTTTTTTTGCCACTTGTGTGACCTATTCGATTCTCATAACATATATTTCAAAATATTCATTCATTCGTGCAGATGTACTCACACCAATTCCATTCTCAGCGTCAGCCTCGTACGAAAGTTATAAATTATTCTATAAAAAATACTCATACATCTCAAGACAACAGAATTCGATGGGGCTTCGGAAATTAAGCGATATTCAGTGGGACGTCAAGTTTGATATGGATCTCCCCATACGCACGATTCGCAGTATCTCGAAACGTGTTCAAAGTGTGCCGAAAGTTCAACGACCGGTACCGCGACGTGCGTAATATTTCGCGTCGAAGAAATATTTATGTAAGTCACGACGGTTCTCTTCCGAGATTGACCCGCTGCTGTTGACGCGAGCGAGGATGCTGCGTAGTTCCCGATCCGCCAAACGGATCCGCGGCCTTCTCCAGGGAAAACTAGTTTTCAACCGGTTCGCAGATACCGCAACGTTATCGAACTTCATTGTAAGCCGCAAATCCGTAGAATTTTCCACGTGCAATATGGTCCGTCGTCTCCTGTGGTTCAATGGTCAATGGCGGTGTGGCACATCAAATACATGTATATAGCTATATATACATAGTCGATGCACCGGCCGGTGCGGATGCTCAATCGCAGCGCAGCCCAAGAAAGGGCCCGTTGGCGTACTCGAACGGCATTTTCCTCACGCGAATGCTCTCGACGGTGCGAGCACAAGAGAGAAAGAAGGAGTTAACTCGGTGCGACGTCCCCCGAGGGCCATTAATGGCTCAGCACCTCTGTTGGGTGAACGAACGAGAGAAAAAAATAAAAAACAAAAAGAAAGAAAAAAATATATCGACGTCAGACGAAAAGACCCGGTCGACGGTTCGGCCACGCAGGCGGACATGCAATTTTTTTACTTAACCAGAAACAGCATGACTCCTTTCCCATATTTTGATACTCATTTCTCATTGTCGGTGTTAAAACGACGTCTCGATAAAAAGATAATCCAATGACATAGTATTTTTTATTACTTATGAATTGAATATTAATTGCATATAGAGTTTTAAAAATCGAAAAAGAATAACTACAAAACGGCATTTCTCTCGAAAAACGAACGAGTGTGAACAAGTTTTCTTCTCGAAAATAAGAATGGAGCAACAGTGTATATCCAAGATTGATTCAATATCAATCATGATATTAATAATTATTAATAATTTTTCAAATTCCACTTCTCTTCCAATAATAAACTTTGCAATCATCAGCCGTCAATCATTCATTATTTAATCGAATCAATTAATAATTAATCGTTTCGAGAAATGAAAATTTTAATGGAGCGAGATATTAATACACGAAGAATAATCGAGTATAACGAGGGAGAGTAAATCTATAAAGCTTCCCCGAGGTTCCGGGGAATTCGACGGCGCACCAACAACAACCATCGATTTTCCATGGGGTCTGGCGAAGCCAAGCTACCGTTCGGGTCCTCCGTTCTCGACGACCACAGACCCGCAAAGCCATCGAAATAATTTTGGCGAAAGTTTGCACACACCAAGTTTCCCGCCGGTGCTTGCGTGGGGTCTCTTACAGGAAACAAGAGGGAAGAAATACGAGGCTATTAGCCCGATACGGGTTTCCGGAACCAAAACCCAATAGAGATGGCGAAACGGGAGTCCGCGAAACATTTCAAAAGGAAAGAACAAAGAACGATGCCGTATACTTGGAAAGACCTATAGTACGCGGTAGTACGCCCGGTAATACAGATATATATACGTAGCGCAAAAACGTTAACCGAGTTTGCTGTGTCGGCTCGGCCGTTCGAAGACGAGAGCGCAATGAGAATGAGAAGTAAAAGCGAGAGGAACGAGCGAACGCCTCGTACTGAGACATTACGTGCCGCGCGCGCGCGCGAGCGGCTATTAATGAAGGGTTTGCAAGATGTGGCTCAAAACGTGGACGCAGAGACTTCTTCACTCTCCCTTTTATCCAAGCTTGTATATAATAATACATAGACCCGCGGACGTCACTGCTACGCACTCGGTCGGTGTAATCACGATTACTTTAACGATCCGGAGTGGTTCGGCATGAGCATTTTGTACAGCGTAATAAGTTTAAATAACTTTTCAAATATGGTCATTAGATTAGCCGACGGTCAACCTTCTATTCCTCAAGAATATTATCATTGGTTTAATACGGGTATGACTGCTTATGCGTGCGTCGTGTCGCAGTACCCATCAGGCTTATCCTTCTTACTCGTATCCTTCATTTCCGGTTGGTTAAGCACTGTCTCGTGCTCGCACGGTACACGTTTGACAAATATGGCCGATGCGCCGTGCTTACTTACAATTAGTGTCTCTTTCATCGACCAGCCATGCGAGCTTGGAGCGACATTTATGTATTAAAAATAATTGTCATAGTTAATTGTCGATGGCGGATTATTTTCTCGACCACCGTCGTCGCGCTGCGCAGAGGGCGCGCCAGTATGGAGGACACCAGCCGGGCACATAGCTGGTAGCAGCACCGACGCAGGAGAATGAAGCCGCAACGTTTTATTCCTTCCAAGACGTATATAGCGTTGTACCTTTGGATATTCGCTTCGGGCGCTACGCCCTTGCGCACGAGAGCGACTCATAAAATCCCTTTAATAGCCGTTCCGCGCGCTATTATGTACCAAGTATATTCAGAGTGCGTCAACTCCTCGTAGCGTTTTATTTTCTCATGTAAAGCCGGGACGAACCTCTGTAACTTACATGCGGTAATGTTGCGTGGAGCGATTGTAAACGTTCGCAAATTTGGGGTACTCGGTGTGCCTATATATGGGGAGGGTAATTTTTGATTTTACGCATCGGTCAGCGCTTGCCGGGTGGCTCAACTTGACGGACAATTTTGTTTCATTTTGTACCAAGCGAAATTTCCTGCAGAGGGATTCAACGGATTTGACCAGAGGCGGGTGTAAAACTAATTTTTCTGTTGTTGTTTAAACGAGGTTCTTACCATTTTAACTTATTTTAATAATTACAGGATAGGGTATACGAGAGTCCTTTTCAGGCCAATTGGAATGCCCGGGGGAAGCAAAAGGAGGACATTTTGCCCACGGAGGACATTTTTCCCACGGAGGACTTGTTGAAGCAAAAAAAAATAGGTTCCGTCTGGTGTTAAGCTGCAGCAATGCATTAATGTGTTTCCTATCGAGTTACCAAATTCATTGCCTTCTTCGTACTGTTTTTAGTCCCGTTTCAGAATGTTTTCCAGAAATTTCTTACTATTTATAAGGACCATCAATCGCGATCGTATGTCATCGTATATCAGCATCCAAGAGCAACGAAGTACACCTAGTGGAAAGTAAACATTCATGCTAAAAGTCATAGAGACTATTAGAGCTAGTTTTTTTATTTATGTTGGCTCGGGTCGTGACTCTGGAGTAGCTTTTACTGTACGGTCATGGACGGACGATAGTTATGTATAGTTAGTAACGTCCTTCGTCGGGACTGCTTGAACATGGGATTAAACCGGGCGAAATGTTACTCGAAGGTGATGTGCTATATCGAACAAGTCGCGTCGGGTGAGAGTGAGACAGCGCCATCAGCGCTGGCCCTGCGAGAGAGGAAGAACAAAAATACGTCGCCTGTCTCCTTAAGACCGACTGCGAGAATAATCGGGTGGACAGTTATTATATAGGTGACGAACATTCGCCAAACAGCCGGTTCGTATCATCATCTTGCTGTGCACTTTACACCTAGTGGCATGCTACACCAGCGCTACAAGTGTTAAACTCGACACCAATTTTTTTTCCCTTCAATCCTTTTCGCTTCCTCATAGAGGAAGCTATGTTACGGTGAAAATGTTTTTTTTCGAAATCTTCATGTCATTATGTTCAGAATGTGCTAAAACGTCGGGGAAACATTTGCAGAAAAATTCCAGGGCGCGCGCGTGAACGTGTGTGTGTGTCTGTGTGTGTGTGTGTCTGTGTACACGTGTACGTGTGTCGGGAACGTCGACACGTCTTCGCAGCTGGATTTGTAAACATCATCGACATATACACATGGACTGATGATGCTGGGCGAAAAAGTGTAATCGCAATATAGAGAGCGAGGACTATGAGTGGTTCTGAAGCTCTCCCTTTCAAGTTAAAGCTGATTGGTAGAAATTATCAGTACCTCGATGATTTCGACCAATCAGATTCAACTAGAAAGAGAGAAGTTCAGAAACACCCAAAGTCTCCTCTCGTTCTATTGCGAATATTCTTTTTCTCCTAGCATTATCAGTCCATGTGTATATGTCGATGATGTTTACAAATCCAGCTGCAAAGACGTCCCGACGTTGCCAGTTTACGAATCACCTATAGTTATTGCTAACTTCGCTTGCAAATTCGGAGGGCAAAAATCAAAACAGTCGTTTCGAAAGTGAACGTCGTACGACTGTCCAGAGAGTACAGATCGCGACGGGTACGCAACGCGGTGGATTTTACTGACTTTATCCACTAATATCTTTCGAACAATTTTTCGTGTAATAATGTGTTCCTTGTTTCGTTCTATAGTGTTAATTGTTTTGCCTTTTTTCGGGGCTAGCGATTGAAGTTTGTGGGCGGGTGCGCGAGTGCGTGTGTCAGGATTATTGAATCGAATTGCGAATATCAAACTGGATGATTTCGGCTTAACAATCGTCGATCTAACAAACCACTATCGTTGGGGATATTATTTTTCGATTCCATCATTAGCTTTGAACTGCTACGGTCAGTGAATCGTCACGTTTGGTGCGTTAGAAGAAAAAAGTTGAATATCTTTGTTCCTTGTCACGAGCGTCGTAAGGTCCAGTGTTTTGGACTTGCTTGATAAAGCAATTGGATGTCCATGGGAATTCGGGTGAGGGCCAACGGAGTAGTGAGTTTAGTTTATTATTACGTTTGGTGTAATGGAAGATATATGGGGCATTCCGTCCCAAGACACCAGATTGAAACCCTTTTATCCTCCGGTGTGGTCGATGATTTTATTAAGTTTCTTTTAGATCCTACGACTTGACTAATTTTTTTTTTCAATTCTTTGGACCTTGCCTTATAACGCCCTATATATATGTTTATACCCACATTGTTACTTCTTTGGTCACAAGCATGGTTTTATGAATAGATACAGCATGTATACTGGGTGTATTTTAAGGTTTATAACAAAGTTGTATATCAGACCGTGGCACACAGATAATAAGACTCATTGTTTTTGAGTAAGTGCTTTTCAGGGTTCGATAAAAATCAGGATGAAAGAATAGCGAATTGCCAAGAGTTCGAACGACCTCTTTATTATTTATATCGTTTTTTTTCACCACCCGTAGAGCTTACGATATGTCAGTTGTAATTCTCATTAAGGAAGTTATCGTCCAATCACGTGTTATCGCTCAATGCACGTCTAGCAAGACGACGACAAGCTTTTCCCATATTTCAAACGCCATTCTCGGTCTTTATACAGTTTTTAAACGAGACCCACGCTGCTATTCTAGAGTCAGACGGAAGAATAATGGACGCTAGTGGAAAACGATGGAGGAATGTCCATTCCAAGACTAACAGATCGATTCTCGGGCGGTAAAAAGTGTCGGAACGCAGCGGAGCCGACGGGAGTGGACGTTCACTGGATACGGCAGCACTGTCGTTATATATATATATATATAGACACAGCGACAGCAAGAGACGAGAACGGTGACAGGACGAGATAACGCGTGGACAAATAAAACCCAACGAGAATAATGACTCGCACCTGTTTCATCCCTTTTTCGCAACGACGGAAGGTCCTTTTAAGTCCGTGGCTTGGTCACACTGAATGATGCATCGAAAAAAGAAAAAAAAAACGAAACAAGACGAGAACGCAAACCGCGCCTGTTCCGGCCGTATCTCGGTTGACGACTGAGTCTCTCGGGTCATACTCGTTCTCATCAACTTCTTCGTTGAGTTTACGGCAACGAGATCGTAAAGCAGACGCTGCATTGTGTACTAAAATCCCGCGGAAACCAGCTTTTCGCGTGTTGTTCTTGCGGCTAATGAAGCCGTATATACCATAAAATCCCAAAGGATTTGCCGCACCGGGATAACGACGATAATGCATCTTCATAGTTTGTTGTGAAAAACAACGACCGCACCTCGACCACGAGGCTTTCCAACAAATAACCGAGATTTATCGTCGTTGCCCCCCGAAACTTTTCGTTAGAGAAATTAAAATCCTCGAGCGATTCGGCCGAACACGTGTATCGATAAATCTTTGCGCATCTCTGCTACAATCTTTGCTGCAGAAAAAACGAACAGATACCCACCCCCTTTTTTCAGCCCGACCGAGCATGGAGACGTGGGGACTAGCAGTAGTTGTAGGCACTATAAAATATGTGCCACGGAAAGGAAGGGGTCGATGAGAGTGAGCCAAGATTCCAACTCGAATAGCTCCAGAGCGTACACGTTTGGAACATCCGAGCAGAATTTTTTTTTTTCATTCCTCTCTCCTTGATCATCCGCCCATTTGTCTCAAGGATCCTTTTTATTCACCGATTCTCTCTTTTTCTTCATTCGTTCGCCCTTTTAGCCCCTGCCCCCGACTGCCTACCTCGCACGCTGCTTAGAATCGTACGCCGTGTTCGTGCATCCTGCTGCTTAGTTCTCTATATACGTTTGCCGACGACCTCGAGCCTCTTTTCCATCGGTGTGGGGTACATGGAATCGGACATAAAGCTTCTTTCATTGCTCCGTCTATGTGTATATTCCAACGGTAACTTCTACATGTGTCTGTAACGCTTCTATGGTCTCGTACGGGAGTTCTATACGCGTGGGATACGTATGGCTGGGTACCCCCTGGCGAAAATTCCGAGCACCCTACGATTGCGCACGCGAACGAGATTACAACGAAATATCCGAGTCAGCCCGCACGGACCAATGCCCAGATCGTTTATTTCGAGCACCAACTCCTGGCCCTGTCATTATCGTAGTCGCTTGATTATAGCGTTTTGCGAGTCGCAACCATCGAATACATTTCTCCTCTTCTTCGATGCCTTTCTGACGATTCGTCCGATTATCCGGATGTAACTTGCAATATTTACAAGTAAGGATTTTTGGCAAAAAAAGAAGAAATATTTTTTTTCTGCCATATGAATTGTAAACAACTGCCCGGAGTTTGTTGGTACCGCACGCAAGCTTGTTAGGGTTTAATTGGGATCGAGAAAAAAATCAGTAAATTATATATTTGCTTCTGAAAATTGGACGAAACGAATAGTTTGGTTTTCCTTGTGCGCTGAAACTTCTGTTGCAATTATAGATATTCAATTACAATCGGCAAAAAACATGAATGACGTTCGAATATTATTTTTAGCACTGCGTTCATTGCCAGAATATTTTGTAAAAGGGAAGTTTGCCGAGCGAAAATGTGTGTAACTCTAGATTCGAAGATTGAAGCTCGCGAATGTAAAAATGATTCTTAAGTCATGAAAAAATGAATCTTCACGAAAGTTGACTTAGATTAGTTGATCAATTTCTTGCATCGATCGACAATCAGACTCGAATTTTCAACATGATAACATATTTAAGAAAAATGTCCATGACGAGGTCATACGTTGGATATAATCCCACCCGTAGACCACCGTCAGGAGAGCCAATGAAACCACTAAAACTTGTAAAAACACCTTAAAAAATTCAGCGGAAATTACACTGAAGTAAAAAGTTCCAACTCCTCTAGAACATTTCAAACCAGCGAATCTTCCCTAGCAGCCAGGCCGAGCACAGGCGAGATTGCATATCTCAGAATACTCGGAAGATCATTACCATTCCCGAAACGAGAAGATCTGTTGTAGAACAGGAGATCCTTCTGCGCAAAAAAAAGAAGCAAAGACCCAAGACGAATAAAGTTCTCTTGTATCGTTTTGAAGTTACGAATTCCTCCCCCGCAAACCGGCTACCTGATGGGTTATCGGCGTGAAACGATTTTCAGAATTACCTGAACAGAACTGTACTAGACAATACGGCTGCAGGACAGCCCACATTCGGTCTCTGGGGACATAAATAAAATCCATCGGCAACAACTGTGGCGGAAGCAGAGCCGGCTGCTCGAAAACCGATGCAAATTGCAACATTCCGAATTGCACCGACGCGAGATACACCGCAACGGATCCCTCGACAATTTGTTGTGCCTCGTTCGGGAGACACTTTTGCATATCGGTGTCTCGCGGCGAGAATCTGCCAACGTGCGAAGCTTCGTACTCTGCGCCCCTGCAATCCGTCGAGACCGTAAGCCCGGCAAACGATTGGATTCGCATTGCGAGTATATAAAAATATACACCAGTTCGTATTCCGATAATGTATCTGCTCGGGTGTCCATGCGGATGCAAATCCCTGGCGGTTTAATTAAACGTTTAATTGGATTCTATAATTAACTGGCTCGTGAGATAAAGGACCATGATTCGTTACCAAACGCGTTATATCGAGCGCGAACCGCATCGGTGAACATTAGATTCGTTGTTGTAAAGAGCTGAGATGATATCAAGCTACGGCTTTAAAGTCTCGTGGGCGTTATAACGCTTATCAGGTTGGAAGTAGAGCCTAAAGTGACAATGACGTCGTATGCTTATTAGGCTGGATGCAGAGGTGTAGTAGAGTTAACTTCTAATGCTTATTAGGATGGGAGCAGAGGTGTAGTAGAGGTAACTTCTAATGTTTATTAGAATGGGAGCAGAAGTCGAATAGAGTCAGTCTCTAATGGTTATCAAGCTAGACGCCAACGTAGATTAGAGGTGATTCCTAATGCCTATAAGGCAAGATGCCAAGGTCGAGTGAAGGTGACCCATAACGCTTCTCAGGCTGGGAGCAAGAATAGAACAAAGGCAGCATCTAATGCTTAACAAGTTAGACGCAGAGTCATGGTAGAAGTGACCTCTAATTGTTATTGAACTGAGAGCAAAAGCAGAGTAGAGTTGGCCCTCAACGCTTATTAAGCTGGGCGTGCAGGTAGAGTGGAGGTGACATTTACAATGCTTACAAAGAAAGCCAAAGAGGTAGACTGGAGGTGACCTCTTATGTTTATAGGACTGAGTAGACAGGTAAAACAGAGGTGACCTTTGATGTTGATCAGAGTACACGCAGAGGTGAAGTAGAGGTGACTTTCAACGGGTTGTTTCGAAACCTTCCAATTTTTTCTCCTGAAGTTCGCACCGGGCAGACTCAGCCGCGTCTCCTGATGAAGGCCGTTCGAAGGTCACCTGTTATTACCATATTCGTATCGTGCCAAACAAGAAATACGTCCATGATTTTCGTGTCAAGTCAAATCTATCCAGATTAATGGCTGTTAGAGTTGCCTCGGGGCGTGTGTTTCGATTACGAGCCTAGGGACAGACAAGAGCGTGTCCGAGTCTCTGAACGCAATGGCAACGCACGCGTAGCAGCAGCAGCAATAGCAGGAGGAATAGCAAGCTAATCGAAGACTAAACACCGCGAACGATGGGACGTGACTACGCGTACGATCGGACACGCACGCGACAACGTAAAAAAATTCAGGTTAGGGCGAGCTGTGAATTGCCGCGTGTCGGGAAAAGCCTTCAACGCCCGCATGCTTGCACGGCAGCGGGCGCACGTTTAAAATAATCGAGCCGATGTCGAGTTTCGTGCTCCTCTTCTATTCTCCTTACAACCACGATATATATATACATACGTACAGTCTATTCTACCATCATCACCATCGCGTAACTTTTTTCAAGCCGCGTCTGACGCTGGCGCGTGAAGATTCTCTATGCATAACGGTGCATTGGCCTGGAAGTTTGCCTATTATGTCACTATACTGGAAAAGGGCCGCGCGCGGAAACAGCTTCTGGGTTCTCGCATCTACCGTATGTTGCCTATATCTGCGCATCGAATGGTTCCGAGAACCATAGTTTCCCAGCAACAACTCACGTTCTGGTACGTATCCGAGAGTCACGGAGCAGATAAGAGGCAAACATTTGCAGTCCCGTTTCCGCCTGCAAGAACCAGGAATCGAGAACCAAGAATCGTGTCCATGATTACTGGAGTAAAGGAGCACGATTGCTGTGTTATGGCAACGTAGCCAAAACTCGAAAAAGTTGTATTTTCAAAAGTCTGAAGTAAGTTACGTACTTCGCTAGGATTGTTTCAACACGAGGGTGCATTGTGCAACCTTTATCTGAGTAGATTAAAGGTGAAATAAGGTTGACTCTCGAGTTAAGGTATTTTATGAAGGACGGAAGTTATTATCACGAATTAACAAAGCACTCTCTTATCAAGGAGCAAGAGAAAAAAGATGTCGGGACGCGAAATCCGTATCAAAACATACACATCTGATCTTCATATATAATAACGTCCTTTCTATCTTCATTGGTTTTTGGTGAATTGCTTCAATATAAAGGCATATTCTGAAAAGTCGCGTAATGCGCATGTCGAGTAACTTCTATCCACCTCCTCAACGTGGGTGAAAATGGTTAACTCGAGACTCGCTTCGATCGTGTTTCTGAACGTCACGAAGTTTCTGCAGAGCTTCCAGAGCTAACCGGAGAAAGGTGTCAGAACGCACCCCAGGAGGGCGGCGTGACATTCGAAGTCAGTCCTCGAAGAACAAGTAAACTATCGGCGTAGGTGAGAAAAATCGCACAAGCAACTGTCCCGAATTTTCGTTTTGCACCGCACTTTACACCTAACCCCATGCTACACCATTACAGCGAGCGATAAAATTCAAAAACATTTTCCCGGGTTTCGGGAAAGACACCGGCTACCATTCGATCAGGGCTTTTCGTGCTACTCGACTCCATTCTTCACGATTATTGCGATTATCAACCACGCCGTGATCAAATTGCAACGAGACCAAATAATTTCTTTCGACAAGATCAATGACGTTGCGATTGTTCCCAAATAAAGATACGCTATGCGGTCCGTAATAGGATGTTCTTTCATCGACGATTAATCGTGGCATTGCGTGTCTTCGCCACTCGGTACACGGGTGGTTGTTACGATACAGCGCCACACCGCGCGGTGAACTGTAACGGTAAATCGGCCGACGAGAGACACGCCGAGGATGGGAGGTCGGAGGCTCGTGAGTTGCGCAACTATCCGCGCGGATGAGCGTGTAACTCATAATATTTAATTGTAGCGTCTGGTTCGACGCAGCGTGTAATTAGGCGCGCGCTTGTGGCGCCCTCTCTGAATACACATCCTCCCCATTCGCGGATAATGAGAAGCCATCGGAGCTCTCCGCGCGACCCGCCTCAATCGTGATTTAGACGTATGTACGTATATCTATATGTCTATCGAGAATAGATTATGGTATGCGCGCTATGCTTTCTCGATTACGGATTTCCGAGCATACCTGAGATTCTCTTCTTCGTGTAAACCGCCCAGCTGCGATCTCGGTGCATCGACTAATTGCCGTTTAAGGCCCGAACGAGACCGCGACGTATCGGTGGCTTTCGCGTATCGCTGAACTAGGGGTAGCTCAAAGAAAAATTGAGGGCGCGTGTTTTGCCTTTTTTTTATTTCTTTCGTTTTTCTTTTTTTTCACTTTCTCGTGCGCGTTTTCTCTGCTCGAGCGAGCTGTCTCCTCGGCTCGGTACTCGGGTGCGAAGCTGCCGTGGCACGCCAAGAATGCCGGGTAGCCAGCCCGAGAGAAGCCGTCCTTCTGTCCCGCATGCGTTCGCATTTCTCGCACATAACTATTAGATCCGCGGCAACGGGTTATGCTCCCGCTCCATTACATTGGATTCGCCTCACGTTGGTTAATCGACCGGCATCTCTCGTTTAATTCGTATATCGTCCGCGCGATGAGGCTATAAATATGTGTTTCCAGAATATTCGATGTTAATTCCTCCGTAATTGACTGATTGCCAAGCTAAATTACGACGGTGTGGCGAATTTCAAATTATTCGTGGCGTTTCTTGTACGGTGGCATTCGCTCGAGGAAAGCCTCGAGCGTCGGTGCACGGGATTTACCCGGCCTGATACGAGAATAGCAATTATCTTAAATTGAAATAGAATCCAGGAGGACGATTATTGATCATTCGGTATCGGCGGAAAATTTCATTCTAACAAAATTTAAACTCTACCGAATATTTAAATTTTATATTTTTCTAACTTTCTTTTAAATGCAACAATTTCGACCAATCACTCCATTTATTTTTTCACAAGTTCAAAATCGGATAAAAATTTTATAACTCTAAAATTCATAATCAATCCATAATCATGAATTTCCATACGCGAATAATACCATGACCGTTGATAACATCCACAACAGTTATCAAAAATTTCCCGGATCATTCGCACAGTATCGAATCGCGTTTTTAATGCCGCTAATGCCCGAGAAACATCCACCTTGCTGCAAGCGCGTAGTGCAAGCGTCTGCAGTTTCACGTTATTGTTTCCCTCCCCTCGGTATCGCTTTCAACACACGTACGAGCGTGCCTGACCCCACGCCACCAGTCTTTTTTTTCCCCATTCGCTCCATTCTCTACCCCAACTTCCCACTCTCCCTCTTCGAGACCTTCGACGACACTATAGGTACACACGGGAACAAAAAAAAAAGTGAGAGAAATCACCCCTCCGCTCAATGGCGGTGCTCGTGCTCATTGCGCGAGTGACTCGTGACTAACCGTAGCAGGCTAATGCGCACGAGCCTTCAAGGTTCTTCCTCACGTGTCCTCGAGTTTATTCGCACAAAACTGAATAACGCCTCGGACACATCACGCATACGCTTCGGATCTGCTTGCTCGAGATTTCCCCGATTGTCCAACGCAAAAGGGTCCATAACACCGCATTCACGCCCTCGTGGGGAACGGACCGGTCGACCTTTTTGGGCTATCAAAGCATATATGCGTGTATTCAGGTACGAACGCGACATTGCGTGGGCGACCCTATCGGCGTGTCGAATGACCCCGGGCCCCGTATGCTCGGACGGTACACGTCCGGCGTATGGGGAATGTAAACGGCGTAGGCTGAATATTTGCACGGAAAACGACAACGACAGTCACCGTGTACGGTCGAGTAGTTATTATTCATCGAAATAGCGAGTCGCGAAGATTCAACGACACGCAACATCGTTTTAATCGTATTATTGATAGTTTGTGGAATAAATTGAAACGAATCCAATTAAGGAGACGGAAGTTTCGCTGGTACAGAAGCGTATACGACTTTGCTAATAAGATATATACCGTCGGTTGATTGTACCGCAGAGGCGGGGTATGTCGGAATTAAATAATGCCGTAATCCGCGACGGTGGTGCCATAAATAATTCATCGTATTACGCGGAGCATATCACTTGCGTCTTTAATCGAGGACGATCAAGAGTCTTAATTGTACCTCTCTGTGATATACGAAGTTTCAACCCTCGACTGATATATGTTTAACTTTCTTCAAGCATTTATATTTTTCATTGAACTTTTTTTTCCCGTACAAATATTATTGTAAAAATAGAAAGAAATGGAATCGTGGAATGATGGCAAGGATAATGAGCTACAGCCCTAACAGCGTGGCTGCTTGACTTTTGTGAAATGACGATTATTACAATGGCTTTGGCGGAAGCACCGAGCCGCCAGAGTCAATGTTTGCGAAGCCCCGATAGTAAGGACGAAACTCGAGGGTTGTACGATATAACGTGGAACGGGCATCGAAAGACAAATTTAATCGAGAAAGAAGACGGCGTCAAATATTTGCACAAATTTTCGATACGTCCACGACGCCATTAACGCACAATAGTTGCCTTAGGTTCCTTCAAAGTCTTCGTCAATATTTGATGGCGTCGATATATATATACGTATACATTTATTAAGTAGTGAAGAATTTTTTTTATTGATTTTTTTTGGTTCCGAGATATTCCTTTAGCATCGATCTTATTGAAGCGCCCATCTTTGGAGGCTTGCAAGAATTTTAGTTATTGTTTAAGTTTTAAATTCGAACATTTTTTTTCAAATTGTCGAAGGAGCTTTGCTAATTCTCATTATCGGTGATTGTGACCGAGGTAATTCTTCCAAAAAATTAATAAATGTGTCTATAGTGTGCTTCTTCATAACCGCATGAAATATTAAAAGAAAAGTATATGTGAAATACGAGGATCAAACGCTTGTCGATTTGCCTCGGAATGCCCCATGCACATATTTGGTTGAGGTCGATACACCGTTCGGCAATCGCCAAATTGTAGCGAATTATTTCTGTAGTATGTTCTGTAATCCGCAGCAATTCAATAGTGAGTGGGATTTTTATTCATTTTGAAGACTTATTACAATAAAAATCCAAATCGTATCCTCACAGAATCCTTTAAAGGCAACACGCGTTTTATCTTCCATCAGATTGAAAATTCCGAGCAGATGAATTGATGTACTGACGTTATACGAACCCATTTTATGCGTCAATGGTCCCATTTAAGGGGGAAAAAATTCAATAAAATATCTCCGAAAATTGTGAATTTCGAACGATATTGAAATAAAAATGTTTGTGTACGAAAGATAAGGATTCGACAGATTGTCATCGATACCATAAACGTGGACGGATAATTATCCGTCATTAAAATTCAGACAGAAAAATATTTTGATGGTTTTTCAATTTAATCGAACTCCAATGAATATTTTGAGTTAACTGTTCCAGGTTTATTAATTGCAAAGAAGTCCCTCGGTTATGTCAGTGTAACATCTTAAACTATCACATTGATAGTACGTATACCTACAATTATAATCAAATAAGCGTAATTTATTTATTTTTTTCAACGTACCTTCGACACATTTTCCTCCGATTTGTTTTTAGCGTCGAGGGTCGAATATATTTTACTTATTAAAAGTCGTACGAACGTCGTTAAAAAAAAAATAATAAAAGAGAATAATCCCACTGGAATTTTGTTTCACGAATATAATAAGCGACCGAGATACGTGTAGGAGTGACGCTCCCTCGTGATATCCCAACTGCACGGGCGCGCATCGAAGACTGAGCCATCGCCGCGCTACCCGGACGATTTAAAAGTACCCGGCGAGCTACGACCGATGTTTGCCGAATGCGGCCGAGGTCCCGTTTGAAAGCCCGATTGTTGCATGGGTCGCGGGAAATTTTTCTTTTCGCCAATTATGTTTTCACAGAAACGGCTTCTCCACCCGCCATAATCTCCCCGCCCCGCTCTCGTTTCTTTGCGCTTAAAAAAATCTTCCGTCTCGCACAACGAGCGAACATTCGTCCACTTTATGTACCGAAAAAACGAGCGAATATTCCGATTATCGTTGGTTCACTATTTTCATAGATCAACGAATTCAAGGTGTAGTCGACAAACCATTTGATGGTGATTTTATTTCTGCGTATTCTTGTCGAAAGTCGCGGGTAGTTTGTTTCCAACGGTGTTCCAGGATCAAGAATACTGTAACAAGTGACTAAAGGGATTGAACGACCCGACGTAGCTCGTCTCGACAACGTACCGTTTAGCTATACCTAATCATTTTTTATAATTTTTATCTATAACGCTTGATTGTTTATCGTTTGCTTCTGATTGTTGAATAAAGCCCGACGTTTGTTCATTGATAGTTGTTCTGAAATGTTCAAAACAAATTCTGGTGTGACCATAACTGAACTTTTTTTGTTTATCAATGAATCAGCCACCCAGCTGGTCCGGATATTTTAATAAAGTATCTGGGAGTTGATTCCTCAACCGCGATAGAACAAGAGTGGGAATGAGTATATTCTCTACAAACAATCACAAATCAATCAAATCCTAGATAGAACGAAATTCATGAGTAAGTAAAAAGGGTCCAGCCAAGTTCACGCCAAAATTTGTTTTGAATATTTTAACAAATCTATCGAATGAATAGGCATTGTACTTCATTGAACAATGACGAATAAACGACGAACAATGAAGTGGGAAAAAAACACTTCAAGGTAGTGCCCGTTGTCCGCTTCTGCGACGACCTCAAGGATGCATTTTCAAAACCTTTACCTCTATAGACTAAGAGCAAAGTGGCTCACTCTCGCGTTAGCGTATCCTATGCGGACGGAAGTTAGTATTACGAGTTGACATGGTGCTGTCCCATCAAGTATATAGAATCAGAGAAAATATAGTGGCTCGTCAAATTCCCATAGAAAAACATACACAGCTTATAATCCGACGTAGAAAAAAGTATGTGTAAGCAAAAAGCCAAATCTATAACAATAATACCGTCATCATTACTGCCCGATGGATCTTCACTGCATTGATACTGGGAACCAAGTCCTTAATCAAGGATCCCAAAAATTACATAATTTCGGGTATTTCTGAATAAACAAGAAAATAATGGTAGTGGAACTAATAATATTCATCCATGCAAACTTCGTTGAATAAGCGCTCTCATTTATTACCTGATTGCGTTAGTTGGCGGTCTGGAATGAAATTTTCTTTATCAATAGAGAAAACTTTTTGTTTTTCATTGCTGCTACTAGTCCCTCCTCGTCGCCACCCTAAAAAAAGTAACGCAATCCCGGCTGACGTCAAGCAGAGGCCCCCTAGTCGTAAGAATGTTGGGCTTTTCAAACCAGGGGTAAGAATGAAATCTTCTTATCTCTGCTCAAGCTTAAAGTGTTAGAAATAGAACTTGCAAGACCCCCCCCCCCCCTCTCGCGCCGCTACTATATTCACAGTCAAGCGGCCTTTAGTGGTTTCCGGCGTTCATGTCGGCAAGTTTCGAACTAAGGCCCTCGACACATTCTGGACCCTAGTTTGGTCTCTTGTTATCGAACCTCCCTGCAACAACCCGCACACGAACGGCAATCTATAGTCGGTTGCCGCTGGTCGTTGCTTGCCGCTTGGGCACGGTCGTATGCACAGGTCCTGGGACAAACGTGGTGGAGTTAGTTGTCTTAACGTCAACGGAAATTAATTGGCAGTAAGAGTGGTGCTCCGATCACGAAGTCTATGGGAATCACACTGTAACTAAGCCCTGACGCACAGATGCACACACCATGTTACCATTTGCACGAATCGAAAGCTATTGTTACACTTGGTTTCGCTCATAGAGCTTAGAGGCCAGGAGACCAAACTATGAGTATGAAATAACGACAGAATAATGGATCGCGTGAAGCGGTGGTCACGTGACAAGAGAATTTGTAGTAGGTAGCGTTCCTATTAGGGGATTCTCAAACTACGGTTCGGTGACGTAGAGAGAGCCAGCTGGGTAATAAATGAGGTTACATTCGATCGGAAAGCGAAACGGAGCAACAGATTGCATACCTTTTAGCGTGACTTGTTTTTTAGGTCCACGACTGCACGTGAACACTTTTATTTTAACAAAATAATTAAAATTGAAAATTTGACATATTTTTTCCTTTACCGAGAGATTTTGTGATTTTGAACATCACGTGATTGGATTCAGTGCTATTCATTCCATCGGTTTGTTTAACGATCGGTATAACCTACTATTTATTTCCCGGTACGTAAATTTAGTGCCGAAACAAAACATGCAGACTAGAAACCAGGAGACCGAACTCAAGTGGTGGAGGTGCCTCTATAGTAACCCCTAAACATTATCTTCCCTTGCTGGATCGGTTTCTATCGGTATTCGTCTACACCACACGGAGCAGCGCGGTCAATGAGCAATCTTGTTACCCTTCGCAAGTGATCGGTGGTAGCCAGCGCCACCTACCTTGCGATCATATGCGGGACCACCTCAAGCATCATGGGGCCTATTACGGTTCTTGGTGTGAGATGACTTCCTATAGTTTTAAGCCACTCACTTTCGTCATTTTCGGTATTATGGAGAACCGTAATAGGCCCCCAGGTATGCATAGGAGTTTGGTCCTCTGGTCTCGAGTCTTCTTGCATCCAGAACTTGTCAAATTTCGCGATCTGACGATCACTAGTTTCACGCTCGTAGACCCTAACCAAATTACATTAAGCCGTTATGCTATTGGCTAATCGATCAACCTCGCAATAGCGGAATTCCGGCCATTCATACTTCCGACTTTCCGCTATTGAGAGGTTTTACTGCATGTTGATGAACAGTGCCGAGAATAAGTCTAAATAGGCCTTATTGTTCATTTGTCATGGACAACCGATCGTCGCGCCGAGCCGGATAGTTGAAGCCCGAGACTCCGCGTGGCGCTGATGTTCCGTAGGTGCCACGGCACACGCAGCAGTGCGGTCGTGTCTCTATTCCCACACAATGTGCTCGCATGGTCGCCTGCACGACGGCGCGGCGTTCGTGCAAAATGTCTATCGCACGCCGTAACGGAAAGCACCTTCGAGCCACATTCGATACGAGCAGCGCTAGTTGGCAGTACGCCTAACAGGATTTGCTTCGTGGGTGTTAAACGAGCAACGAGTCTACTTTGCACACGCGAATCACTCCATCGATTCATGAACTACGTGGCGAAATATAATTTTATTTTATTTCGTGGTTTTTATGAGACGATATCCCATAAAGCGAAATATTGATCAAGCCGTAGGAGGGCTTCGGATATGCATGGCATTTTTTTTCGTTGATGTTCCGTGATTTGAAGATTCGGATGATTAAAGTGAAAGACTGAATCTCGATCCTTTACTGATGAATCTTGTATTGTACTTGCGACAGATTTTTGGTGGATTGGACTATTTTGCGAAGATTATATGGTTGGCTTCCGCTGAATTTTGATAAATATCGAACCTTTTTCAGTAAAATAAAGGATCTGAAATACTATACGATAGGAGAGTTGCATAATTGACTTCGGAAAAATGAAAACCTAGGAAAAACGGTTAAAACTGTAATTTTCCCTTCGTTTCTACGATGAAATTCAACATAAAATTGATTGAATAAAATGTAACTCCTCAATTCTGGCCTCCTTAAATGTTGTATTAAAATAAATTGCAAGGGTCGTTGGCGTAAAGAATAATTTCCAGAACTAAAAATAAATCTGTGAACGAGAAAAAAGTATCATATCCCGTCTTCAAAAATAAACAAAAATGATTTACCGCTGCTGGTCACAAAAAATGAATTTTTGGCGACGAAGTATAAAGTGTACCGTTCAGTCAACCAAACGCTTAATAGCCTCAATAACTCTTTCACGGCACTTCATAAAAAAACGATTGCCAAGGCCTTCGTTCCACGAGGAGCGAAGATAAATTATTCACGATTCCAACAAACTATAACAGATTGAAATAATAGTTTTTTTATGTAAAACAACTTTTCATCGATTCGATAAAAATTTGTGAAACAGTCCATTGCTTAAAATATATTTTTTTTCTTTTGCCCCGCGCTTCTGGCACCGTCGCATTATCGATATCGTCCGTATCGCCTCCTCGGGTTCTTGTACGGTAGAAGTGATCAAAGAGCTTTTCGAAGGGCGAATCTCGAACCCTCGTGCTATACCCTCATCCCCCTGCGACCGACAGTCTCGCCTCACCGACTGGCGCCAATCTTCTGGCAATCACTTTTTCAGTTCCCTCGTCACGATGTTGCCCCGTCGCGATTTTTTTTTTTCAAAATAAGTATTCGACGATAGAGCACATTCATCTGTAAAGGCAAAACGCGGCAATAATGGAGTTTCATAAATTTATACAACGACCAGATAAAGAAATTTCTTTCAATATAAAAATGTCGGCAATAAAAAAAACAAAATGATAAATGCTGAAGAGAAATAATAGAATGTCAAATAAATAAATACATAAAATAAAAATTGTATGTGAAGACAAAAATAATAAAAGAAAAAAAAACAAAAAAAATTCGAATAAAAAGGGGTGGGGACACATGCTGTTTCACGGTGTTGTTGGACAATGTGATAAGGGTCGCAGGTGTACGTCACCGAGTAGCTTATAGCGCTCATGACGTTCAAGCGCACGTAAATTCGAATTGTTCCTTTCTTCGATCGTAAATGATATCGTTATCCGCGAGAATAAAATGATAGTATCGGTACGCTTGCTTTGCACTTCTTTATGCATTATCGCCCCGTGCATTACATCGTTCTCCGCAACGATTTTCCGAAACAGTTTTTTTCTTTCCTTTTTGGTTATTTCTCTGCGTGTATTTATTTATGGGACCCCATGAGCGAGACCGGGAGATAACGCGCGTACGAGTATCGCACGTGTGTGTGCACCTTACAGTTTTACGGCTACGGCTGTTTCTATTGCTGCTCCTGCTCCTGCGGCTGTGGCTATGGCTGCTGCTGCCGCTGCTGCAACTCCGGTTGCATATGGTGCAATGAACTTTACTATAGTCGGCACGAGCTGCTGCGGCGGCAGTCGACGCGGTGTGGAGTCCCCGAGGTACGGGCGACGCCGAGTGAGATACGAAGGTGTGCTGAGAAAAATAAGGACTGGGGTGTCGACACCGCCGAGATTTTGTTCGCTATTATCTTAACGTGGTCGAACCGAGAAGCTATTCACTACCGAGGACGGTGTACAAGTGATTTTGAAATCAACTTTATCTCTAATTATCTTCGATGATTTTATTGAAGATTCGACAAATTTCGGAGGCTACGTCGGTTCATCGTGATTTCATTTTAAATTCCAACAATTTGAGATGAGGATACCATATTTTAACGACATTTTCGTAGATACTCAGCGAGTTCTTGTGATTTCGATTTAGACATCATTTCACGATGGTTCAAGAATAATAATAATAATAATCATAATAATAATAATAAAATAATAATAATAATAATAATAATAATAATAATAATAATAATAATAATAATAATAATAATAATAATAATAATAATAATAATATAATAATAATAATAATAATAATAATAATAATAATAATAATAATAATAATAATAATAATAATAATAATAATAATAAAAATAATAAAAATACAATTTCCAATGTTTGTCTATTTTTATTTTGTTGCTAAGCACTTACAAGAAGGAATTCGTAATTGGCCGCTCAAAAGAACCCTTTGGGAGACTTGAGACCAGCGGCAGCAGTTTGATCAAAATGGGCATTTTATGCATTAAAATTTTTTCAATACTCACCATTACGGAGCTATTGCATCTTTTCATATAGACGTGGTACAACACACACCTTCTGGTGCGGCTCTGATGTTTCGTATATCGGACCAAGTCCTGCCATGATTCCTGTGGTTTCGACCGAGGTTGCGGTTGTTTCTGGCGCTTCGATAAAAGCGAGAATAAAACAAGCCGTTGAATTGTTTTTTCGAAACATACATTTTTTTTAAATTTGTTTTTGCCGAGCGAGATAGAGGACATTTCGTTGTTTTGCGGTGTTAAAGCGACACAGCTGGTGATTAGATTGTGGTGGTAAATTACTGGTATTAGACCGCAAATGCATTAGTTGGGACAGAATGAATAAGTCGAGGAAGATAACGAGAAGACGACAGAGCGTTTCGACTGTTGGAATCAGTGAGAAAGGATGTAGAGGCCTCGCTGAATCTGATAACCTCTACGTTGACGCGTCAATGTCAACGTCGACCGTTTTAACGAACGACAGGTGAGGCTTGCGCGAATTAAATTAAATTTCCTATTTTGAATTCGAGCTGAGTGACAAAAATTATTTCGATTTTTCTACGCGTTGTTTTTTTTTTCTGAAAAGAATTTGAAAAACAATGAATTTATCGAGATAAAAAATAATTTGCGCCGGCGAGATTATGTGTACTTGGGTTAGCCTCTAGAGCTCACGGAGTCATTCCGACCCGGTAATTTTCTTATCAGCAAGTTCGAAAAGAAAAGATTTTTTTTCAAACTCGGATTTTTGTTCAAAATTCTCTAAAAACACAATCACTACATGAATTTCCTTACTCAAATTCAATACCAAGCATCTTCCTGTAATACTGCAATATTCTACTAAATTTGAGCTCGATATCTCGAAAATTATGCGAGCTAGAGAGCTCAAATGGATTTTTGACAAATTTGACAATCACGTAAAGACAAAAGAACTGCATGGATTGTCCCGAGAGAGTAATCAAGTGAAGCCCCTTGGACCCTCTCTACGTGTGTAATGAATTCCAGCTTGATATCCCGAGCCGTTCTCAAGTTTGCGAACGTTAAACGAATATTACACGCATACATACATCCGGACATTTTTTCTGAATGCGATATTTTGAACCTTCGGGACATTCTGAACACGTTTTCATGAAAACGTGGAATAAAAATTTTTCACCAAAATAAAGTTCCTCTATGAGGAAGCAAAAATTGATTATCAATAATTGATTAAAAAATTCCGCAAATTCCGTTAGATCTTCTATTAACAAGTGGCGCGATGTTCGACGAGCGGTGTCACAGCGAACGAAGCTTCCGGCTTAGATTGTTCATCGCTGCGTAAAGAATACTTTTCGATCGTTGTTCCAGACAAGACCGCGCGAGAAACGAGAAATCGCGATCCGTGCCAACAAAGTTGTCGAAGAGGGTTGCGCTTATCGGAGTACAAGCGAGGCCGAGAATCGGCGCAGCGACTTCCGGGATACCGGAAGACGCGGCTGTTCACTTTGGAAAGTTTTACGGTTCGACATCGACAAAAGGACAAACTTGCCGCGTCGCCGGAACAACCAAGTCCGAATTTCCGTCGAACGAAGGACCGAGAACCGAATTTACCAGACAGATGGTTCACGAGTGAGATTATTTATCGTTTAATATCAAACACACGCACACACATACGTCATACGTACATTTAATGTTAGGGTGTCGCACGGAAAAACGAATTTTCGGCAGGTCTTAGACTTGAAGCGTATAATATTAAAAAATATGTAAGAAGTTTGGCATTTACTATATCAATCTTGCATTTGATTAAAACGTGAAAAAAATTGTTCAAACCGTCGCAATCGATATTTTCAGTATATATAAATGTTTAGGGATTGAAATGGACTGCAAAACATAATATTACGCTCACTTAAGATAGAAAATCATGGGTTTCGCGTGGGAAATTTTTGCAATAATTCAATGTCAGCGGATAAGTAGGAAAAGATTAGTAGAATGCATTAATAGGGGAATTAGGGTGATATTTATAGTGGCTGGAAACATTGATTGCAACTGGTCGAACAATTTTCGTCACGTGATAATCAAATTTAAAAAACCATATAATCACTGCGGAAGTTCTTAAGATAGTCCGATTGGGCTCGAATTTGGCCAGATGTTTTTTGATATTGTAAACTCCAAAAGAGCTGCCGACATTTTTTTCAGAGACACTTTATAGAATGTACGTACGTCGTACAATACGGAATTTAGAGTCGTGCGCGAAGAGGAAACTGCTCTCGGACCATACAATTCGCTCGCTCTCGCTCCGGATGTCGAGTTTAAAGGCCGTTTTATTCGCGTACATATTTGTTCGAGCGGATATAAAAAAATGCACGTGACCGTGCGTCTCGGTTTTTAATGAAAACCCGCTCACGGAAACAACAATATTTCCTCGCTCCCGCTGCTCGCAAATCGTATTAAAAAATCTTCTGGATTCGTCAGATTGGAAAGATTGGCCGGAACGGAGAATTACGCTCGGCAAGTATCCGCCCTTCTCGATTCTACCGTAGAATCTCCGAATTTCAACGTACGTACGTCAAGCTTTTCGAGTATTCTATATGATCCGCACTGCATTTTTGTCAAATTACGTGTCACTTAGTTTTATCTCAAAAACAGAAACTTAGAAATCAACGACATAAAAAAAACTATTCAATTGTGATACCAAAGCATTTAATAGAATCCCTAAGAAGCATTCCAGAATTTCGTCAGATTTCTGGACGAAATGATAGAGTAAAGACCGACGATTATAAGGCCATAACTTACAGTTTTCCAAATATTATTTTAGATAACTTTTTTTTCTTTTTCCAAACTTTCATGGCCCAAAAAGTGATTCTCGATAATGTCAAATATCCCTTATCAACTATTTATTCTCCATGAGAGGGGGGTTGAGAAACTTTTCTATTAATTTATTGCATTATTGAAGGTAAAGCCACCGCCCGTAGACGATTTCGTTCCCTTCCACAATTCCGAACTCTCGGATTATCCGCTTTGGTACAAGGTACCCGACAAGATCCTGTGAGTACGAGTTCCATTCGTAAAACCCGAGTTTTCGCGGATTACTCATCCGCGATTCAATTATTCACGATGGGTTGTCGCTTTCGTTCGTACGATTTTGATACACAGAACTTCTATCGACGTCGACTCCGCCTCTCGGGTATATCGAAAAGGCAAGACGAGCTACGACGACTGCGAAGTAATCAATTCGATGGTTACCGCCTCGAGTAGTCGACGATTTTCCGATGTTACCGATTACGAAAACGATGACGAGTCATCGTCCGTCTCGTCGGCGGAACTTCGGAACGTTTCCAACGCAAACGCGGAAGACGATAGCGATTATGACGAAGTCAACGTACCGATTTTCGTCAAGTAGAAGAGAAAAACAAATTGTTCCAAATCGTTATCAGGATCTGTGAAAATTGAACGACATCCTTTCTAACCGTACTTTTCACCATAAATGGTTATATAGAAATGTAATTTACAAATAGCGAACAATAGACGTGTCTTATTTTTTTTTCTGAAATATAAATGGGCGAGCTTGCTCCATTTTTTAATCGTCGCCTTTCATAGAAAATATAATTGCAGATGAGACAATTTTACGACCAATATAATTTATTAATTTTAGACCTTTTTGATAACAATTATTTGAAATTAGGCTTATGAAAGCCACTGCCAAATTTCTATTATGTAACACAGATGCAATTATTAAAAGTTGCCGGAAGTCGCAAGCGTTTTCAACGCAAGCACGGAAAACCCTAGCGACTACGACGAAGTCAACGTACCCATTTTCATCGATTGAAACGAAGAACGAAATGTCCATAAATAAATTTCGTACGACAAATAAATAATGATTTCCCGAGTGGTAAATTTTGCAAACGAAAATGCGTGAAATTAAACCCCACCCAAGTGATGATGCCACCAACACCTGTTGTCAGATATCTTGTTCAAGGATGCGCGCCAAGTTGCGATACGGGAATTAATTTTGCAATTATTTTACCCCACGACGGGGCCAATTAACTCGGGGCTTTCTTTATTACTCCTGTAATTAGTGTGGATTGTGTGCTGCACCGCGTATATTCGCCGCGCGCTGTTGCATCGCTAATTTTGGAAGCTGCCGCATCGCGCGAAGATAGTCCCGTATTTTTTATGGCGATGGGGAATGCGGCAGAATTAACTCCTTGAGGATTTATGGGAGTCTCGGAGATTTTCAGACAATGGATACTCAGCTCATTCGTTGAACTATGAATTGCCCGGGGGAGGTGGGTAGAACATACCCGACCAGGAAGGATTTAAGGGAAGTAATTTATTGCTCCTTGAAATTATTTTTTTTTCTCGGTGCTTGCATTTGGAGCGCCCAAAAACCGGATTTCCGTTTAATCTTCGCGTCACATAATTCTATTCGATAATGGACGTGATGAGTCATCGCCGTTTAATATCATCATTATTTAGGTGTCCCTTAACCTTTGTTGTGTATACGTTTGAAAAAGTACGTGTTGCGCACATGGGGTAAGACGAACCTCGGAAAATTCAAACGTCCGTTACTGGCACACTATTCGTCATCCTAACTTGAAAGAAATACTGGGTACTCTGTGGAGCTTCTTAAATGATACGCAACCCCGGTATCGTTAATTTTTTTTAATTTTATCAAATCGAACAAAAATCATTTGCAAAGGAAACTTTTACGAAAGAATCGCTCGAAGAAGACGTTCAAAGTTTTCAATTCGAGATTTTGATTAAAAAATCGTACTCACGTTCAATCTTAGATGCCAGGTCCATAAAATATCTCTTCGGCTCTTCAAATCGTCTATTTTCAGGAGCGATCGCATTACCACTAATTGCACACTAAAATCTCCCCTCAACTCGACGCACACGACAACAATATATAAACAATAACTTCCCTATAATCGGGAAGTTAAAAAAATGTCTTTTATCTAAATTCTGGCCCCGCCATCTATTTCAATTCCGTAGACAAGAAATAAGTTCCACAAAACATTCGCAAATGGATGGTTTTGCACTTGGCAACGGTGAAGCGCAGATTTATCGATCGCTCTGGCGGAATGCGGGCGATAGGAGAATAATGAAGAATCATTATATTATTGACGAGCCCGACGACCGGTTTGCCGTTAAATTATTCACGCGGTAGCTCTCGGAGGGATTAAAGAAACCCATCACACAGTTTTCAAACTTATCACAACGTCGTTCTTTATTCTCATCTACATTAAAATATAAAAATTTTCGCTTTGATACATTTTTACGTGTAAATCCGTGAGTTGCGAATTAAATCGCAAATTGATTGGTCGCTTCATAGTTTTTTATTTACTTTTTTTTGTTCAGTTTTGAATCCTTCATTCGTGGCGTGCGCTACGATGTGTATCTCATGATTCGAAGGAGTTGCGGTGAATCTCACTTTATCAATGCCCTTCTCTTCGTTTCTCGTGCGCTCTTTCACGTGCGTTCGTCGCGGGGCAATTGGCGACTCGTTGTTCGGAGAACAACCTGACTAGCTCGGCTGCGATGTGAAATTTTGAAGCCGTCCCTAGGTCTTCTTCCAAGAGTAATACATCTCGAGTGGACGATTGACCCGCCAAAATTTGTCGTTGACCTGACGTAACGTCTGAGAACCGCTGAGAACGACCAGTTGACCGGGAGTCGGGGCGATGTAGATACAAAAATTTAACAGTCTGTCGGATTCGGACAATTCGGTGTCAAGATCTAGGGTCAATCGCATGGCCAGGTACTTGCTCAGATGATCGACTGCAATGAAAATATACGTACAGAATAACACGATTGTTTAATTTATAATTACGTTCAATCGAAGGGCTACGTGAAAAAATTTCTAATAGTAGAGGGATTGTTGTTTAATAGTATATTTGTGACACGCTGTGCGGAAACTGCGATTTTTACGCTCACCTCGATTGCGTATCAATCACTCGTGTGATTGCAACACTCGCCTTCGGCTCGTACTGCAAACTCACACTTGTCAGAAAAAATGTTTTCGCACTTGTATCATAATGTACTATTTCTTAAGAAAAATTGTAAGCGCCATGACACAATGTCATTAATAATGTCAGTTTATGTGACAGGAGATTGAATGGGCTGATCTTTATCCTGTTCGTCAGTCTTTTTCGTTTTGCAAAGACTGTCAAAAAAAAAGTCACGGCCGCTTAACATAGACAAGGGGGGGGAGGGGATTATTTACATTTGCGTCCTAGGAGTTAAATGTGCACTTTCGAACGTTCGAGAACCGCAAAAATATCGATGTTGCCTCGCGCAGACACGCACGAAAAAAACGAGGTAAACGCGGTTGCGTTATACAAACAAATTTCTCGCTTACCAGTCGCGTGAGCCGGTGTTTTAATGTATCGAATGCTATTCTCCTTGAGTGCCTTTATCAGCGAATTATCACCGGCCATTTCGGTCGGATGTGGTTTAAAAACGAGTTCGATCTCGTTCAACATCAACGGTTCGCTCGTGCCTTCGCCCTCGGTGTCAACCATGGATTCACCGCCCGGGGTTTCCGCTTCCGCGCTCGACGAATCGTTTTCCGAATTTTGAACGCTCTTCTGACGTTTCGCCGACTTTGGTATTTGATTCGCCGGATTTGGCGAGGGTGTCGTCGAGTTTCTCGAAGTCGTGCCGGATATCGCGGGGCTGCTGGCCGGTTGTGAAACGCTGTTCGAATTTTGCGAACTCGAATTGTTGACGACAGGGCCGGTATTGCTGTTCAAAGGACCGGTCGCGCTTTGCGACGAATCGCTCTGATTCGCCGCAGTCGCACCGGGAGTCGGAGTCGCTGGTGCGCTAACGTTCGGCGTGTTGTTGCAGGACGTAACGTTGCTCGGAATTTCCGATTCGTTAGCATTTTTTTTCGAACGTTGCGGCCTGTTTTGACTCTGCAGCTTTATACCCTCCGTTATGGAGTTAACCAGAGCCGCTTGGGAATGTGATTTGTTCAATTTTGCCATAACTCTCTCCTGATGAGCCTCGTACTCGTCCCTGCTCGGATATATCTTCTGTATCAACAGATCGAAGTTAGGATCCGGCCTTAGAGATCTTTTTGACACAAGTTTCTTTCGACACGTCGGGCACTCCTGGAATTGGAAAAATGTATAAGGAAATTGGGCTTAACCAATTGTAATTAGGCAAACCGATGAATTCATTAGAATGGTTGGACAGTTTTCGAGCAAGTATTGTAACTAATAGAATCTAATCGATTTTATAATAATAATAAAAATTGTTGTATTTTATTTTACTTTGTTGATAATAGAAAATTCTTTGGCCTTATTTATTCAAAACTATCATTGGGGTCTATGAAATTTGAATGACATTGCTTTAAATCGTATTCTTCCGAATAAATGCGAGGAAAAAAATACATTTTTACTTATCAAATAATCATTAAGTCTCACTTCTTCCTTCAACATCAACCAACAATTCCGCAACATTTTTAAATCGTAGCTTTCCATTGAAAATATGAAGTCCTACTGAGAATATCTTACAATCAACGAAAGTGAGCGACAAAGAAACTTTTCAGTGACATTAATATCAAACAACGTTCATAGAAGCCAATCTGAAAATTTATATCAAATCCTAACCTCGCCTGTTTTTCTAATGTAGATACAATCAGTAACCTTCAAACTTTAGATAGCTAATCATACGAACCATTCCGTTCTCCACTTAAATGAAAAAAAAAATAGCTACCTCATGTCACAACACCAAACGATGCATCTTCCTTGCATCAACAGGTCAACAACCTTCCACTAATCACAACCAATTTCATAACCTCGCCACAGAAATAAAATGACTCACCAAGTCCTCCACAATACAATAAAAAAAATTAATCCAACAAACAAAAATATATTCATACATAGACGTAAAAAAAATAAAATAAAAAAATACCTTATTGCCGCTCCGTAGCGCTGTAATAATGCAGTCGGAGCAGAAGCGATGGAGACACTCTTTGGTTGTCATTGTTTTTTTGAGCATATCCAAGCAAATCGGGCACATGAGCTCGCTGTGCAAGCTTCGGGGACTGACCGCGATCTCGGTGTTGTCGGTTATAGGATCCTGAGGTATTCGATGAAGCTCGTACAACGATAATTCCCAAGTTTTGTTGAGACCGACTTGTTCCGTTGACGCCATTTTCGTTTTTGTTTGATGAATTAGAGCGCCCGATAGTCGGCGAAACGAGAACCACCGAGACGCGAGTCAGGGCGGAGGAGGAGGAGAGAACGAAGCGATAATCGTTCCCGTGGTAGGATCGTCAGCTGTCCGAGGTTGAATCGTTGCCAGATAGACTGACCGTTACTTTCGATGGTTCTGCGATTTAGGGTTAACCGCTACTGATACGGGAGCCGATCCGTTTTGCAATTGCAAGGAACCGCCGTACGGCGTACGGCCACGACCGAGGCTCTCGTCTCTGTCGTCGAACGATCGAAGCGACCTCTCGCGATGGCTTCCGCAGGAAATGATAGCCACGGCGTGAAGGACGTGAAAGACCATCGGTCGAGTGCAGGTTGGTAATGCGTCGAGCCGGTATATTTTATCATATCCGCGATGATGTAGCGACGCGTGGGATCTTACTTACCGACCGAAGATAAATGGTTTCGGCCAGCCTGTCGACCAGTCTTTCTGTATGTCACGGTACTCACATTCTCTCATTTATTTTCCTATTGAGATTAAATTTGGTGTACAGACGTTGATTCATGACTCAAAAACGGAATTGATGGGATTTTAAAAAAAATGTCTACCCCTCTCAGGTGGAAAAGTGGACTCGGTTTTTTTTACTCAACTCATCGAGTGAGGTGTCATTGAATAGATATTTTGAAATGCAACGAATAATGTGCAAAGACCTTCTCATTTTAACCTTTCAGTCGGGAGATATTCTGTGAATAAGTACAACCAATAAAAATGATCTCAAGTACTGTAGCAAAAATAGGTTACGAAATATTTGGAACTAACTGTTTTTTGGAAGCAAACGAACTTCTCAAGATGAAATAGCTGTTATTACGTATCATAAAAATAGCTCATGGAACTTCATCATGTGCGTGACCAACAAGCTCTTGAGTTTTTCTTTTTATCAAATTGAAATGATCATACTACCGTGTGGAGCGTTACAGAGGCATTGATCCGACCGTAGTTAGTGATTTCAACCGTGGAGACTTCGATGCCCATTCAATCTTGTTTCCGCTTCATGGCATGTGACACCCATATAATGTACACTTCAACACGAATCAATGACACATCCTTTCGACGCTTCGAGGGACAGTTACCGTATATAGTATAATGGTTTTGCGCTGTGGGAAATTATTTCTTCAGTATTCGCTTCTCATTTGGTTCTGTTTCATTTTCGCAACGCATTGGAGAACTCATTGAATTGAAGGTAGATTCTTTTTTTTTTGCACATAAATTCTTCATCGTACGTTTATTCGACTGCATAATGGCTGGTCCAAGTTTACCGCAATTATTGCTCATCTCTCCTGCCTTCCTCGCACACGAGGTTATTTCTCTTGACCCAACTTCGCAGCCTCTGATTAAATTATTTTTTACTCAACGTGGGAGGAAATTAAATATAATAAAATTGTTTACAATGAACGCTGTTGCAATAAACGTTTAACTCGAATGCGCAAGAGTATAAATAATATAACGGTATGTATATCCCACGTACGATGGGCGTATCCTCGCGTTGCGTCCAGCCCGGAGCAACTAGAGTATACCTTCATGTTTACATATATATGTCAGGCCGGTTCTTATTTCGGTCATTCGGTGAAATTTGATTGTGCCGAAGTCTCGATCGGTTTCGAAATGAATACAAAATTTTTTTGACCGTTTTCATCTTTCTAATCTAATGCTTACTATGCGCTAAAATGGGGTAAAGTTTTCCGGTTGAATTGCATGCAATTTTCGTATTTTTCGGTTATTATATAGATGGAGGGTCTCATTATTGCTGGGAAATTCAATTACAATTACAGTGGGGCCCTGTCACTCATGAATATTCGCGTTATTTTGAAATTTTTTAGCACACATTCAATGATAATCGCAAGAGGGACGTTTTAAACGTAGCACGAGATGACCCATATATGTATATTTTTTTTCCGTTAAAGTAGGTTTCATACGCGTTAATTCCACATGGCATTGGATTTTTTCAGGAATAATTAGTCACCCCGCTAATATAACTACCGAAAAATAAAAACATTGCCTATATTTTAAACCGAAATTTTACCGCGTATCAGCGCATAGCAAGAGTTCAGGGAAACAGATCAAATTCGGCTTAAAATTCATGTTTCTTCCTCTGCAATCGATCGACACCCCGGCACAAAAAAATGTGCGACACGACCCAAATAAGAACCACCCTAATATACATATATATAAATGTTCTCGGATCGCCGGCTTCTCTGTTGCGACTTCGAAGCCGTCCGAGCCACAGAGCTATATATACAAGCCAATCTCGTGTTACGCGAGATATCGCATTTGTACTTTCGCATCGTGTATACGAGAGCCACATCGCAAACTGGAACGCGCCGCGGTGCAACATCTCACCATTTCTAGCGACCCTGTAACTGTAGCGTGGCCGAGGAGCTTCGTGATCTCGACTGTGGCCCCTTCGCTCCGTTATCGTCGCCCATACGGCGATATACGGTGCCCGCGAGGGACGTATCGTAAACTTCAACGTCGCCTTAATCCCCTCCCCCCACCCCCGGTGATACCACTTTTGGTATAATCAGTGAGAATCGACGTTTTCCAACCAGTTTCGAACTGACCGTCTCGAAACTCGCTGCGAATTCTGATTTACGCCGTACACGAGCTATTAACACCGGGTTTACGGGATCTGCCGTTTCGACGGGTTTCGCATTTTACGGGAAAAATCACAGAAATCATTGCGGCTGCTTTCTAACATTTATTGATTATTTTTATCAGTGGAATTATCCGAATGTACAGATATAGAGTCAACAAAAATTGTTAGGAAGTGATGATAATGACAAACCTCGTGAGAATGGTTTTGAGGAAGAGCAATTAAAAAAAAAAACATTATTTCGAGCCGGTTGATTGTTAGGTGATCAGACTCGTCCTATTTTTCTTCCGACAACACTCTCAAATGATCGTACCTCATATTTTATATCGCTTTCCGTGAGTGTGAGAATGTATAATTTTTTTTCGAACTTTTTTTTATTGTCAGGAAGTATTTTGATTTGAATAACGCTATGCGAGGTTGTAGAATGATTAGAAACGACCGAATAACTGAATTTGGATCCATTCCATTTGGATAGTGTGAAATATATGAGATTTTGTCATTAATTCGATCATTATAAAATTTTGACTAGCTTTACCATGGATTGATGCAAACATTCGGCCGGATAACGTTGAAGTGTACGTTTTCTTTATTGTTGCGAATTTCGAGTTAGTAGAACGGAATTTTTGGGAAGTTAATTAACCTGAATTATATGTAGGTCAAGTATATTGTGATTCATACGAAGGTCATCTCTTCTGAATTTCAAAACCCCGCGAGCACGATTAAGATGGAGAATATGCTAAATAACTTGTATTATTGATGTTTCGTCATAAATTACTGATAAATCTTGTTACCGGATGCCGTTTCGTCGACTAAAGAGGTCAGATTGAGAACAAAAACGAAAATTCTACTTTTTTCAACGCGCGCATGTTGCATCTGTTGGCATTCAAAAAAACAAGATACTTACTTCATTAGCAGCTAAAGAACCGACAACTTTGGCAATGAAAAGAGTCATGTAGTTAGCTAATGATAACATTTTGAAGTTTATGACCCTTTGTAAGATTCCCTGTGGGAACCAGTTACGAGTATACCCGTTTGAAGCAAGCTCCTAGCCTGGCATTCTTCATCAAGATTATCTTCATAGGGTTTAGATATGATCTACGTAAATTACGCATCTTGGAGTAATGAACCAAATTACCGCAAGCTGTGCTTAGGATCTCTCTGTACTTTTTTCAAATTCCTTTTTCATATGAGTTTGCGAGGCACGAATACAGGAATTCCGCGTATCGAGAACTTTACATCATGCAGAATTACAAAAGTAGTCGAGTAAAACTTTTCATGGTCATTATGGAGACAGTGGACACAACTCCGATTTCTTGGGATTTAAATATGTTATAGAAGACACTCCCCTGAGTAATTGAATATGCATCTGTTGGGCGCGAAAACCAAGTCTTCGTATGGTTACGCGTAGTGGAAAGTCATTGACATGACCAAAAGCAAAAGCTTTATGAATCGCTGAATTTAATAGATCGGCTTTGGTTATCCGTGGACAGTTGGTGTGCACTTATTGTCCCCCTCTCCCCCTACTCTTTCAGGGCGACACATTTTTTCAATGAGCTGTCAACATTAAAGAGAAAAAGTGTTAAAAATAGGGTTGAATAGAGTTAGTGCTAAATAGTTAGGGTTGGGTTGGTTCAGGCTGTTTTTCTTTAACCCTTAAGTATCGGAACATCATAAAATCGAAGTTACTTCAGTGTCTTTCGACCACGCGTAACCATACGAATACTTTGTTTCCGTGCCCGTCATAAACATATGCAATTACTCGGGGGAGTGTCCTCTATAACATATTCCAATCCCAAGAGAATCGGAGTTGTGTCCACTTTCTGCATAATTAAACTTTTCTCTGACCCAGAAGCGGTCGAAACTCTTGAAAAAAATAATTTACAATTTTCGTTATCGATTGAATATGTTACGTCTCGTCCCGAACTAGTTGCATGTATCTAAAATGTCAATCGTCCTAATTTTCCGTGTGGCGTCTCATATTAACAGGTCATGACCGGACGAGACATGGCTGGAGAGCTTGGAACAAAGATTTCCACAGGTCAATGAGTCTGGGGAAGTTAGCACATACGCGTTTTGCCGTTGCTGTCGCTGTTGCTGAGGCAGCCCGTCTCGTCGACTTTTTTGGCCTTCTCTATCCGATCGCCTCGGGCCGATAACACCGCTTCGGTATGCTCTCTTGTGTTACAACCGCTAACATGGACGTAAGAATATCCGGCGGGACGGGGCCTTGTCCAGACGGAGGGAGGAAAGCCCGAGGGGGGAGGGGAGTGAAAGACTAGTCCCACGGATATGACAAATCACAATGGCGCCGACGAAATCGCTTTTATGTCTACATCGTGTCCAAATATTAGGGCGTCTCACGGAGTAACGTTTTTATGCGGCTCTTGGATTTGAAGTATGTAATCTCAGAAAACAACTGGCCACATCATCTCCCAATAAGCCGTACCCAAGCTTCCATTGAAAACTCTTCCGATTTGCTTTTGGCAATATTACGAAAATACGATTTTCCGGCTATTACGTTAATCTTACTCTTCCCAAACATTCATGCATCAGACATAGACAAATTATATCCGCATGCACCTTCCCCATCTCTCCTCTTACATATTTAATCAGCTACTATAATTTGATCCCGGACGAATGAGAACTGGAGTACGCGCTTTCCCACGATTATGAGACATTGTCTCCGTTCCCCGTCTTGGCTGCATCAACGTTCAGTTCTTCTTACGCTGAACCGACTCTTTTCGCTGATTCGCGATGTCGCTTTCCGCCACTATTTTCGCCCACCTCCTTTCCCATTGTTGCATAATCCTTGCTCAGTCTCTACATACGCGCACTTGGATTTCACAGCGAACTTTCGTTCCTCAATCGCTGATACAAACGACGAGTATCTAACTACCACAACACTGCTAATCATAATTTCATTTGTCGTTAGGCGACAAGTTTCGAGCTCGTGATAGCAACAGCGACACCGCGATACGTCGTTGCACACCGGATGCGCGTAATTACGGTCTATTATTACACCTTGTCCGACGAACGAACCTCGGACAAGCAATAACGTCATAATTAATTAACTTATTTTTCACTTCTCAATTATGACAAAAATAATTGTCAATTATATTAATTAATTTTTCTTTCGAAATGTCTTAAGCAATTCTTTTTTCCCAGCCTTGAGACGAATTTACCGTGAAAATTACTTTCTTCGCTGCGTCGTAATTCACCCTAGTTGCCAAGGAATTATTTTCCATTATTGTTATTGTTATTTTAACAATAGGAATATAGAAATAATGATAACAATGGAGATCTTTGCTTGGATTGGCATTTTTGGAGGTTTTTAATTCGATAAGTGATGTTAACGCGTTGAATACGTATACCGGTTTCCACGAGGAGCCATTTTACTCATGCGGCATCGCTTCTTCGCCGCTGACCCCAAGCGGCATTTTCCAGACTGCGCAACGGTCACACCCATCTAGAGGAATAACACGATAGAGGCTGTAAAGTTCAAACCCATCTTCGTAGCTGCGGTGGGCGCGGATCATAAAAGCCCGCGAGCGAGTACTATTCGCGCGACGTACGGGCCTTATTTCTCGTTGCTCAGATATGTATAGGTATATGTGTGAAGACAAGCATCTACATCCATACACACATGTATATATTGAGAGAAGTCAACAAATTCTTTAAATAAATATACATCCACTAACTTCGTCCAGCGGGCGAACATGAACTTGTTGGCGCCGTCGCGAGTTTCAGATACGAATAGCACATTATTTCGGAAATATCATAGAATTTTGTTTTCAGTTAGAGTAGGACAAATAAATATCGTGTCCATCACAGGCCGAAGACGATTTCGCGGGTAGGTCTCGAAGTTCAGAATCCCATTCGGCCGAAAACCATCTTCACGCGGTACAACGAGCTACGCCGCTATATCTATCTATACGTTTTCGGCTGAATGAGATTCTGAACTTCGAGACCTACCCGATTTCGCCTCGTGTCACTGGTCGCTTACAACTTCACATTGGTCGAAATCGCCTACTTTTCGTCCTTGATACACAATGTACTATTTTGACACGATCTAATCGAGCATCGACGAGCAGGAACGTCCGCAATGTGCACCAGCATAATGTCGGTGAGAATGCGTTGGGTGACCCAAAGTACTCGGACGGGACCGTAGGTCGGGGCTTGACCCAGACTCGCCGGAGAAAACGCCGCACAGCGGGAGACCTGGGTAACGCGCTCGACAACCTCGTCGCGCCCGTCGACGGTCTCTCACGACGGAGTAGACGCGACGTAACATCGCCCCGCGCGGATTCGCGCACACGTGCACCCACCTCGCCGATCGGGACGTGCTATCTCTTCGTGGGCAGTCCTCTATCCCAGTCTATCCTCGAAACCCGGCACCGAGTCAACGCGCGCGTTTTGATCCGAGGTTTCGTAGACGAGTTCTTCGATTTCGCTGTGAGAATCGCGTCGGGTTACGATAGATTGTAAATCAACTCGTTATCGTTCGTCATTGTTCGAAAGGTTTGATACCGGTTCGATCGGCCACGCGTTCCGTGCACGATGATATGATAAGTCTTCGAGTTTTTAGTTGGGAAGAAAATAAAAGAAAACTCTTTCGTCGATGTGATCTTGATTTCGATGAGTTTTAAATTTTCCGGGGCTGCTAATAACGATCGAATTGATTAATTGGGATTGTAAAATGTGGTTGCTTCGATGTGAAAAGAATGTTATAGTTTTGGTGGTTTAATGATAAAAATGAGAGACAAAACGAGAGACAGTTGTTGAGAGAGTGGATAAGAATACTCATGCCCGTGAGTGATATCAGTGAATGAACGATTTGTTGTTGAAAAAAATTAGAGACAAGAAACAATTGGTTGAGGTGAACAAAAAAATATTACTAGTGAATAATATCAAAAAAAGTTCTTGTTAGAAGAAAGAAACAAACGTGAAACAATTGTTAAAAGTGACTGAAAAGTATTAATACCCTTAAATGATATTAATAAATAAAACAGTTGTTGTTAGGAAAATGACAGGAAACAAGGACCAATGGGCAGAGGTGAATAAAAAATATTAATACTCGTGAATGATAACAACGAATGACAAATTTCTTGTTAGAAAAAAGAAAACAAGACACATTTGTTAAACGTGACAATATATCATTAATGCTCTTGAATAATATTAATAAACACAAAAATGTTGCCAGTCGAAATTAGATCGATTCGAATTCGGAGCAACAACAATGCATCAAAAAGTATCCATAAAAACTTGGCAATAACCGAACAATAATACCCAAAAAGTGTTACAATTGACTTCAATAATATTGTTGTTCTACGATATCCAACCACCAAAAAAAAAAAAAAATCGTTCGACTATAAATCGTTGCAGAAGCAAATTTATCGTCGGTATAGCATAACTGCACAAACATTCAACTAGCGATTTCTTCTCGCGCAAAGATATTTCGTTACCATTAAAAAAACTCGATTTCCGGCGGGCCGACGAACCAACGATTTGGATAATTCGCGAATGATTCGTGCCCAGACGAGTGGAAAGGCGAAAAAAGACCGCCTGTCTTCGTTTGAATAAAATAGATAAATATACGAAGTAAAGATCCGCGTTCCGAGGTAAGGCGAGCGTGTAGTGCACGGCCGAAACGCGAGTGCACTTTACGGGTGGCGCCGCCGACGAGCGGCACGAGTAGTTAGTCCACATACTACGGTTTAATTGGCTCGTCGTTCCGTCTCTCTCTCTCTCTCTGTTTCTCTCCTGTTCGCTAACGCGCGTGGAGAATCACACGGGTCCCAAGACTTTGCCGCGGACTGTGCGAGAGATCCTCATTTTAACCATCATCCGGAGCTCACTCTGCTTCCGCACCAACCATTAATTATTTATGGATTCGGGTTGATTAACGGAAGCTTCGAATTTCGTTTTTTTCAACATTTTCCATATTTCATCAGCTTTTTTCGTTTTTGAATTTTATTTTTCGTTTTCTTTAGTATTTATTCATTCTATTAACTTTTTTCCGTTTTGAAATCTTTCAATTTTATATCTTATATATTCTATAACCGAGAAGATATTTCCGAAGTACGGATTTTACCGGCCATTCCGTATCGGCCTTTGGTCGAACGCAGTCGCATTCCGTCGTCCAAGTTCAAAGTGCGACAAATTGAATACACAAATACAACGAACATTCGCGTGTGAAAATTTGCTTCCATTTGCAATTTAGGACGACGTCGAACGTCGTTTCGCTGAACGATGAAGCCGCGTAACGGAGTTGAAGATTTCAACGAGTGTTATAATAACGCGGAATCGTCGGCGAACGCGGAGAAGCAGCGCGAAATAATCCGGTAGTACGACTTTCGAGTAATTTGCTTGACCCGCAATTGCACAAGCCGTGTATATTTAAAAGATTGGTAACGTCGGCTCGGCGCGTCGGCAGGATGATGACCTAGAGAGAGGATATCAATTGCAAGAAACTTGTGCTCGCGATCGCGAGCCACGTGAGATCTCGGGCTGGATTTTAGTTCTGTGTCGTGTTGTTGTTGTCGTTGCTTTTGTTTTTGTTGTTACACTGTTTATGTTAACCGTCGAGTTTTTCAATCTGTGTATTTCGTAAGGCGGGAGACCAGCAAGGCCGTACGAAATGGGCAATTCGAGGTCACAACCGTGTCGGCGAAGCCATCCCATGTACTTGTTTTATCTGATTCATCGTACATGGAGCGGCAGCAAGGTGAGGAATCGAGAGGATAAGAAACGTCGCGACGAAGCTACCGACCGAGAGAGCGAGATGTCCTCACGATGCAGCGGCTGCAAAACCTGTCGTTACCGACAGGACAGTCTTACCTTCGATAGGTAAGTTGGAAAATTATTATTCTCCTTGTTTTCTTTTTTTTCTTCGGTCGATAAGGAAATTCGCTGTCGGTATTGCAGATGCGTTTGCAACGTCCGAGAATTTTTACAGGGTGCAGGGATAAGTCTTATCGATTGTTGACATTGTTGTGATGAGGCAGTTATCGGTACAGCACACATTGCGAATTATTGGCAATGGGCGGGGGGCACAATTGATAAATAACTATTTCGAATGTGATTCGCAATACGAATGGGGGGAATTCATTTATCGAAAATAATTACATATTCGGTTTTTGAGGTTCCGAAACCAACTAGGAACTCTTATGGGTTCGGTCTGTCCGCCTGTCAGGTCTCATTGTTTTTTTCTGTATGCCTATCACGGTACAATTTGTATACGGACCTAGATTGATGACCGAAAAACAGAAATTATAAGATTTGCGAAAAAATAATTAATTAGGGGTCCACCTCTTCTATGCATTGAAAAGGGCACTCAACTTTTTTTTCTCGTATTCGGATCGCGGCGCCACGGAAACCGTACTTTTGTCCAATTTCCAATTACCGTCTTGCAGCTTCAGCTTCCTCACAAAGGAAGCTCCGTGGCGGTCCAAAAAACTTATATCGAGATTTTGATTTATCGAGGTTTGAAATGTTTACATTATCTGTAATTTTTGCAACAATCGACGCAGCCTCTCGACTTTGACAACGTTTTGGTCTTTTCAGGAAATGTTTCTACGCACTCTATCGTCCACCAATTTCGAGAGTTTCCTCTCAATAGTTCTTTTACTATAGAGTTATGTTCGCGGACGTTTTGTATTGCATTTGAGCCGAATCCGTTAAACGTCTGGGTTTTATAATCGAAAAATCAATCTCGTCGTTCTATCTGTCGTTAGCTTCAACCAATCGAACCCCAATTTGATATGAGTATGCAATATCATTGATATATGATACCTATAAAATTTGGCGGAGATCGGCCAAACGGATCGAATTGTGGAGCAACTAAAAATGTATAAACTCCAACCTCTGAAAATTAAAAAATACTTGACTGACTCCTCCGGACCGTAAATAGTCATCGAAGATTATTTTATAACTAAGCCAGAACAAAGATGCTCCCTCATAGCTCGCTTATTATTGAATCCTCATATAGCAATCTTCGTTAACCACCTACAATTCGGAGGAAGCAAATTGCAAGTTTCAACTTGCAGCTCTTTAACATTTTTATCAATCAGCAATTCTAAGGTTGTCATGCATTTTCCATACTAAAAGTCAACGATATGCCAAACATCGAAACGAAATAGCCACAAGTCGTGAATTATGACCGGCTACCCCGTCCGTTAGGTGTTTTTTTTCTTCATATAGCAGGTGCGTATGGATTACAGCCGAACCGCGTGCTATCGGAGTCGGTTCCCCTTCCCTCCACCGGCACGCATGACGCATCGCGAGTCAGGTAACTCTCAGGTAACTTTACAAGCGGCGCGACTGTCGCCGCGCGCAGCTCCACACCGGTACTCTGTTGTCAGTAAACCTTCGGCTATCACGAGGAACGCCAGACGCTCCTGAGTGTCTCCGTCTCGTTTTTTTCTCTTTTTTTTTTATTTTCACTGCACCGTGCTCCATTAATAATACGATTCGATGTAATGCCACGTTTTTCGAGCGATCGATCGAAGAATAAAGCCTCGCGAGTGACAACAATTCCGGACTATGAACGGCTATTGCTGAATTAAATCAGGATTTTACAACCCTACGTGATTTAAGGTAATTGGGAATGCATTCATTTTGAATTTACATCGTCACACAATTTGAGAGGAAAAAATAATTTTGAAATTGACGAAAATTATTATTTTTTGTAATTAGTAAACGGAAATCATGGGAATGATTGGATAGAATTTCCTTAATGATTATTGGAATTGTTTTGAGAGGAACATACTAACAGAATTTAAGAGAAAATTAAGAAATAAACTTGAATTAATTTTTATTTAAAAAATATGAAAATTACATCAGTATTTGAATAAAATGTTCCGAATAATTATTGGAACCTCTCTAAGAGAGAAATTACAACATCATAATACAAGTTCAAAAAAGAATAAATATCAAAAAATAAACTAAAAATTTTTTCTCAATAAAAAAAAAATAATTTAAAAATAACATAAATATTGGAATAAAATATTTTGAAAAAATATTCAAATCTTTCTATACAAAAAATTCTTTAAAGAGCTTGAATGATTCCAACGAAGCATCCTTGCAATGTTTAAAAAAATTGGAACTCAAATTTATCGAAATCGTTTTTATTTCAATTTCTTATTTTAATTCTGTAATTCAACATTTATTCAAATCAATTAGTTCGACGGTACGAGTATGCGATTCTATTAGAAAAAAGCAGATTTGAGAAACTTTGATCTTCGTTTAATACGCATTTGTGCGACAGCTAACGATGTGCATATATGAAAAAACAAACATTAATCCACGGATAGTGTGAGAAAGTTGACGGCGAAAAATTGGAGTAAAGGTCGTAACGCACACCCGTGCATTCATACAGAAGCTACCTCGCAACAGAAATATGAATGGTTTTTAATCCGTATTTCTACGCGAGGTATGGCACCCACGTCTCGTACCTTATGGCATTTGCGCCATAACTGTGTGTGATTTTAATCCGTACAACACAATTCTCTTCGTTACTTTCGTGCAATTATCACAATTACAGAAATAACTTCGTCAAACTTCGTCTCGTATCTTTCTCAGTCTCTTTTAATAAGTGTGATATTATTGCTCGGAGAATCGCAAATTAGACATTCCATTCGTCCATATTCCGCGTGACCGTGCATCCGCGTCGAACCATTGTTTCGTTCTGTTGTAGCTTGGCTCGTGGAAACGTCGGTGCTCATTCAACGTGAGAGTTTGAAAGAAAATATGTAAAGACACACACACACATGTATTAGTCACTGGAACGATATCGTATTTCTCCTCGTTCTTACTAATAATGCACTTATAGCAGAACAAACAATTCGTCCAGTTGAATGCAAATATTGTGTCAGTTGTAACGGTTCCCTGGAAACTCGCGGTGAATGGGGGGGGGGGGGGGGCAACTCGGCATATCGCTAGCCTGGTGATAAGCCTATTTTATTTTATAATTTTTCAATTTATTGAACATCTGTATGTGGCCTTGTTCCGTTGAAACTTAATTATTTTATACACAGGTAATATTTTCAAAAACCATAGTTTAAATATTTATTGGAGAGATGTTTTTAACAATATTTTGTTAGAAAGTTTGCTTGCAGTAAATCTAATTTTTATTGCCGGATGATGGAGAATGCATGTTGATTTGAATGATTGAGTTTATTCGAGATGAGGACATTAGAATGTTCGGAGCAAATAGAATTTTAGTTGATTAATGGTGTGCAATGTTGATTGGCTAAAATTGGTTAATATAACGTTGAAACTGCATTATTTTACTTGGAGGTAATATTTCCGATATATTTGAATGAAATCGTAAATATGGGCATTTAAAGCGTGGAAACTTTTTTTATACTTACTAAAAAGTTTACTAGCAGCAAATATGATTTTAATGCGGGATGCTGTGGAGAGAAAATTGATTCTAATAATTAAATCCATTCGAGAGAGTGTTAGCAAGATAATGAAGCTAATAGAAGATTTAATCGATCCGTGCTAACCGATGAAGGTTTATCGAAATTAATAAATTTTTATTCCAGGCGAATTACAAGATCCACATTAATTTTTTTATTTTTTTCTCAATTCTACTCTACTTGCTCTTCACTTCCGTTAACTTCCACTCCGTCTAATTCTCCTCTAACTCTTAGTTAAGTCGATGCAAATTGAAAAGGATTGATTATACGATTGTAGTAAGTTCAGCCGGATATTTTTTCGGGTGTATAAACATGACCTTAATTCTGTCTACAGCTCCGTTTAAATTTTTTTAACGAACGTTGCATCATTCTATTTATCAAAATGTTCATGAAAATAATAAAAATCAAATGGACAAATGAATGGGCTGATTCTTGAGCTCTTTATTTTAATACAAACTTTTTCTTAACTTAACTTTTATCATACAAATAATTCGGAGAAGCGTTATTTATTAATTATTCGTTATTATTAAATAATCCCAAATAATTTATTACCATTTATAATTATTGCTAATAATATAATAATAATTATATGAGTTTCACTTGTTATTTTATTATGTGTTTGCCATTATTTCGAATTATTTGTTCCATAAAATTCACTTAACTATAAATACCAAAAATTCATTATTTCCGTGTCGTAATTTCTCTTATGATCGTTAAGCGTCAATATCAAAATGCAGTAATTGCAGTAACTAATGGGTCAACATTGTCAAGTGAAAAGCCGGAGATTCGAAAATCACCGTTCATGACGCATCGCTGCGCGGTTTCGAAAATCAAAGTTAAAACCGTTGTCGCTCGTCGCCCTCGTGCGATATTTATTCGGAGCGTGACACGCACGCCGTATGTGTAACTCGTGCTGGACAAGAGATCCTCCGTAGACCAGTTCGCAGTCCGAACACGCGACAATTTCTTTATTCTCTCCGTTGCAGCTGCGGCCATGCCTCATATATATATCAACACGCGGCTATCACACCGTGATTTCACCGCGAGTCCGCGGTCTCGTGGCGATTCGAACGATTTTCTTAATTAAACGCAATTGCACAAATGCGACAAGCTCTATACAAAGACCGATCGCGTTTCGTTCTAATTCACCGTCCATACTCATACAATAAAATTGCAAAAACTTTCCTTTCCGTCCTTCTTCTTTCTTTTTGTCGCGACAAATTTTTTCACACCGATCAGAGATCGTAAAAAATAAATGAATAAAACGAAAAAGAATTCAAAAAAATCAAAGTACGAGAAAAAAATAATTTGTAGAAGCGTGGAATAAATTATAGTTGAACGATAATTTGTTCAATTCGATGCAAATTTGTACGAAGCTGCGGGGAAAGTAACCGAGAGAAAAAAAATATTTGAATTGCCAACGCGAGTAACAGAGTTATCAGTTATTACCGTCCGATCACGCGGTGCCAATCGATCAATCGCGGCCGGGACGCGGGACCACCGCGCGAGGGCGACGTTTTGTACCTGGCGCGTGGGTGTTAAACACGCGTAATAATACTCCCTGTATGGAAATCGAGAGATCGCAAGGCTGGTACGGTTGAGGCGCGTGGCTTGAATTCTCGATCGAGCGTGTATTCCCGGGCTGAGTTCTCTTGCCTTCGGCATTCCACAGTCGTTACGCACACATACGTACGTGTATGTATATGCAGATACGCGCACACATTCTCACATCTGGGCCCTAACCGAGATCTAACTCTTTGCTCCACTGTATAACGTCTCGAGGTCGCTTACGTTTCTTCGTTGCGGCTCGAACGACCAAGGCTTGCCGCCCACGCGCTGCATTGCACATATCCCGGGTTTAACAAATTTTTTTTTTCATGGCCCTTTGTGACCGAATAATGCGTTTTATCGGGCGTCTTATCGGGCGTCGACGGCGGAGTCGACAATACCCAGCAACGTCGAGTTTGAACGAATTAATGCAAGATGGAGAATATGCTTGGACGTGGGAATGGGTGACATGATTTTTCGTTTTTGAATAAAAAATCGATACTTTTGGTGTGATGATAATTTTGCGGTTTTTTTCTTCTTTAGAGGAAGTTTGACCGTAGATTTGTCGTGTGGCGTGAATATTTGAGTTAATTTAATACTCAAGTTTTACAGAATACACTTATTCGATTTAGCCTCGAAACCACATTATATACATTGTCTCTGTTCATGCGTACGCATTTTTTGGCCGCATCTACATTTTTTTCCTTTTTTTTCAATTCCGTATAGGATGAGCGAATAACGGTAGTACGTCGGAGTGTCTCTCGTGATTACCCGGCGGACACGTTTCTTTCTCTCTCGCTCCGGTCATCTCAATTCCCGTGCAGTCCTCTTTTTTTCAAATTTTTTTTATTATTTTTCCTTCCAAGCTCAGACGCTCACGCGCTGCAACGGCAACTCGTACGTTGCCAGGAACATCGCGGTCTTCGTCAGGATTATATCTTCGCGATGCTGCGATGCATTACGCGGTGCGGCTTGCGCACGCGTGCCCAGCGAAAAGATATACAGTTATGCACTTGCGTCCGACGGGATAAGCCCCCCCGAGATGAGAGGACTCGTTTGGTAACTAGAGATTCATAACGGCATTTAATCATTGCCACAATGAACATCTATGCTGTCGTTCTCGTGTTTTTTGGTTTGTTTTGGGTTTTCCAACCCCAATGACGTGCAACATTGGATGCGCTGTCGGTTGTACGTTGATTCGATGAAAATGCGACATTTTTGGAGAGAATTTTGGTTATTTTATTTATTTCTTGGTAAATTCTAAAGTTACTCTCGAAATATCCGACGAAGCGAGCTTAACTTTTGGATACTTAGGCGGTAGAGAAGTTATTTTCATCGTTGAAAATTTATTGGAGATTGAGAAAATTAGTACAGTTTTAATTAAATATTCATATTTTTTACATTGACGGCTGCCGAGGCCTACATGGGTTTTTTCTTTTCGCTTAAATCTTCATTCAGTCATTTTTTCAACCCTCCAATCACTTGATCCAAAATTAATTTCGCCAACAGCTACACGTTAAATAACATAGAGAAATAGTTTCAATAATTTCTGCATCCCTTGAAAAGTCGACTTCTCTAAAACAGTACTCCTTACAATTTCATTGAAATAATGCAAATTACGACCTAGCACGTAGCTTTTTAATTATTTTCCAACTTTCACGAAGCTTCCCCGCATCAGGAAGCCGAAATTAATCAAAGTACTGCCTTATAGACTTTGTGAAAGGTACGGAAAATGGCAAGGAAGCAAAATAATGGGCATCACATTTTTTTTCTCGCCTCGACTCGGAGACTTCGTTCATTCAATTTTCCTGCAAATAAAATTGCTCGACAATGTTTTCGTTCTGAAACAATTTTGGGCGAAAAAATGGTGGTTCAATTAAGGAAACTAAGATGCGATTATTACAGGAGTTGTTCCATAGTGAAAGGTCATCACGGAATTGGAGGTTGGGCGCACGAGCGTCCGAGATGATTATACAAACCTTGCCCGTCATAAATACAGAGATTAAAGCCATCAGCGCATCTTGCGAGATGGACTATACGTCGTGTTTATACGTACGAACAAGACCGTGCGTATATATATGGGGAGTTTCATGCCAGCTCGACCTGTCGGTCACTCTCAATCTTTGAAAAATTTTTTTTCAATCCGGCATCTTCGGAGATAAAAAATCGGAGAAAATTCGACGCGAATGCAATTTCGAATTGGATATGGCTTAAAAATGTTCATATCTAACACAAAATTTTATGATCGTATGTGCTATACATAATTAAAGATCTTTTTACAGATATTAAAAACGCCGTACGATTTCATTTCTTTGAAGCTATATTTCAAAAGATGAAAAATCTAAAAAAACCGAAGCAAACGCAAGCTATAGCGCATGGCTTTAAAATATTAATACCTCACCCAAAATTTCGGTGATTTTATCAGAATTTTTCAACAGTGGCCTACTCATTGGGTAACGCAAATAAAAAAAAATATTATTACAAACTCAGGTCGAAGTGGCGAAGCATAAAAAAAACTACGACACGAATGTACATTTCTCGACCCCGTAATAACTGTATAATATATTTTTTTGACTCAGAAGGTGCCGGTCGCTCGATTTGTTCTGGAAAGACCCATACGTATATCTCAATTTTGTAACATAGCGTATAGTCGATCCTTACCGTGGTAGTTTATGATGTTTCTCTTTCCGAGCGCGAACACGCGATCCCATAATTGACATTGCCACGGCGAGAGGCTTTAAGCACGCGAAATTGAGATTCCATTAACGTCGCGAGCGCGCGCGCGCCTTCGCCCAATCAGTCCCCATTCGACGATAAATGATTATCAGCGCGGCTGCTCGAGATCACGAACAACCAATTCGGTTCCGATGGATCGTAAATTCAACGTAAATTCCATTTCTCACGATGATTAAAGTCTTGTTTACTTCGGCCAGTCGATTACGAAACATTGAATGAGAATTTCTCGGAGAGACTTTGATTGTGAGTCGATTCCGGGTGAATTAAAAAGAAAAAAAAACGAAAAAAATAATAATGTATATCAAATGGAAAATTCATGATTCGCGTTACTGACAATAACCCGAGAAACAGTGAGAAGCGATTGTGTGGGAAGAGGAAAGAATATTAATTGCAGAGGTTCGATGTAATTACGAAAAGTCTTCGTGTAGGTTCGCTGCCATATCGTTGATGAAGATTGTTTGAATGCTAATATTCGGAATTGTGGTAGTGATTCAGTACGTAGTTCTTTTGTGATGCTACTGTAAGTACGAGTCGACTGCACAATATTTTTATAAATACACACACACACACCCACACACACACATATATATATATGTATATATACAATAAATGTGTGTGTCCATATAACGGTAGACAATGTAAGAGGCACGGCTCTGATAATAATTACTACTCAACGTATGGAGCGATTATTAAATAAACATGACAACGATGTGTGTATACGAAGCGTGCTGAGCATTTCCTCGTTCGTGAAAATGCACAGGCAACAGCCCCGTGTGAAATTATTAATAATTCAACGTTCTCTTCCGTTTGTTGGAAGAAACGGCAAAGTGGCAATCGCCCGTGAGTACGATACGATTTCTGATTGGCACACAGCGCGTATGCGCACTATCATGAGTGCCGCGTATTGTTTCACGTAGGTGGATGATTTTTATAATCTTATACACTTTTTCAAAATGATTCTGCACAACGAGATTTGGAAAATTGTATTGGGAGTTGGTTAAAAATGCAGATGAGTTTATTTTCGTTTTTTTATTCATACATTTTGTGAACATTATTATGGAAAACGATATTTTAAAGATCAGTTGTAGACAATTTTTTGGACGTGGCACAATTGGTAGATTTTTTTCGACCTTTTGGTGAGAGCTTTTGTTATTGAAAATTAGCTTTTTCTTGAAATGGTCTGAAATGTAAAAGAAAAATAATGTTGGAGCAAGCGAGCTGGTTAGCATTGTAATTTTGTGTTTAGGCGAAGTCAACTCTGTGAAAAACTGTGTTATTATCAATGTTAACTGCATCAGCGATGAAGATAAATTTAATTAAATTAGACAATTCATTCACAATTAACATTTCGTTAAACTGTGATTTCTAAGAAATCAAACTAACCGTAAAATTATTCCATTTATCGGATAAAATGTAGCTTGCAACTACATTCAACTTGAAGTAAGCAGCCGCGAATTTTTTTCCCAGAATGAATCCCATTTTCAGCGAATATCTAGGAATTTATTGATGATGGCGTCACGCTTGACAATGCTTTACATTTCTTTCTATCTCGATACGATTCACGAAAGTATTATTCTCAGTCCTACCCACAAGTTCGAGATTTCACGGTGGGATAGCTTTCGAGAACAGCGCGGCAATCATAGCCGTAGATGGAAAGTGTCCTCTGCGCTCACTCCGAAACTCGCGATAGAACAACAATTTGTCGATCATATCAAACTCGCGACATGGCATGCGACTTCGAGATTAAACAGTCGGCTGGATTGATAACGTCTACCACCCGTATCCCACAAAGTCTGATAATTTCACACTCGAATTATTTACAATCGCAAAATCGTGACATTTGATTGTTTTTCATTCTTCAATCGGAGTCTTGTCATTACTTCGGCTTTGGGACGTGAAGAAAGATAAGATAGAGCTTCTTTATGCAAAACAGAAGGTAGAAAAACCTATTACAGGTTAAAGAAAGTGTCCCGACTAATTGACTGGCTGTCTGACTCATGAACGCCCAGCTCATGCTGATTGTCTTAGGATCGTAAAATAGGGAAAGCACATTGTTTTCATGACGTGGGCCGCTATTAAGGAAGCATTTTCGGAAATTCCATCCTTGACGGCGTGCAAAAGAGTTTTAATTTTTTTCATGACGACATCTATAACCAAAACATATAACGTTATCGACTAAGGGAGACAATCATATGCATATAAGCTCCTAACCCCCCCCCCCCCCCCCCCGAATTCCGGGAACGCTCTGCATCGCAGCGTGATCAAGCTCAATAGTATGTAGAATCGAGGTTTCAGTGTAAAAAATACATTTCACCGAGTCCCGTGCTAATCGTTAAATTGCGTCCAGCGAGATGCTCGTCATGACCGCCGTACGCGTTTGTGCCTCTCAGCGAAGTTTATATCATGCGTGAAGTGGTGAAATATAAATTTAGCGAGTGCGCGCGCGCGCGTACATCGGGCGGGCACCGCGTCTCACGGTGTTTAACATAATTACCCGGTAATTACGCTCCGACACACAGAAAAGTAGTCCGTCGTTATTTATATATGATATATATGTGTAATGTATGGAGTCGGAAGCGCACGGCGTGTCTTTTATCGCCGCGCACGCACGCAAATAGACGAGTACGGAGACATCCGAGAGCATGAAGGGTTTGCGAACGCTTAACGAATGCGAAAATAAGCGTTTCTCATGCCTCGCCACGGATCTCGTGGTCCGAACGATTTCACCGTGATTGGCGGCGGCTCCGCTTTTTTGTCGATCACGAGGCAACAAGAGTGCACTTAAAGTGGGTTCCACGGACGGGGAAAAACCTGAAGCCCTGGAAAACGTGAAAATGTCCAGGGTATTATAATGAAAATCAATAATTTATTTTCTCACCGATAGAATTGTCAATCAAATATCGATACAAATATGAGGGGCGAAACCTTTTTTTCATTAAAAATAAGAGAAAATAAGCAAAAAGTTTATTATCCATCGAAAAATCGATTTTTGGCAGATCGATTATGTATTTCTTTTTTTTTTAGATGAAAACTACTATGATCTATTGAAATTCCGAAAAAAACTCGAATTTTTGCCAAATTTCAGAAACAAAAATTATTAGGAAGACGAGCGCCATTTCATTAAATGAAAAAAAAAATCCGCAGTCTCAATAAAGTGGCTGTGAAAAAAATTCCATCCAATTTGAAATTGGCGCAAGTGCAGTTAACTCGAAAAAAGAGAGCGCGTCGAGAAACCTAAAGAATATCAGTAAGGTCATCGAATCCAAGAGATATTAAAAAAAAAAAATAATCGACCATACCGGAGTATAGAAAAGTTTCAACAGGCGATTCGGCACATTTCGCCCTATAAATAAGATAAAAACAGAATAGCCGAGGAACGATCCCGACGTTTTCGAAACGCGCCACAAATACAATCGATATCCTGTCGAAGATGACGATACGGTAGCGGAGGAAGGGGGGAAGGGCTCATTCGTAGCCCTTTGCGTTCAAAACACGCGACCGCGATCCGACTAGCCGATGTTGCGGCTTCTGTTGTAGCGCCGCGGGTTCTTCGCGCCGAAGACATCGAGCGCACATCCTGGATGTTATATATACACATACGTACATCGGCTTTGGCTCGGTTATAGGCGCCAGACTGAACTCAGCGATCGTTCTTCCGGGATTTACGCCGACGAACGCCGCACCGTGATCCTCGCTGTGCTGCTGCTGCTCCTGCTGCTGCTGCTGCTGTTGCCGTTGCTTCTGCTGTTGCTTCTGCTGTTGCGGCTGCTGACCGCTCGTATATTCGCCCCATTCGATAACAATCTTATTAACAGAAGCGTGAAACGTATACGCTTTTCTTTCCACCGGCCGACTACATGCATATGTATACGTAATACAGATCAGACCGGGGTTTGCTGGGTCAGTTTCAGTTTCACGATTTATTTTATTTTTTTACTTAAATTTATTTTGCGGCCCGGCTGGTATTTCGGACGATTCGTGCGTCCGAATAAATTGATTAAAATAATAATAATAATAATAATAATAATAATAATAATAATAATATTTATTGAAATTTTATTGGTCTCTAAAGTTATTAACTTCCCGATTTTATAGGAAAGTTATTGTTATTCTCTGGTTTTATATATCGTCAAGTTCTCACAAAATCATTTGGAGATTTTTCGAGTTATATATTTTTCACGGTCTTACGGCTGCTTGTTATAAATTTGAGATAACAGTGACCCGCAATTGAAATTTATTTCATTATTATTCCTTTTTCATCCTCGTTTGATCCACAACGCCCCGGTGTCGTATATATTACCGCAGTAGCGCTCAAGTATGACCGTTTTATTCAGAACCCACGACTAACGATTCCGAGCACCGGGCATTTCATCCCCACTAATATATTACAACACAATGTTTCACGTGTGCGCGCCTTCCTCTCTATTTAATACTTCCGTTTCCTGCGGAAGAAGCTCAATTTTTTTTCTTTTCTTTTTTCATCATCTTTTTTTTATCCCGAATCGGAGGAAATAATTGAGCGAGAAGAGATAACGATTGGCAAAGCTGGATGGAACGAAGCCCGACGTCGTATACCGAAGCACGTGCACTTTATTGGCTTGACCGTCTCATTGTACGTTCTTCCGGGTTTAGCCGCGGAGCGAGGGCGCGCGCGCGCGCGCGCGAAACCTTCGGAGCCATTCAAGTTTGTTGAACGCGACTGCCGGTTCTGTCGAAGCTGCAGAAGAAAAAAAATTGTCTCGGCTACAGCTTGGCTACAGTTAAACCTATTCCTCTCTCGCTGACGATGGACAAACGTTCTCGGTTAGCTTGACTCCGGAGCTAGTAACACAACGCAGAAGCAGCAAACGAGCGATGTAACTCGTGGCTTCGTCTTTCTTTCTCTCTTTTCTTCGCGTTTGTCTCTTTTGCTCTCTTTCTCTCCACCCTAGCACTCGCTCCCTTTTTCTCTTCGGGTCTCCATCGGGTCCTCGCACTTTCTCGTTCGAAGCGCGCGGCCAGCACGCGGGGTCCGCGTATAGCAGATCGACGAAGCTGTAAAGCCGTAGTACCGGAATCACCCGGAAGCTAACGGGGGAAACGCGATGATTCTGCGAGACCGTCTAGCTAGTGTCGTCGGCGACGTCGGTGTGCGGCGCGGCCGGTCGACATCAGTGAATCCGCACATCGCGATGACATCGGGTTATACGCACGCGTGTGGAATCTCATCTCAACTTGCACCGGATGGAATTTTCGATCGACGTTCTCGTAGCAACAAACACACGACGATGGATTTTTAATCTTCGGGCATCCTCTTCCTTGATCATATCGATCTTTTGCATTCGATGCGGCATTTTTTTTTCTCCATTGGGATGATTTCTTGTCGATTGAAGGAATCGCCGTCGAGTTTAGCGGGGTTGGATGGAGAAACACCTGCGCGTACTCCGATGTTTTATAAGAACTATGTATTTACAATGGATCACTGATATTTTTATACGAATAGATCGTCTATACCCAGTCCACAGTATTAAATCCCTTTGGCTTTTTTTAGTATGGTTCATTACCACCCAAAATTTAAGTTCTACTAATTTCACACTTAGAACGATTCCTCGAATGCCGTTGCAGCGGTCGTTGTCGCGCATTTAGCCATTACCTTATTCACGGCCGGGACCCTCGAGCGTAGCATGCATTCTTCGGCCCACAAGAGCGTCTGCAGCGCTCAGTCATTCGGTCGCCGGTCGGTTATTTGCCGTTTTTCGCTTACTCACTCGCATAAACGTCCAACTGGTGGCCACGATATAGCATATATTAGGGTGGTTCTTATTTGGGTCATTTTTGAATTTTAATTCCGTCGAGGTCTCAATCGATTCGAAAAAAGAACAAAAAACAAATATTAGCCGAAATTAGGCTTTTAAGCTTTGTAGTCAAACTTTAACTACGCGCTGATTCGAGGTAAAGTTTCTCGATCAAAATATGTGAAAAATTTCTATGCTCCGGGAACTATATTGGTGGGGCGATTAATTATTCCTGGAAAAATTCAATACCATATGGGATCAACGGGTATGAACCCTACTTTGAGTGCAAAACAATATACATACATGGGTCATTTCATGCCACTTTTTGGTTATTTCTCTGACGATGATCATGCAATTAAATCAAATAATTTTGAAATAACTCGAATTTTGAAGGGTCCCAGGACCGTACATTGATTGTGGTTGTTGGAGAAGGTTATGTAGGCTGTTTTACCTCAATTTTAGGGGGGAGGGGGGCCGTAGATATTCTAGTTATTTCAAAATTATTTAAATAAATTGGTTTATAATTACCCGAGAAACTATATAAACATAGCATAAGATAACCCATATCTGGATATTTTGTTCGAGAAAGTATGGCTCATACCCGTTAATTTCATATGCTATTGGATTTTTCCAGAAATAATTAGTCGACCCGCCAATAGAATTACCGCAAATAGAAAAATTGCCCGTAAATAAAACGGGAAATTTCACTTCGAATTAGTCTGTAACAAGAATCAGACTAGAAAGATCAAATTACGATTAACATTTTCGTTCTTTTTTTTTAATCGATTGAGACCTGGTCACAATAAAAATTCATAAATGACGGAAAAAAGAACCACCCTGATATATATGACGTTCCGAGAGCGAACTTGGACGTATGCGGTATGTAGTGTGTAGTTCGCGCGGGTACCGACGAGATGAAAGAAGGCAGAAACGCGCGTGTGTATGCGTGACTAAGAGAAGCGCTGTTGCGGGTCAATGCCTCCCCTGTCCTCAGCAGGAGGAACCTTCTCCAGCAACGGCGACGACGACGAAGACGACGACGACGACGAGGCTGCTTCGTCCTGCGCGACGCGTCGTGTCCACGACGATAAGTCGGAAAGAGACCGGGATCAGCGCACGCGGTCCCCCCCCTCAACCGACAATCAGCCACGCACGCCCAGTGTTTACGCGTGCATAAGTAGTACGATCCGTAATTTCGCATACGTACGCAACACGCGTGCGTATCGTAAGTGAATGTGTACGATCTCCGCCGAGAACCCGAGAAATCGTCTCTCCCAGCTGCGTATCACCGGCTGGTGCATGCACGCATCGCCGGAAGGTCAAACCACTTTGCCAAGATACGTAATTGGTGGTTAAGGTGTCCCAGATAGGACGACGTGCCTCTTCCACCATCGATTCTATACTGACTCAATTGATCCTGATATTTTCATCGCAATTTGTTGGTTTTGTTTGGTGACAAATGAAATAAAAAATTGTTTGAATAATTTATTAAAAGAATGTGGTTGAACGATTTTAATGCGAGTCGATGGGATTTAATTGCATGTTTCGGATGAAATGGGGAAAATCGAGTTATGGGGATTGAGAGAGAATGTGCATCGACTGAATGTGCGTTTCGAATAATTATTTACTCGTTTTGCGGTTGCAGGTGATTAATTCAAATTTTCTTCTTCTGCTATCAATTTTATGCTGACTGAATTGATCCCGATATTTTCATTAGAATTCGTTGGATTTGTTTAGAGAGAAATAAAATACATTTTTTCGAACAATTGATCAAATAAATCGTGTTTAACGGTTCTTATACGAATATGTGACATTTTATCAAACGTTCCGGATAGAATGGCGAGACTAAAATTTTGGCGATGAGAGAAGACGCGCATCGACCGAATATGTGTTTCGCAAAATGATTTTCTTGTTGTGCGGTTGGAATTAATTAATTCAAGTTTGCTTCGAGGAGAGCGAAAGAAAGAAAAAACATAGCATCCCCCTCATAAATTCCCACCTAACGGCTGCGTTTAATAGCCGACGTTCATCACCTTTTTTTCAACTCCATCATAACCTCGAAATGAGGAACACATTTTTCTCGAAAACGGCTCATGGGACATCAATAAAGATTGCAGACCGTATTCGTGCTACAATTCTTCATCGATCGTCAAAAATTCCTTGAATTTAATTGACTAATCTCAAAGATAATCATTTTTTAATCATCGAAGTAGAGCCACAAAAGTTTCAACGACTTATGCGAACTTGAGAGCGCTAGGAATTTTTTAAAAATCAAACACCAATTGCAGAATAGCCGATGAAAATAGTTCGTGAATCGCTTGTAGGACGTAGAATTTTTCTTTACCACGATTGCTTAGATGCACTCGAAGGAATCGCGTCACGATTCTCGTAAATGCGGCAGCAGCAGCATCAGTATCCGAGCCGCGAGAACAACAGAGTCGAAGGGTGATCGACGCGTCGATTACGCGTATCGCGAACGAAGGAAAGAAACGTTTGAAAGAAAAACCGCGGTGGGGTTGTTGCAATTGTAGTACCGTTTGAAAATCCCACGAAGTGAAGAATTCCCCTCAACGCACTTCCTCGACTCTGCACCGCCTATATATGAGGCGTTCCAGCGAAAACCCGTGGCTTCGAACAGTTGACTGAAAATGTTGGTCCTACGATTTTTCACATCAATATACGTAGAAATTAAAGAGACCCGTATTTCAGGGTTTTTATTTTTAGCGCTTGTCATTGAGATACAGTGGAATAAAGTTTTCCAATTATTGACGAGGTTTTTTTGCTCTGTATATCTGGAAGCCCTCACGCAACGGAAACGCATCAAACCTTTTCTCATCGCGCATATCACTAATTATCTGTTCATTCTATTTGTTTATTTATCAAGTTATTTATGTACTTTTTTCTTTCGTGTTGCAGCGAATCGGAGATGGCACCGAACGCGGAAGAGGAGCTGCTAGCAGTGAAGCCTTGGGGCCCTCAGCCGGAAAAGGTAAGAACACGTTTGGCCAGGAAGCCCCCCAAGCTCGACCAGTCACCGAGCCGGTTAATTAATTCTATCGTAATTTCCGAGGATTATTCGCCAGACGTTTGATGAAGCTACGTGCGTGTGCTCGCGGCCACAGTTTACACCGCAATCACCCCCGCCCCATTCCGAGCGGCCATTATTATTTCACCGGTGCTGGTACATAGTATTTTAATTTGGTCCGTTGAGGAATTATGGGTGCGTATCGGAACTCCGAATATTCAAGATAGCAACCAATCTTCACAAGTCTTGTAACGGACCAAAAATTTTTTATCGGGATTTCGATGTTAATAGGTTTGAAATGTCCCACAACATTGAGAAATAACATTGGGAGAAAATGCCCGGATGTATCTGTGTGTGTATGTAACGACCCTAGAATTGCCGCATTATCTGTAATTTTTGCAATAACGCGTACGTATTCACGTTTACATACGACGCGTTTATAGACGTTTTTTGGATTCGTATCTTTTAGAACATTATCGTTCGGAACCATGACAATTTGGGACATTTATTTTCGGAGCATTTTTGACTTGTCGGAACATTGAATATTCGAAACTTCGATCCGCACCCGGGATTATCAACTTGATTTTCTAAACCCGACTGGGTTTTGTGCCACTCGACGTTACACTGTATAGCCATTTCATGCGAAACTCGTTACACATAGAGCAAAAAAGTCTTCACATACGCCCCGGAAGCGAGTCGCCGCGCGCCGCGCCAGAGAATATTTCTCTTGTTGATGACATTTCGTGCGAAACAAGCTTTGCCGACACTGATGCAAACCATCGTACGCGAGAGAGCGAGAGTAAGGAGGAGAAGGAGTCGTTGTAATGAACGTGTATTACCTCAATACCATGCACTCATACGGTTCGCGGAAAGAAATAACTATGTGGAATATGACACACGAATGAGGAACATCGTGATTTTCGTCGAACGTGCGAACTTTGCATGTAACTAGAGAAAATACACATTTCACCATCTAGTGTCATTAAAATCATAGGATTTGACGAAGTCTCTCTTTCTCGAGTTTACCATGGATGTAGTTTTTATGCCAAGCTAAGATCGTCTAAACGACGAGAGGACGTTTCGTGACTTTCGAATATACATTATTCGCTTGTTTGGTGCACAATGGGTTCCATTTTTATTTCATTCGCGGAAATATTGACCTACAGTACTGGTTCCAGCTATATTTGTATAACAGAACCACATTTTGATTAACGTAATGCATTTGTGAATTCGCGAGAAATGGCGGTTTTCTCGATGAGCAATCCATGAGATGATAGTTTGTTTTTGGTTTTGTAACGTTCTCATGTCGTACCTTGAGAGAAACCCATAGGCTTCTGAAGGGTAACAGGTTTGCTTCGAAATAATATTTATTTGATTAATGAGAGGTTATTTTTATTTTTAATATTGCAGCATTAGAACACTATAAAATGCAAAAAAAAAAAATTATTCTCATTAGATCTTGAAAATTATGAATATATAAGAAAAATATGATTCTGCTTCTATTCTATGTATAATAATTGCCCGGCGAGAATGATTTATATTAGTAATTTTCATCCAGAAGCAATCTGTAGAAGAATCCGCGTGAGCTTTTAAGGGCAAGTATTTGGTCTTTAAATCAAAAAGCCCCTTACAAAATAATAAATATAATTGAAATGTGGAGTAAACCAACAAAGTAATTTTCGTTGTAGCTAAAGAGGCGCATCTCTCCATTGACGAGTGGATTTCCATGCTGGTTACAGGAAGTTTCACATTAGCATTTGCGTTCATTTGACTATCAGCGTTTAGAGGTGCGGTGGGAGCGAGGAGTACACGCGATACGTGCGTTACACGTGACCCTTTTTTTCTTATCACCGAGCTCGCTGTACAGTGTGGGAACCCGACAACGACGACAACGAAGTCAGAAGTCCATTCGCCATTTTTCCCATCTCGGAAATCCGGTTGCCAACTGCTATATCGGGGAAAAACGCATACTGAAACGATTCCTGACCCTCCCCAGGCGTTTGTTCCGTGCCGTACGGTTTTGTTCGACTGTTGAAAGCCATGTTTTTCACGTATTACCTTTAACGATCGCGACAAATAGCCACCACGTTGCCACGAATAAACGCGAAGAGATTAACGTGATTAATTTCGTCGGCTGTAGGGATGGCGGTCGGATATAAATTCGCCGTGCGATGTCGAGACTGTACAACCTGCATGCAACATAGCACAAGAGCGCATCAATAAAACGCTTCTCGGTTCGTACAAACTAATCCTTCGTCACTGTATCAACGCATTTCCCACGTGATTACAGTAATCACGAACGAAACTTTCTTGCTGTTCGTAATGATTAAATAATTTTCACTTAACCACCATGAACATTTTTTTTGTTCTTGCTTTATGTCTTCTTCCTTCTCGTGAAATGCGTATCTACATCACGCTTTGAAATATCTTTACAAGGGTTGATTGAATTTATGTAGATAGTATTTAAAAATGATTTCGGGCTGGAAAATAGCTTAGAAAAATTGTTTAATTATTTTACCGATATCTGGAAAATCTCAGAAAGCACTTGAGGTGCCCTTCAATTCAACTATATTAAACTCGCAGTCATTGAACTAGATTTTTGCCTCGACTATAAAAATGGAGATCAACCAATACTCAATTCAACCACATTTTGGTACTTGCAGTAAGTTTGATTCTTTGAAATAAAATATCGAACTAAAAATAGAATCAATAGGAAGCCAACACCTCCCTTGATATATTTCAAAATGGAATAATTATACCCGAACACAATTGATTCAGATCACTCATTCACCTTGCAAACTGATTATTCCATCATTTTTAGATTCATTTTTGCAATTTTTTTCAAAGCACTTCCCGTATCCTTCAATTCAATTATAAAAAAAACTCGTAGTCGTTGGATTCAATTTTTATTCTCGGCTGTAAAAATTAAATTGAACGAACACTCAAAATTGTCATCAACATTTCAGTAATTTCGGAAGTTCCGGTCTTTTAAAAAATAAAAATTGAGCTATATACCCAACGAAATGGAAGAAATCGCGCCCTCAATATATTTAAAAACCTGAAAATACTCCGGAACAATTGATTAGGCCAATCGTTCATTTTACAAATTGATCATTTTATTATTTAATCATTAATTATTGGTTCAATATTTCATTTTAGGGTAAATTTTCTCTATTTTTTTTTATCATTTCCGTCACAGAAACTTGACAAATGTCGAAACTTAACAAATTGCGTAGCGAGTTGTGGTTTTCCTATGGACGATGTTTAATGTCGCCGTACGCCGATCCGGTTTACATGGTGGTACACGACGTTTTGTCGACGGTTCATCAATGGTTATAGCTGTGGTCCTTCCTCTCTTTCCTCCTCCCCTTCCCCCGAGGCAGACCGACCCCGAGGTAGAAGTACAGACGGTAGGTACTTCCGGTTTGCGGCCTGAGGCTCGAGATGGAAGGTACAGTCGCTCGCCTGTGGTCGTCGTCCTCGTCTTCGTCGTCGTGACATGAGCTCTCTCGGGTGCGAGAATAGCGACCGCAAATGAGAGGCTCTGAGCGATTCTCGATACCCGACTAACCACAAGTTTCCCCACTTAAATCGTTTCGTTTTTCTTTTATTTTTCTTCATACAACTCCATAAAGAAGGCAAGACCGACCGACTTCCGGCGACAGCGTGAAATTGGCGAGCAGACACACAACAAAGTTCACGATGCCCATATTATTATAATGCTTTGCGTAGACTTTTCTCCGCTCCTTATCCTCGATAGCCTCGTTTTCGCCTTTTATTCCATTGTCTTGCGGCATCGAGTTGCGATTTCGTTGTTTTATTTTCAAGTTCTGTACTTGTAATCTCAATCCGATTGTAGCAATTTTTTATCGCGAGAAAAGAAAATGCGGATCGAACGCGCGTAACTGTCGAATTCGAGATGTACATTCGACAAACGCGCATGCTCGAAAAGCTTGAAATTGTCATTGGCTGTGGCTTTTAGCCGTCAGTGTGAACGCCGGTCGCGCAGCCAATCGTACAACCGAGTTTCTCGCACACGCGCTGCGCGGGACTTTTGACATTTAGGACCCGCGTAACGTTGAAAACTTTCCGAAACCATAGAACTCGGTAAAAATTGCGTTTTCGGTGGATAGTGCAGCATTGTTCCTTGCGTAATCGGCAAACACGCGTCCTGATGCTCTGCTTTCGACCGAAAACGTTCGAGATTCCGCGTATTTTTGTTTCGAAAATTATTACGCTATCTCCCTCTCGTGCATGCGTCACGTGTTACGGGATTCACCTGCCCTTACGATTAGGATACACTTACAAACAATTGATTTTCTTTTTCTCGTTCATCTTCGGTCTCGAGAGGTTATTTATTGCGTCAGTTATTATACCATCGGGGCATACTCGTACAAACAGCGAACAACGCGTAGCGCCAGTGCAAGAGCGCGGAATTACGCGGCCTTAATGGTTTTGTAATCATCCGTGAGGCTCACTCGCTCGCTTTTTCCGTATCCACCTCCCTTCGCGTATTTACCGTGTCCACAACGTACCTCGCGATCGTTCTGCACGCGATACAAACACCATATTAAAACCCGCGAATTGTTTCTTTTTTTTTTTTACCGTTCCATAGCTCATTACACCGACGCACATTCTTGAATTTACGATTTGAGAAAAGGATTTCAGCGCAGAAAAATCGAGGGATATGAACCGGAGATTAAACTGTAATAATGCTCACGCGATAATTTTACGATAATAACGGTTTTGAGATTATGCGAAATTATAGGGTAGCTTGTGATGGATTGTTCAACGGAAAACGGATTATATAGATGCATTTCAATTTGGAAGTCATTCAATTTCGTGATTCGTTAATGCACGAATATCGTTAAATCGAATTTCTAACTTGTTGTTTCGAAAAAATAATTGTATGATTGAGAATTAATTTTATTCGATATCATTTTTTATCTTTCAACGAACATTGAACCGTCATTTAAGCGTTGAACGCTCTTGAATTGATACATTTTTCAAAACATCTCGTGTTTTGAAATTTAATTTTTTTATTGGAATTATGCAAAAGATGAGGACAAGTCAAGTTACTGAATGTCCGTATTTAGCGTCGCTGTATGATTACGCATGTGTAGCACTCAAATGCTCGTCACTCTTTACTTGCTGAAGATAAATGCTCATTCCGTTTTACCGTTCGTTTTAACCACATGTTCTTGTTGGTTTCCCCCCCGCAGGAAAGACTTCGGCCTCCGACTTACAACGCGGAGGACTACGCGAATGCTTTGCGAAGATGGGGACGCCGTCCCGTCGTAACGTCACAAGACTCACATGGGACTCTGCCATCGACGACGAGTTCGAGTTCTGGTTACGCCTCGGCAAGCGGGGAAATGACACTGCGACAGTTCACGTCCGTCAGTGAACTCCTCAATAAGCTACGAGCTGATCTCAGACTTGCTTTTCCCAGGTAAAATTTACCGTTTATTTTCATTTTTTTTCTCTACATTTTCAACGCGTAAGTCACTGTGTACATTGATCGTTCATTGGCAACTTTAATATTGTTTCTACGTCTGAACGCAAATAAATTAACCAACCAGGCGTGAAAATATTTTTATTTGCGTTATTTCTCTGAATTTACTTTTTGATTTGTATTGAAAAATCATGGATTTGAATCCAATAATAGACGTTCATTGGAGTAGCTATAATCAAAATCATGCTAAACTCTGATTGTGAGGGAATGATGAATTGCAGCAGATTTTTTGTACCGGTTATACTTATACCGTCCTTCCGTCAATACGCCGATGGTGAACAGAATTTTTTTTCAAATTCAACTGAACTCAATTTAATATTAATGAATTGTAGATTCAACTTGATAGCGGCACCTTATATTGGAACCAAAACGATTTCTCTCAACGTATTCCACGTTTTTACATCATTGCTAAACATCTCTGATGGTGAACAAAAAGAATATTTTTTAACGAATACGGTATTATATAAATATATTTCTCTTATAGATAATTAACGTTAAATTTTTCTAATCAATGACATTCGCAGATACACAATATCGAGACAATCTACAATAGTTATATATTCTCATTTTCCGGAGAATGAATATATCTAATAAAACCGGGTCTCTAGGAAATAATTAGAATGCTCAAACATGTAATAACAGGGCGGAATTTGCGTTGAACGAGCGGAAGTAAAGTGCGAGTGAGAATTGTTTTACAAATTATCGTTGATGCGCTACGGATAATTAAATCGGTAATGCGATTCGTCAATTAACGTGGCTCTTGTTAATCGTATGCAACGATAAAACTCGCTACTGGAACTAACCAGCGTTATAATGTGCGTAAGCACGTGTACGGAAGCTGTCGATATAATAATCGCATCGTCCATAAAGAATGTAAAAAAAAAATGGTAGCAGCAGCACAGTTATACATTCTCTAATTGTGTAGGTTGTTAACTTTTTTCGATCGTTTTTCGTTCCTTTTTTTCGTTCTAAACGTTCGGATATCGCGTATGAATATCCGATAGGGTTTCTGCACGCCCGCCCGGAGCGTTTTGTTCTGGGATGCATGCGTTTTGAAACGTTTAGCGAGGAATCCAGCTTGGCATGAGTTCCTCTCACCATCTCCAGATACGTCAGATGTGTAATAGACGCGTGAACAAAGTTTTCCAGAGCCGACGGGTACCTCGACATCGTCAGCTTCGTTATTGAAGATAAAGAAACGAGGTTTATCGTCGCGGTATTTCGTTCGTACAAAACGCTCGTAATTTTCTCGTTTCACGTCGCTGAATCAGCGATGAATCGAAGCTTTACAGTCCAGCAAACCCGTTGCTGACAACGTTGACTATACGAACACGGAGCGTCACTGCTGGCCCACATAATGTACTAATAAGCTGTTGTCGCTGCGTACCGTATCAATGCCCCGCTCTGCGCCCACCGACGCGGACAGTTTTGCGCGAATGTCAATGGAAAATGCGCGAACACAGTGGCTTCATTTGACGACCGTACACTGGGGCTGGATATAATATTTTTTTTAAACTTTCTCAAGTAAAGAAAAATATTTTGAGTGTGTGAAGAATATATCTGCGGTTTGGTTGCAAGACCGAATGAGTTCATAAAAAGAGTTTTCGCGAAATAACGATTGCAGCGGAAAAATCGATTTGTAAATAATAATTATGAGATGAGACTCAGTTTTTGGTACTATTCGAGGTAGCACGCAGTAAAATTTGAATAGTCGGTAACTTGTGGACAAAAAAAACGCTGTTGGTTTTATTCGGGTTCGCCTACAAATCATGGGCTTATCTGATTTTGCGTACCGATGCGAGACAATGAGTAATCGATTTACATTGTCGAATAACGGAATTTAATTATGCCGATAGAAAGACTTCGGGAAACCGCACAAAAAAATATAACACGAGTCTTGTTTTTTTTTTAAACTATGAAATAGTGGGCTTATTCGGTTTCGTCACAGAAGAGCAGATATATAGTTTTAATGTGGAATTGGGCATGCATATTCTGTGTACAGACTGTATAACTTCCATAGGAAATTCGTACACAATGAATCGAACGGTATTTAACTTTCATATTCTGATATTGTAACCCCTATGCCGACTACATAGTATGTATAAATAGTATATGGACGACATACGGGTTATACATAAGTTGTACGTAGATGACAAAGATTGTATATAAATGTATATAGATGGCATATAAATAATCTAAATTCTACATATAAACTGAATATGTATTTCATATTTATTTAATAGATTTTTTTTTTCACTCAGAACATTTTCAGAAAATTTAAACAAAAATCTCCAGTAGGATAATCAGAGACTCCGTCGTAATTTCGATCAGATCTCTGTTGCTTCCATTCCCGTTCATTTTAATTTTACACCTAGATAATTTTTTTCATTTTTATTTTTCCTTCATCAACATTTTTTTGTTTCCATCGAAACGCTTGTGAAGATTGTAGAAACTCGTCAGGGCTAAAAGTCGGTCGAGGTACGTTTCAATTTTCTTCCGATCAATCAAACCGCTATCCGATCGGCGAGCGACTTACAACCGTCGTTGAATGTCCATTGCTCGAACAAGATGATTCTCGATAATCAGCTAACTGTACGTACCGTGTAATCTGGTACTGTGCAACCAATTTCGAACCGAACGACGTCGTAATACTATCGAGGTGAATAGTGCGGTGATGATAAATATATATACGGGCCATTCCATCCCTAATCACCAGATTAAAATCACCGTTCTATGCCCCGATGTGATCGATAATTTTTTTTTAGTGTCTTTTGGATCCTAGGACCTCATTAAGTTTAACTTTTTATTTTTTGCGTTCCCCTTCTCCTCACCTAAATTTATAAACGTAATTTTATGAAAAAAGTTCTTCAACTTCAATAAAGCATCTAGGAAAAAAATTGTATTCAATTGAAAAATGACACAATAGCAGTTACTCTTGATAAAAAAATAAGGCGGGGTGAGGGGAATGTTGGATCCAGAAAATCTAAAAAAAAAAAATAGCGAGGCTAATCCAAAAGATACAAAAAAATCATCGACCACATCGGGGGATAGAAGGATTTCAATCCGGTAATTTAGAACGGAATGCCCCATACATAGACGTATCCATGTATTCACGCGAGCAGCTTCGCTCTATTAGTTGCGTGATTGAAGAGGCCCCAAGACACTCCTCTCGCCTCATCTATTCGTTGGATCTAGGTTTACGCTAAAATCACGCATCGGTTACTCCGTCTCAACTCGTCCTCGATTCGTAAACTTCGACTGTTTTCTCAGTCGTCAGTTACATCGGCGTACCGCGCTACGAAGCAATTTTGAAACATCGTATACATTCGACGCCGGAATCGACGTGAAGAGAAGTGCTCGTTCGGTATGCAGCGTGCACATAGCGAACTGTATTCATGCTTCACAGGTAGCGAGCGCAACAAGAAGAAGCGCTCTATAGTCCGTCTACCGCATAACAAACGGCGCGATATAATGCACCGATATATACCCAGCGCCCTTTGCACCGGCCGGATAGAAGAAACGACTACGAAAACCGTGACCGATCGTCTTCCACGAGAAGCCACTCACTACCGAATACGATGTACGCTTTGTTTCGATTTAAGTTGTCTTCGTTCGGTATCTCGCATGATTTTGATCTTCCGTTGACATACTCAGTCATTTTCGACCCGAACGAATTTTCGTACACTACTCACTTTTTTTTTAAATCCGCAGTTTTTAATAATCGCGTCTATCGCATGCGCCACAACGTCGATCGACGCGCACAGCCACAGCAGGGGATCTTGTTCCAAATATCGAGATTTCCATAACCGAGACTGCACTGCATGCGCCCACGGCTCCGCTTTACAATGCATTTTCGAAACTCGATGAAATGGTTTGAAAAAAAAATAAGAAAAAAAAATGATTGCCGTGAATAAAACAGCGAGAGTCGGAGATTGCGCATATAATACGTCTTGGCAAGAAACAGTCTGAAACGCCAAACGATCGTTTCTCGTTCAACAATGAAATGCAATTAGTAATTAGCTTCTGGCTTCCCCGTTGTTCAATTATTATCTCAATCGCTGCTGTGTTACAGGTTTTAATTTTTTTCCCTCTTTTATTTTCTCCCATAGATGCGTTGCATCTACTGTATGCATATCGCTGCGTCGGCGCCGGGACAATTCAACCAGTTTAATATTTTTATCCGTTGGCATCGGTGAGAAGCGTTTGAACGCACAAACGGCCGAGTCGTTATTGCTTTTGTAAAGAAAAAGTTGCGCTGGCGTACGAGCGTTGAATCCTTTCGATATTCGTCGCCACGAAACAACGTCGCAGCTGTATGGAGCACGTACGATGTTTGCGTACGTGATCTCTCTTTCGTCGTTGTTTCGGCATGAATAGCGTTCGGGTACGCGCCACGGAGAAGCAGTTTGCATAATACCGGCCACGAGCATCATAACGCATCGGTGCACGATTGTTGTTGCGGAACCGCAACATTCTTACGCCTCGTACGCTATGCATTTTATGACGCAGCCGGGAATACTCTTCATTTTTACTCTCATCGGTCGTTTTGCTAGCTTATAGGAAAAAATCCAGAATCTAGCTTTCAATTAGTACTTTTAATGAAAACTATAACGAACACAGTAGCAAAAATCGTTTATAAAATATCGATAAATAACTCATTTGCGAAAGCAAGCAACTTTGTCAAGGTGAAACATCTCTAAGTGCTTATCACAAAAATACTTTATAGAACCCTATCGTGTGCGTGGCCAACACGCTTTTGGTCGTTTTTTTTTTGCCATTAAAAATTCATTACAGTTCCATCGAGATGTCTGAGAATTGACCACCGTCTCCGCTTCGTTATTCTCGCCTACGCAGCGTTATATGCATGAAAAATAGAATGACGACTCGTGAATATAAATTCGATATCGGGGTCCCCGCCGTAGAATCGCCGGGGTGCATATACGATGATAAAACGCCCGATAAAATTTCGTATTAACTGTCTCGGTTATTGCCTCGAATCAATTTATTATCCCGTTTCGAACTCGTTCGACGAGGTTCGTATACGCATGTGCATCCAGCCGGTTCTATACGTTCGACCATACGGTATATCGACGATACAATATTATTTTTTCGCTCCCGCGCGGAAGTATGCGTTCCCGACGCGATAGCTCCCGGGAACGTCTGTCCCGGGGATCTCGTGGTCACGTACACCCGCGAGCCCTTCGTCACGGGCTGTTATGTGTACCTATAATATAAAACTAAATCCGAAAAGAGTCATCGATTATAATTTTTTTTTGTATTTGCTTTTTTTTTCTTCCTCCCTTTCACTCGTCGGCTCGTCTTAATCTTACGAAATTCTCAGTCGACGAAACCGGTTGGTCCGGGTTTTGGCTAGTCAGCGCGATTCAATGGCGCTATCGAAGCCATCGATAAGACAAAAAGTTCACTGTAAGATGAGAATCGAGTAAGATAGAAAGAAAAAGACAGAGGAGAGAGAAAAAGTGGGTTCTATACTTTCCTTCAATTTTCTTGTCATCGCCAGCGTGTGGGGTAACTGGTTTGTCGTAATAAAGTCATTATCCATCGACGGTTCGATCTCCACGAAAATGTGTCGATTGAGTTCATTGGAACGCGATCGTGAATTCGAAAAAAAAACATTCGACCCATTTGTTTCTTGCGTTCTTCAAGGACTACAAACCATTCGACTCGAATACGATGACTCTTTTTTATTTTGTTTTTTCTCGCTTTGCGCACTGTTCGCTTGTCGTAACGGCACTTATATCCGGGTACCGTTTGAATTCTGCTCTGCTGCTTTACTTCTGGATCCTTGAAATTAGTGGACAGTTTGCGCAATCGATTTTCTTGTCAATGAAATAAACGAGAATCATTTTTGTTGGAAAGTCATTGCCAATTATTATTATTATTATTTTTATTATTATTATTTTTGTTATTATTGTTATTATTGTTATTATTATTATTATTATTATTATTATTATTATTATTATTATTATTATTATTATTATTATTATTATTATTATTATTATTATTATTATTTTCTTCTTTTCTTGTAACAAAGAAATATAATGAATACGACGATCGCGTGGAAAGATCTTGATCGTATGAAATGCACGTCAATGGGAAATATCTGTTGAGAAGCAAACGGACGACAACTCACAGGTGCCGTTATAAGAATGCTGCTTGCTGTTGCTGCTGGTGATGCACTTAACAACGCAATTAAATGCCGCGTGACGTTACGCCACACTGACGAACCAACGTGGGACCTGAGCTTAACGTATACCCCATACCGATATCATGCGATAGCGATAGCATAGGAAGCAAAAAATCTTTTCGGAATATAACGTGTAAATCGTTCGAAACGACGTAGAATGCGACGTCGACGATAAATTTGGTTCAATGATAATAAGCTATTTCAATTTTATGAAAAAATCTTCGATAAAATATCTGCCCTATATATATTTTCTTTCAGATATTCTTGCACGTACAATATGAACATTTATGTATGAAATTTGCTTTCACATGTGACAAAATAATTAGTTTAATTTAAACGAATTTTTTTGTTTTTCCAGAAGCTGTGATATAATGGACATATATATATTTTTATTTTGATTATTCCGTCGAATTATTTGGATAATTGATAACTATAAAGTGCTAATTTTTTTTTCGTCTTTCGCACTATCGTTTCAGCTTCGTGCAAGAATTCGCTTCGGCACCGGCTGACGGGATAACGTTGCTACTCGAGACTTTGCGCGGTGTCCAGTTGATTCAAAGCAGTCCGCCTTCGGGCCAGGGTGGTCCGAGAATCGGCACGAGAAGAGCCGCACTGGACGAGCTCGGTTGCGTCGAGTGTTTGGCCGCGTGCGGCGAGAGATGCCCCGATGCACCGAGACTTTTGTCACAAGCACAACCGGGACTTTTGGCCCTCGCGGTTTGTCTGACCAGCAGTTTGAACCGGTCCAGAGTTCTGGCGCTACAGGTACGAAGATATATATATAAATATTAGCTTTCACACGTGAATTCGTTCGCGTAAATTTCGGATATAAATCGGCGACCGATCGATGGTCTCCCCTCGTCTTCCCCCCAAATCTTTTTAAACGCCTGCAAACTTTTAAGGCGAGACGCGTCGAAGACATACCCAACAGACATATCACGTTTAAATTTCCGTTCCTGGCCCACCCGCTTATGCAGAAAAATTTACGTGACACAAACATAAATTCAATCGGAATTTGTTCCCATTTTCAACGGATAACGTGTTTTGTTAATTCGTGAGATAGAGATTTTATTTCGTTCCATCGTCACCAAATGCGCACAAAAAGTTGTGTCGGTCATGGCGAATCAAAATTTTCGATTTTGTGAATGGCTCATAAGCTACCCTTGTGGGGCCTTTGCATATATATTTATGTGTACCGAAAGAAAAAATTGCAAACGAAGAAAGGTTATCCTAGCATGGAAAGCCTAGGAAATGAGTGTGAGTATTGTTTCTAATACGACTCCTGGTTCCGAGGAAAATAAATCACGACGTTATCATTAACGTTAGCTCGAAAAATTTCCAAAACGGAAGATACTCACCGAACAGAGATTTGTACACTGGTCTCTCTATCGATATTATATATGCACTATTCTGCCAAATAATAATACCAGTTGTACCGGGTGATCTGAATCTTCGAACAAACAAAAATTATGCCATTCAAAAGATCTCATCAAATGAGGTATCTAAGTTATTTTCCCAAAATACAAAGTGCGCCAATAGCGAAGTAATTGAACCAGTTGATACGCAGCTATTTTAACGTTGACCTCAACGTCAAGTTAAACTTGAAAATCATCGTCTGCAGGCAAATTTTGACAACCGCGGTCTTCTCCGGTCAGTTGATACGCAGCTATATTACGATTGATCTGCACGTAGTCTCGGGCCAAAATCCCCGGCAAGGAATTTAAAAATTGAAGTTTCATAAGAAACTATTATAATGCAGCGTGACGAAAGTTTTTTCCGCGATAAAAAGAAGCATATGTGTCAAACCAGCATGGGGCATCTTAGAACCAAGTTTCATTCAAATCCGTTCAGTCGTTCAGGCGTGATTAAGGGACGAACATCCAAACTTTTATATTTATATGCTAAAAACAATAAAATCAGATAAGATACGATACGATATATGTGCAGTCGCGCGCACATCCACCTCGCGCTAAAGTCCTTTCCCGCTTGCTGTCAACACTCGGGAATTCGAGGCACGCGTTTTCCGTTATTTTGGAATTACGAGGAATGGTACTCGCAGAAGTCGAGTCACGAATGCAACGTTTGCGACGAGGCATCCGTTTCTTTAATTCATTTATTATTTCATTTCCGGATAGCGGTTTGGGTTTTCTACGCATTTTCACTTATAATAGATACGTATACATAAAAAATTATAATGAGTGTGATAATTCAATAATATAATAACAAAAAATAGTATTATTGATTGACGATAATAATGATAATGATAATAATAATATGAATAAAATTATAATATTAGGTACTTATAATTTAATTATATTATTACAATTTTTTAAATTATTATTTTCATCATTATCCAAAATAATAATGAAAATCGAAAATTTCCCATTTATCTCTCGCGTTTCCAACATAAATGCCAAATTAAAACTATATCCTTATCAAATATTTCTCAACTTATACAATTTTATTTCTCAGTCCTAGTCTTGCAGTCATAGTTAATCGAAAACGGATTATCCAAATGCTTTTTTTTTTTACACTCGCACATACCGACGTAAGATCGTAAAACTCCCGAAGTCAGCCCAAAATTTTTCAATCCCGAAGTCTCGACTGTTCAATCGCCTCCCAAATGAATTTGAATATAATCTTTTTTTCCTCGTCTATGCACATAATAACTCGTATTCACGTGTAACCGATGACCCCATCATTTTTTTTTTCGCCTCGAGACTGGTCTCTGCAACCGGTATTCGATTCATCGCCTAGCTCAATTAATCATTTAAAATGCGTATTAGTAAACGTTGACTAGGCGTTAAATAGGTTCCGTACGGTATACACATTTTTGCAAAAGATTTATAGCTCAACCGTCTCTCGCAAACCCGTTGAAAAAAAATCGAGCAGCTAGAAATAAGCCGGACGAAGGATTCATGAAGCGCGCGAACGAGTATGCCCGTTATTTTCAAGTGCTTCTTACTCGGTAAAACCAGTTCTTATCGTTCGTTTACGATCGCGAATTTCGGTCAAGACGCTTTTCGAGTTAAGCGCGAGCATCTTGGCAAATGTTATTGATCCGCCCGGGCTCTTCATGCGTTACGGCACGTTTTCTCTTTTACCCAATTTCGATGCAACGCAAACACATACGTATTGTACGAATTGATGTAAGCACCGCGAATTTTTTGTAATTCTCGAGATGGTAAACCTGCACTGTCGTGGGGTTGCTTTTTATATATTATATATGTGGTTTGGAGGCAAACCCGGGTAAATCCATATAAAACGAGTAATCGAGACATAACGATTTTGGGTTAGTAAATCGATTTAAAAAATGATGATTATTAGGTTACTCATACCGTTTGGGCAATATTCAAGATAGCATTCGGTGAGATTCGAATAGTCTATAACTTATAGATAAAAAAAAATCGTTGGACTGATTCGGTTTTGCCCTCAAAGATCCGATTCTCACTTTCGTTAAGAAAAATTTCCAACCGTAGCTTCATTATTCAGCTTGTCACAGTCTCTTGCTCCCTCAGTCCATTCCATGTCAAGACGAGTTGTGCTCGTTCCATGCGAAGTAAATGTAAATAGAATAACTCGTATTTATAACTTGAATGCAACTTTTAATCGTAAGACATATTTTTCTTAAAACGCTGCGCTCACACTATTTTGTATGTCTCGTCGGTTTTGCCCATGAAGATCAAAATCTTTTGAAAACTACGTCTCAGAGAAACGAAAGATTTAAACTGTAGAAACTTGGCACACGAATAAAAATGAGTGATAAATGAATAATGTTCGATTTTTCTATGATTATTCCAGCTGCTCACAAAAGTCTGTCAGGCCCCGGGCGGTCACTTGGCGGTATCCGAGGCCGTATCGACCCTAAGACTGAGATACGGCGAGGGAGGAAGGTTTCGTTTCCTGGCAGGTGCGCTTCTCGCCCCGAGAGCCGCGATAGCACTCAGAGTCGCGGGGATCTCGTTCCTCAACGCTTTTCTCAAGTCAGCTCCGCGGGCTCAAGCGAGGCTGTACATTCAGGTAATATTCCAATTGTTATTTGCTTCAAAGGCTCGGACTACTGTAAAATGATAAGAAAAAAAACAAAGTCTTCTTTAAGGCGTTTTTGAAAAGTTTAAACCTTTGAGAAGATAATGCAATTTAATACGTAAAAAAAAAAAAAAACGTTCGACAAATCGAAACGGTCTCAAACACAATCGTCTAAACAAAACTGTCACTTTCCAAAAATATTCTAAAAACGAAACTGCCATTATCTTTCAGGCCGAAGCTTGCGAGGCCGGATTAGAACCGAGGATCTTGCAATCGTGGCTAACGGAGGTCGACGGCCGGGGCGAAGACGCTCTGACCGATCTTCTTCACAAGGAAGTACAAAAATGGTCGCACAACTGTGTCGACGTGGACGCTTTGCAAAAACGTCTCGCGAGGGCCGAAGAAACGTGCGCCGTTCTCGGCAATAAAGTCACCGTACTTCAGGAACAACTCGACAAATTGCACACGGAAAAAATGAACAATTACAATCTCGACGACAGAATGAACAAATCGAAATCAAAAAATTCCGCAACGTGCGAACGCAAATCCGGCCAGCAACGACAGTCGTCGAACGCCGAGGACGAGGGCATAAGTTCGTCGGAGAGATCGAGCAGCCCGGAAGACGTTGAAAGAACGGCGAGGCAGGGTGACAAAAAAATTGGTTCCATCGATAACGATCAGGAAACGACGATCGACGACGTCATAGAGGAACTTCGTATAATCGTGAAAGACGCCGAGGAAGAATTTCACGATCGCAAGGATCAAAAGAAAATAAACAATCCGAATGTTTCGAAAGAATCGCGCGTCGTTGATGATCAACGAGCCGCGAATTCGAACATCTCGATTTCACCGATTAATCGCGAAACCCAAAATATAATCGACGTGAGACACGGAACTACGAGAATCTCGATAGATCGAGAGTCCGTAAAAAATCCGGTAACTTATTTCGGTCGTGACGACGACGCAACGAGTGTAAATTCGGCGATAACGCGTAAATTAATTCCCCCATTGCCCGAAAGAGTCGGCAAAAGCACGTGCGAGGGTAGTTTGAAAATCGTCGTTAAAACTGGTAACGTGGAGGATGAGATTGTCCCGGCGATAATTTATCCCCAACCACCCAGGCGTTCGCCTCCTTGCCTGTCGACGATTCTCGCTCCCAGGGAAGGTGATTTTCTCGATCATCGAGTGATCTACAATCCCCACGACGACGACGACATCGAGGAAGAAACGCTCGGCGATGGAAGCGATTCGTTGTTGAGCGCTTCCAGATTGAAATACGTGTCGAAGAACGAATCGAGCGATGCGACGATCAATCAAACGGCTTCGGAAGTTCCGGCTATCTATTCGGTCAACAAAATTGCCGCTGAGACGAGAAAATCTCGGGTCAACTCGACGTTTCGGGATTTCGACGTTGTCGACGACAATAAGAAAGAACAAAATGACGAGCCTAATATAAAATATCTCGAAGTTTACAAACAATTCGATACCGCGAACAAATCGAACGAATGTTCGTCACCCGTGCAGAGACGAGGATCGAAATACATGAGCGAAGTGGAAAAAAGAAAAATGATGAGACGTTCGACGAGTCAAGATTTTCTCGCTTCCCGAACATCGAGCCCTCAATCCGGTAGATCGGGCAATAAAATCGAAAGTCGTATAAAAAAATTTGAGAGTCTCAACGCGTTTGAAAACGCGACGTTTCACAATTTTGGCAAACTCGAGGTGAATGAAAAATCTCGAAGCAATCCGAAAATTTCGAAAATTGGAGTTGCTAGAACGAAGATGCAAAGATCGGAATCGTTTCATCATGTGTCGCTCGGATCGAGTGATCAACGGGATTCGAGAGGGGGTAGCGACAGTGGACTCATGTACGTCACCGATTACGATCTCGAGCCTCTCGTGGCTCGTCAAAACGTTCGAGAAATTAATTCGCCGAATTTGTTGACCAAATCGTTGGACAGAATCGACGAGGGTCGGGATTCCGTCGTCGACGATGCGATTTCCCCGGGAAAACGTCGTCAAACCGAATTCGCGATGAGAAACAAGCAATCGAAAAGTTCGAAATCACGTAGCGAAGAAAAGCAAACGGGTAAAAACAAATCCGGGCTTTTGAAAACGGGAAAGAAATCATCGATGGACAAAGGTCTGAAGAACGATGAACTGTACAATGGGCTCCATGGAAATTCCAAACTGATAAGAAGCGACGAACTCTACGACGACGGTAGAAACGGACGTCAGTGGAATTTTCTCAACGAAGTCGATGGTTTTCGTAAAATAAATAATTTCATTCCCAACATGAATTCCACGACCGTCGATTCGCCGTCGCGATTGCGACAACAGTCGTTCAGTTACGAGAGAATGGGCAATAAATTTACCACCACTGATTCGGGAATATTTTTACCTTCCGGGAGATACGACGCTTTTGGATTGGGAAAGAATCGTTTTAACGCCGGTAAATATTCGGGCCATCCTCAGCCGAGTCATCAGGACAACAATATCGGGGTCAGAAGAAATTCCGCTGCTTCGCTAGTCGCTAAATGTGGCAAAGTCACTGATATAATTTCGGGCTTGTATTGATTCGTCATTGTGATTTCGTAAATTCACAACAACAAAAAACAAGAAAATGATCCACGTGCAATATTATTAGTATTAATTTGAGGCATACATTTTTCATTATTTTTTCTTTTTCGATGTAATTGCGCTATGAAAAACAACAAAAAAAATCAAAGTCTTTACACTTTGGTGAAGGAAAATGCCGCACTTTATATTTTCGTACTTATGAAATGTTCGTGTACATAACTATTGTTTTTTTCTTTCTTTATCTTATTAAATAAATATTATGTCGACGCTCGATGGGGGATCACATATTTACGTTATTTTTCGTAATTTGAAAAATAATAAGATAGATATGACAGAGTCGTCGCGACATGCTTTATTTATTACGGCGGTGCGATAATCGTTAAGCGTCCCCACGGCTGATTATATTTATCGTTCAGTTACAAATTGTAATGAATAATGTCAATAAAGATGTGTAACCATTAAATACGTCGGCTGTTAAGGTGATGCCCCACTCCCCCCGGTAAAGTCGATTTACATCGCGTGAAATTGGAAAAACACATGGCAGTAGTCTTTTCGTGAACGTCTACATGGAATCGGATAAAGCTCGGGCAATCGATGCGGAACTGATCGACGACCAGAATTTCGGTTTTTCCAAAAATCACAAAGAAAAGATTACAAATTTAAATATATCGAGGGAAAAACTGTAATCAGAAACTGCTCGTGGATCGTCAATTTGTTCGAAGTATCTACGATCAGCTTATAACGTTTTGTAATAAAGAATAATTATTTTTCCATTTTCCCAAACTTTTTTTTTCAAGCTCAAGCGATATTTAGAATCGTCGCATTCAAATACTATTCCACCCAGCTCTGCTAGTCCGCGTCCATGAAAATAATAAAATCCAAAGACTTTTCCGTAAAACACGACTTCTTGCATTTACTAGTGGACCAATCGAATTAGTACCAAATCCAAACGAGCTCTCATTTCAATATCACGTTATCTTTATCACCCTCATTCTTCTTCGATTCAAATTTCTCTTGACATATTTCTGCCAGTGAAACTTCCGCGTATTTCTTTTTCGGCAAGAATCTCTTCATAAACGGCGTTATCTGATCGGGATCGACGGCATCGAGATCGACTTCGCCCAACGCTATGCTGCTGATAATTCCGACAATAACGGTAATCGACGAACCGACGATGAAATAATACATAAAAGAAATATTGTACAAAATTCCGGGTTGTTCTCGAGGATCGATGGATGATTCCGTGGGTACGATAGTCTCGTTCAACGGATACGCGCAACCGTCGACCGTTGTGGGCAACGACGGATGTTGAAGCTTTCCATGCGCAATGTGCCATTGCGTGCCTCCGACGAGCCAGAACATGCTAACGAGAGAAACGCAACTTCCTATCATGGCACCCTTGGTTCTGACCCAAGGTACGGCCATTCCCAGTACAAAGAGACCCAGCATGGGTCCATCGACGATGCTTCTTATGCTGTGACCTATGCGAAACACGGTACCCATGTGCTCAACAACGTAGACCAACGTGCCGGCTATGCAACCGGTCACGACGACCGTTATTTTCATTATATTCGCCGCTTTCGCCTCTTTGTTCACGCTTTCCGGGATCCACGATTCGATGAAATCCTCGTAAATACTTCCGGAAACGGTGTTCAGAGCCGCGCTCATCGTCGACAGTGCGGCGCTTACCAATCCGGCTAGAAAAAGACCCGGCAAGCCCGGAATATCAGCAGCCACGTCCATGACGTAGTATGGCAATGCTTGATCGCTGCGTTCGACCACCTGTGGATAAAATGTATCTGATTGAAGAATTTTTTTTACAAGCCCCATGATCGTTGATACATTATTCGTTAGAATGTATATCGAATTAAGGTTAGACAGGATTGGGTAAAGGATAACCATAATTGTGCCGAAAATTAATGTTTTTGATGACCACATTGAATCTAAAATTTAGCCATTATTTCATGAAATAACATTCAATTCAATCGATTAACGACTATTCGTCGGAGAACAAATGTCTGTACAGTAATCTATAAATTATCTGATTCGATTCCAATCTTTCGTGCCGAATTAAACTTACACGAAGTTGTGCAAGCGATAACCATAATTTACCCTAAAATTATATACAAAATCTACTATTTCTCACCTTAGTTAGCAGCGGATCGCAGTTGTGATATTTGGCATACATGATCAGACCAGTCATTACGGAAACAAGCTTAACAACGATTTGACCGATCATTGTGATGACCATAGAACTGAAATTTTTTAAAAGTGATTTCGATATATACAGAAAAAAATCCCTTCAACAAAGCTTTTGTGCTTTCTCGTGTGTGTGTGTATTTTTTTTTTGCCAGAAAGGTGCTTACAATCTAGCGTGCTTTTCGGACGGAACTGCCAAGAATCTTTGCACCGATCCTTGACCGATTCCCACGTGGGCTACCCAATTAGCCGTAGCCCCGATGGTCATCATCCAGAAACTGTTTCGCAAAAACGGATTCGGGTCCATGCTAAAATGCCAAGCGAAACATCAACGTTATCCATTGGACGAAGATAACGAGGATAAATGAATAAACAGAATCCAGATTTTTCTGACGCCACGCGCGAGTTGGATCTACACGCTCAATTGACGGTTATTTGAATAAATATAATCTCGATAAAAACGTAGCGCCTCAATCGTGAGGATGGACGAGATAACGCTGCGTATTCTGCAAGATAAGATTGTCAGTCTCGCTGAATCGATTGTGTTTGAGACCGTGGCCCACTCAGAGTTTTTCAGGGTTCCGTAGAAATCGAGGAACCCTTATGGTTTCTGTCAGTCCGTCCGTCCGTCCGGCTTTCAGTATGACACAGTCCTCCCATTCTCTCATTTATGTATCGATTGAGATAAAATTCGCTACACGGAAGAAGAACAATGACCTTGTACACCGTTTTCGATTGACCGGTGCGATCGGGTTGAAAAAAAATTGGCAAATGGACTTTGAACATTGTTAAATCAATTGATAACAATAAAAAGTGAGATTGGAATTATTTACATGCATAAGAGATTCAAGCTGACTTGGTGTGTGGTAAAAGGGTTGAAATCGACGTTAAAATTGCAAAAATTTGTATGTCCGAGTTGCTTACTTGAAAAATTCTAGACGTTTTCCTTCGTCAGCGATTCTCCATACATTGAGGAATCCACCAGCGGATTTTATGCCCAGAAACAGAACCGCCAAGAGACCTCCACAGGTTACGCTGAACTGTATAGTGTCGGTCCATACCACCGCCTTAAGCCCACCCTAAATGTGACGATTAGGAAGTTTGTTGAAACGAAGTTTGAAGAGAGAAATTAAATATCCCATAAACCTACTCTTATTCGTATAACCGTACAGAATTTACTCACAATGCTGGTGTAAACGATGCAAACGATGCAGAGTATGGGCACGAGAGCGTGGATGCTGAAATTGGTGACTTGGGAGAAAGCGAGAGCAGGTACGAAAACGACGATTGGAATGTAGATAAATAACGAAATAATGTAGAAGAGAGACGAGAGCATCCGGACGGGTCGAGAAAATCTTATCTCAAGATATTCGAAGACACTTGGCAGTTGTAGCTTGTAGAAAACAGGGAGAAATATGTAGATCGTGATGACGCTGGCAATCAAAGCCGTGAATACGGAAGCTGCGTACTGAGATCCATATTGATAAACCTCCGAAGGTACACCGAGCAACGTTATTCCAGAAACGTGACTGAATTCATTCGAAGAAACAAAAATAATAATAATAATAATAATAATAATAATAATAATTCGTTAGCACCAAGCGACTAATCTTTGCTCGAAAAATGAAAAACTTATTGGAGAAATGATTGACCGACCTAGCGAGTAGACTCATGGCGACGGGAAAAGATCCCATTGATTTTCCTCCCAACAGATATTCCGTCGTATTGTCCTGCTTACTGAAGAATCCAAAATAAATTCCAATGCCAATACTGACGCACAACAGCATCGTAAAAAGAAGATAGTCCGCCCATCCGAATATCATTTGACCGAAGAGATCTTCGGTGGCTGTCGTTGACATCGCTGCAGTCACTCTAACCGTTGTCGAAGATTTTTGATAATTTTTTTTTCAAACTTTTCCAAAAAAATTGGGAGACCACATTAGACGCGTGCAATTCATTCGCGAGAAACACTGACAACCGTCTAAACTATCTTGTCGAAACTACCATGTGCCTCCAAACCTGTCGGGAAATCTGCTGTTTGCAGTTTTTTTCTAAATAATTTACGACCGTTTGATAAGACGATATCTGAGGTAGAAAGACCTCCGTTGATGCTACCGACGCCATTCAGATTCATCACGTTTATACGTATCGCAAACGCACAATTAAATTTATCTTGGACGGAAAATTTGCAAGGAACTTCACTAGCCGGTACAGATTATTTTTTTCGTCTCATTATTTACAAATCTTGTGATTTATTGAAAAACAATATCCGATCGTCGGTGATAAATTTCACCCGATTATTTACAATTTATGTACATATTTGACAAATTAAATACTAGTCGAAGGGTTAATACTAATTCAACCAATATTCACTGGGCTGGTGTCCCGTAGCAGCAATTACGCTTGGCCAGTCTTAAAATTAACGCTCAGCTACATTCAATAAACCGTAATTCTATAAAATTTCTAAATCTAGAGCACTCTTCGACGAGTGAATTTTCTTGATACAATTAACGATATTATGTTCACTGGTTGACGTTCGCCCCCGTTCATAGTACGTGCCGAAGCATCGTCTATCTTCGTTTAAATTATCTCCCGCTTTATACACAAATTTACACGTATTTTCTAATTATTCACAGCTTTGGACTCCAACGGGACCAATCGAGATATGATTAAAAAAATCTATCGACCTGACAAATGGTGTGTGCCAGTAGTGTTGCACTTATAATAAAGATAAATCATGGATTCTGATGAGGAATCTTAACCCCATTAGTGTATCATTGTTTTCCGCACCCTTAAAGCGTATCGTGGGGTCGAATCGACCCGAGGCTTCAATAAAATAGAAAATACCATCCTAAAAATCTGGAAAAATTCATGAACGCAGCTCAGGGTTTCTACTTTACGATAAAATTCTTAAACACGAAGTTTCCGCAATATATTCATTATAAAAATAACGATAAACAAGTGAACCGTGGGAAAACGCGGGAACTTTAAAATTTTTGCCTGGGTAAAACTCACGGAATACACTAATCGGGATAAATTGATTAGAGCAACTTTACGATTCTTATCATAGTTCAACGCTCCTTCTTAGACGAGCCGTGAGGGCGGGATCGTCCGAGGGTGTGGACCCCATCGATGAAGTGGCGTTTCTCTCAGACGATCGTCTCGTCGGCCGATCAATCGACTTACGATTTAAAAAATCTAGCGCCCTGACAAATGATTGACCAGCAGTGTTAAACTTATAAGGACTGTCAACCACGGTTTTTGATTCGACATCCAAGGTTGACCCGAGGAAATGTACAATCCGTATCGCAATCCAACGCTTCTTCTCAAATGGGCCCTGAGGGCGGGATTGTGCGGGAGCGTTTCTCCACATTGATGAAGTGGCGCTTCCCAAAGATGGTCGTCCCGTCGTCCGAGCAACAGAGTATACTGACCGCTCCAATTGACCCCGACCCGCGCCCTTAATCCCAAAATCGACGGGGCTTCGAGACCATGTTGAACGCAATTTCTCGGCCACGTTGCAAGAGGCCTAACACGCAGACCTCGCGTACCAACCTCTCTGTCGTCCCCGACAATCTGAGCTCCGCATCTGGCGGCCACAGCCAAATCTCCGGCTATAAGAAGACTCTCAGCCACGTGAAGATCAAGTTCGGTCGTTCCGCTCGGTACGGGCGACACCGGAGGCGTCTTCGTTGTTTCCTCACGACGTTGATTGCCTCTGAGCATCGCCGCAAACGCGTCTGCCATCGAGGGTTGAGCATTGTGCAGAAGATGACGATAAGAATCGTCGCTGTCCAAGCTTCTTCGGATTTTACTCGTTTCCATGACCGAAGGAGATTTAACTGGGTCACGGGTTTTTTCCGAACCCTTCAGCAAATGCTCGTGTGCCTCGCGTCTCAAAGAGTTGAGGTTTTCGGTGAGAATGCCGGATTGCGTTTGTTTGCCGTTCGCCAATACGACGTCTTTCATGAGATTCTCGACGGTAACTTCGGTCGAGCTTCCAATGGCCTCGCGTATTTCCTCGATGGTCGGTAACATAGCTTCGGTTATTTCTTTGGAGCCATAAATTTCGAACAAACGTCGAGCCAATTCCGGAGTCATCCATTCCTCCAATGCTTTCTTCGTTCTCAACCAATTCACGTCGTTCGAAATATCCGTCGCTGGTGAATCGTCAATGGAATCCTTCTCACCTAGGCTTCTCTTTGTTCGAAAGAAATTCTTCCCTCGTTGGAAAACTCGGGAGCCTTGGATTTGAGCATTGTCATCGATGGTAGGCTCCTCGGTCGGGTCGAGAAAGGTCTCCGGATCTCGATCCGTTTCGCCGTGACGCTTTCGTCTACCGGCACGTTGCACGTAGCTTCCCGCTGCGGTGACGGCGTACAAAAAAATGTTGCACTTTGCGTCGGCATAGTAGTCCCAACGACCGGTCCACAGCATGTCACCGGCGTAGATCTCGAGCTGTCGTTTTGTCCATACGCCACCCTCGTGACTCTCGCAGCTAGAGCTCAGCCATGAACCTCCCAGCAGGGCCGGAAGGGCCGCAACCTCGTGCAACAGCGGCGGACTCGTCTCGGTCCCCCGGGAAATCGCACCGCACACCAGACAATCTCGAGTCTGCGTTGGAAAACGAAAAAACATCATTAATAATGCGGAAAAAATTTGAATGGCAACTCTCGTTTGGGTGACATCGTCGGTTGAATGACAAATGTTGAGAGATTGATGGCAAACGAACGGGTTTCTGGAAATTATGAGGTCGAATGTGTACTTATAATAGTATTTTTCATATGCTTAGCATAAGACGTTCATCCCAGATTATTGGTGGAATTAATGAAAAAGTTAATTCCGTAAGTTTTGTAAAAGAAAGAAAAAGAATGCATACAGGAAAGAAAAAGTTGAAAAATATTTTTATTCGTTACTGAAAAAATGTTTCTTACCGTATCGGCACGGAGAAGAATCGTGGGTTGAAGAGAAGTCGGTCGATGAATTTTCTTCGAGTATACGTTCGGGGGCAAACTGCCGAGAAGCAATTCAACTCTGGGCGTTTTTTCCGATCCAAGAGCGAAGGTTGACGGATCGGAGAGCTTCGTGTGGACCCTGACGAGTCGCAGCTCACCGAACTCGATTCCCAAGGGTTCCAAACAGTCGAGACCCCGATGTTTCCTCGCTATTGGATTGTGCCGCTGAAACGTATTGTACTTCGGGCCTTCCCACAAGAAATTCGAGTATCTGCTCGAGGGCTGCTCGTAGATCAGCTGGGGCGCGTAGGGTCGCCATCTCGGTTGTGGTGTGCACGAGACGTTAACGCGATGACTGAATTTTTGTGCGACCTGTCGAGTTCGAATGCATTTTCAAATAACTTGTGCAAACGGATACGGAATTTATGTATGACTATTGAGTCAATTCACCGATAGAAAAAGGTGATAAATATTTTTAAAAACAAATAAATCAATAATAGTAATAATAATTATTATTATTATCATTACTATTAGAATTACAAAATTTGATTGATCGAAAAGCTACTGATTAAAATTATATTGAGTTAATTCCATCGAAATTTTCTTGACTCAGTAAGGATTCGAATAAATTATAATTGTATCGGTTCTTGGGATTTTATTTTCTTTTCCTTTTTTATTTCCCAATAACTTGCAGTAATACACACCTGGCGTGTCAACGGTACTATGTGTACCCTGTCCAACTGATACCGCGCGTCGGTGGCTCCAGGAGCGAGGGCGGAGTTCGAAAAGAGTCGGATGGCACCCCTCGCCGCAACCGTGTACATCGCAACGCTGCAAGACTCTTCGGCATAGTGATGACGAAGAAGCAAAAACGTACCGTTCTCGAAGAAAGTATATTTTCTGATAACGTACTCGGGTCCGGCTCGGACTTCGCATCTGTGGTGCAGAAAGAAAAACACGACGGTTAGAGGAATGTGCATCCTGCGTTCACGGTCACCTTACGTACGAGAAAATCTTTTAAGGGAGCGTATGGTTCGAGCTGGGGCTTCGAGAGCCGGGGTCTGTTGGTTTTTCGGATTCTCGAGATTAAAAGAAAACAACGCGCCGGCATATCGACCCTCGAGAGTGTTTCGAGTTTTGGGATAATGATGGGGGGGGGGGGGGGAGAAGGGGGCGTGAAGGGGGCTTCTGGTAAATTTTACTTTCCTCACCGACGAGATACGTCACGACAGCAGCGTGACTATTAGGCAAGAAACGTTTTGGGCAGCTAGAATCCTGTTCGTGAAATACGAAACGAAATGAAAAAAAAAGAAAAAGGTAAAAACGAAATCGGAGTCATCGCCAGCCGCAGAGAGTGCGACGATCGTGGATAATGGCATTGTTCGCTCGGTGCTTTCAAAACCATGTCGAAGCCAAAAGGCTACCTGGGACCCATTGCGGATGAAAAATCGGCATCGCCCCCTCCCCACAGCCGTCATCGTAAATATCATGCAACGTAAAAGCATTTTCGACGATTTTCACGTGCGATTTTATACGGGACTGAGTCGTTGACAGACCGATCGAGCGTGAATTTGACATCTCGATTCTACGAGCAGCTGCAAGCGCTGGAACTCGCGAGATTCTTCAATCGTACGTGATTTTGAATTCATTGTGTTCGTCACGCTTGGGGCGAGATTTTTCGGGTCGTCGGTTGGACTTTTGGAGGGTGAACTTGAAGTTTAACTGCAGAGAGAATTTCTTGATTGAGATCTTATAATCGAACGAAAAAGTTTCAATTGCAGTCCGGGTCAACCAGTCGGTATTTAATCCTAGATGGGTCTTTCTATTTTTTTTACTTGAACGAGTCTTTCGGGGACTAAAATATCTCCCATCCCAACCCTTAATTAAAAAGTAAAGAGTGCCCAGCCCTTCATTTTTTCCAAAATCCCAGCCCACTCAAATCAATTACAAAACCACGTTTCGCTTCATTCTCGCTAAGTTCTACATTGCGAAGCGACGCCTCAAGGAAATTAAGACGAATGTCGTATGGTGTGGTCGTTTGGTCACAGACGTAATTTCGCGAAACGCCAAAAAAAATTCAATCTTATTTTCGTTTTCGCGTTCATTTCCATCTTGAGTATAATATTAAGATGAGATTAACGACTTGAAATTTGGGTCTCCTTGCGTTTAATGGATCGAAAGTGTCGGCGGGCCGAAGACACCAGAAGCTCTTGCGGCGCCGGGGGCTCGGATGAAAGAAATTTCTCGTGGAGACCAGGGAGAAAAAACAGCAGCGACAAAAAAAAATAAAAAGAAACGTGCCGAAACACATAGGACTGTTGGGTCTGGTCCGTTCGTGGAATTCACACCACGTGTTTCAGCCGGCTACTGGGAACTGTCTTATAACCGATTCTTCTTTCGTAAAAGCACGCATATATACGTGAACGGCGTCACTAAATTAATCGCTCTCGACGTATGTACAAACACGCATGTCATAGGGGCGTGTAAGGGCGAAGGCTAAGATCGTGGAGTAAAAGAAATTAAAAAAAAAAGAAAAGAAGAAGAAAAAAAGTTTTTGAACGGATGAGACGAAGATGTACTCACTCTTGAGACAACCAAGTGGATTGCAGCCTGGTACTGGTGTCGTTGACAATTGTGGCACGATCTTCGAGAATCGTTTCTTCGATCGCGGTTGCGCACTGATCCTCCCCCTTGTCGGAACCCCAAATTGCTCCCTCGCATATTCCTGCAACACATAAAGACACATCGTGTGAACACGTGGAGCCCCTCGTTTCAACGATAAATCTTCGGCGATTCTCTTAATTGCCGAGGCATTAGTGGCGACCTCGTTACCGGAATTCGCTCGAGATAAATTTAAATGAAACGAATAAAAATAAAAATAAATGACCAACAATACAATTAGTCGCCATAGAAAAAGAAAATCGTCAAAAACGTTGTATAAGTCTCATTTTGTTATACATTCGTTGATTAGATGATTACGTATATTCTAAAAAGTGATATATTTGATTGATAGTCGAGTCATTTATGTACCGGAAACTGCAAAACGTTCCAACGCCGAAAAATCGATGTCCCTGACATTGTTACATAACAATTGCCTGTCTTTGAAAAAAATCATAACAATAATAATCCCTAGAATAAGGTATTACCAAAAATGTGAAAGGGTCGAAAAAATGGGTGAAAGCGAGGTATATGTACGTGAATGGCGGAGATGCGTTATAGCGATAAATTCGTGTCATATCTTCGTCCAGATTTCCATGGCATGCAGCCCTCATGGGGTCCAAAAAGTTAGAAGATGTCTGTGCGAGTGCGGGACGGTGAACGACAGAGAGAGAGAGAGAGAGAGAGAGGACCGTGTGGCTGAGGTTCTAGCTCGAGAAGAATCTCGTAGCCAGGTCAGGTAGTAGTGCTGTGGGTCTATCTGTCGGGCCCACCCGCTGGCATGACGGGAGATTTAGGGCCTGACAGATTCGAAAAGATAAATACCCACCTATATTGGATTATCTCAGTCCCTCTGTCCCACCCCCTGCTACTACCTGAACGGTCCATTGCTCCGCGGGACACTCTTCCTCTCTCTCTCTCTCTCTCTCTCTCTCTCTCTCTCTCTCTCTCTCTCTTTCTTTCTCCGCTTTGCCCCTCTTCGCCCGGATACCCAGGTGACAAGCTCTCAGATCTTTATCCCATGTGCGTCGGATAAAAGCCCCTTTTGTGGACTCTCGCGCTCTGACGCTTCTACGACGCTACATGCGCTTGTCATCTCACTCGAATTCTCGTCTTCCCCAAAGGAAAATAAAAATCTTCGAGCCTAACCCGTCTCGTTGTCGCGACAATGCCACGCTCGCTCTTCCCTTCTATGATTGTGTATTATCTTCAAGCGTTGCATTCTAGAAATTCTGATGCACGCGATTGTCAGATCACGAGTACGTGCGATGCATCATCGATGCGAGAACTGTAGACTTGGATCTATCGTTAAAAAATTATCGGGGTACATACGCGGACTAATCGGAGGTGTTGTTATTAAGGGGTGCTGAATTGTGCGTTTGTGTGGGGGAGCATAATGGGATGACTGAGCCAAATAAGGCCACTAGATTCCTGACAATGCTCAAATATATCGCTTGTTACAAGAAAATAATTTTTTTAACGATTCTGTGGAGCGTCGAGGAGAGAGAAATGGACAGAGACAATTAGATTTTATTTTGATGAATAGATAATTACTATGGCTCTAAGCTATGTCATTGCCGTGACTCGAATCTAGGAAAATTTGGATTCGTTATCAAGCTGTGAATATGTAGTCGGAATGCATTGCGCGATAGGTTGTAGTGCGATGCTTTTTCTATCCTCTCGATGCCGCTTATCGGGCAAACTTGAGTCGAGGCTGCAACATTATTCAGTCATCCGTGGCGGGAAAACCCACAACCCGAAAGTCCGGAGGCTGTGTATGACTCAAGTCAGTACGCTCAGACGATTCTCGATCTGCCCTGGTTTTTTCTCATGGCTTGCGCGAATGAGTAAATTGTTCAAACAAATATTTTCGGATTATCCCATCTTAACCCTGTATCTTGACATTAGATATTAAAATTCTACGCCATTCACGAAGGTTGCAATTTAACCCGATTAGTGTATTGTGGGCTTGATTCGACCTAGACCGAAATTTTAAAGTTCCCGCAATTAATTTGTTCCCGCATTGCATTTGTTATTTTCATAATAAATAATTCCAAAAACTTTATATTTTTAAATTTTATCGTAGAATAGAACCCCTGAGCTTCATTCGTGATTTTTTCCATAGATTTTTAGGATGACATTTTTTATTTTTTTAAACCTTAAGTCGATTCGACCCCACGATATACTTTCAGGGTGCGAAAAAGAACGATACACTAATCGGGTTAATTACTTCTACAAAAAACTAGCTTTTACAGTATATAGGTATATAAAAGTAACTTCAATAGTATATTTCGAGAATTCCTCATTGAAACTATAATTATTCTTCTCATTTTGTACTCAGATAAGCATCGAAAAACAATCATGAAAAAAACAATCATATGTCTGTGAATTTTTTTTGAATTTTATTCGTATACATATTTCACTGTCTGATGGCCCAAAAAAAATATACAAGCTCGATAATCAATGAAGCAAGGGACCATTTCCGATGAAAAACTGTACCAATCGATTAACGCGTGAGTTGTAGACGAATTTCGGAAAAACTGAACCCACAAGGGCCCACAGCGAAGCCTGAAACAGCAACGGCCGCGTGCCGGATAAACTCCTGCGGTCCAAATGTGTACACAACGAGCTCGGTGGAACCGGGAAACGCAAACAACGGAAAAACGATAGGTCCTGCGAGTACCAGGATTATCGCGAGGGTCGTCATTCGACCGCGTTATACGACCCAACGGTTAACAGTGAGCGCACATACATTTTATAAATCGTTTCTGGCACGGAAAAACCATTCGAAAACATTGGAGCGATCCCCAATTCTGTCCCAACGTACTGGAGCTAAGATACTTGCGAGCGGCATTCTCATCCACCGTATTTACGCATCGATAACCGTCCATCGAACCATCCGGAGACCAGTAAAACAATTTTGAAAATACATAAAAAAACATTAATATTTGAAAAATAATTTCTTTACCATATGAAAAATATAAGAAATAAAAAAAAATAGAACAAACAAAAAACGTTAAAAGGGAAATCGTGGAAAATAAGATTGAGTATTCCATTGTTATGTCTGTTTGATATTCGATCATCGCTCTTAATCTCTTTCTCTCTCTCCCGCTCTCTTTCTCTCTCTCTCGACCACCTCCGCCGATCAGTCAGGTTATTGCTATTGTTTCGATTGGTATTCCAATCGTATAGGATCTTCGTCGAAGATCCCACGCACGTGCAGCTATGCATCCCCGAGGTACCGGCCCTTCTGCATTGTATATTCACAATTGGAAATTATTTCTACTCGAGTGGTGAAAACTCAAACAACGTCTTCAACGCTATGTCGAAGAATGTACGGAAAATATTTGGAGTAATGTAGTTGGGAAATTTTATCTCGACCCGAATTTTTGAGAGAAACTTGAATTAACGATGTTAAACCACAATACCAAGTATTTGAGTGGACAACGCTTAAAGAAAGTTACGAGTTGATTATTTTAATAATCAGTTGTATAATATTTTTACGCGGTTTTGTTGTCAGGTCATTCGACTCTGCAATGTACTTTTACTGAGGACAACTAACTATTCAGATGCAACTATCAATTATGACCGCTATTCTCTGAATATGTTCCTGGTTTTTTCCCTTCATTGCCTTATTCATAATACTCTTGATATTAACTTTTCTATTATATCCAGCAAAACTTACTTACAATAAAAATAATTATATAATTTCAAATCAATGGAATAACTTTTATTTTCTGTGCAGATAAGAACGAAATTTTTGTAGCTATACTACCGAGCCATCATTGATCAATTTGCTTACCTAACAGCGCGATGATAACCAATGCGAATTTTATAACCAACATTGTCCTGGTAGAAGGTTTCACTGAACTCATCACGTGTTATCAACGCGATAACAATTCCCCGCAATTAAAACTAGCCACAAACACTTGATCGTGACACTTTCCAATGATTCTGAAGATACGTCAATAACAATAAAAAATGTCTTCCAATTTTTTTTATATAAAATTGCGATAGGACGAGGGAAGAAAAAACATATCTCCCCGTTCACTCTCCCCGTTGATGTTGAACCACTGCGTTTGTATACTGAACTGACGGTCCACGAGGCTTCCACCCCAGACTTATATGGGCTTCTCCCCACTCACAGGACCCAGCATGGGTCCTGTCCCGGGTACCGGGGGACCAAAAACCGAAAATTCTCTTTTCACAGCGATGGCCAAGATTACCCGCTGAGAAAAGGTTCGAGCTACCAGGACACCGCTCTGTTGCATCCTCTCATAGATTTATACAACCTCCTCGTGTTTTTTAAAATCTCACGGGGCATCCTTGCCGTCCCGAAGGAACACATTCCTCGTGGCTTCTTCTGATATCTATCACCTCTGCACGGTTCAACGATATCTGTTTCTGCTTCCCCGACTGGAAGAAACATGTGTCTCGTACGGTTGATCGATACATTCGATAAGACAGGCATATTAATTTCTCGCTTGTACTCTTGAAACTTTTATGCTGGAAACATACTTGTTTCTCATGTCGGATCGTTCGTTTTTTCTTCTTTTTTTTTCCAGTTTTGTTTTAATGGTTGACTCGGCAGGTGATATTCGGAGTCCATTAAGTTTTGAATAACAAGAGTAAGTCATCTCGGTCCTTGATATATCGCAGATGATGTACTCTCACGCAGTGACGCACTTGTTTCTTGAGGAATAACATTTTTTTATGATTAAGGTTCATCGGCGCAGGCTTTTCAAAATTGTTGGATGATAATGCCTTATAATATCGTCTTCCACACGTACATTGCACATAAATGCGATCGTTTACGTGATTTACCATTCGCCTAAAGCTTACCGACTCCTCTTTTTTCAATTCAATTTATCCTCGTTAGTATTATTTCTCTGTAATCTCGTAATTACTAGGTGACTCAACATTTCAGTGCCTTTCGAAAGGAAAAAAACGAATTTGAACAAAAATATGTACACCGGAAATTCGAAGAATTCTGCAATTAACGAAAGAAGACTTTGAACTTTCGAATGATTCAATTTACAATTCTATCAGCGCAGGAAGGGTCGGTAGTGACTATGCGCGTTGAGCTTCGCAATCGCATTCTCTTTCTAGCTTTGAACGTCTCCCAGTTCATTGCCATCTTCGACAGATATTGAAAAAAAAAGGTTACCAACCATATTGTTTACCGAATACCCGATAATCCATTTATTGACAATATAATTATACTACGACGATATTTATGATATATAAAACCAGACCCAAAAAACGTGTATTTCAAAGAATAATTTTCTAACGAGAATAAATTGTAAGCGAGGGAATGATCAAAAAGCGTTAGGGCAACGGAAGTCCGAACGTTAAGAAAAGATACATTCTCGCACCTTCCCAGGTAGGACCTTCGAGGGATACGACTTTACTCACATTTTCGACGGGGCTGAGAGCGTTTTCTGCACAATGCAGCAGCCGCACGGAGACGACTTTATTCGAGCTGGAGCATTTTGAAACGATGCCCCAGCATCCCTCCGGGTTCTTTGTGCCTTTCGGATCTCCGTCGAACGATTGTTCGTTTCGTTCGGGTTTGACTCGGAAGATTTGTGACACACGGACGAGTCCAGATTGAGAAATCTCGCTTGGGTGGCCCGGGAAACTCGAGGAAAAGGAAGCCGGAAAAAAAGAATGAATAACAAGAGATAAAAAAACATCTGCATTCCCCACAAAATTTAACGGGTGTTTAGTGAAAAATTGATTCAGCATGGTACGCCCCGATGATAATGACATTATTGTTGGGACTTTTTGACCGATGCGTCTTACGCTCACCCACATCTGTCCCATACGCCTTAATGTCGCAGAATAGAGACGTATTTGGAATATGCGTAAGTGGTGCATGCAAATATTTTTCTTCTTCTTAATTTTGTAAACAACATTTTTGTTATATCAATTTCGGGCAAATGGTTTCCGTATTTAGTACCTGCTTGGACTTTGATTCTAGCTGTGTAGATGAAAATTTTTTTTCTTCGATTACTGATTCGCATACAAAGTACGTAATTCTGGTATATTCCAGCTTAATCAAGCTCTTAGCCTAACTACTCCTTTCGTCGTATGTGTACAATTTCGATAAATTCGATGTAAAACCACAAACACGCCGTGTAATTTCAGTGGAGTTCAGTGTCCCGGGGTCCGGCAAGCAAGTCACCATGATTTTATTATGACTGATATAACGAGCACGAGTAAGCAATCATAATTGCAATCGATATCAAGTCTTATAGTTCCTGTTATCTCTTTGTAAGTTATTTACATTCTTCGCGGACGACTTTACAACCCGATATTTACCAGTTACATCAATTGACACGCATCAACAGCATCATCGATGTCGTTCAAATTTTTCGCGGTCAAATGGTCGGCGTCTGCTACCCGGTTCTCTACCACTTCCTACAGTCGGTAACGTAGCGCCGCGTGGCAACCAGAAAACGTGTGTTTTCGAGCACGTTGCGTGCTCGCGCTCTTTCACAGTTCGTTATTATAAAAAAAAACAATATACATAAAAAATGGCTAAACTCAGTTCCTATTACACGCTGTGTCCTCTCATAGATCAGCAAACTTTACTCGGCGTCGAAAAGGATGCAGACTCCGGTTGCGCGATTGTCACACTTGGCAGAAACATTGTTATTCGCTACAAGGTTAGGTTTCACTTGTTTTTTTTTCTCTTTTTGAAAAAAAAAATTTAATTTTTTACTTCCAAAATTGATCGAAAACCAGTGGCTTAGTGATCACGTTTTTGGCTCACATGCAATGGATTCTGTTTTTTTCTGTGCTCTCTGAGCGGTTTGGGACCTACCGTTAAAAACTGGTGGGTCCTTGGTAAATCAAAACGTCTCAATGATCATTAAGAATTGTTCTGGGTTCGATACCTGGTGCCGAATAGCATAGCTGACAGCAAGCTGTTGGGCGATGAAAAAGCTTTGAGTACAGGACGTGCAACTCTAGCTGTGAGCCCGTTGTTTAGAGTCAGTAACCGCTGAGACAAGCTTCAGCCCTGTGAAAGAGAGCACAAGATTGTGGCAGGATAGAGGTGGAGACAATATAATATGATTTTAATCGTTTTGTTCAATAGTTTAGCTTCTAAGAAAAATATTCAAGAAATGTTATTGTATGCATAACGTACGTCGATGACGTAATTTATTTTGAAAATTCTCGGACTAATGAAAAGAAATGATAAATACAGAAGGGGTCCCAAAGACCGTTTTTTCATTGATGTATAAAACAATACATTAAAATACTTTGAAAATTCGTATCATAATGTATTTGTTTGATTTTCAGCTTCAAGATTTGAAACAAGTGAGCAGCTGGTCGAGCAAAGAGCGTCTGACGACTCAAGTGACTTACGACAAAACGACTTGTCGTTACGCCGCTGTTTTCAATGAGAAATACATAAGAGTGTGGAAAAATGATGAAACCGATCTCGACAAAGTCAAAAAATACAAATTCAATTTTCCCTTTCACACGATATTGTCGCTGGACAATTCGGCGCCGGTGTTGGTGCGACAGAACGGCGCCACGGCCTCGCTCGACTGGGCGCTGGAGAACAGAAAATCGTGGTCCACTCGTGGCATTCTCAAGCCCGATGAGAAATTGTTGCATTGCCAGCTGGTCAACGTCAACGGCAGAACTTATCTGTGCGCCTTGACGAGAACGGAGCAAAATCACAATTACATTGTGGTGGGATTGCAGGAAAACACTTGCTTGGAAGATCCGGAACACTCGACGAGAATAGAATTGAAACGCACATCGGAATTACTGGTCGGGCATGTTATCCTACAGGACAAGAACAATGCTTATCTCCTTACTCTGTGTATGTTACTTAGAATTATTTTTTTCATTGCTCCGTTTCATCCTTAGAAGTATTTTTTTAAAAACGTGTTCAATTTTTTGACGAACAATGAATGTTCTCGAACGAAAAAGTAGTTTTTGGAAACATGTAGCTTTGCTGCAGTTTTAATGGAACAAAGTCAATTACATTACCTCAATCGATGAATTATTGTTGTTGAATTGTGTTTTGATAGAAGCATTTTTGAGAACACATCGGTTCGATGCATTTTTAATAAAACAGAGCCAACTACCATACCTCAATCAATGAAATATCATAATTGAATTCTTGCTCAGGGTCTCACGGAAGATTGTACAGCTACCCTCTGATAGGATCGTGTTCGTCACCCGTCCCCGGAATGCTCATCAGCGTGGTAACCGCAGTAAACACGAAACATCCAGTCGTAATGGTACCTCTCAACGAATCGACGATAGCCGCATACGGTGCGGATGCCTTGGAAGAAGGCGCGGTTCTGCTGATCTACAATGTACAGTTCAAACTCGTTCAAGCTCTTCAAAAGCTCAAACTATACACCGGCGATGCAAAATTGTGGCGCGTCGAGGACAAACTGCTTTTAGCGGCAAATCGACATCTAGCGATCGCACCTTATCGTCTTTCCTCGCAGAGGATAGAAGCCATGTTGGGTTCGTCGCTGCGTTTCAAGAGCACCGATTCAACCAGCGAGGACAACGAGGTCGTCGTCATTCAAGAATCAACTGTAGCTCGTTGGCAAGACGTTGTTTCATCCCCGGTTAAATTTGCGACGAAAGGAATTCCACGAAATATCGCCAAACAAATAAATTCGCTGTTGAACGAAGGAACGAGCGATGCGGCGATCCATCGTGCACTTATTCCTCAGCTCATCGAAGCCAAAGACGTCTCAACCATCGTCTGGTGTCTCGATCGTTTCAACGATTTGCCGGAAAAATTGTTGATAAATCTATTGTCATTCTGTCTAAGAACTTCCGACAAAACTTTCGTACCTCTTCAGAACGGAAATGCCGATGGTAAATCGAAATTTTCAATTCCAACGACTCGTAATCGATTTTTGGACAAAATATTCGGATCCAGTTTTTCCGATGTTTCTCTATTGGCTTATCTCAAGTCGGAATTGAATTTCAACGAAATATTGAGGCTTGTTAATTACTTGATCGAGAAGCTGGATTATTCCGAGGAAATGACGGAAGATTCGATGGAAGTTGATGATAAAAAAATATACGAGTGGGCTTGTCTTCTGCTAGACTCGCATTATCAGAATTATTTGCTTTCGCAAGATCCCGAAGTACTCGAGGTACTCAACAAATTGAGCTCTCTTCTCGACGACCACGTGAGTATAAATACGAAAATATCATAGGAACGATTTGCAAAATACTTACTTATGTAATGACCAGTCTATTACAGATAAAAGGCCTTCGTGCCTTAGGTCAAATTCAGGGGAGGCGCTTTGCAAATAATATTTTTTCTATTTTTCAAAAAGTATTAACGTTTAAAAATTAAACCCAAAATCTCAATATTTCAGCTGCAATTGCTCAGAGACATTGAGAATCTCAGGCCCATGATGACCAGAATTATCAACGGAAAATCGCTAAAACCATCGCCGAAGGACTTTAACAAATTTTATTCTATAGAAGAGGTACAATTGTATTGAATAAAGATAAATATTTTTTTATTGATAAAACAATCGAATCGAATTTTTTTCAATTTTAATCGTTTTGTAAATAAGCAATCGACAAAATCTACGAATAAAATAAAATGCAATATACTCTTCGGCTATGGAAATCTTTATTTAATATGTACACAATCGCACGAATTGTAACGGAACTCATCGCACCGTCCTAGAGATGAAACGACGGCGGATTGGTTCATTCTCGGTTTAAGATAAATATGAGAAAAAGCTGATACTATTGACGTCGGAATGTCAGATTCAACGATCTAACTAAGTTGATCAATGTGTGGAACGGTGGAAAGATCACCGATCGAAGCCATGGAGACTTTTCCGGTGAGTCTACTGGCGACCTGATAAACAAAACAAACATTTTTTTTTTTCAATCATCGAACCGAATCCAAATCATAGTCTTCGATAAATATTACTCACACTCTTGACGTCATTGGCAGAAATTTTGTCGACCTCGTTGACGATTGCCATCGGAGATGCGACTCGTCCTTTGAGTATAGCTTGTTGGCCGAGAGTTTCCAATAGGGCGGTGTTGTTGTCGTTGCCGAAGAGAATGGCGGCTTTCAAATCGTTCTTGCCGCGATTGATGTCGGCCTCGGTGATGTTCGGCGATCGCAGCCACTTGTACGCGGCTTTCGTGACCTGTGGAAACAACAAATCACGTGTAATCGACGAATTCGAGGCGAGCGATAGATGAAAAACAAAGAAAAAATGTTGGCTTCCTCATAGAGGAAGCTTTGGCAAATGTAAAAAATGATGAGGAAGCAACGTGCAAGGTTCGACTTTGCACCCTTGTTTTTATATATAATATCCGTTCGTAAATCGATCTTGTCCGGAATAAATATATGGTGAATTCCATGTCAAATCTAAAAAATTAAGAGTCGCATCAAATTTAAACGCCTAGATGGATTTTGCCCAAATTCAATACGAAACATCTTTCGATGATAGTGCGACTTTGTACCAAATTTTGATCCAATATCTCGAAAATTGTGGAAGCTAGAGTGCTCACGACACTTTTTAACCAATTTCAAAATTCTCTAAAAACAAAATCACTGCATGGATTTCGCTCAAATTCAGTACCAAGCATCTTCCTGAAGGAGTGCAACATTTGACTGAAATTGAGCTCGATATCTCGAAAATTGTGCGAGGTAGAGCAAAAAAATCGTTTTTTAAAGAATTTTGCAATCGCGTAAAAACAAAAGAACTGCATCGATTTTTCCGAAAATTGAATCAAGCAAGGCGCCCGGAACCCTTCACATGTGTGATAAATTTCAGCTTGATATCTCAAACCGTTCTCAAGTTATGAACGTTAAACCATTGCTACACACACACATACATCCGGACATTTTTTCTGAATGTGTTTTTTTTGGATATTTTGGAACATTCTGAACACGTTTTCATGAACATCTCGAAAAAAAAAATGTTCACGAAAACAAAGCTTCCTCTATGAGGAATCAAAAAAATGGAAAATAATTTTTTTACCGAGCCGGCGATGTTGCCCGGAGCGGAAAGCACGACTCCGAACAAACCGGCGTCGGAGTAGCTAGCGTTGAAAGCCGTTACGGCGAAAGGATCGTTTCCCGCGGATGAGGCAACGGTTTTGTGCAGCGGAGTCGTGCTGCTGCCCCATTTGGCGCGAGGACCGGTACCGGCGACTTGCTGCAAAATCGCGAAAGCCATCGCGTCTTTTTCCTTGTCCAAACCGGCGCCTTCGACGGCCATCGCCACGGTGGCGATCGGTGAGTTACGTTCCTTGCGGATCTCGCCACCGCTGTACTTTGAACCCTCGCTGGAAGCATTGCCACCCGGAAGATTCAAATTCATCGCAAACGCCTGCACCTCGCCCAGAGAAACTCCCGTCGATACGACGGCCGTTCTCGAGCCGGAGTACCAGCTGTTCACGAAATGTTGCAGCTGTAAACGTATTCGGACGAGTTAAAAACCACACTTTGGAATGAGGTGTGCTTCGTTATTTCTCTGGTTCGAAAATTACTGAAATCTTAAAAATTTTCGGAAATCTGCGATGTTATTGATTCGTGAAACAGCTTAAAAAATAAATTATAAACCCGAGGGTGTATTAGCTCGTGCAATCTGGTGTGAGTGAGAGAATTAATCTTTAGTAATCATTTTTGTGTTCTTTGTATTCCTTCCATGCTGAAATTATGATAATTTCAAAAAGTTTCATGTAATCTTTTGCAATCGTAAAGGATTACAAAAAGTTCGTGTATTATTCATGGGTTTTCCTGTTATCTCGTTTGAATTTTACTTTGGGGCGCATTGCAACTTCTCTCTGTAATCTTACCGATGAAGTGACAAAACCTCAGCGATCTCGACATACCGTTTCGGACGACATTTTTCCAATGTGCCGTTTCGGGGAGTACAACGAGTATCCCAAACCAGTTCGGAAAGCTGCCTTGTGCAAAAGCTCGACGATGCGAACGGTTTCCGGCAGGGTGGACAGCTCGTAACGCATCCGGTGCTCCTGATCTGCCAATTCCCATGGCTTGAAGACGTGATTGGTAGCAACATCTTCCAGATATTTCAGAGCATCGCCACTGTTGTTTTTTGTAATTACAAAAAAAAAAGGATGCATTGATTCATTTCGTCCAATGAAAAACGGACAGCTTACAGCATATCAATAGTTGTTTAGTTGTAGGATATTTTCATCAATCTACCACAATCTGATACCAGTCATTGCATCAAGTTGACAAATAACCTCCAAACAAAAATTTCTCCACAAAAGTAAATCATAAAAAAATCAATGAAAAAATTTCTAAATGCCAATTTCCTCAATAAAATATAAAAAGATTTAAAAAAAAAAAAACATAACAATGAAGTCTTGCAGCCCTGGAAATGTGCAGACTCAATCTGTCGATCCTAACTTATGTCAATAACATTTGTATCTCTTGGGTTCAATCGGCAAATTAAAAAACATTGAAATTACCAAGTCTGACAATTGCTTACACTTTGTCCCTGGTGATTTGCAGGGTATAAGCGATACTTTCACGGTCGGACACAGCGGTGAGATTGCCTCCGAGCTGCTGAATGTTGCGGGTAATGCCGAACGTAGTGGATCGGCTGGTAGTCAATCCCGCTGACAGACGTAGCATGTGGGCAATGCCTTGAGTTTCGTAGGTCTCATTGCGCGACCCAGCCCTAACGAATGAAACAACGGAAGGGAACAAAACAAACTAGTGAAATATGACCTACTATCGACGTAAGCCAAAATTGGGGATAATCTCTGCATACCGAACGACAATAGCTACTTGAGCTATGGGACTGTTGTTTTCGACGGCTGCTAATGTAACCTTGTTGCCCAAAACTTGTACATCGGAGACAGCAGCGGGGGACGATTGAGCTGCTGCAGCGAGCGCATAGTGGCGCACCTGAGATTGACAATTTTTTCACATGAATTTTAAACTACTGGCTAAATAAATTTGGAAGATTAATCGAATAAACGTTGACTTCGTCACGAATGTCAGTTGACAGAAAAGCTCAAAGAAATACGGTTATACAGGTGATGCCCGGAATTGGTAGTCTTTTTTTTTGAGAGCATTATATACATCCTAGCAGCCGATACGAATGTCGAAGCTTTTACATAACAGTCGTGCGCCAACAAATGTGTAATTCAGTGACGAAAGTCATAAAAAATCATGTACGGTTACGTGGACTACGGTCAACGAGGAAATGTGATAGGAAAGAATAATTTCTTACCGATTGATTACGCAAAATTGGGGATCGTATCGCGGAGCAAGCCATTTTCACCGTCCCTCCCGAATCTCACACGAACGAAAACCGTTCTGCAGAAGTATTTCGTCGACAGGGCATGAAACATGAAGGATAGGATAAGAAAGGCCGTGTGATTCTTTATCCTTGCATCACCACCAGGTGGCAGGATTGATAAGTTTCGGTCGGTGTTACAGATGTTACAGATTGCGAACGAGCGAGGAGAATTATAATCATTTTTGTGGCTGGTATGACAGCTTTGATAAATGCCATTTGGGGCGGAAGGAGGAGTCGAAAAAACCTTTAAATACATCAGTGAGGTTGGAGGATCTAAAAGATATTTAAAAAAAAATCATCGACTTCATCGGGGGATTGAAGGATTTCATTCGGGGGAAACAGCGCGATTCACCCCATATATCGATGGTTGCGGTCGGCGAGGGGGCAGCTAGCGGGGCGGTGCCCCCCACCCTACGGTGAGCGCCATCGAACTACGCCCCGGGAAACTTGAATCCGCCAGTAATTACAGACGATTTCGTTCATCGGGTTTCGGAGTGTGGGCGACTTGAGTTCAACAGAGGCCGCTTCGCGCTATAGACAACCGAACGAAACCTTGATCCGCAATTGCTTCTCGCTCCGAAACCACTTTCCGGGTTACGGACGAGTCAACCAGTGTCAAGGCTTTATACAACAATCAACAATTTCGTTATGTTTATCCCCCTAAGCGACAGTGCCGTTCAATTTACGATTCGTTACGATCGACGAATGTAGATGCTGTGAATCGCGTTCACGCGCAAAAGGTAAATTACGAAAATTTTGACAATATTATGTAATTGTCACGCACAATTGTCTCGTAACCTAAAACGATTTGTTTTCATTCATTACCAATTGATAACGTAACGTTGCTTCCGTCGCGTACATTTACGCGAGAACACCGTAAACTGTATCGAACGACGTAACACGATCAACAGTTACAACGATGTTTGACTATATGTTTATGTTTAATCACGTGACCACAAGCTCTAAATTAAGATCGCAAGCTTTGAGTTATTTTGGATATCCCGTTTGTACGTCGTTTTAACGTGGCTAATGCGGAAATAACTCTTTAATTGATATTTCGCGTCCAAGCAATGGGAGGGAACAAGGCCGAAGGGGACGTGCCGACGGTGGATGGAGAACCGAAGGCAAACCCCAAGGAAAGTCGTGGCCTGACCACTGCGGCGTCTCTCGAAATTCTGCACAGGGACATCGGACGTGTGCTCGACGAATACGAAGACGAGTGCAAAAAGAACAAGTTGGATATATATTTTTTTATTATTTCTGGCTTTTGTGCTGTTTGTTCTTTTTTTCAATACATTTTTTTGTTTACTTTTAAGGAGATACAAAACTTGGTTGAAGGATGCTTTGCATCACCGCAGCCAATATACGACCCTGTGTTGGACTTCGGCCATAGCGTTACTCATTAACGCCATCACCTTAATCGTCGCGTCGTTCAGTACTACAGAATCATTGTGAGATTGGTTTTTCGATGATGAATGGAATAGCGAGCAAGATTGTGATACAAACGGTCTCATTTGAATTTTTTGCAGATATTCCGCACTGCCGTACGAAGGATTGATTGTCTGTTGCCTTGTAGTGTTAAATTTTACTTTAGTTCTGTCGGACAACATATTGCGTCACAATGAAATTCCTCACAGAGTCAGAAATCTTCTCAAAAAATTGGAAGGTATGTCAACGCTAAAACCTGTTTTGAATGACCTTGATGGTCTACCCGGGAAATTTGAATTTCACCTTGATCCGTAGAACAATTTTCAAAACACAGGTTGTATCAACCTTCCAAATTATGTCAATTTTTCTGAATTTTTTTAAGTCCAAGATTTAAAAAATAGTGATTCTGATCCAAAAATTATTTTAAGAATCAAAACGACATTGTCTTAAAAATTATTCAAAGAAAATGGTGAAAATCCCCTAGCTTTTCTGCAACCAACAAGATACAACCCCTCGATAAATTGATTCCAAATCCAACCATAGGAGCTCGAACGCTGTGTCAATGGGGACCGGAAAATTATCCTCATTTGTGCAGTCCTTTGTCGCCGTGTCTCACGCTCCAGTGGACATATCGCGACAATGCCGTTGTCAATTTGCCGTGGGCCCTGTTGGTCGCCGGGGATACAATTGTCGTTAAACCGGGTCAACAAATACCCGGCTATTGCACTCCTTACGAGGTAAATACAGTGTAAGCTCGTTGACGTCGTTGGAGCCCCATTAAAAATTCCGTATAATTCCAGAATCCCGAAGATCCGGTATTACACGCCAAAGAAGTCTACAGCCCGTCGGTTCACGCTGCCAATGAAATATTTTCAACCCCTCAAGCGCGTACTCCGTTAAAAAACAAAATTTACAAACTCCAAGAAACTCCATACGCCGTTAATCTTCGAATGGCTCTCGATCAAGCATTGGACAGGCCGGTTACTTATCACAATCGTGAACGTCATCTCGTTATGATCTGTTGCATCGAACAACTGGCCTATCCGATTCTTCTAATTCTCGTTGTGCTCGTCAATCTCCTGCGTTATCTTTATCTCACCCAGCACGTCGGTATCGGTCACTGGACCGAAGTTTTCTTGCTCCAACCGATAGCCGTCACACTTCCGTTACTGCCAATTATATTCCCAACTTTTTGGATCATTCTCAATTGTTTCGGAATGGCGCGATTCAAAGCCCTGTTCAAGCTCTATCAGTCGTCGAAAAAAATGCAGGTTCGTATTCGCGAATTCAACGCGACGATGTCGTTGTCGAAAAAAAAAAAAAAAAGAAAGAAAAATTAACGACGATGGAAACATGAACTGTATTATTCAGCAACGATCTATTTGTGAGCTACAAATAATACATTCAGTTCGTAGATCCCTTTGAGGATGCAGACATTTCAGGACCCAATAATCCTGAGGTAGTTTACAATTGGTCGGAACTCACGGAATATTTTTTCGATATATTGTTCGGAAGGGAGAACATGATGTCCAGATCGGCCAGCATTCTTCACGTTTTGGGATCGGTTACGGTAAGCATCGACATATCTTTTGTGTTTCGCATGCAGTCAGCTTTGTTATTTCCATGATTAAAAGAAATTAAAAAATATAATTATTATTATTGAAATAATAAATAGTTAAATAATATTAACAATAAACATTGCTAAACGTTTATTTATTAACATTATTATGACTATTTATTATTTATTACTATTACTATTATTGAAATTTTTACGGTAACTGAATAATTTAAAGTCGCACCAGAAAAAATCTCAAAAATTAATAAATGAGGGACGTATATATATAGAATAATTATTTTTAAGGTCCTCGTGCATATTCCGTTTGTACTCGGAAAGTATAATATGTCATTTCTTTCGTTATTCAGGCTCTTTGCTGCATCGACAAAAAAGGCATTCTATCTTGGCCGAATCCGACGGCGGAGAAGGTATTCTTCCTGCGAAATTCCAATACAGTATCCCGCGCGTCGAGCACTGTGAGCCTGGATAAGACCGCGGACGCATCTCGACAAAGCGAGACTAACAAAAATGAATCCAACAAAATATACGCTCAGCACGGTAAGGATGATTCGTAAGAAAACAAAAATTTATTTTTTCTAACCCGATTAATACATCGTTATTTTTCGCACCCTAAACGTGTATCGTTAGGTCGAATCTATCCAAAAAAAAATTTTAAAAACGAATTTACAAAAATAGAAAATATCATTTTAAAAATTTGTAAAAATTCCTGAACGAAGCTCAGGTTTTCTACTCTACGATGAAATTTTGAAACACAAACTTTCCGTAATTATTCACCATAAAAATAACAATAAACAAATGAACGGCGAGAACTTAAAAATCTTTGCCTGGGTAAAATCGACCCAACGATACACTAAACGAATCAAAGAAACGAAGACAACAACTCGTAATTGTTTCTCGTAAAAACAGATATGTCGCACTCGGTAGCCGAAGTGTTGGATTTGACGCACGATCATGCACTTCCCTTTCGATTGCAATTCGACGATCATTCGTGGAGACAACATTTGAATTCTCTGAAGCCTCTAGGACTGGCAATTTTGTTGAATACGTGCAATATGGAAACCCAGGAGCATTACACGCAATTTTGTTGTCACGTAACGTGCGAAGCACTTTATAACGAAAATCTCGTTCCCGTAACTAACAGACGGTAGGTTTTGTCCAAATAATTCGCTTTGCTTATTGCCTCTGAGTTGAATTTTTTCGTTGTCACAACCAAAAAAAAAAAAAAAGAAAAACATAACAGCTTGTTTGTGTTCGCTGTGTAACGAGTGTCATTGCCTTAAAACGAAAGAGCGACATAAATAAGAAAAAAAAAAAAAACCGAAAAAGGTTGCAATAACAACGTTTCACACGACCAATACGAAAGACGCATCACCGACTGTAACTAATGATTGTCAAAACAATCCGAATCCTGTCAGACGCCAGAGCAACACTTTAGACGCTAAAAGTGGGTATGAAGCAAAAGACACAAAGCAAAGTACGAGACAGGTCTATTTAGTCGAAGAGTCAGGATCCCTCGGACAGATGTGGTCAGTCGAATCATCATTAACCTTTAACATTTATTTTTTTCTCCTTCATTATTATTATTATTATTTTTCATACGGTTGATCGATTCGATCACCTGCGGTAGATATCTGAGCTTTTCCACAGTTTTTTTAGTTCCGAGTGATATTGCTTTTACTGCATCTATACGTCCTAAATTTTCTCTGATCGTTCGAAGCGATCTTATCTATATTCCATGGTTTTTTTTTTATCGAACCGCAGGTGTTTGTGCGAACTCGCTAAACAGATAGGCTTTCAAGATCAAGCACAAGAAATTTTTCAATTGGAGCAACAACTTTCGACCTTCAGGCACGTTGTGAGTATTCACATTCGAGTAATTAACGATCATATGGTGAATCGTGGATAGGCACGGTTCGTTTTCTGTTATTTATTTAGTTACTTATATTTTTTTTTTCCACAGCAACCGGAGATGGTTAGACGCGATATAAAATTCGCGCGATCTCTCAGCATCTCGACAAAATTAAAATTTCCATTTCCTCACATGGTAGCCGTTGTGGTTAAAGAACGAAGCGGCGGAGGATTGCAATTGCTCACTCAAGGCACCGCCGATATTATTCTCGATTCGTGCATTGAATTTTGGGACGGTCACGATCTATGTCCTTTGTCGCCTTCGGATAGAAAAAAAGTTCAAGACTTTTATCAGCGTACCAGTCTAACGTCTTATTGCACGGCTTTCGCGTACAGGCCGTTGATACGAAGCATCGGAAACAAATTGTCGAACATTTATCTCGAGCTACCGGCCGATAGCAAGCATCTTTACATGCCCCACAGAAGTCCGACCCCGCTGCCGTGGGATTTTCGAAACGTTCTCGATCCAAGGGTAAAAGGCATTCTCGGACAATTTCATTCGACAGGTAAAATCTTCATCTCTAATTCGATCGAGAAAAAAAAAAAAAACAAATATTCATGGGTTTCGATTGAAAGTGGACTGTACGTGATACTAATATTCCAGACTCACTCTTGTGTAACGATAGTAGAGACGAGGAGATAAATGACATCGAAAGTTGCTTCGAATTGCAATGTAATCAAGTGTTTATCGGAATGGTCACTATGCAGTATCAGGCACAAACAGATATGGTAATTTTTTTTTGTTTTTCGTACTTTCACGTGTCGATCATTATCGAGGAAAGATTCGGGTGGAATTCTCGGGACGTAAGCGAAGAAAAAGTCAATTTGCGTTTGTTTATCGCGTTTAAACTTTGTTTATAAACGTGCGAGAAGCTTTTGAGCCTCGTATATAATTCCTCCCATATAAAATAATATAATCAACATAATTAAATGAAAATTGGTTTCACGAATATCTTGTCAACATATTCCCGGTCCACCTGAGTCTTCTCCGCGATCGAGAGACGCGGCAGCGTATCAGCGCCGAGTATTCGACACAAAAAAATGAGAATCCATCGTGGATACCATTTTTACGAGACTCGCGCGCTGCCTGCTTCTCCAATTTATCGTTCATTAATCTCCAATGCATTTATGTAAAGAAAAAAAAATCATTGATGGATGTTAGGTACAACTGATCGAACAATTAGAGAGGGCATGCATAAGATTCGTTCACTTCAGCAAGGAAAATGAATTGAGATCACGCGTGTTCTCGGAGAAGATGGGTCTAGAGAGCGGCTGGAATTGTCACATTTCATTGCTCAGCGAACGTGCTAGGTATTACATCTATCATTTTATCATCGTTTAAGTTACCTTCGTCTTACCTCGAACAACAGAAAAAAAACAGAAGAAAGTATTTTCAAAAAACTGTTGCTTGTGCTGGTTGGCTTCGTAACTGTGGATTCTAAAACAAACGAGATTCACATTACTTACCAGGCTATTGGGATTCAAGGGGTTGTATCTTCTCGTTTGCGAGAAAATTGAGGGATTTTTATGATTTTTGAAGGCATTTTAACATTATTTTTCAAAGAGTACACCGTAGACCATACAGGATCAATTACAACCTCGATTGAGTGCTTATAACAATTTATTTATGAAAAATTTCCATTTTGTGTAACCTTGAGCATGAAAAACTTTTAAACTAAATTTTTTTCATGAATAAATTCATACAAGTACCTCAATATGTGTTGTAATTAGTACTGTATACCGTATTCTAATAAAATTATGTTAACATAACTAAAAAAAATCATTAAAATTCCTCAATTTTTCCGCAAACTTGATATAACCCCTCAAGGAAATAAATTAAAAAATTCACTCGATCCGCGTAAACATGAGCTTCGAATATCGTTAAAGTGTGCATGTACGTTACAGGAGACAGCAATGGCTGGAGAGATATCCACACATGCCCATACTGTATATGTTTGTCTATATCGTTATGTATTCATAATTATGACTAATCTGCACGCTATCTTTTCAATGTGATCGGTACTAACTACGATGACTAACAAACACACATCATTGGGACACAAAATAGTGTTATCTATTACGTTTTCCAGCCTTACAATCGGCCGTCTTACAATCAGACTGAGAAAAAAAAATTGCAATCACATAGTAATAAGTAAATACTCAATTGACGCATTGAAGTTCACGTGATTCATACAAAACTGCACCCTTAGGCAATTTATCATTTATCATATATAAATCATCAGTTTTTAATTCTTATCTTCTGAAATATAAATTATTTCAAAAAATCGTGAAAGGAGGAGATTATTTTCAAAACAGCTATCGTCCGGTATTTTTTGTACGTCAAATGTCGAAATATTATTCTTCGCGTTAAGCCAACAATGCTTTCATGCATTTTCGAGCCCTCGTCGATTTATTCGATCCGAAGGCTCGATTTTTATGGGAAACTACGAATTTTTCTTTCTCAGTCCATAAACAACTCGACTCTAATCGTTTTCTAGCGAATGTATCTATTTTTTATTTTACTTATTTATTTTTTTTAAATAAATGTTGAGTGTAACTAACACGGCGATATCAGGTCGGAAAGTCCGGTGGGCTGGTGGGTGAGCCAGGCAGCAGCCATGTCCTCACCTACACCTTCTGCCCAATCTCACCAACGTAAGCAATCCTGCATGGACGAGGCCAGCCACTTGCTTAACCGCGTCTGCCCTCGGTATGTTGCTATTGATATTACGTCAATAACAAACATAACAAACATTATTACACGTTATTAAAAGCATGGATTCTGTAGAGTTCGAGCTGTGTAATTAATGCATCAACGATGTGATATTATCGGATAGCCCGAGTATTTTGTGGGAAGTAGAAAGAGGATTTGAAGACAGAAAAAAAATGCTCAGGTCGTGTAATAATTCGATGTAATTTGGCAGTTCGAATCTGGATACGAGCAGGGCCATGAGCATGTCAGCACCGAGCGCGATAAACACGGATTATTCTACCGTTAAATTCGACGACGAAGCTACGGAGTGGCATAACGCTGAGCCGTCACAAGCTAAAAGCGCAATGAGCCACAGGTCCGAACCGATTTATTTCTTATTATTATTATTATTATTATTATTATTATTATTATTATTATTATTATTATTATTATTATTATTATTATTATTATTATTATTATTATTATTATTATTATTATTATTATTATTATTATTATTATTATTATTATTATTATTATTATTATTATTATTATTATTATTATTATTCATTTATTTATTTATTTGACTATGAATCGTATAGCCGATGTTCTTATATTTTATTTTTATGCATGCCAGTTTCAATTTACTCGGGAACAGGATTGGAGAGACAAAGTCGCCGGCACTATCGTAATTATTTATCGTTTAATTTGCATCAGACGTTAACCGTGCAGCTTTACCGGGCGCACTTATGATTTTTTTTACGTATTTACGTTCGAGGAGTTTCGAGTATGTTGAAGTTTTATTCAATTCATGGATGTTAGTCACATTATTATTTATATATCTATTTTTTTTTACTACTCAGAGAGCACGAAACGATGCGAAGCGAGGACAGTGTTCTCGTTCAAAGCGTCGATCTTGGATCCGGTCAGGAGGCCTGGAGGTCACTCAGCTGCCTCACGGATAGCACCGAACAGAGTGCTCCTGTTAATTTCGACCTATCGAACAGGGTGAGCATATTTCTTTCATGCATCATTAATGGCAGAACATTTGATCTTAATTATTTTGAAATAATCGCGTTAAAAATGAGTGAGGAAAAAATTACTATTTTTTTTTTCAACTCTTACGTTTCGACTTTGGTTTTCGTGCAATAAAGCTCACCCTTGTATTGTGCTTTTCACTTTCATCGAATATTCTATCGCAAAAAGATATGAAAAGAACGTTCTCCGACGTTCTTCTTTAATCATTTCGAATAATCTTCCCTGTCATTTGGTTGAAAATAATTCTGCCTTCACCTTTGTTGTCCACACCCCTACAAGATCACGTATAATGCACATAGGGTAGGGCGCGCCCCAGCAAGTCCAAACGTCTGTTAGTACCACACTAGCGGTTACCGTCTAATACGATTTATGTTTCATAAAAAAAAAATCTGAGTAAAATTGGAGACCCGTACGACACCGTTAAGCGGTGTCGGTAAGCCATCAACACTTCCCATTTGAATAACCTTACATTTTTCGTTCTAATTATGTTGGGAAGATTATTTTCCTGTTTACAATTCCTACACCTCACTGACAAAATATGTGGTTATCCTAACTGAAAAAGTGTTATGGTAATGAAGTAAAGTAAGGTAATTAAAATGACAAATTTCGATCACATATTGGCACCCCTTAAAGGTATCGCACGGGTCTCCAATTATACCCAGATTTTTTTTATGCACCTTAAATCGTATTGGAAAGTACTATCGAAAAAATGTCAACATGGCTTATCAAGGGACTCCCTACTGTACATATATACATTGTCGAGATTTTCATCCGTCGAGATATTGTCCTCTGGAGCAATCTGGATCCCATATATTTATTTCCGCAACATTTTTATTCGATTTAAGTATGTGTCGATCGATTTCGATGATCATCCGTACATACAAAAATAATCTAAGTAAAAAAATATTGTTCCAGGCAAAACTACCGCGAGGTATAGACAAAATACGGCCTCACATAGAGTTGATAGACAACGTTCCGTTGCTCGTTTCTCTCTTCACCGATTGCAACACCTCCGTAACCCGTGAGATGCTTCACATAATGCAAGATTACGGAGAAGTCGTGTGCGTACTCGGCTCGTCGGCGAATGCCGAAAATATGCCGATTTTCATGCAAGCCGATGCGGCGTAAGTCAATTTTTCATTCGTCTAAAATAACCCGGAATCATGTAACTCGTGTTGTACGTAGTTTCGCAACCGATTTTCGCGGAAACTCGAGCTTTCTTGTAAACCGGACGAAACGCCGTCGTTCGTCGATCGACGATCGTAGTTTGATACGAAGATCGTTGTATCGTTTCGTAATCCGGTTTTGCGCTTAATTTCCATTTTCCTCGATTATTCGACGTATTATCGATGATCTGACGTTTTTCCGTTGTTCCCGGATGTTGATAAGATTCTCGAACGATCGTCGTCGATTCCATGGGTGCCGTTACCGGTCTTCTCACGTACGGACATTTGGCCGTTTTCGTTTTAACAACGCCAGGATCGATAAACGAGGTCGAGTGCACGGTAACGGTTTCCATCGGACTCTTGCCACAGCCCAATCGTGACTGAGGATAACACGTTTTTGGTCGTTCGATCTTTGGCCATTTGTACGACACTTTGTTGCTCGTGTTCATGTCAAATTTTCCATAAACTTTCCACGCGTAACGCGGATACGCGCCAATTTTCTTCGTTTCGCCCGTGATCTCGGGATTGAAATAAGAAGCTGTGTACGTCGTTTCGTTTTCCACTCGGGTAAAACGCGGTTTGTAAGCCTCGCGAATCACTTTGGGGGCTGGTTTGGGAGGTTGCACGTACGACGAACCGTTGTTCGGACGAAAAAAGCTTTCCTTCGAACCCACGAAGACGCGAGGCTTTGGGGGCAAACAAACAATCTGCATCTTTAATTTTGCCGAAGGTTAAATCAATCTCGCGAGAACGTAACGTTAAATATTAATATAAAAAAGATTGAAGTGCGATATGAACGTAGTAGGGGATCACGCAATTTTTGTGGTGCGTATTTATTAGGGTGTCCGCATCGAAATGAACGTATGGGACTGATAATGCTGCAATCGAATTTTTCAGTATATATAAATATTTGGGAATTGAACTGAGTGGAAAAAATGATAAAGCACTTAACAACGAAAGTAGAGAATCACGAGTTCACTATCACGAATCACTATGGAATTGGTTTTAATTTTCATTGCATTAAATTGTTGAAAAAACCTCTCCTTAATTCTTTGACCTACCCTTCGTTACTTTTTCCGTATTTATTAAAAAAAGTTATTTCTTTATTCTTCAATTTAGGGTTGGTGTAGAACCGTTGTACCCTCAAGTTTGCCAAAAAGTACCGGTAATTTCGGTAACTAAGGAAGATCACGGACCATCGCCGGTGGATCTCAGCCGAGCCCTTAATTCCATCGCTTGTTCGTTGAGCGTGAAAAGAGAAGATCCCATAGCGATATATTATCTCGTAATGGAGGTAAATATCGTTCATCGTTATTGAATACTAATCATTTGTCCATGACAAAAAATTGTAAAAAAACAATTTTAATCGATGATTTATCAACAGGCTCGGGATTACATGAAGTGCCTATGGAATTGTGTTCAATTTTGGTTGTGCTGTCTAGTTACGGTGTCTCTCGCTCAAGCGATTTCCGGATTTCTCTTGCTACCCCCATTATTTTCCGTGGGTCAAGTCATGTGGTTGTGCTGTTTAATCATTCCACTGTTGTCGATATCAATGATAGCGACTCCCACCGATTCAACGATAATGCAACGAGCCACTGGGAAAAATCAGTGCGTCGTCAGTGGACAGGTGAATTTTTTACATATTCAAAGTTTCACAATTTTTGGGGGAATCACGTGGTTTTATTTGTCTTGAAAATTGATACGACAATTGTGAAGGATTGCAGGAGTACTATTGGGTCGATTGTTTTACATTGTAACCGAATATTTCTCTCGCAATCCTTCACACTTTTTGTACCGATTTTCAAGACGAAAAAAGCATATGAACCCTCAAGATCAGACTCGAATATCTGAATATTAATTTTTTTTAATTTATTTTCTCAGGTAGCATTGTTCGTTATGTGGTGCTACGGAACAAAATTTTTGCCTACAATAATCACCGTAGTCGCGTCTCAGTGTTTATCTTTTATAACTTTGTGTCCGATGTACGCGAAAACCGGTACCGAATGTTTCTACGTGTATCCGGACGTCAATCCCGAAGCCTCGTGGGGTGGCTGGGGTGACAAACCAAACGTCATCCTCGCAGTGCAACATTTCGCTCTGACTACGATAGTTTTACATTTTGGTAATTACATCTTTATTTCCTCTACCACGGTGTCCAGTGGTCTTTGAAGTCCCGAAACCGTCCTCGAATTTTGCTTGGCCTTTGAAAGTCCTGGAATGTCCTCGAATTTTATTTAATGTCCTTTAACTTTTTATTTGTAAGTTTTTTTTAGACTGATTCCAACGTAAGCAAAAACGATTATTGAAACAATAGTTTATTACAATACTAGCACGATTAAACTTTTTCTTGAGTTTTGTCTCCTTCCACTTTCGATGAATTCCCTGACACAACCTGCAATAGTTTTGGAAATTGTCGTGGACTGACCTCAAATTAAAAACGAACTTTTTACTGCCATCCGACGATTTTTGCCAATAATCCGACTCGCATTTGCTTTTCAGTGACGATATCCGTGAGTTTCGTTCACAGAGAATACTCAATATGGAGAAAAATGCCTTTTAACAATTGGGGATGGTTCTTGAGTGCATTGATTGTGTAAGCTCTACAATTACGTGAAACAATTGCGGCGATAAATTGAAATTCCATTGCTACCAATTCGTTACTTCCAGACTCGGCATTCAGGCTGCGTTTTCGGGAGCTCTGCTGTCCGATTTTTGGCGCGATGAGGATCTCGATATCGAAGAATTTCCGTTGCACTTTCTTCTCTTTTCCTTGGTGTCCCTTCCGCCGATATTTGCCATTAACGAGCTTATTAAGTGGCAGGAAATCAAGTGAGTTTACGAATCCGATAAATCAACGCGAAACGATAATTCGTTGGAAGACGATAATTCATGATAAATTTTTCTTTTTCAGGGTAAACGTTAGGTATCAAAAACGCGCTCGTCTCGAATTCGGTACCAAACTCGGCATGAACTCTCCATTTTAGTAAGTTCAGCCGAATTCGCCGAGAGATTTCGCAATGTGCGGACGAATTAATGCCAAATTTTGCCCACCCGAGATATATTTTTTATGGATACTTGGTCCTTAAGGCGTCTCATCTATGTACGTTGATCATTATTATTATTATTATTATTATTGTTTTTAATATCTCCGGAAGACTAGCGATAATGATAAGAAAAAAATATATAAATCAATATTGCACTTTTTACCAGAGTTTCGAATACGTGATAACTCCATAACGCGCACAAAGCTCTCATTTTATCATCACAATTATTTATTACTCAGTGACATCTCATTTCATCATTAATCTCGTTTTTAAGGTCAATCGCATTCGTTGTTTTTCGTTTCTTTCATAACGCGAATGATTTTAAAATCCCGAAGGTTCGGATCTAGAAAAACAAGCATTTAATTCTTCGTCAGCTGGGCAAATCGCGTAGCTCGAAGATTCTGGTAAACGCAAAGGAAAAAAAAAATAGAAGATAATATCACAAAGAGAATATTCATATTTTTCTATGTCCCCGTCAATCACCTTTCGACGTGTGATTTATTGCTATTGACTCGTAGCGTGTAAATAGACGAATTACGATACACTTAATTTCATCGATGTTGCCATTTGCTGTAGATGGAATCCGTAGAAAATTAAATTTCGTAGTAACGAATTATCGAGACGCTTCGATAACTCAACGTTTCGCGTTATCGAAGTACCTCAATTAGGTTTTTTTTCAACGTAACCAGTGCGCGTGAACGCCGTGATCGCTGGATCGTTTCGGCTGTCAAATTGTTTTGTTTAGCATAATCATTACGTTTACAGCGAAAATAGTCATTGCGAATTTTCGCGCGTTAGATATGTCATTTGTTTTCGTGCAATACCGATTAGATTTTGTCGACTATGATAGCTGTGTAATTTAACTTGAATGTAACAAAGTTTATTTTCGATATCGATGTTGATTCGGCAAGTAAAATTCAATCCAAATCGTAGAATACGTTCGATCGATTTTAATTTTCATTCTGTATCGGTGAATAAAGTATTTCGAGAGTTACCGCTGTCTTAAAATGTTTTTTTGCCCCAAAAATATTTCACTCCGACGAACAATTATTGAAACAGTTTATTTTTATTCCTTCAATTATCTTGTTGACAGAGTTTTCGAAGAAAAATAGATAATTCACGCAATAAATAGAAAAATTATATTTAAATATCGGAAAAATAACTAAAAAATCTCTGTTGTAAAAATAATTACGGCTTATTGTTGCTAAATACACCGAAGATGAGCTGCATCGACAGCATGGAAAGACACATGACCAGGCAATGCGTAGCTTCGTACAGCAGCTTTGGCGAAAATACGGTCCACACGAACAAGTGAAACCTTTGGAAGGTGACGAAAATAGTGAACACAGCTACGGGAAGAAATCGCCATAACGCGTAGATTCTGTTGATGGACAATATTTTTTCGGCGTAGCTGGAGAAGAAGAGAAGTCGATGAATATTTCGCAAAATCATGAGTCGCATTAGAAATATTAATTGACTCACGAATAAGATTCTTCGCGTTTGAAGCTGTTGGCTACTAAACTAAAGTAGGCTAATACTGGCGCGGAATACGTATTGATTGTCGTAAATATCACTGCTGCGACGGGTCTGTAAGACTCCAAACCGACGTAGCCCGCCGTTACGTCGACGGTGGCCAAGCTGTTGGAATTTCCCTGAAGAGAAATCCGCCGACAAATAATTGATTACTTCGGAGATAAACATCGATTAAAAAATATCGAAAAATTACCTGATAAAAGTAAAAAACGTTTCCCATCCAAACGTAAGCGTATACGCTGAAATAATCTCCATTTTTATATGTTCCCAAAACGTCGTGAATTACAGAACTGCATATAATTTGCATCGGTAGTAACACGACGTTGTGAGGTCTGTGCAAAATCGCCGAAATTGCGATCCACAGCTGAACGATGAATCGCAGCAATGTCGTGACGAATATTTTTCGTTCTGGCAATTGGCAAATGCGATTTGTCCAGTAGAGCGAGTAGAATAGAATGATGATCCAAAAAATGTGAACTTCGACTATGCCTTTGCTGGAAAAAGAATAAAAAACTGATATTATAAAAATTTTGCGTCTTTATAGAGAAAGTTATGTGACGTGGAAATTTTTTTTATCGAGATTTGGTGAAAAACAGTCGAAGGGATCGGATTTTAGAGAAATTTGGATTTTAAAATCTCAACCTCGATAGAAGAGGTACCAAGATGCGAGTTAAAACTTGCACGATCCTTCCTCCAAATTCAAGGAATTCGTGCATTACCTCAAATTCGGAGGAAAAAGCTTGCAACTTCCATCTTGCATGATTTTCATGCAAGAACGTTGATCGATTCGTCGTAATATTTGTTCTACCACCTGGAGTAAATAAAAAACGCGGCGACAGTCCCGTTTGCCATGTGGCGAAGATATATGCAGATCGCTGCAGCGATGTGCATCATCAACGTTGTATTTCTGTGTTTTTTTTCTTCGCAACGATATCCGATCCATACCAACAGGCCCAGTGCTAAATCGGAACAAAAGAATTAATCGATATATCGGGACAATCATCCGGAATTGAGGAGTTGCAAGAAAATGTTTTCCATACCACCGAGAAGAAACGCTGTCATCATCCCATTGTTATCTTCATCTCTGAGCCAATTGGCGATATCAGGCGCGTGTGCGTACTTGTTGCCAGTACTGTTCAACTTTCTCAGTACACGATTGATCAATAAGATTATGAAGATTTTCAGGCTGAGTTCTGAATCGTAATGTTTTCCAAAATTGCCGCAGAAAAGGACGATCAAGAACGTTGTCCAAAAAAAGTACCACGTTTGATGCTCCTCCTCGACGAAGCTGCTGCTCGTCAGACTTATTACGTGGACCATCATGGCAATGGGAAAGATCGAATGTTGGAAATTTAATTTTAAAATACTATTCAAAATCTCCGCTGGTCGAAAACGATTGGCACATAGATTGCTGTTCAGGGCAAAGAATCCAACGCCAATTGCCATGAGACCGATTCCATCAAAATCGTCGACGGATGGCAAACCCTTTTCGGGTTCCCACATAAATCGCAAGATCATGTATGACAGAAGACTCCCGAAGATCCAGTATAACTTTTCCATGGTTGTCGAACCTCCATAGGTTAGCCCATTGGCCAGGGCGTAAATAATCTTTAATAAAAACGGGCTTATAAATTTCGTTTTACATACGCGAAAAGTATAATTAATCAGTGGTGGTCTAAATTTATTTAATATTTTATAGCATGATAATTCAATGTACGGATTTACATTATTAATTAATGTTTATTTGAAAAAAAAGTCTAAGATTCAATTATGTATTCTTGACTGGATGGGGAATTCTATTTCGATCAATCCATTAGACAAATTTTGATAAATTGTCTGTAATTTCATTTTTTTTCTTCCATAATATCATAAAGTGTTTTCACGATACCGTAAACCAGTCGTATTGCATCATTTCAACATATAAAATATTCAATATTGAATATAAGATTCAATAAATTGCTTGATGCACAAAATCTTTACTTGCGGATTTGTATTAAAGTCTTGCGTACGTGTTTTATTAAAATAATCTTACATGGACCATGAGAATGATAGCTATCGTTATAACGTGGAGATTATATTCGATCATGCTGTGTATCAATGTCTCTTTCATGTCCTGAAGAGCTTTATCGTATAAAATCAGCACACTCTTGACGTCAGCATCTTGTTTCTGAATGGTCAGCCAATTTACGTGCAGTTGCACCGCGTTCTTATAACTTTCATAGGCTTCTAAGAATAAAAAATTCATAATATTCATAGGTCTTGACGAGAAAGAAGGAAGTTATACATCTGCGAATCAAATACCTGCGAAATTTACTTACGGCTGGATTCGTAGTCAGGAAGTTTCGCGAAATGTTTCAAAACTTGTTGCGTATTGTAGTAGAGTACGAAAAGTTTGCTGGAATCCGACAGAGCGTTTATCATGTCGAGTGGAATGCTACCGACGTTGGACGTGGGTATAGGAATTCCCAATATGACGGCTAACGTGGCGGCTACGTCAACCTGAGCCATTCGATTAGGCTCGTGCGTTTTTGAGGAACATTCCATGCCGAAAGTTAAAAATGGCACGAGCGTTTCTTCGAGTGTGGAACCACCGTGACCACCCGAATTTTTCATTCCATGATCCCCGCATATAATCAAAAGTGCGGGCAAACCATTTTCATTCTAAAAATCGAACCTCGCCTGCGTCAATTAAATAATCGGTTCTTTGTCATTCATTTTTGTTTAAATTTTTTTTTGTCTTCTACGCTTACCCAACTTTGGATGGATCTATGAATTTTTCCAATTATCTCATCCATCTCCATGAGCTTTGGCTTTATCAATGGACTGAAAGGGCCGGCCACGTGGCCGATATGATCCAGTCCCAGATAATGCAGAATCAATATCGACCAGTCGTTTTTTTTGTCCAATTCGTTGGCAATGTTTCGCGTAACGTTATCGTCTACCTAGTTTGGTACGATACATGGAATAATTGGTCAAGGGCGTGTTGGCCTTGATAAGGTTACGGAGCCATTCTCGCTAATTTTGAAAGTTATTTTTAAATTTCGCATGAACTGTTTTTGCTACAGTATTCGTTATGATTTTGATTGAAAGTACCAATTAAAAGCTACATTCTGGAATTTTTTCCGGTTTTTTTAATCGACAGCTTAGAAATTACAGGGGAGGGGGATCCTCTAATGACAACTTTGAACGCGAATATCTCGTGATTTGAAGGGTTGAAACGAAAAGGTCTGAAAACCTTTTGAATTACATTAGAGAAGACCTATACCAAGACACCTCAATCGATGGGGTGAGCCGAAAAAAATTTCGAATTTACTGTTTAATCAGCAGGGGTTAAAAAATTTAGAAAAAACATTTTTTTGTTAGCATCTCTGTTTTTGGGTTATCTCTGGGTACCAAACTTCATCTTAATTGTTCCATAAATGGGAGAATTAGAAGACTGTGATGTACAGAAAGACGGACGGACGAACAAAAGAATGTCACCAGCGATGTTATAATTAAAAAAAGAATTCTTACTTCTGTAAAATCATTGACGAAAAACGACGTTGTGCCCTCGTAGCGATCAAACATATTTGGAAATATTTTGAGCCACGTGTCATCCCCATAAAAATGCAACTTGTGGCCAAAACTTTTAGCTTGCCGAATCAGACTATCTTGCCATACTGGTAGATCACCAAAATTCATGGCCACATCTACGAAGCTTGGGACCGAACCAGTCATCATGGCCTGTACAAGAATCGATGTTAAATTGTGCTTCAACATTTTTTTTGCAGACTTTCTTTTGTTGTCTTTAACCTTTATCCTCGGCATTGTAACAGTGGGTGGACTGACTTTGGCTTGCATCAAACAAGTCGAGCTATTTTTCATTAAATGATTAGTTATAGGCATCGCTGCGATTGGACCAGTAATAAAGTCCCATCTTAGCGCATCGATCACCAGCACTATTACTTTCTGTGCTATTGGCTGGTACAATTGTTCCGTTTTTACTCTGGAAAAGAATCGCCAATTGCTGTTCAATGCCAGATTTTTAGGATGACATTTTCTATTTTATTAAACCTCGAGTAAAATTAACACGAGACAGTTTTCAGGGTGCAAAAAAGAACAATACACTTAGTGGGTTGAACATAGTTTTACTGTACATACAGAAATACACTCCAGCAATGTCAACGTTACTTGAACTTACCTCACGTGCTTGACATGATCAGGAATATCTCTTACTGTAGCTACGGCATTATCGCCGTAACTTATAGGAAAAAATCCATACAAAAAAAGCGTAAGTGCTCCGATTGCCGCGAGCATCGCATAGGTGAGTATAATGAGATCAAGTTTTCCGTTTTTCACTGCGCATAATGATTTATTCATGTTATTTTTTTTAAAAGACAATGAAGAGGACTAAATAAAATTTTTTTTAAAGTTTACTTGTTTCAGGTTAGGTCGAATGTTGGTCGATAAGATTGTTATCAGTTGTTTGAGACCGATAAGTTATAAACAAGCAATCTCATATATTCCCTGCAGCCCATATCTCCGACTCAGATCTTGGACCGTTCGCGTCGTAAGACCATAGTAAATCATGTCGTCTGTAGTGCGCTGGAAATGACGAAGACTAGAACTAGAGTCGCGTAAAATATTGCAGTCAAGACTGGTCAAGACAGTCAAGACCAGCCCTATCCGACTCCGCCGAAAATCGTGTTAGGGACAGAAACTGTCGCTACTGCGGCGCTTGAAACATTTGGTGCCACAGTGCCCACCAGTCCTACCTCACCTCGCATGCCCCTCGCCTATCGGACACCAAACCTTCCTCACTCCGCGTGCCCCTCGGCCCCAGCCAGCGGGGTGAGCGGGGGTTACGTATTAGACGCCATCTACCAGTCAAGATTTTTGAGGTGGGTTTTGGAAGGCTTGAAAGCTGAACGCGATTTCGGCGGAGTCGGATAGGGCTGGTCAAGACCAGTCAAGACTTTGTAGTGGAGGTTAGGAGAAATCTCGGGACCAGATATATTGATAAAAAAGCTTCGCGATTTCGCCGATGGCGTCACTGATTCAGGCAGTGCACTCATATCTATAGAACTCGAGTAAATGTGAATATCCATAGATACATATGGGCTATTCCACCGGGACTCGACCACTGAATATTGCGTCACCGTCGAGCTCACTCGGGAATAAAGAAGGAGGGTCGAGTGACGTCATACCGGCAGCAAGGCAAACTGACACCGGGCCATAATCACAGAGGCCATCATCCGTCGCCATCCCGAATTTTCATTTCAGGTGCTACCAGGCTTCTGACCTGACTTGCTCGACGGAACAGAAAGCTGTTGTACCCAACACCGCGCGGCTCCCCCTACATTTTCATTCGATTGGGACGACGGCATTGAGAGCTTCGCTCAGAACGAACGAGAATGCGAAAAGGAGCGAGCATCAGTCGTGGCGTGAATGGAAAGGTACCATCCAGTGCCATTCGCGGTGACGTCAGTGTTCTACGCATTTTTTTTTCAAAGCTCTTTTGAGAGAACGGGAATAAGTATCATTGTTTAAAAAGAACGCGGCTTTTCTGTTTCAATGTGGAAAAAATGGCATTGAAGGAAACACTTTTACATTCTCGCGAGCCTCTTTGCAGCTTTCACCCTGATTGCAAACCGTAAAGTCGTAATTGCGATCATGTCGTGATGAAAATCGATGAATCAATTCTATAATGAGTCCCTATGAGGTCTTTAGAATCGCTTGCAAGTTGCGGGATTGACGGTACCTCGGCTCTGGTTATTTCTCTGCAGCTATGAGATTTTCGATGACGCCAATAACTGATCGAATCGAGCTTATCCGGGCCATACATTATACTCCACGTGACATTGGCTATTTAAGGAATGGATGATATACAAATAAGACATTTCGAATGGCCTTCGCAAACATTCATAACGAACAGAAAAATGTTATTTGATACTTTTCATTGTCAAAATTGTTTTTTTAATTGTTTTTTGGAAAATCATCAACGAGTATGAAGGCGCTGCATGACCTTCAAGATTCTTAATAATTCTTATTACGTAGTTTGTGTAAAATACATAGATGTCACATTGAATAACTCATCCGCCAATCATAAAAAACAGGATATTTACAAAAGTCGTGATCCCAATTTTCAAAAAAATCACAGCATTCTGAGACGCGAATTATGCAACTTCGACTTCCCGGAAACGTATTACAAATCAACAAACATACGAATTGCCAATTACGGTTTTTCCAATTTTCCCGATAACGACTATCATACTCCAACATCGCGAACGGAAGAAAATTAAAAAAAAAAAAACGAAAAGAATTGTCGTAAAAATGACAATTTGTCGTTAATCAGTGTCGGTAGTGCGATTGTCGAGAATCGTTGCATCGTCGACGGGTCTACGAACCCGCGGTGTTGAGAAGCAAGTTGGCCGTCGGTCCATCATGTAGCGCTCTCTGGCGCGCAACTCGTGACCTTGTGGCATTTGGTACCTGGCGGTGCCAGTCGACTCGGCGCACCACCACCACTCCTGCACCGTCTCCGATCTCACGAGGCACACGAGCGCGAAATAACAAAGTAAAGTACCATCTCGGTAGCTCGACGCTAGTTCCATACCTCCACCGACGACCGCCGGGTTTTGCTTAACCGCTAACCGCCGGCAGGGCCCGAAGTATGGCTCTTGATGACTCGGATTAACATGCGCCGTTCGCCTCTTAGTCCATGTCAAAATCCGCAAACGGACAAATTCGGAGAGAGGCGAAGCAAGTCATGCAGATCTATAGATCTTGACCTCGCGAAGACGCATATATATATTACTTGTTAAAAAAAAGTCTCTATTTTCTTCGGTGCTTCACCCTTAAATGTTAGCTTGGTCCTCGAATTAATTAATGTTGAATCCGCGATAACTCGAGAACGAATCTCTATATCCAAAAAATGTTCAAACAAAAGTTGCAAAGAAAAAAGTAAAGCGCAAAAAATGTTTGAACTTTCTTCTTCGAAATTCAATTGGTAAGTCGTGAGACGCAATTGAAGTTTCGCAACCCTCAAAAATGACAAAAACCGGTGGAGTACCACTGGGCGGGTTGGGAGAGGGGCGACGGTGGTGCTCCACAGGACGTTTCGTCCTCCCTTCCTCTCCGCGTTTCTATGACGCCCGTACCACTGAGCACCGGTTGTTACCGCGCGCTCGCGCCACCGCCACGCCGATTTCCCGATAGTACATTGCACGAAAGACACACAGAGCTTCTCTCTCGACTCTTGACTCGCGAACGCGTTATTAGCGGACCTCGGCAAATGCCAGTACGTAGCACGTATATCGATGTTTGCGCCCGACCTTTACCATTGTGCCAGTCGCTTATTTTCCATGCACGTAACGCGATGCGGGGCGCACCATTGTACGATATGCGAATATAATCGTCGGCTGTATCGTCGAGGTACCGGCAATGCCCGACCGCGTGGCTCCGACAGGTTGGCCATTAGCCGGGCCGGAAGCGGAAGTCGAACCGAGCATTCGGTAATACTCGACCGTCCGACTCCCGCAATCGAAATTCGTCAAACCAATTGCGATGGACCGGTTTTCGATTGATCGGAAATTTACCGAATTTTCCTTTTCGTTAGAATTATGTAATGGTTGGGAATGGTTTGTTGGTGGAAAGTCGCGATCGGAGTATATGTGAATGGTAAAAAACCGGATGCGGAAGTCAAACAAATTATTGGGTAATAATGAACGCGTTACTCGGACGTTCAGCAATACGGTAATGAACGGTTCGCATGACGCAATGATGGAAGAAATGATAATGCTTGACGGCAATTATAAACGACAATGGAACATTCTTCGAGCTAATACTTCGGGTCTGATCGAAATACTTTGCAGGTGATAAAAGAACCGGAATATCGTAGAACCGGAAGAAGAACCCTATTGAGAATTTCATGTCGTCGATGTCTGCAAATCCAATCCATTATTTTAGTATAAAATCTTGCGGTTAAATAATAATCGAATATGTAGATTTTTTGAGGTATCAATCGGTGTAGAAATAGTTTCCTGTCTAAACTACCATCTCGACTGAATAAATGAATTTTGAAATTCACTACAAGCCACCAACCCATTTCCCAGCAGTCGGGATACAAAAAAGACAATGCGTCCATTGACGCCACGAGCTGCGCCATCGATAACGGGACTCGTATATAAGTACAAGAACAGGCTCACATATGACTCACGGAACGTCTTGTCGCCAAAACCGAGAAACCACGAAACGACCGCGAAGCGGTGGCTGAGTCGACTTCACATCGCCATTGCACGTTTCGCACTTTACTGCTTCGAGGATCGCTAAGAAACTGCACGATATAATACACAGCTATGACACAGTTCGGGCTTCCCTGTTTCGCCAATCGCTGAGAAAACTGCATGACATAATACCAAGACGCGAAAGAGATAGCTGCGCATAGCTTCTTCAATTTCATGGTTCCGTAGTTAAGCAGGAACCCCTATGGTTTTGGTCTGTCCGCCGGTCCGTCTGTCTGTATGCCACAGCTATCTCCATGTCGTTTTCTCATTCATACACATTCATACACAACAGAAATTATAGGATTTAGGTAGTATACTATCACGTGCGTGGCTCTTCGCCGGTTTTCTTATGCTCTCCGTAATGCTTCCTTTGTGAAGGCGCTGAAGTTCGAAAATGTACCTACTATCTAAGTTCAATTACCTTGCAGACGTTGCTACGAAAAGAAAATAAAGAGGAGCAAGCAATGTGCAAGGTTTTACTCGATTATTGAGTACATTATCGAATTTGTCGGAAGCCAATGGCGCGTAAGGCACTAAAATGAATACGTTCTTGCGTCAACACTTCAAATTTTCGAACAATGGAATAGCTCTTGACTTTGAGCAACCATGAAGGTCCCGCGCGAGAATTCGGCGTTTTCCAATCGTCATGGTGATTGCCGATTGATTGTTTTTTTTTATAGAAGCAGTTGCGACATCGGTTGGGATTCAAAACAGGTTTAGACTGTGTGCGGACGTCGATCTTGGACGCCGAACAATCGCTTCCACGCTGGCTTCATCGAATTGCGCGTCGCTGTCACGTGGCAAACCTCGACGCTGATCCTCGACGTGTTTGCGCCGTCCTTATTACGTCTCAGAAAATTTCAGGTTGTTCCTCAAAATTGCGACGTTACCTGCGCGTTATCGCGCTGTGTCATCGTAATACCATCGGGATTTTTGCTGTACAATTGTCGACGGAAAGGAAGCATATAAAAGAAAAAACAACCGGCCAAGAGCGTGTTGGGCTCACACATGGCAGAGTTCCGTAGCCATTCTCGATAACATTCTCTTTAACTCTTTGCAATGCGTATCAAGAAAAAGAAGATGGAGAAGAAACGAATTACGGGTTTAAGCTCTGCAGCGATGCGTATCTTCGTTGCTGTTACGGAGCGTCAAAGTCTTATTAATTGGCCGAAAATGCACGCCTCTCGATTTAATTATACCCCAGGGCCAATTTAATCAGGTTCAATTATCCCGACTCGTATCGGGTTTTGACGGAAATATTGACCGGATTAAAGATCCATGCCAGTCACAGACGCTACCGAAATTTTCAGATACTTCTCTCAATGGTTTGAACAAATTCTTTTTTCTTCGAAATTGAATAAATTCTATTGACACGCCAATAGGTACTAAGTACATAGATCCACGTAGATATGAAAAATAAAATCATACACATTTTGGACGATATCGCGTTGTGGGTCTCCACCAGCTAGAAATCTCAACCAAAACAAATTTCAGCATATTGATTCAAATTTATCACATTTTAACGAATTTTGAAATAAATGTTCAACTCATAATAGAATTTTCTTCTAAGTGGGATGCAAAATTATTCGATAAATAAATCCAAAATAAAAAAGAACTGAAAATACAGATATAGCCAAAACCATTGGAGTCCCGAAACTTCGATAGACTCGTCTTCCATCGAGACACAAAAGAGCGGCAACATGGAATACAGATCGACCATCGAACGTTTTACAATTCGTGAATCGAACGACAATAAAATCCACCTGTCCAAACTTAACATTCAATATCTTTATAATCGTCCCGCCGCGGCAGCGAATAACTATATTTTATCAAAGCGTTCGCATGCAAATGGTATGGGATCATCGTGTCTCGGTCTTTACCGCAACGAGAAGGAACTCAATTAGGGCCATAAATCGGGGAGCTCGTCAAGTAATCAGCAGCGGGTCGTCACGCGAGTACCGCTGATCTCAGAACAAACGGGAACGGAATGGGGTACGTCGTACATGCTGTACAGTACGTAGCGGCGTAAGTACGCATTTGCAAGAGCTGGCGGGTAAATATACGTATATCTATATACATATATGTGTATACAAATGTATATACACGCGTGTACGACGAGTCGTCCGCGTTCGGGTTCGAACGAAGCTCGCGCGACACCGATTGGGATTGCTGTAACGTGTACTATACGAAAACCCGCGTGGCTTTATTTCGTTAACCGCCGCGTGGCTACGAGCGGAAGCACGTCATCGTGTTAACGGTAAGTATGCGCGCCCTCCTCCCTTCTTTTCCCTCCGTTTGTCCCTCACCCGTTCGGTACCTATGTATATATTTTTTTCGTTATATACATATATATATATGGGTACACACGAGACCGCTGATGGACATCAATTATATGCGTATACTGGATATATACGTATACACGCAGTCACTGTGCTATTGCATTCCAAGCCCTGTGCCATCCACGCAAGTACGTACGTAGTTGTTGTGAGCTCTTTACAGGTACTTGATCGAGGATTTTTTAATTTTTACTTATTTATTTATTTATTGTTTTTTTTTCTGAGAGACCTTTGACCGACCATCGATGATAAATTTAATCCACGGTACCTCCGTGAAAATTCGAAATAAAATGCTCAGGAAAATGGGAAAATGCCAGGAGGTGATATATACGAGGGTCATCAGGTAGCGAGAAACACCTGTCTGGCTGCGTTTCGACTGTAAGCTCCAACGTTTCCACCGCCATGTTCCGTAAATAAAATGGTTGGTCAAGTGGCCAGAGAAAATTAAGTTTTCTCGTATTGTACAAGCGTTCGTTTGCACTTGGTAGGATTTTTTTACCGAATGGAGCAAGGTCTGTAGCGATGTAACAAAATTTTAGGCAGCAGGGGGGAAGAAATACGCGGTAAAATCACGTAAGATGAAAATGATCGATGACAATAACGGTCATAATAAGATCGACGATGAAAAACCCTCTTTCTCGATGGACGATGACCCGGATCTCTGTGGATATTCCACCACCGATCGCGTTTACCATTCGCACTTGTCGCCGGAGTCAAAACAAAACAAGAAAAAAAACTACAACTCCGTGCAACCCCGGAGATACTTGTTTCTCGTGAAATATAATTTCTTCGTCGATACATTTTAAAAATAAATTCGTCAAAACCTGAAATACTCGAAGAGAAGGTTTTACGGTCGTAGTTGCACGCGGGGCCCCGGAGCGAGGATCGAGGATCGAGCGGAGGTTCGAGCAAGGCCCGGAGTAGCCGGTGTGAGGCCCTCGCAAAGAAGATCGAGAAAAAAGTGGGGCGAGCAAAGAGCCGATTGGTTGTTGTGCCGGCTCGGGGGTCTCATGCTCGACGGGTCTCGACGAACATCTAGAAGCAATAGCCGCAAAAGCTACAGCAACAGCAACAGCAACAGCATCACCAACAGCAGCAGCTTCATCGCCATGTCCTCGACGGTACGGACCCACTGCCGCTTGGCTGGCAGTCGCCTGCTGACCGCGACCGCGTTTATGTCGCGTCAGGCACGAGCTATGGATTGAAAAATTCTACGCCCCTGCCGCTCGTGCCAACCCTGCCCCACCCTCACGTCGACAAATCGAAAATACTTCACATTTATATAAATATATATATACATATTTTTTTTAATCTCGATTTGTTTTTTTTTTTTAATTATTTTGAATAATTAATCGAAACGCGTTGGCGTTGAATTTTGGTGACTGGAACGGTTTTCCCGGTGTGTATTCGTAATAGCCCCTACTCTTCCGCCAGTCGAATCGGAGCGCGAGACCGGCGCTCGACGGGTTTTACCTGCTGCAGTCCGCTGCAGCTTGACAGTGAGTGCGCGGATCCTCGTCGAGGACAGAAAGACTCGCGGTAGCGCAAACGTAAAAAGTCCGAGTTGGTCTCAACAATAACGCGTACCGTTTGATTTTCAAAGAAATAATAATAATATTGATAATATAAATAATTCCGGTAATAATAATTGTTGTTTTTGTTATTATTTTGGGGGTTTTTTTTTTTAAATATTGATAATCGTACGAGGATAATAGAAGGCAAAGGTGTGCTGTTAACAGTGTGTGCTCGGAGTGTGTGAGAGGCACGGGGGGTGCGCGATGGCGGTGGCTGCGCCGCCCCTGCCGGGCACCAGCACCGCTTCCGGTCCCGAGCACGATCGTCCTCGCGTCGAACCGGGAGCCCCGCGCTCACGGCCAAAGACCATCAACCGCAGGAGTAAAACCTTCAGGACGTTTGGACTACTACTCGCGACGATTGTTATCGTTCTAGCGCGAATCGATGTTTCCGGTGCTGTCAAAAATCTCGGTAGGTCGATCAACGAAATCTTTAACCCTCGACGAGCAAACGTCTCGGATTCATAATAATTATCGATGTTTCCGGTGCAACAGTCGTCGAATTGACGGAATCAAATGCAGGCTCCAAATTATACCGTTCGTCGTAAATCTTGCGGTTAAAAACAATTTTTGTGTTTGTGGATGGAATTAAATTTTTTGGGAATCGAATTTTATATTTGAAATGATTTTTGGTATACGAGAATTTCGGGAAACAAATTGGCGGAGCAGGTTGTAGTGGGGACGGAGATTCAACAAGTGTTTAGAATTGGTTCGTCGGATTACGTCAAAACGAATGATCTATCGATTTTCTACTGTTTTCTACTAATTAAATTTTAAGAGAAATATACAATTTTAATAGTTTCTGAATGAAATAATTTGATAATACCAAATTTACGGCATGTTCAATCTTTTGACATTTTGATAATTCGATATTACTACACATTTTCGTGTTATATTTATTCTACGATCTATGGATAAAAGTTTGAAATTATATTGGAGAAAAAAAAGAAACGTTCATTCTCGTCGTAACAATGAATCCATTTCCATATTTTTTTAAATCCTTCTTCGCGACAAAAATATAATCGGAATTCCGACGGTTTTATCAAGCTGGAAAGCAAACAGCTGGTGTTGATAATATTTGACCGTGATAAATCGGGTGGTAGACTCGTGTAAGAATGCCGAATTATACGAGTCGCTATGTTTCGCACGTCTGTAACTACGCGTGGCAAGCAGTCGCAATGTTTATCATTTTCGCATTGGTCGTTGCCGAAGCGACGAGAATATAGGCGCGCACAGGACCCAACCGAGGCGGGACAATCAAAGCGACGAGGGCTCGCTCCTCGCGCCCGACTCATTGACTTTCATTATCGATTAAGATCAACGCTCGATCTTTCGGTCCGGTCAGCGGAGGCGCGACGAATAATTGAAACATCACTCGACGAACGAGTCACTCTTCGTACCGATGTTTCTCTGGAACATGATCATTATCCTAAGCACGAATTTTCCAAACGTAAAGAAAATAAAAGAAAAGAAAAAAAAGAACGCAAAAACGAGAATCGACAAACGTTTTTATTGCAACAACAAGAAAATTAACTTTATTATATCAGCCGGATGTTAATTAAATGAACGAGAAAATTCAAAAATGTTAATTTTTTAGTGATTATATAATGTGACTTCATGCTACTTCATAAAGGGGTTTAAACGATGAGCTGAATTAGGTGAGATGGCACATATATGACCAACTTGGTACGAGGTTCGCAATACGGATCGACGAGCCTGTGCTGGCCTTTTTATTCGGCGAGATGTGTCATCGCGTTCGAACCTCAGCCCTCACCCCCGCATTTTTATATCTGCGTTCAAAACGACCGTTTCAATTGAAGATATACATTATAAAAAAATGATATCAACGTGGCGTACGGTGACGTGTCCAAAAAAAGACTAATTAACAATTCACGTATGATGAATAACATTTCATGATGTTTTTTTAATGAGGTAGGTTAGTCGGTGAATCCCGTTTTTGGCAAAAAAGGAATATTAAGCGTCTGATTACAACAAACACATTGCTCTTCAATTTTCTCGACCTTCTTTTTTCGACCGACAACATAGCCAAATTTTTTATATCCATTTAATATAAAAAATGCACTTGAAACACTTTTTTTAATCTTTCAAAACTCGATTTTCTAAGAAAGTTTTAAAAATTGGAGCGCTTAATTATTTCGAATTAATTTCATCTAAGCAAGAATGTTTAAAAAATGGGAGTTTTAACACAAAGTTGGGTAATCCCTTAAAGACCATTATTTACGCATAAAAAAATGCCGGAGGAAATCGGACACATTATGGGCGGACCTTGATTGAAATGCTCAATATATTCACTCCCAATTGCCGATTCAAGCTCGTAACGTGGCAGTCGATTGAAAAAAAACCGCAGAGGGAAGGATCCTCGTTGCGTACGCAGGAATCGCAACCCACATCCATGGGCGTTGTAGTTTGGACGGATAAATACTGACCTCGTTCGAACAATCGATCTTCTCGTCGTTGTTCGCTGCTCACGGTCAGTCGCGTTATTGAAATCGTTCGTGCTTCGTGAATCATTGTACCACTATGCATACCGGAAACGTACCGCACAATTTATTAATGAACTTAAATAAAAATTAACAGAAAAATAAATCAATAACGGAGAAATATTGAATGTATTCGAAGCGCAAGCAGCACAGGGCCATATCTCTCGTTACATTTCAGCAGAGGTTTAATTATCGCCCTCAATTAAATTGATATTAATTATGAGTGGTTTTTGCATTTCGTAGTCGTTTTATTATGCGCAGAAAAAAAAATCTTTGATTGTCACAATCAATAGTTCGGTTGTTGATGCTCCAATCAACTCGATTCTGTCAACGAAGCATCTTTGATTATTTATTTATGTTATTGTTATTACTAACGAGGCTAGAATGAAAACCTAGGTATGCTTTCAAGAACTTTTGAATTACACTCATTACAAACATAATTTTCGTAGCTATATTAAAAGAAACGTCGCAAATTAAATTTATGAGCCAAATAACTTCAACGAAATAATGACTGAAACGAACAGCCATTGCGAATTTCGCAGTACCAATATCGTTCCATATCACCGAATACGTGATTTCTACGTTGACGTATCACAAGCTCCGAAAGCTGCTCCAAAACGCAATCGTCCCGCGATATTCGCAAAAGGTCGGAGACATGTGACTTCGAATCCCGGATTTCTCCATAACAAACATTCGAGTGCCGTTTCCTCGTTGGCCTTGAAAACTCAATCGTTGCCTCGTGATAACGATTTATCAACGGGTTCGTTAAAATAACTTTGATCATTCCTGAAAGCATCGAGCCCCCGTGTGATTATACAAATTTCGTCGAACAAAAACAAAAAATTGATCGTCCGACGTATCTCGTCGAATTTACCTCTCAGTCCGAGGCTCGAGTATTCTCGTAGAAGAACTCAACAGCCACATGCAAACATATACTTATGTATATAATTCGAACGTGTACCATTGGTATTTAATTTTTATTTCGATACAGAGCAAAAGTATTTGTCAGCGAGGGCAGACGGAGGTGAAGGAAGAGAAGATATGACGAAGGCAAATGCGTCGTTCGTGGCCTGGTCAGCCACGGGGGCCCCCCCTTAAGATCGTAATCGTCGAATACACATACTCGCACACACACACATATATTAACACATACAGATCCTCCACTACGATCTTCGCTCCAGCGTTGGAAGTTATATGGAACCGGTTTTACACGGTGGATCCTCTATAATCGTGCACACGCACCCATTAGGTAGGAGGCAAGGATACGACCGACGATATATATACACACCTTGTGTACTACGTCCCCAACACTCTCGTCTCTCTCCCTCGTCCATTCCCTCTGCCTATTTCGTTATCTTTCTCTTTCCCCACCTCTTCCTCTCTCTCTCTTTCTGGCTCCTGCACGTGATACGGGAGAATCTTCGTCTCCGCGACGTTCGTATGTTCTTGATACGACAGCGAGAGATCTACCCATCGACGGAGACCGGCTATCTATCTCCGGTCAGAGTCCAAAAAAATCTAAATCGATTTTTCTACCTTCGTACAAAGTTTTTAAAAAATATGGACGAATACATTTTTGAATCTTATAGATTTTATGGATACATTTTTTTTCTATATAAATTAGGGCGTTCAGGAGAATTTTTTGTCCGCAACTCTTATATTTGAAGTTTATAATATCAGAAATTATCTGGCCAATCCTGAGCCCATTCGGAAAATTATGAGCATTTGATTGGAACGCGAAAAAAATTCTTTGATCCGCGGCAATCGATTTTTCCAGTATATATCAAGTATATATCCAGTGTCCCATATTCGGGGATTGAAACTGAGTGCATAACATGTTGTTACGCGCCCTTAAAGTGGAGAAGCATGCGTTTCTCAATGAAATTTTTTTATCAGCGACGATTGATAAAAACTTGCAAAAATTTTTTCAACTCGAAAAAACGATCGCGTATTGAATTAATAATTTTAAATAGATTTCGCCAGGTCAAACAATTTTTACCACGTATTAATTAAATTCAAAACCTACATAATGACTCCGAAACCCCTCAAAATGATCCGATTGGGCTGAGATTTAGCCAGGTGTTTTTTTATATTATATACATACTAAGAGCCGTCGAAAAAATATTTTTCTTTCAAACGACCCAATGTAAATGAATTAAATCTGAAATCCATGTAGTGCCGAGGTTCCACGTCGTACGAATGAAAATGTACAAATTCTACGTTACAATCTGGTTTATTCCGTGTGCGTGAGCAAGATCATCTCCTTTCCCCGGACGATTCCCGTGGGCTTCCTCGACGTCAAACCGGTTTTTACAACGCGGCATTGGCCGAGAGAAACATAGAGCGAGGAAGAAAACTCAAAATGTCTGAAGTACCGCCGCGCTGAGGCCTCTTCTCGCGAGAAGAGGCCTTCGATGGGGTATCCGCTCGGGAGACCGAAACGGGTACTCACGCTTAGAATACCGCACCGGCTATGGGTTTCCGCTTCGGGTTGGAAACACCGGAGTACACCGTGGCACAGTGGAACACGATGCTTCGCAGGACAAAAAGAAAGTTATTGTAATTGTTATTATTTCGTTGAATGTATTAACCCTCAACGATTACACTCCGGTGGAATTTTCTTTTATTTCCACGAGGGGGTCCTTTCGACCGGAAGCGCTGAAATTTATGCTCTAAATTAGTGTTGTCGTGATTTTTAAATGTTTAAAAACGCCAAACTATTCTTTGAGTCTTTAAGAATTGGGACGGATTGGTGTTTTTTAAAAGTTATAATTTGAACATAGTTGAAAAGAAATGTCTAAAACTATCGAAAAAGTGATTTGTTTTTACGAAAATATTGATAACGTTTTCAACTTTGAATATTTTTTCTCTAAAAATATAAAAAATGTTAGCCACCGGCGAGATACTATACTTCAAAATAAGAATTGTCGCGATAGTGCCCGCTTCGAACAGTTATTTATCGTTAAATATGAAGTCTAAGCGGAAATAAAGGTCGACTAAATTATGAATTTAGTATTTGAATTATTTTTCATTACTGGGGGGTCCTCTGGACCGCGAGAAACCGTTGAGTGTTAACCTAGACCATGAAAAAAGACTCGTTCGAAACGTCGCTACGCGTGTGCGTGACGCGTATCAGGTGCGCGTAGTCCGCTGCATTCTTCTTGGCTGCCGGACCTTGACACTGAACCAACGCCGGGCCCGACGACGTTGAATCCGAACGAGCCGTGGTCTTCATCGACCAAGCCAGCTATTGGAATATTTATATCTCTCACATTGTTCTCGATTAAAAATGTTTCTATTCAACGCGGCATTGTCACAATACGGCCGTATCGCATTCCCGCATTCGAATGTGTTTCAACATTTTTCTCTGTCGTCTTAATTCAAACGACGGTGGAATTATTGTTTCGAAAACTGATTGTTTCGTTGACTAATTGATTTGAAAACTAATTGATTTGTTAATTAATTGGTTTGAAAATTGATTGTTGTTTCGAAACTCGAAATGATTTGGGAAAATAAATATGGGTTGAAAATTGTACGATGAAGAACAGATCGCTGTGAAAGCGAACGAGTCGACACGCTATAGATTGCGGATACATCGAGAAGGAGACATAGTTTTCTCGGGAACTACGAGCAGGTCTCGTGGTAGCTCTCGCGTCTACTCGGTTACTCGTGCGCATGCCTCTGACATGGGCACGGGTGATTCCCCTATCGTACTACTCGGAACCCTTCTCATCTCGCCACTTGGAACAAAAAGCTCATTCCGAGTCACACTGACCTACATGCATCCTTCCCCTTCCAACCTTAACTTCTTTCGTATCCAACGCGATGTACTTTCTCGCTTGGCGATTACGAAATGATCTTGTTTATTAATTAATTAATTTTTTTTCTATTTTTTCGGAATCGGGATCGACAGTTTTTTGTTATCATTATTATTTTATTTTTTATAGACGTTGATTCGTCACTCGTTAATGTTATAAAAACGATAATAAGAATAGTAGTTGAATGTTGGACGTTGATAAATTGACGATCGTAAATATAGGAACTTGAATGTTATTGAATTTTCATATTTAAATTTCGAATAAAATACGGGTCGTTTAGTCGTTGCGTATTTTTTGAGAAATGTTTGATTCGCTGAATGAATAATGCGGAAAATACAAATAGAATGGAATGATGAATTTATAACAATCGATTATGGAAAGTAAATAACGTTGGAATTTAATAATTGAAATAAATTCGATATTCTACGAAAGGTCGTATTTTGAGTTATCATGGTTTCACTATAGATTCATAACAGACCAACGTATCACAGGCACTACCGTCGATACAGTTATTACAATTATTATTGAAATGCAATGAAAATCAGGTTACCAAGAAAAATTATCAAACAAATACGTATAAAATGGAGCAACGAATTTATATAAAACCATTTATGAGAACAAATAACGTTGGAATGTAATATTCAAAGGAGATAAAATATTCCCCGAAATCCAGGAAATCCGCTTCACAACGTTATTTTAAAATATCATTTTAAATATTTATTAACGTAAGATCTGCTAGATACTATTAATAAATGAGTGCTACCACAATAATTATAATTCGAACGCAATGAAAATAAAGTCCCTAAATAAAATAATTCTGAAATCATTGATTATTAATTTCTCTAATTTTCGCAACTTTACAAAAGCACAGTACAGCTCTGGATATTTTCGTTATTTTTCTGAAATCTATGTTTACAGCCATGTCGGTCTGTTTACGCACGATTTGAGTTGAGTTTGCGCGAGATAACTTTCAACAGCACACGCGCGGAGCTTCTCAACCTTCGAGAACAACGGTGGGCTTTATATTTTCCCGACGAGCAAATCAACATATAATTACTTCGAGTTATCGCTCTCATCGTCTTATCGTTATAAACTCGTTCCTCACTCGATCTTCGTTCGTGATTCTTCATCGTCGATATGAAAAATTATTCGTCACGAATATTTGGCATATTTAACGCGCCCATGCTCGAGCCGTGACTTACAATTAGCCACACGCGTACCACACACACACACACACACACACACACACACACACACACACACACACACACACACACACACACACACACACACACACACACAATCGTCCATCAGCGTATTGTACGCGTCCGGGTTTGCGCGATATGCGTCCTGATTTTAACGCCACGTAGCATAAACGATTCTTCGTACTGTTTCACCGTCTACGAGCTCCGGCCCACGGGTTCTGTTACTTATCACACTTATGCCGATTTTCTTCACTCAATTCGTTTTTCTTTTCAATGTATCAGGCTGTATGAAAAACAAGTTTATTTATTTTTTCATCTCGTGCCCAGTCGCAAACGATAGTTTTTGGGCATAAAGAAAATGCCCGCGGCGAGCAAATTCAGAAAGGTTGTTTTTCGCCAGTCGCAAAGGGAGGGGGGGGGGGCATCCTTTCTCCTTTAGATGAAACGTGAAACAAAACTTTTTGCATTATCAATTGCGTAAGTCGATGAAAACGGTTGGAAAATTAATTGTTCGGATACAATTATCCCTCATGTTGGGAACCAGAAAATATTTTCTCAACGTATTCCGTATTTTTACAGCATTGCTTAACACCTCCGACGCTGAACGAACAAAGAATCCCCCCGGAATAAATGTATGTACACATATATTTTTTTATCAGCAACGTGTGCCGAATCTTGTTTTCTCAGTTCTCAAACATTCCACAAAGCTGCAGAGAAATAACATTTTTCAACAATTCGTATTTCTATCTCACTCTCCATTCCTCTCTCTCTTCCTTTTCGTTTCGATTTTTTTATCGTTCTCTTTGTTTTTTCGAGGACAAAGCAAGGCATGCCCTCACGAGCTCGCAGGCTCGATACAGCCCCACACGCTCGAGCGATGATTTTCTATTCAAAGACCGTGGCCCCCCGATACGTGACCGCGTGGAACCCGAGCTGAAAACCAAACCAACTTGCTTCGATCCATCGTCAGCTCGGTGTGTACGCGCGTTCGTAAGCGCTATCAACGCCACTCGGCGATGCATTGGGAACCATCTTCCGGTTGACCCACAGCCCCGTAAGGCTCTAACCGGAGTCTCCTCATGACCATCCAAACTACGATTAAATAATTTTTGCCTTAATTTCGTTTGCTTTCGGTACTCGATAGATTGGATTTAATATTTTGACGTTCGAAAATATTTTTCCAATGTCATTCGAATAAATCCAATTCTCATTAATTCGATCCTATACATTCAGCTTCGATATTTCGATCGAATTATACATTTTTCTCACGCTGTACTTTGGTGCATGCGTTGAATAATATTACAATAACAAGATTAGACTCACACTAAAAAAAAATAATCACATAATTTCGTTGCCGGAAATTTAATTGCGTTAAAACAGAAAAATATATCGTCGAACGGTTTGCTATTCAACGTCCAATAAACCGGTGAAGCACAACGATCGATTTTTATTCCGTATACATCGATGAACCGCAACCATACGTTTTTGGAAGCGACAGGACGGTTCGATGTTGAATAGACCGTAGAATCGAGACACGTAATCGGTATTTCGAAGACGGTCGACGGACCTAACCGCGACGAGGGACGGTGCCGGGGGATGGGAGGGGATGCAAGGCGTACCGAGGACCCGTTGCTGACGTGGAGACCACGAAGACGTTAGAGGGTGAACCTGAACGGTGTGAGAACGCAACGATGAGAGACAAAGAGGCTGAAGGTGCGAGAGATAGGAAGAGAGCGAAAGAGTGGAGAGACGGAGAAATTGTGAGAAGGGAGAGAGTCCACGTCGCCAACACGGAGAAGCGTAGGCTCTACCGTCGAAGAGATAGCAAGGTTCCGGCGGGCAGGTAAAGTCAGTAGGCGGGCTGAGGTTCATTCACCTCGGACTAGCGGGCGACCGTATAGCGGGACCATGGCTCCAATGGTCCCGTCCGTCCGATCGCGCCTTTCCCCCCAGCCCTCCACCCTCTCTCCTCGCGACTCTGCCACGAGACCCAACGTCGTTGTTCCGTACTCTCTCGTACATACACATTATATATATGTATTCACGTTTAATACGTTCAACGTCGCTGCACCTTGTACTCTACGTGGCACACTGTTACTCAATTTGCATAGATCTGCGTACCCCACGGCACAACTAATTTTATTATGAAAATATACGGTTCACTCGTATTGACACTAATCAAAAAATCATACGTATTGTTTATCCCGTAATTGTGTAATTACAAGGCACGTCGCGATACCGTGAAATTTCTTACCGCAATTACGGCAAATTGTTGTCATGAAATTTCAACTTTGTGAAGATTATTACGAACCTGATGATTATTTTGTCGGTTTGGGTTTTTACATTGTTTTCATTGGGATTTTGATTAAACTTTTCAATGTGGAGACAGTTGGCGCGGAATGTATGATTATTATATGAATATGAGTATTTTTTGATGGGCTATTTAATGGACATTTATTAAGTTTCGATTTTTGTTGTTTGGAGGTGAAATTACTGTCAACATCTGAGAATACTTGTGGGCTTAATTTTAATTGTGAATTGCTACAATTTATACAGTCCTTTCTCTGTCGGCTTTTTACTTCGTTTTCGTTCTTTTTCATTTTGTTTCCTGGCAATGAACGGTGCTTGGTTCGTTAACTCTTTTATGATTTACCTTTTTCCTCGTATTGTTTCTATCCATCATTTTTCTCAATGAAAATATGCTTCGACGATTCTCGACGGTCCGAGAGACAAGTAATTGTGATAGTCGTCGTACTCCGACGTCGCTGTTGTTGACGTCGATGTATCAGTTCCGATGTAGGTCAAAAATCATCGACATTGTTTAAGGTCAGAATCATTAAGAGAAGAATAAGAAATAACCTACAATTTTCGTTATTCACGATTATTCAAAATAATTATCACACGATTATTAAGCCCAACTTTTATTTTTGAATTTCTCATATTTCGATGATTTTTTCGAAAATATAAAATCACGTGATGATTTCCTTGAAAATTTCGGTGGATATTGTTGCAGACCGACTGCCTCGGAAATTGGGGTTCTGTCTTTCAAGACGCGCCGTGCAGATATTTTAAAAATGCTTTTTGCGAATTAGTTCCACCAGGTTCTTCGATACCACCGCGTACAGTCTATCGTTACACCGTTTGATGCGCAACCGAACTTCGTGTTTTGTGATGTACCTGCAGACCACAACCGCATCTTTGGATCGAACCAATTTTCCACTTCATTGATTCAATTTCGATGCTGAAACGATATATATAAAATAAAATAGCAAAACACAAACTCGCTGAGTATAAAGCGAATTTTTTTACATACAAATGAAACTGTTTGACAATGAAATATATTTTAATTGAACTATTGATTATTTACTAGTCATTTCTCTGTTGATTATGTAATAGTCATTAAGTGATTTAACCTTCTGGGCCTCGAGTTGATGTCCATCGAAAAAAATTGCATCACAGAACTTCCTTCTTTACTAAATCAATCAAACTTTCTATTCAATTCGTCAACCATGAACGTAGTCAATCATTTATAACAACTATGCTATCAATAATTTGTCGCACTCATTGTTTCTGTAGCATGAAACGATAAATGCGTTCACCACTCAGCTTGTATTCACTCGTAGAATTGAAAAAACATAAGAATAATCGTCGACCTACCGTTTCACTTGTCTAATCTCCAATTGCACGATCAAATTTATTACGAGTGATAAATTGGTCATAATTAGGAGCACCAATACCGGAGCGCGTTTATATCGTTTACCGTGTAAAGAATGAGATGCCTGAATGCCCCGAGATTGCCGAGAGGTCGCGAGGGCGTGAACTCTCTGAGCCTGAACGCGTGTATCATTTTTTTTGCCGTTCGTTTTTCAGCTTCCCGGAGGCTCGCACTAGATTTCATCATTCATAACCCAAAGTGTGCACACACACGGATATATATATATATGGGGTATTCCACAGAAAATCGGACGATCAAAAACTGACCCCTGCCGATGCAGTTCATGATATGTTTATAACCTCCTTTTGACACCATAAAAATCCCTGATTTCCTTCATAATTTCCGGATTTCCTTATAATCCTCAAACAAATTAAAAATACTCCCAAGTAAGAAAAGTATAGTTTGACAAGTTGAAGATTTTGATTTTTTTCGTGATTCCTTTCGTGATTCGTTGGTCGAGAAATGAAAAAAAAAATTATCAACTATTCAAACCTGTAACAAAGTTAGTAATATTATTTTTTTTCAAGATTCTTATTATCATTATAGCTCATATAATTATTTTAATTTATTTATTAGGAAAAAACAATCATGGCTGCAACAAAAAAAAAGATCCAAAAAATGTATATATTTATTGTAAAACTCAATAAATATCGCACTCTAAAACTGTGGCAAGTACATTTTCTCACTTACCTACTAGAATCACAAAAAAAATCAAAATTTTCAATTGTTTCGTAGTATGTCCTTCCTTATTTGGCGGTAGTTTGGGTTTTTTCAAGGTTTGTATGGGGATCCGCAAATTTTGAAATGAATTAGGAGTATTTTTGGGGTCGAACGAAAGCCAGAAAAAAAATTACGAATTAAATCTGCCGGATCCAGGATTTTGACCGGCCGATTTGACGTAGAATACCCTATATATGTATATGTACAGACTAATTCTACGTTGTACGAGATGACCCGTGTGTCAAGTTAAATGATAACTCTCGGCTCGCTCTCTCTCGTTTCATGACGATGCACTCGCCTGTAACCCCGATGCACTCTCGACACATGAAACTCCGCGTAGCCTTGTGATTCATTCACGCATGTGCCACCAGTGTGTCAATATTGTCGTACAAATTTTCAAGTTTCCTCGGATCTTGTCTATTTCCCCAATGAAGGTCCAAGAGGGAAAAAGGTTCAATTTGGTGCACCCATGATAATTCGAAGCTTCGAAGCTGTGTATTATGTATGTCTGTCGTTTGGATTTGCATCCACCAAAGCGAAGAATTAGCTAATTGCATCGAGAGAAAGACTAATGAGACTTTTGTGAATCATTTAAACGCTCTTCGCCATAGAATAATGTACGACGATTCACTGTATTTGTGAGTCCGTTGAGTCGAGCTAATGCTCTGTGGTCGATCCTCACACCATGACCCGCATATGCCGCGTGTGTCAAACGATAACTCGTCTCTTGTCCGATGCATAGCTTCTATTAGGCAGACCGTGATGGATATCTGAAATCTGCTAGCAACCTGTGTACCGGGTCTCCGGGATGACCGGGGTCTGTTGGATCGGGCCTACTGCTCGCTCGGGCAAGAATGCAATTGAGAAGTCTGTGCGGAGCTTCCCCATTATTCTCGACCTTTAGAAAAACGTTACCCCATACCGAAGATAAAATCGATCAACATATTTCCTCACGAAGATGACTCTGTGAACGGTGGGAAATCGATGACGAAGCAATGTGCAAGCCTTCACAATTTCGTTGCACTATGAGGTATCTTAAAAAATCGAAAAAAAGAATAATTGTTTCGTTTTTTTTTAAATTCGGATAATCAAAATTTGATTCAATTAGCCCCGGTTTCCTTGTGTACGTACAAACCGACGCAGAAGAGCGCGTAACGCTTCATTCATGGACTCGTGAAGCTGTTTACGTGTGTGTAGCGTTGGACCGTCCGCGTTCACGCCGGAATAAATCGTATATAATGAGCGTTACTATACATTACTTGTGCCCAATGGCTCGTCGCCAGCGAAATAACCGACGCGTTCCACATCGGAGAACCCATCTCCACTCTTTCCATCCAATTCGATAGACGTATACCATCGACGAATACGTTTACCTGCTGTACCGTACTATTTCGATGACTAATTGATTATAAACCACGCGAGGCTGTTCAATGTACATATATATACGTATGAAATTTAATGACCCGACATTTTTACTCAATAATCGACGCAGGTTCGCGATGTAACTTACGTAACATCCTTCGTCCGTGCTTTGTTGAATATTTCGAATTATAATGTCATCAGCAAGTCATCGGATGATTTTTTCTTATTTTTTGTTCGTGTTGTTTCGAATCGACTGCGATTTCGTCGTGATGCTGTTTCTCGATGTTTGACTGTTTATTCCATATATATAAGTTACATACAAGTCGTAGAATCTAACGATAAAAGAAAAACATTTGCTTATCTAGGTTTTTTAATAATTGAGAAATATTTCGACAGCATAATTAGTGATTTTCCAAGCTTTGTAAATCTTTTTTCACGGAATTGCGTTGAATCTGCGATAGGATAAACTATACGAATAAGCAGTCCCTCTGACAATATTTTCACAAATTTGTTCATCAAATCTGCGCCTATCCGGGCACGACATCAATCCATTAGTTCTTAATCGACGCTGATAACAATCTCGTGAGAAAATTGCAATATTTCAATCAACCTACACGCGAAGCTACAGTCGAACACAAGGAGCGTGACTTTAGTGAGAGTCAAGACGACTTTTAGGTATATAAAACCACGTACACACATATACATATATACGGGGTGTGCCAAAATCAGCAAAATCAGATATGAAAATGTAAAGAAAAAGAAATTTGAAAACTCAAAAAATCGAGTTTGATAATAGATTGTAAGAAACCGTTATCCGCATTAGAAAAAATTGTAGGTCAGATTTGAACGGTTAAAAATTCTTGTTTCGATCAAAAAAATATATAAGAACCGTTCCAAGTTTGGCAAAGATAGAGCCAATTAAAGGAAACGAAAGCAAAAATCATAAGAACCGTTCCAGCTCCAAAACGAAGCGAAAAGGAGAAAATCCCTTAATTTATCTGCCATAAAATTATCCCAGTTACCCATGATTCTTCTCGTGGCGGTAATTTAATGGGACACCCTGTATATAAAGGATGACACGAATAAGAGTCGAATAAGTTTGTCGAAATGCTAAAGTCGTCGGTGTGTACGACGAGTTGGACTCGCAATGGTCTCGTGGGTGAAAGCTAGAGTTTCCCACGACTGTGATGAGCCGCCCCATCCTCACAATACTCTCGCACCGTAGAGCGGAATGGTCATAGATCTCGAGACGGGAGCGCTCACGACTGTGCCAACCTGTGTCTATACTCGTCGGGCGCAATTTTCTTGAGTCTCTCGGTAGAATCCTCGGCACACAGTTGATTTACAAATGCCGCGCGACTCGTGATCTACGTGCCGGACATGGTGCACATAGCATAACCGCGAGTCTCGCGCGACTATATTCACCCTCGCCTCCGCCCCCCTCCCTCTAATTTTCTCTCTCTCCCACTCTTTTGTAACTCGTTACTTGCGACAAACAAACTCAATTAGCCGCAGCCACAATCTCCATCTCCGTGTGCGGCGTGGAGTCTTTCGAAATAAATATTTCGAATAAAGCAGCTGGTTTTGTCCTTTCGTTGCGATGGTTGATGTCTCGCCGTCCTGAGGAATGGCAGAAATGTGTTTGTAGCTTCCAAAGATGGTTTTCGAATCAGGAACTAATTGCGTTTTGATCGCTGTCACCCCCGACGAACTTGACGAATCGAAGGAAAGAAATTATTGAAAATATGACAATTGTTTAAACTCCCAACTATTGAATTGACTGAAGAAAAAGAAACGATCCTTTTGCTGAAGGGGGAAAGCACCCAACGAGATGCTTGTAGTAGTCTTGTAATAAAAGCATGTTTGCTTGACGTTGTGTCGAAATTTAAAGGCGACCAGTTCAATAGTTTGGTAAATATCATCAGTACCGGAAAAGCTGTTCCGGTAAAAACGCGTGTAATTTCTTCTGATGTATATGTGAAATGACAATAAATAGCCATGCTGAATTCAAGTGCATTAATTTATAGTCTCTTCACTACAAAATTTCGCAAAAAGTGGCAATTGTAGCGAAAAAAATGGAGATCCCCCGTTATTACTGGATTTAGAAGACGTGTCTATTGTTGGTATTTTGGATTTTGCGAAAAAAATTGCAGCGTCCATTACTATTACATCGTAAAAAATTTTCAATTGTATATTTGTTCATATCATTCGACTTGAATGATGAAAATTAGCAATACATATTAAAAAGTGGTTGCATCGATGTCTGTACCTTTTTACCGTGAAATTCGAAACTCGTCGAAATGACACAGGACATGTAAACCTTGTGTTAATAAGGATCGAGCCAGTTGTCGAGGACATCTGTCAAGCGTCTTGCTAACCACAGATTCTACAATCCTTGAAAAAAGGGGATTCAAATTGAAATCTCCTTTATTGAGAACGGAGTGGAGTTTATAATTGTTTCTACACTCGGCGATTTGGCCTCGAGATTTTGCATTGACTTTTTCGAATTAGGTTTTGATGATTATTATAATCAAAACCTCGAACACGCCATTTTTACTGATCACGGTGCAATCACGGTTAGGCGCATCTCGTTGAATTACATTTTTTATTTAATATTTCTTTGTCACTTTTCGCGAATGAAAAAATACTCACGTAGCCGTTGCTCCAGATGGAAGTTATTATTATTCATCAAGTTATGGACAATCTAATTGAAGACAAATTACAGAACAATTAGTGTAGAGAAAAAATGATGTGTGATAAGTAATCCCCATTGACATCAAGAGTGTTCAAAACATTAGCTCTAATAAACATTTCATCCAGTTGACGGAAAATGTTGTCAAATGAATAGCGAATATGTTTGAAATTTAATCGCGGCAGCATTGCTTGTTTGTTAAAAAATTAATACCGAAATCGAGCGCACATGCGGGGTAATTTCTTGACAAAATTTACATTTACACGTAATTCTATGGAATCGCTCTAAAAAACTTCCATCATTGAATTGTAAAAATTGGGAAAATTGTAAAAGAATAAAAAATCAAAGTAAAATCATCACTGATTTATCTATAACTTGTCCATATTTTCATTTCTATTCAGATATAACGGCATAAAACCAGAAAATCGTTTCCTCGGTGTATCTCAAAACTCGGGTTGTCCATCTTCGACTTCGACTGTAACGATTTGAAAATAAAATTAAAAAAAAAACAAACTTAATAATATGCTTAGTGCCAAAGCCTCAGAATTTATTTTATTTTCCTGCGTCATAGTGAGCGAGCTCTTAAGACACAGTGACACAGCTTCTCCGGATGATTGAAGATCGGTAATTCGCCGGTGAAGGACGTTAAAGCGCGTGTTATTCGTCTCCATCGTGTTCTCGAGTCCTTCGGCGATCGCCCGCAGCTTCGAGCTAAATTCATCTCTGACACACAAATATACATATACGTATATCCATCCGTAACGGCCGTAAAGAGAAAAAGTAATTTAAAAAAAAGAAGAAAAAAAACGCTTCGAAGAGTTCGAGACTCGACGCTAGACGTCTGACCCTCGGGGCTGCCGATGTACGTACGAGTCCCGCCCCTACATTTCCGTCGGTCGCTTCCGCGTTCTCTCGACTGTTTCATAATTCATTTTCGTGCATTGGCCAATATTTCGAACGAATTCAATTAGCTCGGCAAATTATCGCCAACCGAATAGGTCGCAGACGGTTCGTTACGCAAATATATTTGCACCGTTTACGAATGATCGATGAACGGCATTTTTGCTCACTATGCGCTTACACAACCGTCGCTTCGACGACTGGGCAAAAAATAATTATAGAAAAGAATAAAAAAAAAACAAATTCATGACTCGTCCTTAATTATTATTAGCACACGTGGACGATATCTCGTTGTCGAGTAAGGAAAACGCGGTGCATTCACCTCGCCTTGAGCTAGCAATCCCTTCGGACCACATTGTGGTCACGGCTGCGTTCCATATATAGGGTGATCGCCGTTGAAACGAATGTTGTCCAGGCTCGATCGTCCGATGCACAGTTGTGTATATCCATAACGAATATACCCGAGCATTCCTCCGACTGGCTTGGGATAACAACTCCGTGTGGTCGTGAGCCGAAGCGTTTGTTATTGCAAATTGAGTTCAAACTTGCAGCTGGGACTTTGAAACGATTAGTCCCATGAAACTGGAATTTCCATAAAAGACTTTTGGATTCAGATAGAACGTTGCCTCGATCGTCATGCGATTATTTCGCGATTCTTTAACGCAGCGCAATCGGATGCATAGAACACGAATGGGAATTCAGGTGGTGCGGTTTATTTTGCAAAATAGTAATTATTTATTGTTGCTTTTTTTGTTATACGTTTTCGATGATGAATTTTCAATGAGACAAGGATCGATGGATCGATCCAGATCTCTTTTAATTTTAGAGAGAAAAATTCTCGTACACATCAATCAACAAATCGCTCGCTTTTGCCAATCGACACGTCGAAAATAAATCCACCCGATTTTCAAAATCATTGCATTTCGCCCGACCAATCTCGTCGGTTACGATATTTCTGCGGAATCGGCGATATTACATTTGGCACTTTTAAACGTCAGCGATTACGCTCGTCGCAGTTGGAGCGTCGCTGCATCGAGAAATAATTTCACGTGGCTCCGAAAAGTCATCGACCCGGTCTCTCATTGATTCCCGTTTGTGTCTTGCATGCGTGTACCTATAAAACGCAGTAATACCTGTTGGCGCGGACGGTGGCAAAGTGGCCGCAGGTGATTCCGTCGTCGGTGAAGCGGCGTTGTCGGGCCGCTCGGGAGAGCTCGAGGAAAACCGCGGCGGTGCCTCGTCGCGACGTCCTTCCTGTTTCTATAAACCCGGGACGCTGCTCATGCCGCTGTTGCTTCTGCTTCGTCGTCATCGTCGTCGTCTTCGTCGTCGTCGTGTCGTTGCTCGTATTGTACGGAGGTTACGAGACTTATTATAAGGTTACTCCAATTCCAACGGCCACAGAATGCTCACTCGGCCACTTCCTCTCGTTGACGATGTTTCTTCGACCGTGCAACGACGTCTACGCTCGCCGAGCACTTTCCATCTCGAACGAACTGAGCATGCACACATCACAAACAACAATAATAATTTCTAAAACTCGTTGAATAGAATAATTTCCGACCAACAATTTTGTTCCGAAGTAAAAGACCATATATCTAAGACTGTTTAAAAAAAACAATTTTTTTCTGGCTGTACCCGGGTTTAAACGATTGCTTTGATATAGGTAATACAAATTCTCGCGTCGAGCAAATTTCGAAAGTTTTTTTTTGGCTAGTCATTAGAGACTTCTGCTTTCCGTTGGAAATAACACACAAAAAAAACTTTTTGCATTATTTATTGCGTAAGCCGATGGAAATGATTAGAATTTCAATTGTCATAATACTATTTTGTAGGGAATTGAATTCTCTACAAAAGAATTTATAGCCAGAAGTTTAAAAATTTGATGTCTACAGCGTACCATTTACCAAGCTGAATTGCACAGTGAACGTAGTAACCAACTATTTCTATGATTCTTAATTTCCGATAATTGAAGTAGTTCTGTAGAATCAATGGCACTGAGACAGCGTTTTCGAGTTTCGATGCAGTTGCGGTCGAACGATTTTATAAGGTTGCACATAGCCGACGTTACACGCCACGGGCTTGAATTAATTAGCTGCAGGTTTGCTGATTCACAAAGAAGTCTGCGCTCCGGATAGAGCATCGAGCTCCTAGCGAACTGTGCACCGGGTTCGTTACGATGTTCCTCGGAGCGAGATGTTGAAGTAAGAGGGCGAGGAAATAATACGGGAGAAATATGCGCGCGGTACACGAAATAAATTGGCGAGCTTTCCTGATTTTCAACCCTATATACATATATTAGGGTGGTTGTCATTTCGGTTATGTTCGAATTTTGAACCGGGCCGGTTAGAATTCGATTAAAGGAATAAGAAAACAAAAAATTGAACCGAATTTTGAACGGTCTAGTCCAATTCCAATCATTGTCCCTAACCAGATGGGTTTCCTATTTAAAATACATGAAATATTTGTATCTTTCGGTAATTATTTTAGCAGGACGACTAATTACTTCTTAAAGAAATCCAATACCAATTGAAATGAAGGGGCATGAACCCCACATACACTTGAAAAAATACATATATGGGTCACTTAATGCCACATTCACACCGTTCCTCTGACGATTATCATTCAATTTATTCAAATAGAATATTCGAGAGTCCCAGGTCGCCCCCGGGTCCCTGAGATAATCTTATTATTTCAAGATTATTTAAATAGAACAAATAGAAACCGTCAGCGGAACGGTCCAAACGTGTCATGGGATGACCCATACGTGTATTTTTTCTCTCGTAAAAGTAGAATTCATACCCGTTAATTTCATATGATATTGAATTTTTCAGGAATGATTAGTCGCCATTCCGGTATGGTTACCGATAAATAAAAAAATTGCATGTATTTTGAATAGGAAACCTCCCCTGATTACAGATAACGATTAGAATTGGACTGGAAAGTTCCACATAGGTTTAAAGTCTTTGTTTAGTTTTTTTTTAATTGGTTGGTAGCAAGCCCAGATTAAAATTCGAACACAACCATCCCAATAATATATACACATTATTATTATAATTATCATTGTTATTACCCCTTCTCCGCGCAATCTTTATTCGCAAGTCGAGCGAGACGCGAACTTACAACGAGGTTGAAAAGTCCAACGAAGAATATCGCGTATCAAGGACGTCTGGATGGGCGGTCTTCGGAGTCGGTGAGGATCGTGTGGGCAGGCGAGACATTATTCGTCTCGTCGAAGGACACGTTGAACGAATTCAGGTCGATGTAACCGATACGACGTTTATAATTGGATCAGTCAGATAAAAACGAGCGAGGTAATGCGTGCGTTAGAAGTCATCGCCTCGTGTGCCCCACACGCTCGCGATTACTCGATCTCGTTCGATCTCGCAATTTAACACATGGGCGAAACGAGCTTCATCTCCGAGCTGTTCGTCGAGCATCCAGCACCGATTGATGATCCATTCGAAGGTTCGATAACGGACCAAAGTCCGGGCGGGACTCGGTCACGGCGAGAATTTTTCGCATTCGTCGCAGATCTGTTTTTTAAAATGATTAACACATTCGTTGAAGGCCCGGACCAGTTTAGAATATAAGCGAAAAATGTTCGTTGTATCTTTTAGAAAGCTCGAACCCCTACGAACACGTGGAAGTTTTGTCATGAAATTCGAACCATTGTGGTCGTTAGAGCCCTGATTTGGCCGGAATGGCCTCACGGTCGTTCGGTTTATCGGACTTATTTGGTTATTTTAATCTCATTTAAGCCTTTCTGTACGGGCAATTTTTGGTCACTCTTCTGAGAAACAATGTTAACAATCTAAACTACAAGAATCCGGTCTAATGTCATTTTTTGAAAACTGACTTATTCGGTTTTGTCTCCAAACCTCAGTTATTCGCGGAGTGGAATTGTATTTTGATTATTAATTGTAAGAACTTAATGATGGAAGTAGAGTTTACTTGGGTCAATAATGTTTTCTATGTATATCGATAAACTAGTTGCCGGTAAGCGTATTGCATATTCATTTATAGTGAATGTACAGCCGTTACAGTTGGATCGTTTCAATGACGGGAAATAGGAAACACCGAAATTTCTATAGCGAGCTATGTTTATTCCATGTACGAGTGATGAACGAGTTCCACAGTACGTCTACCATTTACGGACTCGCGCCACTTTCTATGAAACGAGCAAATTTCACGTTCTCAGCCTGTACACCTATGATGTATAGCTCAAAGCAATACGTACGTGTAGTACGTACACCGGCTTTTGTACGCTCGGGTCGAAGTATTTTAGTATCGTCCAATTTGGTCTACGTACTCTCGAGATCCCGTCCGTTGCACTTCCGGGCAATTCTAATGCGTTTTAATTAATCCTCTCGTTTCCACAATCGGACTCCTTGGAGCGACATCCGATCAATGGATCAACGTCGAGTATCCAGATTTCTCGTTTTCGAACTTTATTAGTATTCGGTGGCATCAGCATTAAAATTTTAACAGACGAATTAGCCTCCAACCCAAACTCAACAATGGTCATTCTCCCCACGTCATAATATTGTAAGAAAAGAATTCGTTTATTTAAAAATCATCAACGTAATTTTACTATAACTGCTCAAATTTGACTTGAAAAACATTACTGACCCCTCACGAAATCGGTTATGATAATTTATACAGCTTTTACAGTTAGTAAGAGACTCCTAGTACTCAAATGATTTATTGTCAATCAATAGTTATAATAAAATATCTTACTAAAAAGTTAGAGAAATTGTTCAGCTTTGCCTAAGTCGCCTGTGCCCAATTAGGAATTATCGGTTGTTTGACTTTTGACACCAAAGAGTCGCTATGGGTTTTCGCTCAGGTACAACTAGGTGTTATTGCGCAGATGTTGTGAATTGAAAAACCGCTTGGCGTCTACTTACGCGCAATCAGCGCCATAGATCTTCGACTAATGGTCTCGTTGGCGTTCCAACGGAACACAGCCATCAGAATCGGCACAGGGCCGCAATCACCGATCGCCACGTTGCGCATACATAAGAGATTACCTCTTGCACCCTCGTTCCTTCAATCCGTGCTCTCCGATTTCGAAGTCGTGTAAACGCGATAATGTTCTATACGCGAGAAATTGATAAGATTCTCTTCTCTGCAAGCTTCTACGTACACGTCACAGTTATACACACGTGCAAAGATTCGAAATCGCGTGTTTTCATTTTTTATTGAATATAATATAAATATAATATTGAATATATAACCTAAATGTTTTTTCTTCTGTGATGCGTAGAAAATTTATGTTTAAAATATATGAAAGGTCAAAATAATTCTTACGGTTTCGTCTAAATTCATAAAATTCTATGTACCATCAACATCTTTCACTTTAAAAATCTTTAGGTGGACGAACATGTTCGATGTCTCAATGTGTTTTGGTCGGCCCTAAACTGTACAGCGTGTCGACTTAACCTGTTGCTCGGACAAACGCTAATTTGACATCGTCGTTTATACCAACACAGCTTATCAACACAGACAAGTCACTTATACAAATTTATCGACGTAGTCAAGCCACCTATAAAAATGTATCGATTGAATGCAAATAAAGCGATATAAAAATACGTATTAATTCCAACACTCATAATATAAAATAATATACTAAGCAACGTCTATTCGTTCCCTCCCTTCGGGCCCACAATGTGTAGCCGACCCCTTCAACCTGACCTATTTCAGGTTGTGCGCAGCCACAGCAAGAGGGGAGCCTGAAACCGGTCAAACTCGTTCAATATCTCTTATCAATGACCTGAAATGTCTGAACGTCTGCAAAAGGACTTTGGGCCCTTCCTTAATTTTCCGATCCTTGATTTTTTATTTGATTCAATGATCCAGTATAGAATAATAGATAATACTAAAGATTATACAAACGTGTGATGACTCGTAAAATATACGTTGGTTGGAGGCGGCTGGAGGCATTATTAGAGAGATTTTCGCTAACAAGTGAATCCACGAACGAATAAATTTCCTCGACAAATTCGACAAGTTGGTACTCGGTCACCCTCTGGCTATGGAACAACGCCAAAAAAATCCGCGCACGGACGTAAGGCGTAAATTCGTCCCTACCAAGAACCAAAAACCATCAAAACAATTTCCAAAAACCAACTATAAGCTACATGGTAGGCACGCTCACGAGAAAAGCGTCGAACGATAAGCAAACTATAACTAGGTTGCAACAGAACGCGCCGTCGTATGTGTGCGGTATAAGTGGTGGCGTGTCTCGAATCTCAGAACGAAGACGTTGCGAGCGTATATGCGGCCGTAGGCTCCTCCGCCGATGCGATGCAAGAAGGCAAAGTAAAAGAGAGAGAGAGAGAGAGAGAGAGACAGAGAGAGACGCGGATGGGGAGCCTGGATGGAAGGGTTTCGGAGCGGTTCGGAGTACATGCCGCGGTAAATGCGGGACTTCGCGTTTACCGCGGTCGTGTTGTGGCGGTCGGTTCGCGAAGTAGGTAAAGGCACGAAGCGTAGCGCGGCGATTCTATGCGCTCGCGTTCCGCGTGCTCTCGCTCGTCCGCGGTACCAGCCCGCACAGCCTGGCACCAACGCTGCCGGAGTGCTTCGGCTATGGTACCCGGTGCTGTGCACTTCGGAAGACGTGGTCGAGCATCCCCCACCGCCATCATTTTCTCTCGCTCTCACTTTGCCTCGCACACACGCTCTCATCTCGCATCTATCGCGCTGTGGTTCAATTTTTTCTTTTTTTTATATATTTCGCTCACTTGCGATTCCGTCGCTCGGGTCTGGAAGAACCAGATAAAGAGATGGATAGAGAGAGGGAGAGGGGAGAGAAAGATTTCCAGGAGCCACTCCCCGCCTCGTATATCATACCCTAAGCTGGCATTCGCTTCCAGACTCTCGGGCGTGCATTATTGCCGCTCGAACCTACAGGCTGGAAAAGTAAAGAGACTCTCACCTCTCGTCTTGATACTCCGTCGCACCTCGCACCAAAAGCCGAATCCTATTTTTCATGCCCTATTCACCTGGCCTCTCACCGTCCCGTCGAAGATGACACTGTTGCCCGCTTTATCGGCCTAACCGGCTGTGCCGTAAGCCTTTACGCTTCGTCGGCCCCTCTTGGGTTCCACCAGGATTCCTCTCACTTTTAGAATCGATCTTTCCCAGCAGCTCGTGCATCCATCCCGCAACCTATACACAAACGATATAATATATATTATATATGTATACATAAGATTTTAACGTTGGGCAAGTCTTTATAGACGGATGCCGATGTTGGATCACGGATTCTACGGAGAATGCTTTGTTGGCTTTTTTCTTAAACCCCAATTTGACGGAGCTTGGTCCAGCGATGATGCAATAGCGGATTATTATCGCGCAGGATCGTGAATGGGAACGTTGACGCCGGTGTGTTATGCTCTAGTAGATTCGCCACCGATACGTTCAGACCACAGTTTGACCGGATCTCTCGCGCTACGACTGAACTTGAATAACGTAGACGGGTTTATATGGACGCGATCGGAGCAGCAACCATCTCTGAGAATTGTTTTTTTTTCCATTTCAATAATCTTATTGATATATCCACTCTTTGGATACGCGTATCAAAATTATTATTAATTATTATTCTGGAAAAATACGAATGTCGTTTTTTATGATGAAAAAAATAATTTCGTGCATTCGATTAATGGTTATTATTATTACTGTTATTACTATTATTATTATTGTTAATCTTCATTGAATACATTGACGTAACGTTAGGTTTTCTAATTGCGGAATTCCATTATATATCTGAGAGTCGTAATTGAATTAAAATGTGTTACGTAAGAACGATGAATATGTCAACGGATTTAATGTTTGAGATCAGTCCGATGGCGCGATTATTTTTTAATATCATCGGGGCAGTTATAGTCCTAAATTGTAACGAAAGGCACAGTACTACTATGCCTTTATTCAATATCATTTGTATCATTCTATCGATAAAAGTCAGCAATAATTGTTCGGAAGTAATGATAATAATCACTGTAATTTTTTTTTCCGAGGAATTCGAATCTCCTATAAACAAGGAACAGTTACCGTCAACCTAATGTTAATTATCCTCCTGCAGAATAACGTTTCCGCAGCTTCCATACGGCTATGAACCCGCCATCGTGAACGCGACGAAAAATTAAAAAACAGCCGGGATAAGTGTTGCGTATATGCATTGATTAAAAAATAAATAACCCAAACAAACAAGCCAACCACAAAGGCTACATAATATATGTAAAACCGTGGACGATAGTGCAAGCATTTGAACCTTTCACCTATCACGCCAAGATTATTTTGCTCATCGTGCCATCCCTGTCTGGTTGTCTGTTTCAGGCTCGTCGCCGAGCACGGGGGTCGGCTGTGCCGCGGGAATGTTCAAGTGTCCCGAAGGAAAGTGCATCCCGGTGCTCCAAGTGTGCGACTATAAGGCGGATTGCGATAAGGGCGAGGACGAGAGGCAGTCGTGTCGTGAGTATACCGAACGCGGATTTAATCTTCATCGTTCATACACAAACTATATATCGTCGACGATCTATCGAATAAACCTCACGATTCTCGCGGCGCCTCATCACCGCTCCTTATTTTCTCAACATTCTCGCGATTCTTCACTCGCACGGTCTATTCGCGAATTATTACACAATCACCCCCACCCCCTATCCTCTTCAGCCCGGATGGCTACGAGTATCTGCGTGGATTTTATTATTTACGCGAAGATCGACAGACGCGCCATTGGCAATTATTATTGTAATGTTTTATCGAGGCTGAATATATACCGGGTATCCTAAAATCACTGGTGCAAACGGAAGCGATGGGGAAAAACCGCTATAATTCCCAAACGAAGCGTAAAGAAGAAATTCAATCCTTAATGTTTTCGACTTAACCCGATTTGCGTCTCGTGGGGTCTTTATTTTTAAAGTTCCCGCAGTGCATTTGTTTGTTGTTATTTTTATGATGAATAATTCCGGAAACTTTATATTACAACATTTCGGCGTAGAGGAGAAATCCACTTTCAGGGTGCGAAAAAGAACGATGCACCAATCGGCTTTGAATGACCTCAGGTATTCATGGTTCTCGTTTGCGGCGGTGATTTTGGGACACCCCGTATGTATACGTCGATGATACGCATACACACCGGTATAACCGGCTGTTGACCGGAAATTCGATCACGTATGACCTTCCTCGTTGAAAATGTCGGATTGTACGCGTAGCCTCGGAATAATCTTCTGCTCGTTCACGCGACGATAAATAATTTCAGAGACACACGCGACCACCCACGTATCGGTGGTAATCGATATTGTCCGCCGCATACTCCATCGATACCGAGCAAATGTTATTCTTCCCGTAGAGAAAAAAAATAGTAAATTCAACGAATCGAAATCGTTATTGATATTATCTTCGGTTATTAAGCCACGTTGTTTCGTCTGTGGAAGAGTCAACAGCGTATGCGGAATAAAATAACCCAGGAAGTTCCGGGCTTACGGCGATCGTCGACTTCCCGCATGCAATAATTTATTTAATTGTCGTGGATATTTGTTGCGCAATTTCACGCTGAGAAAAATACTCGGTGAATTTATTTCAGTTTGATTGAATTTTGATATTCCAATGGATTTGATTTGTTTTAAATAAAATCTTCTGCAGCTGGTTTTTAATAAAACGAATTGATCGAAATATTAATGTTGCTTTTTGTTTAATACTCCACGGCGTGATATTTAGCAATGCAACTACAATTTTCAAGAGTTATGGAGGCTTGCTGAATATTGACGGAGGAGGTATTGAAGAAATTAACGAAATCTCAAATTTCGAGGTCATAAAATTGTCAAGTAAATTCATTTTTTACTGAATCTTGATGCTAACAAAATGTTGCAAGAAACGTTGCTGAAGGAACAATGAAAATAATCGGTTATTTACAAACTCACACGATAACGAAAAATGCGGTAAATGTTAGAAAATGAAAAAAGCACGATTTTTGTATATTTTACCGATAATTTGAATTTATCAGAGCGATATTTCTCGGCGATGATTCTACCGTATTGTAGATACAGCATTGGGACGTGATTCCAATGAATACATTTGTGTTTACAGCACCGCCGGATTGCGAAAACGGTCAGGTGTCCTGCCAGCAATACATTTTCAACAAAACGTATTGCATACCGGCGTATCAGAAATGCGACATGAGCGTCGATTGCGTCGACGGTTCGGACGAAGCCCATTGCAGTAAGTAAAAAAATCTGTACCTGTTGCTGCTTCATACATCAATTCATGCGATAAGATAGTCTTGTCGTAATGAAAATAAAAAAAATGATAAGAGAAAAAAGATTCGACGATGTAAAAAAAATATTACAATGAATTAATGCAACGATAAAATTTTTTTAATCGAATCATCATCAATATTTTTGTTGTGTTTCACGATTTTCCAATATTGATGACGAAAAATGATTGGCGAAAAAATTGTTGGCTAAGAAGCTTGAGCCATTACAGAAGAATAAGTCACTTTCATCGACTAATTAATGTAAAATAAATTGTGAAATGAATAAGAGTAGAAATTATAATTTGAAAGTCAGCGAGAGTGCAGACCATCGCGGATTGTCACGTATTCAGAAATTCCGCATCGAGGACAAACGTTCCCGATTGCATCGCGAAAGGCTCCAGCTGAGAAGTACAAAAGCCGTCCAAGGAGAATACATATGTATACGAATCCGTATGGTATATCTATATATCTTCGAGGAAGATGCGGCGAAGACTTTCGCGTTGCAAGCCTATGTGCATCATAACCTCCGCCATGCAATTACACATGTGCAGTTGCACCGCGAATAGACGGCAATTAGCCCCGGGGAGAACCTTGAAACGTTGGCAAACAGGTTTTCTAACCGCTTAAAGTTTGTCGAGTTTGGAATTTTTTCAAAATCTTTTTTTCTATTTGTCACGTGCATACATTCGTCGTTGAATATATTAAGGAGAACAAATGGTAAACCAGTGAGGATTGAATATTCTTCCTGTTACACTTTCGTCCGTTGATTTTATTTTGTTAACCGCCATGCGATGCTGATTTCTCGACCGCGTGGGCGAACAACCTCAGCCGGTGCCGGCGCATGAGTCTTGAAATTTTTCGAGCCGTCGGGTCGTATAACGGCAGACTTCGAGCCAGATATGGCGTATTCCACATGCGAGAGATTCTTTGGTTTATAATTGATCGGCGCATTGAAAAAACGGCAAATCTTCGGCGCCGGAATTCAAATTTGTCGTTCGGTCTTTCGTGTACAATTCAGTATAGATTTCATTCATAGAAATGTCACTGGCCACTAAAGCTTTGTTTTTAAAATTGGCAGTCACGTCGTGCATCATTTTTCAATTCATCCTTTAAACCCACACTTCTCGCGTGTATGAAAAAAATAATTTTTAGCTTTTGTTCGACGCGCCGGTTGTTGCCGTTCGCGCGCGCTCGTTTTTCTCGGCATGTCACACGTGTGCAGGTGTGGCTTCGGGCTTTACTCGTGTCGCGAGCGACGCAAATAGCAATGAACAGACGTCGCGAACGGTCGAGATAATATTCTCGGGGAATTCGAGCAAGTAGTTGCAATTGTCAACGAGTAATTTCATTTCTTGATATTACTGCGATCGCGTTAGACGCAATTCGCTCGCGATTTTTTTCAAGCTATTCGTGCTAACACGGGAATTCGTGCTTATATGTATAATATGTCGTTGATTATTAATAATAACATTGGCGCCGTTGAAACACTCATGCAAACGCCCACACAATCTCCTTAAGAACTTTGAGAAAGACGGGAGTCTCCTGATAACTCAAAGACCCTTCTCAGGCCTTGGGTGAGGGCGCCGGAATTACTCGAGTCCCAAAAACCCGCCAATAATATCAACAATACCGACCATTATTCCAATTGCGAAACCGTCATCAAAGTGTTTGTCACTGATTTGATAATTAGTTTACAGAAAATGTCAAACGGACGACTTCAAATGCAGCGGTACGAGTCCTGAGCACTGCATACCTAAGCACAAGCGATGCGACGGTTATCTGGACTGCAGAAACGGAAATGACGAGGAGGGCTGTCAATACGGCACGAAAGCACCCTGCAGGCTCGACCAATTTAGGTGTAACACGACTGAGCTTTGCATCGAACCCTCAGCGCGATGCAATCACATCGACGATTGCGGCGACAACAGCGACGAGGAGTTTTGCAGTGCGTTAATTATTATTAATTAGAATCCAATACGCTCCCGCCCATGGTTCGTCCGACCAATTATTGACATTCGATATTTTCTCTTCCGCCATTAGATTTTCCATCTTGCACGAGCGACCAGTTTCGATGTTCGAATGCGATTTGCATGCCGATGAGCTACAGATGCGACGGTCACAGCGATTGCGCGGACGGTTCCGACGAAAAAAATTGCGCTACTACGGTGTGCAGCGGAAAAAATTTCACCTGTCCAAACAGAGCCGCGGGAGAACCCTCGTGCATACCGAGATCAAAGGTTTGCGACGGCAAACCGGATTGCGCCGACGGTGCCGACGAGACCGAAGCCTGTTGTAAGTAAAATTTACCTTTTCACGGAAATACCCTCCGTCGCGACAACTAAATCCGTGCCAAAGCATGTTTGCTCGGTTGTGTCAAACATAGATAGTTGGTTGAGTCAACGGAGCGATTGGACAGTCCTCGCTGATCATTCGGTTAGAACAGCTGGTTGGCCGGTCCATTCGGCTTAAGAAATATTTTTTGGAGAAATCAAGAGAAATTTGATACCGTTGGGTTACGAGAGATATTAAATTGGGAAGAAAATGTCTGAATCGATCTAAATCGATTTCACGGACCACGAAATCGCGGAATAATAATTCAACATATTTTTTTGCTGTGAATTTATGAGAAAATCGATGAAACTGCATCTTTACCGGTATTTTGGACGTTTACCATTAGATTTGAAAGATTTTTGAGACAACATCCTCAATTGATACTCAATAAGATGGGGGACAAATAAGCATGGAATGTCTGCTCCAAATAAACATGTATCAATTTCCATCGAAGCTGCTTACAAATGTAATAAACAAGAATAGTCTCAATAATACGATGATTTTTCGTATTTTAGCGACGAGCTTGTGCGAGAGCCTGGGCTGCAAATACCGGTGTCGAAAGTCGCTGGAAGGTGGAATGTGTACCTGTCCCGAAGGCCGAGTGCTCGCTAACGACTCGACGACCTGTATAGGTAAGTACCGTCCCGTCGACGAACTATTTTCATTTTTGCACGAGCGCGTTTGCACGCGATGGATATTTCACGCCCGCTTTCCGTTTATCTGTTGAAACAGACAGAGACGAGTGCTCGGAATGGGGTTTCTGCGAGCAGCTGTGCAAGAACACCGAAGGATCGTACAAATGTTCATGCGCACCGGGTTACGTGATGTACGGCAGCAACAAGTGCCTGGCCGATCTTCCGCCGTTTATGGAATTGCTTCTCGCTCAGGGCGATGCCATTTGGCAAATGGACGCGACCGGAGTGAATCGTGTGATAATCGCCAACACGACAGGCGCTAGTGGCATCGATTATCTTCACTCCGGGGGAACTCTGTACTGGAGCGACATCAAAACCCGAAAGATACACTCCCAGACCTTGAATAAAAATCCGCGGGATCAAAACTCGCGTGACAGCGTGGACGTAAACATATCGTTGCCGGGTTCGTGGTCACCTGTGTCGATTGCCATTGATTTCATCGGTTTGAAATTGTACGTCGTCGACGCGATGGTTCAAAAAATTGATGTCTTCGAATTGGACGGACGTTATCACGGGATAGTTCTCGATTCCAACCTCACGAATCCCTCCGACATAGCCCTGGATCCCGAAGTCGGGTTCATGTTCATCGCGGATAGTAAACAAATTCTTCGAGCGAACATGGATGGTACTTCGTCGTTTCCCGTCGTTTCCGAGGCAACGTACAATGTTGTCGGTGTGGCGGCCGACACGATAGCCAAAAGAATTTATTGGTGCGACTCCGTGCTTGATTACATCGCGACCGCAGATTACATGGGAGGCAAGAGAGTAACGATACTCCGTGGTCTACAGCTATCGGCACCCGTTCGGCTGACCGTCTTCGAGAATCGAGTCTATTGGACGGACACGACGAAGCAAGCTCTCAGCAGCATGGACAAGACCGAGGGCGAATATTCGATTCAAACGCTCTTCAAAGTCCAAGATACCAAAGCGGTCAAAGCCCTTCATCCTCTCGTCCAAAAAGCGGGAGATGTGAGGAATCCATGCGGCAACAACAACGGTGGCTGTCAACACATGTGCATAGTTACCGCAGCAGGTGGTCGTGAAAGCGGTTTGGGCTATCGTTGCGCGTGCAGCATCGGCTGGAGGCTGTCGGCAGACTTGCGCAATTGCAATCTTGTTCAAGAGTTTCTTATGTATTCCCAGCAACGCTTCATCAAAGGTCGTATTCTCGATCCGGTCGTCGAGGGATTCAGCAACGCTATTCTTCCGATCGTGGCGAGACGCGCGAGATTCGTAGGACTGGATTATGACGCTCACGATCAGCATATTTACTACAGCGATGTTCTTCAGGATGTTATATACAGGGTTCACCAAAACGGTTCTGGGCGGGAAATAGTTTTGGCCAGTCAGAATGAGGGTGTCGAGGGTCTGGCTGTAGATTGGGCCGCCAAGAATCTTTACTACATCGACTCGCGCAAAGGAACGCTCAATGTCTTGAGCACGAGAAACGTCACGTATCGCAGAACTCTGTTAAAGAATCTGAAACGACCTCGAGCAATCGTCATTCATCCGAATCACGGTTACATATTTTTCTCGGAATGGGATCGACCGGCTAACATAAGCAGGGCTCACGCCGATGGGTCCAATCTTCGGGTCTTTAGAAATCTGACACTCGGCTGGCCGAACGGACTCGCTATCGACTTTACGAAAGACAGGCTCTACTGGTGCGACGCTTTGCTCGATCACGTGCAGCACGCGAATCTCGACGGCGGTGACGTCCGCACGGTCAACTCCAGACTCATTCGTCATCCATTTTCCATAGCGATACACGAACAGTGGATGTATATAACGGACTGGAGATTAGACGCGATAATACGTTTGCACAAGGAGACCGGAGAACAAGAGAGTATTCTCGTTAGAGAACCGGCGACTAATCGATTATACGGTGTCAAAGTTTTCAGTCGAGACATCCAAGCACCGACCACGAGTCATCCCTGTTCGATAAACAACGGTGGTTGTAAGAAGTTCTGTTTCGCGATTCCTCAGAATACAACGAGTGGCGATGAAACGGCCATCGGCGAATCTGGCCAACGGTTGACGAGAGTATGTGGTTGTCCGTACGGAGAAAGACTGATGGAAGATGGGCGCACTTGTACACTGGATCCGGTTTCCGAGCCTCCGGTTCAGGCTTGCCCGAACGTGTATGACTTCACATGCGCGAATCAGCGATGCGTGCCAAAATCTTGGGTATGCGACAATGAGGATGATTGTCTCGACAATAGCGACGAGATGCAAAATTGCACGAAACCCAGTTGCGGACCCGACGCGTTCCAATGCAAGTCCGGGCGATGCATACTCGCAACTTTCCGTTGCGATTTGGAAAACGATTGCGGTGACAACAGCGATGAAATAGGCTGCGGAAACGTAACGTGCAGCGCTGGTCGATTCGCCTGTAACAATGGCCGATGCATCCCGGCGGCGTGGAAGTGTGATTCGGAAAACGATTGCGGCGATGGTTCCGACGAGGGTAAATTTTGCGCCGAAAAGACCTGCTCCTATCTCCAATTCACGTGTCCAAAGTCGGGTCATTGCATTCCGCAATCGTGGGTGTGCGATGGCGACAACGACTGCTACGACTTCCAAGACGAGAAAGACTGTCCACCGGTCACGTGTCCCAGTTCGAAATTCGCGTGCCTCGATAAAAAGTCATGTGTTGCCGGATCCTACAAGTGCGATGGTTTATCTGACTGCAACGATGGCAGCGACGAGGTGGGTTGTCCGTCTCTCGCGCCCGACAAGTGCAATCAGGACACGCAGTTCCAGTGCGTTAGTACCGGAGACTGCATACCCAAGTCGTGGTACTGCGATCATATGTACGATTGTCAAGATAATTCCGACGAGCCGGAATCTTGTTCGACCAAAGAGGACGAGTGTGCGCCTGGTTATTTCCGTTGCCAGGATACTGTGAGCAAAAAGTGCATTTTCAAGACTTACATATGCGACGGAAAAGACGATTGTGGCGACGGCTCGGACGAGGATCCACGGCTGCACGCCTGTGGACCTCCGCCGTTCAAGTGCGAATCTCATCAATGGAAATGTCCGAATGTCACTGACAGATGCATTAACATCACGAGCGTCTGCGATGGAAAACCAGATTGCCCGAACGAAGCGGATGAGGGTCTCGGTTGTGATCTCGCCGAGTGTGCTCATCAATCCGGTTTGTGCAGTAACGAGTGCATCAAAACGCCTCTAGGCGCCCAATGTATATGCCCAGCGGGAGAAGAACTCTCGGATGATAGATACACGTGTCGCGATCTCAACGAGTGCGATCCTCCAGGACGCTGTTCTCAGACTTGTACCAACACCAAGGGCAGTTATGTCTGCAGTTGCGTGGACGGTTATGTTCTCGAAGGGGATTCTCAACGGTGCAAAGCTGTTAATCATAGCGCGGCTTTTCTCATTATTTCCAACAGACACACGATTCTCGTTGCCGATCTGCAGGATCAGGCTCTCGAGAGAGTACCGATAAACGTCGAGAACGTTGTCGCTACAGCGAGTAACATGCATACCGGTACGATATTTTGGTCGGACATGAAGTTGAAGAAGATAACGCGTCTGGAAAGAGGCGGTGATCCTCAAGACGTCCTCTCGACCGGACTCGATCTCGTTGAAGGTCTTGCTTACGATTGGATCAATAAGAAACTTTACTGGCTCGATTCAAAACTAAATACAATTGAAGTGGCCGAGGAAACTGGTCAAAACAGAATGGTCCTAGTCAAAGAAAACATCACTCAACCACGTGGAATGTGTCTCGACCCAGCTCCCGATGCGCGCTGGCTTTTCTGGACCGACTGGGGTGAAAATCCACGCATTGAGCGTATTGGAATGGACGGCACGAATCGTTCGACGATAATAAGTACGAAAATCTACTGGCCCAACGGTCTTGCTCTTGACATTGCCAACAAGCGAGTTTACTTTGCGGATAGCAAACTGGACTTTATCGATACGTGCTTGTACGATGGTAGCAAAAGAATACAAGTACTATCGAGTTCGCATTATCTGCTGCATCCGCATTCTCTTACGCTTTTCGAAGACACCATGTATTGGACGGACAGACAACTCAACAGAGTTCTGTCGGCTCACAAATTTCACGGAGATAATCAGACGGTTGTCTCTCATTTGATATCCCAACCGCTGTCCATCCACGTTCACCATCCGGTTCTCCAGCAAATAACTCCGAATCCGTGCGCCACTGCCGCTTGCGAACACGTGTGTCTACTTTCTCCAAGCAATCGTCAAGGATACAGCTGCAAGTGCTTCGCGGGCTCCAAATTGGTTGAAAACGGACGATGCGTTGAAGACGAAACTCCATACTTGATGGTATTACGTGGATCTCAGATCGTCGACGTCTCGCTGAATCCAAGCGACAAAAAAGCTGGCTTTATATGGCCCGTCGTTGGAATCGAGGGTGGAGCTGTAGTCGATTACGATCATCGAGATCGAACGATTTACTGGCTTCAACAGAAAGAGGGAGACGATGAGAACGGCACTATCTACACTATTCATTATCAAGGTGGAAACCGTACTGAATTTCCGAACGCGGCAGGCGATTCCGGCATCGTTGGAGCTCCCTCTACAATGGCGTTCGATTGGCTCGGTAGAAATATATTCATCGGCAACAAGTATGCTTCTAATATCGAGGTCATTAAGGTCGACGGAGACACTCGATACAGATCAATCGTACTGGCTAACAATGGAAACCGGACCTCCGTGGCAAAGCCCAAGTCAATGTGCGTCAATCCTCTCAAAGGTCACATATTCTGGGTGGACGAAGGTGGTTTCGGCGTGCCGGTCAAGATTGGTCGCGTCAATATGGACGGAACGAACTCGATGGTACTCGTTGATGACCTGAACATGCCCGAGGCCTTAACGATCGACACATTCAACGACATGATATACTTCAGTTCGCAGTTCCCAAGTTTCGTGAAGAGCATGTCAACCGATGGTTCAAACATCAGAACAATTCTTTCCGCTGTGAATAGTATTTCGTTGCCCAGAGCTCTTGCCGTGCACGAATCAAAGTTGTACTACCTCGACACGAAATACGACAAAATCGAAAGAGTCGACTTGCCCGACGGTAAGAATCCAGTGACAATTGTCGACAACGATGCCTCGCTTAAGACGATGGTTATTTACCAGGAACGTGTTGGCGGATCTCATCCGTGTCGTTTCGCAAACGGTGGTTGTGATCAAATATGTCTACCGTCCGCCGGTGGTTCGAGGGTCTGCGTCTGCGGTATGGAATACAAAAAGGTCAGCGACACAAAGTGCGAGCCCTTCAAGACGTTCGCGGTCGTGTCTCAGCTCGATGTAGCTCGAGGCTACAGTCTGGAGGATGCTAAGGAAGCAATGGTTCCGATTACCGGCACCGGACATCACATACTTCACGTCGACGTGCATTACGCGTCAACATGGATTTATTGGGTCGAATTCAATCGAGGCGTGTGGAATGGAATATTTCGCATACGTCCAAACGGCACCGAACTTCAGCCGATAGTCAAACAGGGCATCGGCTCGAACGGCATCCGCGGCTTGACGATAGACTGGATAGCCGGAAATCTCTACTTCTCGAACGTTTTCCCGCACGACAATTACGTCGAGGTATGTCGGCTCGACGGCAGCAACAGGAAAGTTCTCGTAAAGACGACAGCTGACACGCCCAGGGAGCTCGCCGTGAATCCGATCAAGCGAACGCTTTATTGGATCGACTACGGACAATATCCAAGAATCGGCAAGGCCAATCTCGACGGCAGCAACTGGTCCCCGATGGTCACCTCCGGTGTCAGTACTCCGCGCGATATAACCATCGACATACTTACCCATGACGTGTATTGGGTAGATTCAAAGTTGGATATGATACAGAAGGTTTCTTGGTCCGGTGGTAATCAACAAGTGATTCGACGCAATCTTCCGAATCCCATGGGAGTTGCTGTGTATGGCGCGGACGTCTACTGGGTCGATAGGAATCTCATGACAATATTTAAAGCCAGCAAGCTTCCAGGAAATATGAGCCTGCCCACCCAACTCCGAACAAATTTGCCGAAACTTCGGGACATAGCCATCTTTGATCAGGACAGCCAACCAATGGACGAAACCAATCCCTGCTCGAGGACACCCAATGGTGGCTGTGAACAGTTGTGCTTCGCATATCCGTCAAAATTGGATCCCAAGTGCGACTGCGCTACCGGAAAACTCTCGGCAGATCAACGCAAGTGCGAAAATGTCGACGAGTACCTCGTGTTCGCCACGAGAACGGAGATCCGCGCTATTAATCTGGACCCGCACTCGACCAACGTGCCGTTCAAGCCTGTTGGCAATCTCACGAACGTCGTCGGCGTTGACTTTGACTATGCGGACAAAAAGTTGCTCTTCACGCAGATCAGACCCTGGGCCAAAATTGCCTGGATGCAAGCCGACAATCCGTCAACGATGGATATGCATACGCTAATTAGCAGGGGAATCAATCCCGAAGGAATTTCGTACGATTGGACACAAAAGAAAGTCTACTGGACTGACTCGTCCAACAACAGCATCTACGCGATGAACATTGACGGCTCGTCGTTGGTAATGATCGCACGGGTGGACAGACCCAGAGCCATCGTCGTTGATCCCTGCTGGGGCTATCTATACTACACGGACTGGGGCCGTTTTGGTACCTCCGGCAAAATATTTAGGACAACCATGGCTGGCTCTCAAAAGAAAGCCATCATTGACAAAAATCTCTCGCAACCGAGCGGGCTTGCCATCGATTACGACGACAGGATGCTCTACTGGACCGACGCGGTCCGAGAGAAGATCGAACGTTCGGACCTCGAGGGAAAGAATCGCGAAGTTCTCGTTAGCGCGACGATTTATCCATTCGCGATAACTGTATTCAGAGAACACATATATTGGACAGATCTGCAGCTGCGCGGTGTATATCGAGCCGAAAAATATACCGGTGCTAACAAAGTCGAATTGGTCAAACGTCTCGAGGACTCTCCCAGAGACCTTCACGTATTTTCAGCGGCACGACAGTTGTGCGAAGTTAATCCCTGCAACATAAGCAACGGAGGCTGCGATCAGTCTTGTCATCCGGGACCAAAGTCAACGGCCGAATGCAAATGCGACGACCACAGCAGATTGGTCAACGAGGACAGAATGTGCGTTCCTAAAAACGTCACCTGCGACGCCAGTAGATTTGCCTGCAGAAACGGGCGCTGCATTTCGCGTATGTGGGCCTGCGACGGAGATGACGATTGCGGCGACAATTCCGACGAGGACGTCAATTATTGCGCCTATCATTCGTGCAGCCCGAACGAGTTCCGTTGCAACAATGGTCGTTGCATCTTCAAAACATGGAAGTGCGATCACGAGAACGATTGCAAAGACGGCAGTGATGAAGTAGGTTGCGTCTATCCACCTTGCGCACCCGGCGAATTCACATGCGCCAATTATCGTTGCATACCTCAAGCGCAAGTTTGCAACGGCGTCAACGATTGCAAGGACAATGTCACCTCGGACGAGACTCACGAACGTTGCCCGAGAAACACGAGCTGTCCGCTCAATCATCTTCAATGCAAAACAACAAATATCTGCGTCGAACCCTACTGGTTGTGCGACGGTGATAACGATTGCGGCGACAACAGCGACGAAGATCCGCTGCACTGCGCCCAACGAACCTGTCCCCAAACTAGCTTCCGCTGTCCGAATCACAGGTGCATCCCCGCAACTTGGTACTGCGATGGTGACGATGATTGTCTCGACGGTAGCGACGAACCTCCCGGCTATTGTCAGTCCGAAGGCAGAACCTGCTTCGGCGATTTGTTCACTTGCGACAACGGCAATTGCATTCCGAGAATTTATATATGTGACGGTGACAACGATTGTCTCGACAACTCCGATGAGGACGAGCGACATCAATGCAGTAAGTGTCTTTTTGTCTGCATTACATATAAAAGATTCTTTATTCAACGAAGCCACTTAAGGGAGTGTTCTCATGTGACCCTTGGTTTTCAAGCCTTATTTATGCGAACTTAATACGAAAATGAGTGTCAAGAGATTAAAAATGATTAAAGCCATTGGAACCGACTGTGTTCGAAAATCTTCTTCCGTTCTCTCATAATTAATTTCCAAAAATGGCGCTCGACAACCGAGAGTTACATGAGAAGACCTTAACAGATATATTTTTACGGTAATAACAATTTTTCAGCAATCCTACTTCTCCATTTTGACTATGTACGCCAAGATTGTGTGAAAACATTGAACTCACTTGCATTTATAAATGGTCAAATATTCAGTAGAATACATTTTTTTATAAACTTCAGGATATCATTATCATTGATCCCATAGCGCCGGTATTAATTCCTGAAAATGTCGAATTTACTCGCAGATGACCGTAAATGCGACGAAGAAACCGAATTCACCTGTACGGCGAATAAAGTTTGGAACCGCGCCCAGTGTATATCGAAGAAATGGTTGTGCGACGGCGATCCCGATTGCGTTGACGGTGCCGATGAGAACGTCACGCTTCATCATTGTCCACCGGCAATACCTTGTGGCGAAAGCCAATTTACGTGCAACAACGGACGTTGCCTGAACAGAAACTGGTTGTGCGATCACGACAATGACTGCGGCGACGGCAGTGACGAAGGAAAATTCTGCAATACCCAATACAAAACTTGCACCGAACAAGAATTTACGTGCCAAAATTTCAAATGCATCAGAAAACAATTCCACTGCGACGGTCAAGATGATTGCGGCGATCGTTCGGACGAAGTCAGATGCCGTAAGTACATTCTTCTGCAATCGCAAGACGATTATTTCAGTTTACCGTTGACAAAAAACAATTTTATTTAAAAAAACGTTGATTGTGGATTGTCCTGCCAGCTGTTAATGGGTTGATTGGGTGAAGTAAAATTAAAATTGATTATTTTCCAAAAATAAGAAATACAAGGAGGAAAAATATAGTCGCTTTCTACTAACATCGGTAATGTTACTTGGGGGAACTCTCTCAAGCTCCTACCAAGTCTTGAATATATATGTCTGAAAAATGCTATAAAAAATCATTAGGCCGGCATCGCCGAAGCTTCAACAAATTCCGATTGAATTGATGTATGTTAACTTCTTATCCACAGCGGGCAAAGGAAAGGCCATCGCGTGTACGAATCCGAACGAGTTCCAATGTGCCAGTGGAATGTGCATAGATCAACAATTGGTTTGCAACAAAGAGCCGGATTGTCCGGACGAGAGCGACGAGCCGGCTCACTGCAACGTGGACGAGTGTTTGCGCGTGGAGCTCAATCAGTGCGGTCACAGATGCGTCAACACACCGACGAGTTACTATTGCGAGTGCAATCCCGGTTACAAGCTTCTGGATGACGGTAAAGCTTGCGTCGACATCGACGAATGCATCGAGACACCTCAGGTGTGCAGTCAACAGTGCGAAAACACTCCGGGCGGGCACTATTGCAAATGCAACGAACAGTGGTACGAACGGGCTGCCGACGAACACACGTGCAAACGTCGCGATATCATCGATCCTTGGATAATATTCACGAACAAGTATTACGTCCGAAATATGTCGACGGACGCGACGCTTTACAACCTCATGCATCAGGACCTCATTAACGTTGTCGCATTGGATGCCGATTACGCTACGGAAATGTTGTACTTTTGCGACGTTACAGCCAAAACGATCTACAGGTAATCCTGCGACATATAGATTCCTCGTGTGAAACGTTTAATCGACGACGAGACGGAGCTTAACGCAATTTATCGTTGCAGAGCACCGTTGGCCGGAGGCGATAGAGAGGCTATAATCCGGCACGACAGCCTTGGCTTGGAGGGCATCGCGATTGACTGGGTTGCGCGTAAGCTCTATTGGCTCGACCGACACGCCAAGCATCTCGACGTTTCCGAGCTCGATGGAACCAACAGAAAGACTCTTCAGAGCGGTATTGCCGATCCACGAGCCATAGTCGTTCATCCGGGCACCGGATATCTCTATTTCACTTCCTGGCATCTACAAGTAAATTCGAACCCGAATTTCGTTGTTGAAATCATCCACCGATCAAACGTAGTCGGAATGAATAATTATGTGATTTTTCTTGTTTAAGGCTTATATTGGAAAAATGGGAATGGACGGCACCAATTTCACCCAAATTCTCACGTGGGAAGATGACATCGCTTGGCCGAATGCTCTGACGATCGATTATTTCACCGACCGAATATTTTGGGCCGACGCTCATCTCGATTACATCGCTTTTGCCGATTTGGAAGGACACAATCGTCGTATCGTTCTATCGGGTGCTTCCGTGCCTCATGTTTTCGCGATAACCGTCTTCGATGATTCCATATACTGGACCGACTGGAACCTCAAAGCAATCAGCAAAGCTGACAAATTCTCCGGCGGAAATTTGACGATACTGCGAAATACTACACACCGGCCTTACGACATTCACGCGTATCATCCGCTCAGACAATTGCCTTACACGAATCCCTGCGCCAAGAACAACGGAGGATGCTCGCATCTTTGTCTGATCGCGCCTCCGGCGAGTTCCTATCCTCGCGAAGGTTTCGGTCAACCGGGCGTCATTGGTTTCAATTGTTCGTGCCCGAATCAGTTTGTTCTGGATAAGGACGGCAAGAATTGCATATCTAATTGCACGGCTGGTCAACATCGTTGCGGTCCACCGGAAGAAAAATGCATTCCCTGGTTCTGGAAGTAAGTATTCGATCCCGCAATGGGCGTGCGTGATTAATTGTAATTACTTGAATTCACACGCGACGGTTTTTTACTCTCAGATGCGACGGTGAAAAGGACTGCAAGGATGGCTCGGACGAATCTTCATCGTGTCCGACCCGAGTTTGCCGTCCCGGCGCATTCCAGTGTGCCAATGGCAATTGTACTCCCAGCGTGACCATCTGCGACGGAGGTGACGATTGCGGGGACAACAGCGACGAGAAAAATTGCTCTCTCGAGTGTCCGGATTTGGAATTCAAGTGTAAATCGACCGGGCGTTGCATTCACGCGTCGTGGAAGTGCGACGGCGATGCCGACTGCAAGGACGGAAGTGACGAGGATCCAGCCATTTGTCGTACGTTAAATCTGTCTTATACAAATTAGCTTTTATCCACGGTTTACCTCGCAATGATAGAGACCTTATTTGGAAATTAAACGGTCAACAAATCCTCTAACATTTTCTTGTAAATATCATAGTTTAGGAGATATCGCGAAAATGTCATAAAAAAAGAGAAAATTGAAAAGCGGTACCATTAACGCATTAGCTAGGTTGCTCAAATTTTAGGTGGGTACTTTTGAGGACCCAAGCTAACCTTTAAGGTAGAACCATTAAAGAAAATACAATTTTTTTTTCTTCTGAACCAGTCTAACATACACAGAAGATTATAATAAATCTGTCTCTTCCATTCATTTTTTTCTCAGCAACATTACGTATTATGTATGAGCGATTGCTCGAACTATTAGCTTCGAAAACACATTTCCAGATGAATTCGTTATTTGAACAAAAAGAAAATAATATCCTCGTCATATCGTTTAATAAATAATATTCGTTGTTCCATAGACAACAGAACGTGCGATCCAAACACCGAATTTCCGTGCAAGAACGGCAAATGCATACCGAAATTGTGGATGTGCGATTTCGACAACGATTGCGGTGACGACAGTGACGAGCCGGCTTACATATGTCGCCAGAGAAACTGCACATCCGGTTGGCAACGTTGTCCCGGTCACGCGAATTATCGTTGCATACCAAAATGGCTGTTCTGCGACGGCAAGGACGATTGTCGCGATCGTTCCGACGAACTTCCGGAGAGTTGTCCGAAGTGCGACAGCGATACCGAGTTCAAATGTTCGAACAATCGATGCGTGCCGAAACAGTGGTTGTGCGATTTCGCGGACGATTGCGGTGACGGCAGCGACGAGACCGAGGCCGTCTGCAAGGGCAAGTATCGCGAGTGTTCCGAATCCGAATATCGATGCGGCAACGGGAAATGCATCGCTTCCAGATGGCGGTGCGATAACGAAGATGACTGCGGAGACAATAGCGACGAAATTGGATGTCATACTTTTGTTTGCAAGGTAATTTTTTTATTCATATGTATTTTTCAACGTTCATATTTTAGTAATATAAAGTTTTAATAATTGTAAGAAATTTCGTCCTTTGGTGTTGAATAGAAATTGAATCATTTGTTAATTCTCAATAAATTCTGTAACGGCCAAATTTTAGCATCAAAATATTATCATAATTAATATTCACTGAATACAATATTTGAAACAAAACATAATATGAAAATGAATTTCTTGTTGATATAATTTTAAAGCCATGAGTAAATGAATAAATTATTAAACTCGTACCCTGAAGATAGAGAATATTCTTCTTTACAATAATAATAAATCCCCTAATTGAAGAAAAAAAATTCGATGCAATAAATGATGCACTTACTGCCTTTAATTGTAAACAGAAAAAATAAATTGATAAACGACCCACGATAAATTTCATGAGAACTCGCTCAAACTCGATCGTTCTCCTTCCACAGAATGATAGCTATCAGTGCGCGAGCGGTCACTGCATCGCTTCCTATCTGCGATGTGACGGAACTCGCGACTGCAGGGACGCCAGTGACGAAATTCAATGCCCGCCGAGGTACCCCGACGGTCGTTATTGTCCCCAATCGCGTTTCCAATGCAACAACACCCTCTGCGTTGCTTTATCCGATCGTTGCGACGGAAGCGACGACTGCAGCGACGCCTCCGACGAGGATCCGGTTATGTGTGGTACGAAAAAATTTACATAACGTCGATATCAATATCCAAAATCGTTCTCGCATCTCGCGATCCGCGGAAACCACGTGATTTCACGAACGTCGTTCAACGTTTCAGCCAATTTCACGTGTGACACTGTGAGACGTTTCCAATGTGCCAATCATCGTTGTATACCTCGATATCAATTGTGCGATGGCATCGACAATTGCGGCGACGGATCCGACGAAAACAATTTGACGATGTGCGCCAAGAGAATTCGTCCTTGCGATCCCATAACGGAGTACCAATGTTCCAACAAAAAATGCATCGAGCGTAGCAAGATTTGCGATTTTTCGGACGATTGCGGCGACGAATCCGACGAACTTGGTTGCCGTGAGTTATCCTCAAACAATTCGCTCTTCACCTCCTCGAAGTACTTCATGAATTTTGACAATTAATCAACCTTTCCGCAACTTTATTGCAGATCCCTACAAACACTGCACGGATAATCAAAAGGGCGGATGCTCGCATTATTGCCAAAACGTAACCACCGAAAGCGGTGGTTACATATGCGCCTGTTATCACGGTTACATAATATCACGCGAAAACAACAAACATTGCGAGGACATCGACGAGTGTACGACGGGTACTCATCATTGTTCCCAAATTTGTACGAACACGAAAGGAAGTTACTCGTGCGATTGTCGCCAAGGTTTTCAACTCGTCGACGGTCACAGCGGCGTTTGTCGTGTGGCCGACGACAAGGCCCTAGTTGTTTTCCCGAGCGGAAACGAGATACGCGCTTACTCGACGAATTACGGGGAACAACTTGGGGTTGTTGCCAACGAGAAAAGGGTTCTGGCCGTCGACTTTGATCCCAAATCCGAATACATATTCTGGATTGATTCGCACGATAACACGATCAAACGGTCGTACATGCTTCACGCTCGCGAAGGCAGGGCCAAAGTTGGATTTGCTCAAGATCTCGACATAAGAAGTAAGTACTCGATAGAACGTTTGGATTTGAGTTTGAAATACGACGTTTCTTGGATGCAATGTTGGGTATAACATTTAATGATTCTAAATTGGCATCGCTGGGGCAAAAAGAACGATTCTAGTGTGATGGCTCTGAAAAACTCTGGTTTTCGTGAATTTATTTACAATCAATAAGATCGATAATGAACTAGAATTTTCTTCGTTTATGAAAATCAGTTATGCCTTTTTCAAAAGAATGATTCAATGGTTTATCAATTTTTTCCAATTCTTGGAACAATTTTCCGTCACCAGACTGATCTCCACCGATTTAAGAATAAATTCCGATGCCGCTTCGCGTTTTCGGATTGGTTTCGACGACCAAATATGTTTAACGATCACAGCGAACGAGAATCGACCTACAAAATGCTAACGAAAATTTGTTTTTTTCCTTTTTCTTTGATAAACAACAGGTGATTCTACGTTAACGGGTCTGGCGGTTGACTGGATCTCTGACAATCTTTACTGGAGCGAAGTCGACCAGACCGGTACTCGACGACCTTACGGACGCATAATGGTAGCAAAATCAGACGGTCGTTACCGACGTAGCTTGTTAACGGTGGGTCTCGAAAATCCCACATCAATGGCGGTGGATCCTCAATTCGGCCGTTTGGTATGGACGGATGCCGGTGCGCAACCGAAGATCGAGATCTCGTGGATGGACGGTAGTCAACGCAAACCTCTCGTCACTGACAGATTGGCAAAACCATCGTCGATAGTCATCGATTATTCCATGGATCACACGATTTATTGGGCCGACAGCAAACTCAACACAATCGAATCGATCGAACTCGACGGTTCGAACCGTAAAATCATTCTACGAGGAGATTCTTTGCATTACCCAGAATCGTTGGACGTATTTGAAAACAATTTATATTGGACGACGAGATTCACCGGGGAGCTCATAAAACAAGACAAATTTGGTCGTGGAGTTCCGCAAACGATGGCGAAAAACGTTGGTCCACAAGGTGGCGTGAAAGTTTATCATCCGTTGAGATACAACACGACTCTGCGGGATCCTTGTCATACCGATCGTTGCACCCATCTGTGCGTATCGATTCCCGAAGGATCGCGATGTCTCTGTCCGGACAGCGTGGGATCACACGTTCCACAATCGAGCGAAAGAGTTTGCGACGCTCCCCACGAAAGACCCCGACCGAGTCCAAGAATATGCCCGTGCGAAAATGGCGGTCAATGTGAAATTACGCCGAAAGCCGAACTCGCTTGTTCGTGTCCTGACAATTTCCACGGCGATCATTGCGAAGTCAATCTCGTGGCTGCCCGAGCAAGCGGAAGTACGGCGGCAATCGTTATTCCAATCGTCGTGTCGATTTTGATCTTACTCGCCGCAGCTGCGGTATTATTGGTGCTGAAGAAACGACCATTGTGAGTGCGATATGACGAATCGTTATTTTCAACGTATTTTACGGAATAAAGTTTTGTGCTAATGAACGGATTTTTGTTTCAGCGGGAAACCCGGAGGTCTGGGCGGACTTACCGGTGCTCAGAGCGTTTCCTTCCGGCAGGGTAGCAACGTCGAATTCGGTGGACCGGCTCACGAACGAATGGTAAGAATAATTGGGTGATTAATGTTTTTCTGCTGGATTCATTGATCCACAGATGAGAATTTTTTTGGAAATTTTTAGTTAAAAAAACGTTTATTTCTTGGCTCGTCCGATTTGTTCGATGTCGATTTAACACGAGATTTAGGGGAAGGTGACACGACGTAATATAACAACGAAAATATCACAAGACTAAATATTAACGACTCAAAAGACTAAATAGAAACGCTGAACAAAAAAATGAACGCAAAATCGTAATTTTTTTTTTTTTAGGAACCTTTGGACGTGGAGTACAATCTTAATGAGGTTAGCATGAAGAATCGAGACTTCAGTAATCCGATGTACGACGCGGTGAACCTGGAAACGAGTACGACGAACGGCACGAGCGGAAGCTCGATTTACGAAGTACCGGCGGAAATGAAACCGTCGAGCGTTCAGCACAAAGAACCACCCCAGATTCATCTGAAGAGACGAGATTTGGATCCAACGCCCGTAGATTCGGGCAAGGATACGCAGCAACTCGTCGAAGAAGACAAATCCGAATGCTAGGATTTTTATCCGAATTACCTTCCATCACGTATATATGCATTCCATCGCCTATTGTACTTTGATTTCGGATAAATCGACGAAACGAGAATGCTGTATGATCAGAAAAAAAGAAAACAATACAGGACTGTTTGTACGTAAAAGCTTTCATCGTTATATCGATCGTGTTAGCGCGCGTGCAATATCATACTATTGCGAACGTGAATGAATGCGAGACTAATGAGTAAAAACACATTCGAGTTCAAATTACAATAGGCACGATACGATTGTGTCATTTTTCTTAGGTGTGATTTGTAAGTCTTGTACATATAAAAAATACGAATTAATAGTTTTTTTTTTTTAAACTCGATGTTATCCGTGTACCATAAAAACGCAACAAATTCCACCTTATTAGTTTGTTTTCGTTTTTCGCGTCTGCTCGTAGCACAGTGATAGCGCAATATATCCATACTATTAATTTCCATTGTAATATATTGCGCGAGTATGTGTGTGTGCGTATGTACGTGTATCGAAATACACGGGGATGATCGTTCAAACGATAATTTTCCCCCTCCGAAACACGAGCAGAACGAAAAAAACGAAAATGGATAGAATTTTTCGTTGTTTTTTTTTTTTAATCTTCGAAACAGCGGCCAACCGGAAAAGCGTGATATACACGAGCACGTTGGTTTTTATGGTGAATGGACTCGCGCAATCTCAAAACGAGATAGCGCGCGTATTTGTTTAAGCTCCGTTAAGTCTTATTAATTATTATATGCGTTATTGAGGAAAAGATGAAAAAAAAAAAAAAGAAAGACCGATTGATTATATAATGTTATAAATAAACGTCTCTTACTAAGTGTCACCGCTCAGAATGTTTGCTCGGTCTTGTCGACGTTGATTGTACATTTTATTTTTTTTTTAGACCACGAAGGTTGCTTCAGCGTACCGTTATCATAATTCCCTTTGACTGTGATTGCGATTCGAATTTTAACGAATAAACGCGCGACATCGAAAAAAACGAAACGATAATAACAAACGAAAAATAACATGTCAGCCATTAAATTACGAGACTAAGACAATAATACAGTATCTTCCCGAAGTTTCGAAACTTTCGACAGCTCGATTCGGTCCACTTGTCATTTGAAAAATAAATACGACACGATTATTGTCTGTTCGTCCAGCCGAAGATCGATTTCCGAAATATTCCAGGCTCACGTAAAATAGTTTTGGCAACTAATGGGTACGTGACGCGGCACGCTGATGGGCCTTATTGCACAAACAATTATACATAAAGACATATAAATAAATAAATATATAGTACATATAGTCGTATATACATATATGGTATGTATACAAACATATATACATATATATATATATATATATATTTTGTTGCAATTGACTTCGAATCTGGGCAGGGCTCCAGTGTGTCCTAATATTACTATATATTATATCAGTATTTTGTGTATTTTTTTATCAAGTTGTCAAAATAATAATTGTTAATATATTGTGCAAATATCAAACTGATACCGTCCGACAATAAAATTTAAGCCTAATTAACTAAGATTTCCCCTTACCCGCAGAACAGTCCGTTACAGATCTGAATCACTCGTACCGGAAATTCGTGATCGATAAAACGAAATTATTATTTTCAAAAATTAAACGTTGATATCCGAAAAAATCGAATAATACGTCGAATCGTGTCGATGATAGGAAAAAAATTCAGCAAACGTTTAAATACATAAATACCAGTCTTTATTAAACACGTTGGGAGATGAAAAATCATCGTCGGCGTAAAATTATCACCCGAACTGTAAAAAAAAAAAAAATCTTTAATACAATTCAATGAGCTCCGGCTCGTTGCGAACTACGACGAACCAATCGCGTATGATCAACCGTATTGTATAAGATTGAATAGAGCATCGACGTTTTCCTTCTCCGCCTCTTCTTGCCGGACCAATTGATCAGAATCTTGCGCCAAGATAACCTGATGTTCGACAAATATACTCTGTCCGTCCTCGGAAATTCGCGATTCGAGAGAAGTTTCGTTTCCCAAATTTTCCGAACCAACAATTTCATCGTTTCGCGACTGATTGCGTCTACGTTTCGTCTTCGGACGATCGTTATGCGTCTTCATGTGTCTCTTCATGTCGTATTTACCGACGAAACGAGCGTTGCACATCTCGCAACCGAACGGTTTGTCACTCGCGTGAGTCCACATGTGACGTCGCAACGCCGTGCTGAAGGTAAACGCGACCTCGCAAACGTTGCAAACGTAAGGTTTTTCACCGGTGTGAAGGAGGCTGTGATCTCGCAGTGTCGAACGTTGATTGAAACGTTTGCCGCAAACTTCGCACGTGTAACTACGTGGATTCGAATGAATTCTCAGATGATTCAAAAGATTGCCCTGTTGTGAAAACGATCTGTTGCATACGTCGCATTTGAACGGTTTTTCCCCCGTGTGCACGCGTACGTGAGTCTCGAGAGTGCGATTGTTCAAAAAACGTTTGCCGCATATTTGACAAGGATATTTGGGTAAATGAAGACCTTGAGGATCCAAATGGCTTATCAAATGCCGTTTGTAATTGCCCTTGTGATTGAACATTCTCGGACATTGGCTGCAAGCGAAAGGTGGACCACCGTTCACGTGAGTTCTAACGTGATTTTCCAATTCATTTTTCACGTTGAATCTTTCGCCGCATTTCGGACATCGATGTCGCGGAAAATCCGTGTGACAAGACATGTGACGTTTGAGATAACGTTTCATCGAATACGCTTTGTTGCAGATGAAACAGGTGTAAGGAAATCGTCCGCTGTGGGTTTTAACGTGGGATCGTAGATCACGATGGCTTTCGCAATCTTTCTCGCAAACGACGCAATAAAACGGTCCGCTAGTCGGCACGTGATTGTCAACCGTGTGTGTCAGTACACCGGTAAGTTTTTCGTAAATTTTCATGCACAACGTGCATTGATAATTAATCTCATCGCCGTTCGATTTGATCTCTTTTATTCTCATAATCGTATCGTTGAGACTGCCAAAAATATTGTTTCGGGGATCGACGAAATAATCCGAATCGGAATCGACGTCGTCGTTAGTTTTTTCGCGATTGTCAGATTTTTCATCGTTAAATTTTTCTCGTTCCATCGATTCGCCGTCGTCGTTTTCAATCGTACCGTACGTAACATCGGACGTCCACTTACCCGTTGTTTCGGCATTCCACGATATCATCTCGCTCGAACATTCCGTTTCGTCCTCGTTCATTTCCGGTTCTTCGTCTTCGAACGAGATTTTCTCCATGTGCCGCGTTTTCGAACGATCTTCCGGATTGATCGTTTGCGAAGTTTCCGACGCGTCGACGTCCGCACTTTCCTCGGTCGGGATGTAGAGCAAGGCGTAACCCACGTTTTCGGATTGAAGAATTTCGTCGATCTCATCGGACGTTTGTCTTTTTACATTTTCCGAATCGTTTCGAGGTTCGTTCATCATCTCGCGAATGTCCGATATGAAAATATTATCGAAACTTTGTATATCGGACAATTCTGCATTCTCGTCTGACCGATCGTCAGCTAAAATTGTTGTTTCAGTTTCGTCGTATGGCTCGAGAGAATCGGCGATGCGAGTTTCTTCGATTCGCAGATCGTCTTCCACAACGGGTTTCACCTCCGTTTCGATTTTTTCTCTACTTCGTGGTCTCGCGCCGCGACGAGATCGCTTCGCACTCGTCGACGAGCGTGATTCCACGGACGAGCAGTCGTTGGCGTCGGAATCTTTGTCGCTTTCTTTCTCGTTGCCTGCGACTTCGGCCTGAAATGAAATTTTTTTCTGTAAATCCATGGCAAAAGCATTGCGACAACACTGACAGCACGGCTGAACTGTGACGGTTTTACCTTCGGAGCAATATTTTGAGATTGAAACATCTTGCGCAACTTTTTTTCGGTCGCTTGCACCTGGTGTTTGAAATCGTAAAAAGCGTCGGTCCTGTAAGCGCACTTTGCGCACAAGACGGTCGGCAAACCATCGTACTTGTCGATCTGCAATGCGACATTGTTTTTAGATACGTAACAATTGACGGCAGTTGTTTCTTTCTTTTTATTTCTGTTTATGGTTAGATGATTGTTAACCCTTAGCGTGTAACATCATTCTTGACACTTTTACCCCGTAAGGAGGGTCACTCGTGCCGGGCTGATTGAAAAGTACTCTCACAAATAAATGCTATACAATAAACAACGCAGTCAAAAAAATAAAAAAAATTTCCACCACCTTTCATGTTTCATTTAAAAAAAAAAAAACCTGTACTATTGTTGGATCAGCTTTATAAGGATCAATCATTCTACTGCTGCAATAATCATTTGTTTAAACAATATCATCTTATAAACAAATAAAACCGTGAAAACGCACTACCTCGGGAAGGCACGAGAGACCCACGATTAGAGACTACAGGTTAAGGTGTCTTTTCAATTGAGGTTAACCTCAAAACAGCTCTAAGAAATTCAACAAAATCTGAACCAGCGTTGAGCAGTAATAAAAAAATTGAAAAAAAAAGCAATGAATATAAATAGTGATAAATACGTAAAACTTACGTGTATCTCAGCAAGATCGGCAAGTTTGTCGGGCAAATTTTTTTTGCTGATCATGTCATCGCCGTACATTGGCAATAGTACGCCGTCGACTTTCATACACGCTCGACACATTACCGAGCATTCAATTACGCTGTTCATGATTCCCGAGTCGACGGACTATTGAAACAACTGAAAAAAAACATTATCCAACAGCCCGGAACGTATTCCGTGATCGTCCGTGATCAGAACGAATGACTGCGAAAGACCGAATGTCCGATGTCAGAATCAGTTCGAAAACTAACCTGAATTAACCTAGATGAACCTCGCGACGAGAAAGATGTCGATCACCTTATTGACTGACAATCGTGGAAGAAATTCGCATTACCGACCGAGCCGTCTATTGTCGTCAGTCGATGAATTTTAATAATTTTAAAAAGTCACCTGGTTGTTCTCAGACTTGTTCTGTTGCGAGCCGATATGCTATACCAAAGAAAATTGTTCTTCTTTACTTCAGAAGAGATTGCGCCATCGACGTTTGTACGAGTGCGAGAGAATATGACAGAAACGTGTTGCACGTCTTTTCATTGTGATGTGCTACAAGTCGTCTGTTTTTTTTCGTTTGCCATGAGTGGAAGCGGGATAGTTGAAACTTCCCAAAGTGTTGTTTTTCGCCATCGTTGATTTTTCGATTGTAATACGAGAACTGATGAAAGCGATTTTTTTGAGGCAGACAACCGTTCTCATTGTTTATCCGAGATGTCAGGCATGGTTGAGAACAGTGCTTTACAGTTTTGGTATACGGAACGAGCACGAGCACATCATTCTGAGATGAAGAGCTACTCCTTTGATGGTAGGTAGAATTACGGGTAAACTTAGCAATACACATTGCAGTACTTTTATCGAAAATGGCTGAACGACATTCGATAAAACTTAGACGATTGACGAAAAACCGATCGACGATCAGATTCCTTCTCGGTTTTTTTTACGACTTTTTTCATCCAGAAGCGTTCAGCACCTTCGAAATAGGGTGTTTATAATTTTTGTTACTGGTTGTCTATTTCGCCTCAGCATAACTCAGTGGGCCTCATATTCAAAAATTGTAATGGACAACAGAATCGGCAATGAAATTTACTCAGCGCTGGTCTTTATTTAAATGAAATCATTTTCGTCCTTTTTTCGTATCCTTTTTTATCTTTTTTCCACCGTTCTATTATTTTATGCCACCCAATTTAATTCAATTATGCACAAATTGAAAACAGTCCTCGCCAATAATCCCATCCAAAAAATATTCAATCTCAAATTTTCAACGTCCTCAAAACTTTTTTAATATATGCATATGAATTCATAAAAAAAAAAAAAAATGTCCATATCGCGCAGCTGTTATTTCGACACAGCCCACACCGTGCGAATATTTTTGACGATCGGCGGTGTAATGTTCGTGATCGAAAAATGATTGCGAAAATGACACCGCCTCGGTTCGGTCGATTCGCCGAATTATATTCACCCCTGATGAAAACAAAATGGAAACTGATTGAACGGAATGGATTACGTTGGACGGAATATATCCAGATGAACCGGCTGTGGCTATGTTGCGCGTATCGCGTTTCATCTCGCGAGAGAACATCCCCCGCGTAAGCTTCGTGCGGCCGTAGGGCTCGCGGACCGGCGTTCAGGATTAACGTTCGGGGTTCGCCCGAGTGGGGGAAAATTGTAAGGGCGCAAGTCCACCGTTCGCGTATAAGAGGAGACGCGGGGCTCGCGCGACTTTAGTCCATCCGCGATATCCGGAAGCGCGAAATAATTTTTTTACAAAACGTCGAGTTCGTTAACCGACATTCGTCGGAAATTCCGGTCACCGTGCTCGCGCGTACGGCCCAAACACGGACATTCACAAAGAAAAAGGGTTTTACAGTGACCGAGTGAAAGCTCGTTCACGAGACAATGGAAAAGAATAATTAACGTTTCCACAGGGATGCCGACGGGTTCGACGTTGATATTAGAAGGACCGTGTCTCCTAACGAGAAATAACAAAACCATGAAACAACGCGAGAATAGTCGTTTGCGCTGGTTGCTGATTTCAGCGTAAAAAATTTAAAAAATTAAATTAGAATGAAAAATTCAAAAATATGATTAAATAATAAATAGACACAAGGGAATTAAAAAAGTATTATACGTGGAGCATAATGTGCGGAAGGTATTCATTATGGCTCGAGAGTGCACGGGGTTTCGAGCAACCGTGGGGACCTTGTTTCGATTATTACGAAAAGGGGCGACGGGTGTGTCGGCTGTTAGTCGGTTATTCGTATTCGTCGCGATTTCAGTAGTAAGTTGCCCAAAAGAAATCATGACGCCGGCTATTGTAGTTAACGTTCGACTGCTCGACAACGTAATTTACAACCGTAATAACCGTCAACGGTGAATAACGAAAAAAAACAAAAAAAAAACGCCACGAGTTGCATGACGTAGGTGACGTAGATGTTTCATCGTCGACCCGGTGGTGAAATTTGTTAATTTTTTTCTTCTTTCATTAAAATTCGCGAAGTATGGCCGTTACACGGTGTAATCCAGCAATATCGCTTCAACGCGACAATCGACCGAGACCACGTTCGGGTTTATCGATGACGTATTACGAGATTTTACTCGCGATAACTTCGCGCTCGAAGTTGAGCACAATCGGCGACGTACGATCGAATGTTACGCGTTTGTAAAAAATCGGTTGAAAAGTTTATCGTCTGGTTCAACGATAATCTCTTGCTAAATGCGAGGTAGACAACTTCGCAGCGACGACAGACTTAGCTCACAATTGGGTAATTCAATGTCTCTTGGCTATTTGTTTTTAATCAATTGTTCGTTAATATCTTCGAGTCAATTGAAGCTGGATGTATATCGAAGAAAAATACGTTTTTTTTTGCATGTTCCGTGCATGCTATTAATGTTTGTTAACGAGTCGTTTTTTCCCACCCTGTATCGCGTTTGTTATCGATCCAATTCGCATGCAGTTTTCTCTTCTCGAAATGAGAGAACAAATATTTGTTTGTTTTCTTGTTTTTCAATTACCACCGCTCTCTGTACGTTTTACGGTACGTGTGTGTGTTTTACTGTTATCGGCGAGAATTATTCGCAAACGTGAAAAGTACGCGGAGAACATAAAAACGCGAAGAGAGCGGGAAAGAGAGAGACCTAGTAGACATATATGAGACAGGTTGATGGATAGCGTTGAGCACCCGGTGAAGTGTCAATTTATCAGACGCTTGAAACACTTGATGAATGTCGAGCTCTTCGTTAGTCCGGTGATAATAGGCATCTCTCGTGAATCCACGAGCATAGTAACGACTCTCTCGAGACCGGAAACCAAAACGTGAAATTCGTCGGTAACGACTTAATTTACCGAAAGTACGAGATATCGTCGCTCGCACGATTTCTCGTCGGGTTAGTCGTTCGCGAAAGCGTCGGTGAAGTGTGAATCCGGATAGTTTTGAGTTTACTCGACGTCTAAAAAAATGGGTGTCACGGGGGCCGTCACGGGGTTCACCATTCCAGTGTTCTGTCGACCCATTTAATGCTCTCGTCCTTGATTCTGGAATGAATCGTTTGCTCAGCTCGCTGAGGCTATTATGTTACACGTATGAGATGTTACCACCACTTGGAAATTCGATCTGGATCAAATTGACGTTAGACCGCCCACAAATGTGGCGAAAAACTCTTGACATGAGTTTTTCGGGGACTGCTGTTCCGACGTCGTTCCACGAAAAAAAAACCGGAATAATTGCTACTACTTCCTAATATTTGTGGCCTATTTTCGTCAGTTAGAATTATTCCATTTCCGAATTCGATTCCGATTCCGAATTCGGAATGGAGCATCGCAAAAACCGATCGTTGTTTTGATGTTGACACTACCATGTCAAAGAAAAACGGAAAAAATCATTTATCATTTTTGGATCGAGAAACTGGGTGTGGCGCACTTTTCCGTAATGCAAAAATCCAACAAGGAAACCGCGCGACATATACCCCTCCGAATTCGATCAAACTTTGCACAACTGTAGTCGGTCAGGATATTCGACACGTATTTGAAGTATCAAAACGTTAGAATTAATTTTCATCTCGAAACTCCAACGACCAAGCAGCGCGAGATATAATTACATGTTTAAAAAATATCGCGAATGTACTGCCTTTGTTTGATCAGGCAAGTCTGCTACCCCCCTCCTGTCCCATTAAGGAGATACAAGCAGTGACCAGACTCACCCACTGCGTACAGTTACACCGAGACCCATCCGAATGGGTGTATCAGACGTTAGGGCTATTTTTCGGTATATCTAAAACACATTACACGTACGCTCGGACCGGAAACCCACGTCAGCGGGCCATAACCCTTCCCGGCGGGTCTATAACCGTCCTTTCTCATTCCGTGGGTCATTTTCGCGGGCTTTACCAGCCACCTCGTATAGGCCTCGTTGTTCCTCGTTGAAACGGCCCGCAAGCATTAAACCTCTTCCGGGACTAGTTTCACCCGTCTTGCCGACTTGTCAACGACTTAAGAGACTCCAGACGCGAGACACTTCGGAGCCTCGTGTCGTTAAACTACGTCCCGTATAGGATACGACGACTATCGGTAGTAGTCCTGGTGTGCCTCGCTTACAAAAGTTGCAACAGGTGCACACGAACCGTCACCCGATATTCGTGACACGATGTCGCTTAAACCAAGCCGCCACTTTCTGCCACCCCCGCGTGAATGTATAAATTCTTGTTGCATCCAGACTGTTTTATAACTATATCGCTACACACTCTTTCCTCGCTATTATGCTTCAAGTGGTATGTGTTCCGCCACGTCGACGCTTTTCAATGTGCGTTTAATTCGCTCGCTTTTTCCGGTATTTCCATGCCGTCGAGTGACGTGAGATCTCAAAAGGCTATTCGAGATATTCAACACCCCGGTTATTCATCACATTTAAACGGCGTTGAATGACTTATCACGTGAATTAATTTTATTACAAATTAATAATATTTATATTGCCTTAATTCAAACCGTAAAAATAGCCAGAGATTTTAGTCTAGTGCAGCGGAAATTACGGCAACGATTATCTCAAAGCCAATTGAAGAACCCGTCTCGACCGGTCTCGACTATTCAAGCGATATAATTGCACGGAAGGCAAAGTCCCATCGGCCGTGAGGAGTCCCGTCTCCATTCATCAGCCCGAATATCCGCTCAGTCATCCGTTACGAAAATTAGAAACTCAGCTACGTTGCTCTCCCGGCGTTAATTGAATCCGTCGTTATTCGAATAATGCGAATTAGAGAGTCTACTAATTTAATTAACAATTGTTAATGGTTATCTAAATAAAGTTCGGGGCACGTTTGTTAAACCCGAGAATAGCCAACTGTGTAAATGGGAAGTTGCGAGAGAAGAACGGCGTAACGCATGGCTAGGGTACACACGGGGCTCCTGGGGTCCAACGGTTCAGAGTTTATTCAACTCAACTTCAAGAGTCGAGTCCATCCCCTGGTGCACCGGTACGGTTGAGCTTCGACGCCACGCGCGGCTTTAGCTCCATTTTCCTGTGCTTCTTTTTTTCTTAGAAACGACTAACTAGCCTTACCCAGTTTGCTCGACGTAGTTTACTCGTCGGAGCTTTTTGAAACAAAAAGAAGAGCGAACTGGGTAAAGATACCGACGAAAGAGGACGAAAGAAGGGAAGTGAAATAAAGGGATAAAGATAAAGAGAGTGAGAGAAGGAGGCACCTTGGAGAGCTCTTGTAAGCTCGGACAGTGCAGTAGCAACGATCCAAAAGCTACACGAGCCAATCATGGCTCCGCAGCGCCGGCCAAAGAAAGTTTTTTTTCTTTCATTTTCTTTTTCGCTCTCTTCTTTTCTTCGTCCGTGCGGTGCAGTTTCTTTCACCGGAAGACTTCCACTGCTGTACGGCGAATCTAGAGCCGTGCTTAGAATTCATCGATGGCGACGTGGATCTCTAGGCCCATGTCGGAAGTGGCCGCGTGTTTCCACCGAAGTCAAACGTCAGTGTCAAAAGTTAAGATCCTCGAAAGAACTAATGTTGCCACGGAGAAAAAAATATCGGCTGAGTCTTGGAAAATCCATTGGGATTCCATTGAATTCGATATAGAATTCTCTCAAATAAAACGGCTGCAACAATCTGATTACATCGTAGTTGCATTAGAAAGCTTTCGAAAAAGTTTTATCATTTTCGTACCGACTTTTTTCTCACGGTTTTTAGTTGCGCGTAATTGTTTTTCTCTGCTCTTCTTTTACCACGATAATACTGGATTGAATAGCGAGGTAGAAGGGTATCGCGGAACGAGCTTCTCCGAACGGACTGGTGCTAGTCTCATCCGAGAGCTTTGAACAAATGCAGCGACAAGGAGTACGATCTGTGCGTCCTTTCAGTCTTGGAAATTTTCCGTTTATTACGAATACATTAGAATCTTTATAAAAATGGAATAGCTTTTTGCGAATTACTAGAAGATACGATTGAATACATTTCTACTATTATTAATTAAGTATTACTAAATTATGCGAGCCATGGAAACTGCGGCGTAAAGTCATCTGCGGAAAAGACCTCGAAGCGTGCGATCGAGTGAGGCCGTGTCGTGAAGTTCCAATCACGAGGAATGAATTACAATAATTTATGGAAGACGTTGGCAGCGCGGGTCGAGCATTTCAATACGAATCCAGTGCGGAGAGAATACGACGTTGAGAGTGTTCGCCACGAGGTCCAACGATTATCGATCTCGAACTGGCAAAGAGAGGGAGAGGGAGAGAAACGAAGAGAGAGAGAGGGAGAGGGAAAGCTCGGTGGCTGGCATCTTCAGCCACAAAGTTTCGCATAAGCGCACTGTCGGCCAATAGATAGGTATAACGGGAGGCATGAGCGCACATGGACGGCGCATCCGACTCATCGCTTCAAGAGGATTAATGGATCCGCTTTAATTTTCCTCTCTCTCTCTATCGCACTTTCTCCGTGCGGCTGTGTGTGCTAACGCAGTGCCGAGGTACGGCGCGAAGCCGACGAATCCAGAACCAAAACCGTCACCTGTTTATATACCCGAGGCGGATTCTCTTCTCCCGGGAGTGAACGTAGCACTTACCAATGGGAATCTCGGAGAGACATCGATGGATGCGCCGGAGAGGAATAGAGAGGGCCAGCGATAAATTGAACTGAGATATATACCAATATGTACCGGCAAAGTATATCCGGCTTGACATGCATAATATATACATATATCATATATATGCAGGGGCGAACGAGTGGTTCACATGGTGGCTAAGTTGTGCTTGCGTAAGGAGGATCCTCGAGATGGAAAATCTGAAGTACGCTTGCGGGGCGTATTCACATTTGTGCAGAAGACTTTACCCCGCGATAACCATCCCCCGGCGCAACTCCCACGACAAATTCTGCCGTGCTGTAACTCGCGAAAAACATTTATAATGCCAGTTGGCTTAGAGAGAGGCGATTCCGCACATTTTTCGAGCGTGTCTCGTTGAATATGACGAAAAGCACGACAGGGCTCGAGTACGTGTTGGTAATTCAGCTTACCAAAGCCTCATTCGGTCTACGGGGCTGCCGTGGGAGAAACGACGTTTAAAAAAAAAAAATGTAATGAAAAATGGAAAAACGCGCGAAAAAAGTACTTAAACGATTTTATGGGTCACCGAAACGCCGAGTCGTTTTCCTTACGACCTCCAGCGGTGCGCTGGGAGATGTGGTACAGGGTGGCGGGAGTGGCTGCCGGCGGGGCTGCGCAACCCGGTGCGATAAAGGCTTAAATAAAGGCACACGGAGAAAAGTGGCCTGGGTGGCATAATAACATTCAGGCTGCCTTTGTGACGTCTCGAAGAACTCGGTCTCGCGCACAAGAGCCGATGAGGTGTGGCAGACCAAACGAAAATTTCATATTCATGAAACTTTTTTTTTCTTCCGTTGCCTCTTTTTTTTTGTCTTAACCCCGTCGCGACCTATCGCCTTGTATCCGCGCCAGTGATGCTGGAGCAGACGACTACCATAACTCTCTTGCCTCTCGTGGCCCGACCCCACCGTCACCACCGACGCGTCGGGTTATAAATTGCTGGAATCAGTTGAAAGCTCAAACACTCAAGTCTTTGGATACTTCCTTTCCAGCTTGCCCTTCTCTCACTTTCTCACTCGATGTCGATCGATTAAGAATTTTGAAGGAATTCCGAAATGTGTATGATAACATTTGTTATAAAGTGAGGAGGCGGCATCCGATTTATATTTTACGATTGGGGGTTGTAAATTCTTCCAAATTCACTTGTTTGTATTTGTCAACGGGCAGTCAGAATAAATGAAATGACTGGAGGTTTTGGAAGAATGAGCAAGGATATTTGTCGACTTGCGACAACGCACGACGATTCCTACTTTCAAACAATATTTAAGATAAAACTGATAACTTAAAAGATAATTTTTATGTTGAACTGCGTATGGGAATATTGTGGAGATGAATTTATACGGTAATGTCAGAATGGGAGGAAGAAACGAACTTTGGCTTCATAAGTTCAATTTTTTTTGCGGAATTATATCCCAATCGTACAAAATTGTATGTAGAAAAAAACTAGCTCCAGCCAACCCGGCAAGTGTTTTTGCAAATGATTCCATGAATTCCGCCATAAATGACAGAATAACAACGGCAATCTCCAGAATAGCAACGGCAATCAATTCCCAACATTTGGAACATTTTTTCTATTTCACGATAATTAATATCACAATGATCGAGTAATTCCTCTGTCCTATCCTCCGTCTCGAAATAGTTCCGACATGAGTAACTGCAACACATTTTTTTCGGGCACCGCAGCCCAGCAAAAACATATATCCCGTATAATGGATACGACCGTTGTCTCCGGGATTATCTCGTGATCTCGTTACGACTGCTACTCTTGTTATTGATAAATTACACGGTTGGGTAATCCGAAGCGCATTCACTCGGTCCATCGTTCAGCTCGTAATCATGCTCGTGAAGCCATCGGAAAAGGCGCGATGGGATGCTGGCTGCATCGTTTCGCTGATGCTCTCGTTCCGGCGCCAGGAAATTTTCTTGCTTGTAGGAAGGGAGGCTGAGCAAAAGCTCTTGAAAGACGTCAGACCATCATCCTGGACTTTAAAAGGGAGATAGATCTTTTTTATCTTTTTTGTTGTAATTATGTCAGATGTCGCTACATACTTGTGGAGTGAGAATGAGTAAAGAACAGAGAATACCGAGGGTGATTAAATTGCGGTAACGACCCAGAACTCGGTGTGGTGAAACAGCGACGAGGCTAGCAATGAAGTGAGACATTTCGTCCGTATTCGAAGCGCACAACGTAGTTGAATATGTATTAGCGTTGGTCTTATTTGGGTCATTTTCGGATTTTTATTTGGCTGCAATGAGGTGAAGGTTTCCGGTCAAAATACATCCGATTGTTTCATTCTTCGATGATTCAAAATGTGTTTTTAATAATTGAAAATGTATTTTCGATAACCCAAAATGTATTTTCAGTTAATATAATTTGTTATCGTTCTTGAATAATCAACATTTCAACTCCTCACACCATCGAACATTCGCTCCTATTTCTGGCGGGCTCTACTTCCGCCTGAAAAAGGAGCAACCCTTTATTCAATGTGTGTGCGTCTTTTCCTGCCCTCTCGACCTAGGGCGTAGCAATCTATATAGTCATGCACTACAGCGGAAACCAATTAAAGTGTACACTCAGTGATGTAGCGATGCGTGCTCGACAGTCTGATGTAATAGACGATTCCGTGACGACTATCCTTCGTCACATATACAAACCACCTTCAGCCGTCGATCTTCCGCGTTTATGAGCAAAACTGCGTTAATTGATCCTTCATGCCTTTTGCGAGTTTTAAGAACGATTTTTGCTTGCAAATCAAATCGGCAAAAAGGTTTCCTTGGCAAACAGAGAAAATTTGATCAATGGATTTTCATCATTGGCGATTCGTAAAAAGAACAAAAAAAGATGATGAATCATAGAAGATTTTCCCTTCGGGGGTTTACGGCATTAAGGTGATAGAAAGACGTAGATTCACTTTATTTCCTGAAATTCGGAGGTTGTGGATAACAATAATTCATAGTAATAATAATAATAATAATAATAATAATAATAATAATAATAATAATAATAATAATAATAATAATAATAATAATAATAATAATAATAATAATAATAATAATAATAATAATAATAATAATAATAATAATAATAATAATAATAATAATAATAATAATAATAATAATAATAATAATAATAATAATAATAATAATAATAATAATAATAATAATAATAATAATAATAATAATAAAATTATTATTATTATTACTCTGTATAATTTCAATTTTGTCAGTTCCGGTACCAAAATCGGTAAAAACCGGTAATTGGTACAAAAACAGGACTAAATACACCAATGTGCTCATGACGCCAGAGTAACGCAAATAAATTGATAATTTTGTTGATCCAATATCAAAGGCTGAGACCAACTTTTGCATTATTTTATCTCCGCGTTTTTCATAGCAAGGAAGACAATATTTTTGGTGGGCAATCTCGCGGCAATTTTTTTTTTTTTTTTCGAAAACCCGTTTGTCGTTGACGGTGTGACGGGGGATGGTAAAAAAAGCAAAGCACGAGGGTATGAAACGGCCCGGTCGAAATTTGCATAACGGGCACACACGAAAACGTTCGATAAGCGGCGACCAACGTGACGCGCGCGCGTCAGCTGATCAATGATCGTTTACCATTCGGTCCACTCTCCGCACCTACTCTATTCCGGTCCGTGCTATTCCAGAGGCCTGACCAAACTCGACTGGAAATCTCGATTTCCCCGAGCGTACTCCGGGGTGGGCGCATCGGGACTTAGAAGCCGACCCGACGTATACCAATTTCGGTGGGCCGGCGTTTTCAATCCCACACGAAGGTGCATATATACCGGCTTCGCCGACTCGTCTACGACATCTGTGCCTCGGGCGATCGGTAATGCTATTGCAACGACAGTCGATTTGCGCTTAAGTTTATCAATGATGGGTAGTCGAAGCGCGAGCCCCAATCCGGTTCGGAGATCCGGCAATCAATCGGATGATATACGCGTGACCGCTCGTAATATTCGCACATCGAATGTTTGTCCTGTAAAATATGGATGGCATACCCATCTCGAGGGTAGTAAACTATCCTGTGGCGTATTTGCGTAAGAGACAATTTCCTTGATTACTCGCGATATGTATATAAACGGAACTAGCTTCTTTTATTTGCATTGAAACCGAAAAAAATGAAATTTAGAACGAATTTAGCAAAATATTGCTATGACCGAAGATTTTATTGGGGCGACGAAAATGTAATAGTTGGAACAAAAGTAAAAAAGGGATCGATGAATTAAATATTTCTAGCCGGATGGACTGGTATATTATTCGTAGCAGGTAGATGTAGACCTTGGGATACGTAGAATAGCCGAACTCGTAAATAGTAAATTGATTTCCATGCCCCAACGAGTGAGATATCAATTATTAGCTTGAAGCAATATTCGCATCGTTCACCGGCAATTCACCTCGCTTTTGATGTTTAGATTCAAACATATTCCATACCACCATCATGCATTTGCTATGTCAATGATAATAAAGGTTAACGAAATAGCGTAGGTTACCTCGAAATCTCTGTGGACGTGTTTCTGTCATTAGTTATTTTTTCGGTTTCTTCTTGTGTAAATCATACGAGCGAGACTGTCTACAGAGGCACTCCAAAAAATCGCGTTTTCCCTGAGCTCGCCCGTTCCGAGCCATCGTCCGCTGAGAAAACTACTCTGTCTATTCAGCCACACCGCAAATTCAGTCAAGGACGTGTTTTATATTTTAATTTTTTTCCAACGTTTCGCCCGCGATTGTACGAAGAGTTCAACTGTACTACGCTACAAGGCATTATCTTGATGGCAACCTGTTCAAAAAGTTATGACAATTAAGGACTCGCGTATCCCTGCGCAAGCTAGAGACCAGCGAATATGTCGAGAGGATTAGAACGGTTATATCTGAAATTGAATAATTGATTTCACTTTTTTTTTTACTTTTCAGCTATGAGATTTTTTTTTCTTTCATATTAATATTATTTTTTTAATCGGTCCAGGTCATTGTCCCCGATCTTACTCTACCGCTCTGGTACCGTGCAACAATTTTTTATTTCCGAAACTCAAATTACAGGTGTAAGGCCCATTATCAGCCACATTTCTCCCGCCCAAAGGACTGTAGCAGAAATGATTTTCAAAGTTATTAGCCCAATACAATACATGCATTCCACTGAGAGCGATGTATTTTGAATAATTTTCAATGAAACTTCCATTTCCCAGCAAACAAAATGAGATTTGTCAACTTGTTTCCCCAACTTTCAGGGCACAACCCGTGTACGCCCGGATATGAATATACGTAGACTAAGACGCTGGGAAAGTCTCTCAAGCTGGGCTAAAACGAAAATCCTGAATACGCGACAGCATGTATCCAGAAGCGTTACCCCGCCGCGGTCCCGCGGGGACAATACTCGTGCATGCAAATGAAGTTTTGCCGTTGGCAGTGGATTTGTCGGGGTGGTCCGGAAAAGGCGAGCTCCGGGTCGTTGCGCAGCCACCATTAATCAGAATTATCGAAACAATTCTAATTACAACTTCTGCAGCGCTCCGGTACATTGTGTCGCGAAAAGGGACGTTTGTTTTGTCCCGCCTACAACTTCTCCGCGTTCTATCTGACAAGAATGGTATTACCGCGTTTATTTGTTTCGGGGATCCGTACAGTCGTGTTGGGTGTTCCATGTGGGATATACGAGAAAACGTTTCGACCCCACGACCCCATATCACCGTCACTCCTCGGCTCCCAAAGACCCGTTGCTTCTCGCAGATTTATTCGTGCGTGCGTCTACGTTAATCGAACGATCGGCTCGAGGGTTCTTTGAGGTCAAGTGGAAACCGGCTAGGGTCGGGAAATGCGTCTCGTGACTGCGGATTGATACTCGCGCATACGCAACGGGGTTACTTGTCTTCCGCTGCACGACTACTTGCTATGTGCACCGTCTACGGCCGTTTACAGATAACACTCCGGTCGGTTCTCTGATACTACGGATAAAATGGCGTACCCTGTAGCCAATAGAACTGCTCGAGGAGGGGGTGGGGCGTAACGACGCTTTCACCGTCTTCGGAAGGCAGTCTCGAAGGGGTGATAGGGCCTGAACGATTTACGGATTAACCAGGACGAACGTGTTGAAACATTAGACTGAGAGATGATAAAAGTGTGTTGTGGCTGATAAGATTATTCGGTTATACCCATCAACACTGTTGCTCTGATCGACAAGCCATCACCCACGTCCCGGAGGGTTGGCTGACAAAAAAAAGCGGTGTCGAAAAAACTTCGTGTATTTGTTTTCAGATGCTTTCTTTTTGTCCGTCGTTGACGTCGGCTTGCCGAGCTAAGAAAACAAAAGGTGGGCCGGGACAAAGCTGCGAGAATCACACACTTTACTCTCGGTCCATCGGGGTTTTTTCCGAGTTTCTTCTCGTCATATAGTGCTTTGCTCGCTGTTGGTCCGTACGTTTACAGCGTGGCTATAACCGTCTCGCGGAAAGATCCCACGCCGGTCGATTAAGGTCCTGGTCGCTGGTTACTGTTCCTGCTGCGCTGTTACTGAGGCAGGGCACTTCTGCTATTTGTAAAAAGAACAACGTTCCCTCTCGGTCGGAAAAAAACAATTGCTGCCGTAAAACGCAAAGCCGTTAATATGTTTTTTTTTATCCGAACCACGGAGAATAATGGTCGACGGGGTGGTCGCTTAATCGCCAATTGCCGCGACTTTATAACCCGCGTCGAGAAGTCTCTCCGAAGTTCAACGCTGAACAATACCACGGTGAAATTGAACTAAGAATTTTATTTGATAAAACTAATTTAATCTCCTCGCGGGTTGGTTTGGATCGGAAGAGATTTTTGGGCCGGCAATCGCTTTTACCGGGGGGGTCGGCGTTCATGGTCGCGGTACAATCGCGGATGATTAATCGATTCCGTCCTATTTTAACTACGAATTTAACCGCCAGCATCTCCGCTGCATTTGCCTAATTACAGCCGAGAGTTTGAACAACTTTCGAATTTCAACTTCTTATTAGACTTGTCTTGGAGCTATGGATGATATAGTCACGGATTTCTTGCATCTGTTAGCGCTTGAATACAGCACTAATTGTTGAAGGGAACTTGAGACACTTTAAGCTACGCCCTCCGAAGTACCGAAGAGAATACGGGATGACGTTACGGGATAGGAATTACAATGAAATTGTATATACGATGTTGGATATTTTAGTGCAAGCTTGAGCTTACATAAAGCCACTTTCCGAAATAACACAACGGTATTCGCATCGAACTCTGGACCGCGCCTCGTTGACTGATATGTAGATTGCTCTTCTGGGAGAGTACAAATTGATCCATTATGCAAATCTCATCGCAGTGCACTGGTTGAATCGTGTTTGTCAAGGAAGGCAACAACAGCTTGTGTGCGAGAGTTGTGTTAATTCACGTGTGGAATACCACCGTGCCATATACGGCATATCACGGAACTCAGCCTCCGGAGTTATAAAGAGATCCCTTTTCTGGAGTTTCCTCTATATATATTTTTCCTGGTAGGATTACATAAGGGAATGGTTAACGAGCAGCAGGTCACAATATCGGTGAGCGGGTGTCGTGGGGATCACATTATGAACGGAAAAATTGAACAAATTGCGGCGGGGGGAGGGAGGGGCTAGAGGATGTTCCCCGCATCGTGCTCTCACAAGAAGTATTATTAAGGGCTCATCAGTAACAAAGAGCTCAAAGGCGAAACAGGGTACCTAGCCTAGAACATCCGAAGAACCCGTATATTATAAAATTGTACTTGCATCTATACTGGGGTGGACGCCAAAAAAAATCGGCTGATTTTCACGGGGCGCCTCAGGGTCAAAGTATCTTGCTTCGGTAGCATAGTGCTAACAGATGAGCTCAATCACTCCATGTTAAGGGGTGGCGCCGGATTTCACAGTTTTCATGGTTGAATTATTTAAAAATCAGTGCCACCCCTAAAAATCGCCTGATCAGGCTTATCTTTATCCACAATTCTACGGAAGCAAGGTACTTTAAAATAGCCGACGGCCACGGAAATCGGTTTTTCTTCCAATTTTTTTCGATAACAAAATTAGAATTTCAGAGGACAGAGATTGACATATAAATTCTATGAATGTATGCATAAAAGAAAAATCAGAAAAAAAATCCGATTTGCGCGGCCGTCGGTCGTTGGCTAATATCCGAAATCCACGCGGACGAAGTCACGAGTAAAAGCTTGTATTGAATACGATGACATAGTATGAAACATTTCTCCTATTCTATTATTGTGTTATCTCCTTGTCGAATTTTTCGACAAAATTTATATTCTGCGGGAAACATCAAGTGCAAGCATTAAGGACATATCACCAGCAAAGTCCTACCGTTGACGAGTAATGGCCTGTACGGCGAGCAGACACGTTGAGCCAGAGGGCTCTTATACGGTCCCTTTGTAATCAACCACGCTGATAGCAAGCCATTTCCTCATTATCTTGGGCATGTTAGAAAGGACCCCCATTGCGTTTAGCCGGACCTCTAGCCGGCACTCTATCCTTTTAACGCAGATTCTCGGTATGCAAAGCCAAAAGCCGCAAGCCGAAACTCACAAGCTGATTCCTCCGAATTCCAGGTAATGTACGAACTCCTCTATGAGGAACTATTGGGTGTTGGAACTAATCCGCGGCGTTTTTTTTAAATTCAAAAAATCGTTTATTTAAAATGAATTTGAAAAATTATATAATTCAAAGTACCTATGGTCCGCCCCTAGACACTACTTTTTCCCATCTTCCATGTAGAATACGGATATCACGTCGGAAGAACACCTCGTCTTTAGATGCAATTCACGCAACTGCAAAATCTAGTCCGTCATGGATCGACTCATGAGTATGTAATATTCGAACACCATTTCAATTTTTGAAATTAAAATTCGTGGTATCCTCTTCGTGAAACTCCCCAGAGCCTTACTTCCTCAACCAGAAATTCGGAAAAGGCTGCTATCAAACCAGACCTCGACATCTTTCCGTGTCTTCTCGCCCAATATCTTCCATATTGCAAAATCATTGACGCGATAAATAACCAATCGGATTTCATCGCCGAACCGAGTCTCCGTAATCGCGAATAATCGCTCGTCGACGGATTTGGACGCTGTGAGCTGGCCTTTTAGTGCGCGCGGATTCTCAGGTCATACGCCATTCCATTATTCGAACGAATTCGCGCGGAAAGAATGGAAAAATCGTTATACGGCATTATGTGGAAGAGTGGCAAACGGAGAAACGACAATGGCTACTCCGTTCTTATATAACGCAGACCCTCAGCTTACTTCGAAGAAGAGAGGAAGAGGAGGAAGGTGGGTGGTCTCGTGAAACCCGGAAGTAGCGCGCGAATGAGACGAGGCACATTACGTGCGTTTTTGTGGTAGTGCCAGACACATAAACGAATATTCTGGGTTCACAGAGCGAAGTCATATATACGGCATGCATATAAACTAACGTCCTTCATCAGTCCGCGGGGCCTCTTTGCATTGAAGTTTCACTCGACAGCTAGTCAAAAATGCGACCGAGTATTCTCTCAACGCGAAGCAAAATGTGAGCGCTTTGATGTTGGAAAATTCCACAGAGAGACATAGAAGCTTGACGATTATGACGCGTCGGCGCGAGCGTTGCGAGGAAGAGCCACGATGAATGAAAAAGCGTCGTAACCGAGTACATCCCATTCACCCTTGAAGAATCTAACGCCAACGGTTAAATTTCTTCAGCAATTATCCTTTATTATCTAATTGAATCACTCGCTGGTTTCTCACGAGCTGTGCGAGTTGGAATAACACATTATAATTGAGTTTCAATTAAAACATTGACATAAGATTTTTTAGTGGTCAACGGGTTTGTATTATTTTCTCTGTGTGTATTATCAGTCTCTATGGAATTTCGCGACACAAACGAGCTTGAACTTTGCACCGCGTTGGAAGATTATTCAGTCGCGTTTTCGCCGACCCGTCGAGAGATATTCTAATGGAAAGGCCCGATGGGCGTGACAGATACGCACACGCGGGACTCGAGGAAATACGTTTTTTGGACCCCACGGCTAAATTGAATGTCATCGTGGGACAGCACTGACAAAGAAAATACAAAATAGAGAATTTAATAGAGAAAAATGAAGAATTTTATATGACAATCAACGGAGCGACAGAGGTTGCAGGTCGTTATCCGGAGATTCGTTTTCTTCTCGCCCCAAAGTCCAGTATGTTCCGGTAGACATCAATTCTCGAGCGAGGAGTTTCTTTGCGTTGACCTTGTTTTGAATTTCTTACTTTTCCTAAATTTCCCAACGTTCTTCAAAGTTCTGATGTTTCCTGTTCACTTTTATCGAACGCGAGGAGGCTCCGCAAGAGGATAAAGTTTGTTGGTCTTTCTTGAGCCCCTTGAGAGATCATCGATTGATCTCGGAACAGCTCTTCTTTCCCTTCCCTTAGACTTAGATAGTAGGGAAGGCAGTAAATAGCACTTCCTTGTTAGAACCTAAAAAACTATAGTTGCTCTACGATGTCGTTGATTGCAATTAAGAACAGCGTGTAGGACTGATTACAAGCTCCGACCGAACTTCGTTTCATATAGCTTGAAGTCTTGATTATTTGGCACCCGAACATACGCTGAGTCTCCGACGTTACATAATATAAATACTGTATGTCCAGTACCATCTAAAATACGAATGTACTTGGAAACATTTTATTCACTAAGTAAAAAATTTACTTTGCACTCGCAGGTTCGTCAAGTCTAAAGTACAAATGTATTTTGTACCTTCTCATTTGCTAAGTTCGAATCACTTTTGTACTTGGTATTTATTCGGTATTTCAAATACAAACGTACTCGAGAGCAGCCCAACACCGGCTCAGCACCGTCGTTTCGGCGCCGAGAGATTAACCTCCGCGTTCGCCATCTAGCGGCAACGAAGACAGGCTGTTTCGGTTTAAAGAAACGGAGAGACGTAAAAACGTGCCGCCTGCGAGGCGAAAACTTCTTGAAGGCAGCAAGATAAATAGACGACGGCTTATGACTTGGAAAAGTTTGCAGTTTTGCACCGAGTATACACTGGCTTGATATCGTGTTTACTAATGCTCGCAAATTGTCGAGGTGGAAAGTTCGTTGGAGCGCGGTGAAGATTCGCGACCAGCGTTCCTAAAGTTTCGGCGATAAAAAAAAAAAAAAATTCTGAAAAAAAGTTCGTTAAATTTAAAAACTTGAAAATTTGCAGATGCGAATATCAGCACACCTGCACGCAGATTATGGCATACAAATTAATTTGCTCAAATAAAACTCCAGAGATTGTGGAATAAAATAATACGGTGTTCTTCCAATAATTGTAAAATTATTCACCGATGAATTCAAACATTTTTCATCAACGACAAAGTTTTCCGAATAATTGCATTTTCTGATAATATTATCGAAATAGATGCACATTCGGAACTTTTACAAAAGAAAAAAATGATGTCACTCGGACAACTACCAACGTGCAAATGCCATAGAATGTAAAACTTCGAGCACTCTTGAAATTTCAGGCGTAAAGAAAAGACCGTTAAATCCAGGAAAAAACTCAGCTAATGACCATGGGACATAAATTGATTTGCTGAAGTAACACTTCGAAGTCTTTCGCTAAAATATTGAGGTACTGCCCCTATCACTGTACTGTATTATCGATCGATTAATTCAAATTATCTTTCATCAACGACAAAGTATTCCTAAAAGTTGCATGTTCCGAAAACTTCCATCAAGATAAATGCCACTTCGGAATTCATTAAAACAGGAAAATTTCGGACCAATCGCTCTGTCAATTATTAACGCGAAAACTCCACAGAATGTTTAACTATACGGCAAAGTGCCATCGGCAATAGCCGTAACGCTGGAAGGCCGGCGGCTCGATGGATTATTTAATATTGCACCGGGAAATGGAGTTGTGCTGTGTTTCGGATAGGCGATATCCATGTTACAGCGGCGTGGCGGAGAGGTTTACGGGGAACGTGGTGTGCCGTTGCAACTCCGTTGGAAGAGCGTTGGTGTCTACTACCGAGTGATCGGCCAATCGGGTCCTCGCATATCGTGTTATCAGCGGCAAACATGGGATAATGCGTTCCGGGAAGGCCCGATTAACGGTTCATCTCGTTAATTCGTCGTTAGACGAGAAGCTTCGAGCTTACCGAGAGCCGGTGGCCACGTGGTACTCTCTCTTTCACTCTTCCCCTATTTCTCTCTCTCTTCTTTCAAAAACTAACGCAGATGTGCACCGAGGAGAATAATTAGAAGCCCCGGCTCGGGTTACCCTCGCGGAGATAACGAGAAACTTCTCGTATTTCCTCCAACTTTTACTCTGGACTTCTCGATCCATCGCACCCTGTACTTTTACGAGCCTGCTGTGTGTTTAACGTGCAATGGAATAATAATACCTGACGTTATTCGGTAATTTCCTGATGTTTTCCGTTGTTTTTTTTTCTTCTTTAATCCTTTTTCTTATCGATGTTTCAGCAGAGCGGGCTTCGTCCATCTTCTACCGGTCGCGATGAGATTGAGAAACGTTTACCCATTGATGGGTCTGTTTCTTGGGCTGATCGACGCTTACGAGGATCCACTGGGAGAGGACTACGAGGAGGATGGTTCTAGATTGATTCGCATCGACGGCGATGCTATCTTTGGCGGAATATTTCCCATGCATGAGCAGGTAATTCTGGAATTATGGATTTATCGAAAGAAATTATCGTCAATTTTGTTTGCAAAAAAGCTTGCCAACACATTGGCTAGCCACGCCCTCCAGGGCTGTGATAATCGTATCACAGCCCTGCGCGGCGACGAGATTGATTTTGTTTTTTTTTTTGAGTCTGCGGAGAGGGGATTTTTACGACCTCTCGATAATACATAGGACTCGGTCTCGTATGTATCATCGAAGTTTCAGTGTACTTCTTTGTCGATGAAGGTAGTTCTGGACGTACACCTATCAGCTAAAAGTTTCGACCGCAGAGTCTACTGAAACCCAATCTTTTACAAGGTAGTCGGTTAAAACTTTGGAAAAAGCTTGTACACTCCGTATGTCTACACAATTACACTTCATGCATGGATTGATCCCTCACACGCATATGTCACGGCGTTGTAATCGCGGCAACAAAAAAGGGTGTGAAAATATAAACTCGAGAGAGATTTAAGGTTCGGTTCACGAAAAAAAATCGTGATAAAAAAGTAATAGATGCTGCTTAAATTTAAAGAAACAGAACTACCTTAACCATAGAAAGAACCACTGAAAAATGCGTATTTTATGAAGCCCACGAAAAGAATTTCTCTAAAAAAATCTACGGATATACAGAATCGTAGCATCAATTGATACCTCAGTTTCAATCGTTATCGAGATGAAAACGTCACGGATGAAAAGCGTCGAAAATTCTGTTTTTGTTTTTCGTCAATCTCAGAAGCGTTTAAAGTATTATCGATAAAAATGCACAGAACGAGTGAGCATCGGTGGGAAACGCGATGGAACATCAACGCTGGAGTTCCGAGCTCTCGCATTGTTCCGGAATTTACGAGCCTGTTTGCCTAACGCTCTCTGTCGTTATACTGCGCTATATACCGTAGGCGTGTCTAGTGTGTGCAGTAGAACATGTGGAATGTATATATATATATATATATATACATGGCATGTATACACTTGGCAGCGCTATTACTCCTCTCAGCTATTCTTCACGACCGGTGCGATAAAAGTTGTGTGGACGGCCGGATCTCGCGGTCCTCGTCGAAACTTCACCCCATTCTCTCCGAGGATTCGGGGAGTGCTCAACCCCCGTTCGGGCTTCCGTCCTTCGATTCCACCCTCGATATATCCAACGTACAGCGGCAACGAACCCACAACTTTCACAACCGGTGTCGATATATCGTACTCCCCCGTTTATCGTAACCTGACAGAACAAACGCCCCGACTTCTTGCAACCCGATATCTCGAAGTTGTATGATGCCGTTTCCCGCACTCCATAGGTCATTGGGGTAACAAGGGCGCGGGGAGAGGGAGGGGGCACTAACGCGAGGGTTCAGATACCATCGGCAAGAGTGTCTGGCTCCTCAACCTCGTTGAACAATTTTTTTTTTAAGTTTTTCATTCCTATACTTTCGTAAAAGGAAGGGTACGATGTGAGAAGACTCTCAAATTCGGCTAAATGATCCGAGGATCAGATGGGGTTGGGAAAAATGTCCGGCATTGGGATTTGTGACAATGAGACTATCTACAGTTGAACCGATTGCGTTGAAATTAAAGCACGAACGTGGATCATTGACGATAATTTAATCCTGATGTAATTTATTGCATTTTTTTTAGTTTGATCTTATTTTTCGTGTTAAATTTTAGGCTATAGAATTAATAGCAACAGGACAAGTGTCATCATATAATTGCCGGAAGTTAGAAAATTTTGAATTTTTGTAAAATCGTTGGTTCCCTAAGCTTCAACAATTTGTCAAGCAGTTGATCTAATGTAAAAGTAGTTTGAGCCAGCTCCCTGAGTGGAACGTCGCACAATGCTTTCTCATTATTTTTCACGTCTGAATTGTCAGACGGCTAATGAGAGACTCTGACAATTATGGAGTACATAAAAAAGCACTGGAATACTGAAAAAGTTCAACGAAACTGGACTTTTGCCTGGACTGAATTGGCTCTGCGATTATAAATAAACTCAAAATGTTCATGCACCTTTCCATGCCCATCCCTGGTTATGACTAGTGATGGAGATGATTGATGTGATGCTTATTGATCCAAATTATTATCCCGATAACATGCCACAGGCCAACAAAGTTTTGTCTATCTCAAAAGTCAAGACAAGTCACAGCCGATTCTCATAGATTATTTCCCTGTAGAAACACGAACCCATCTCCGAAAATTGTAGATTGTCTCTATGTTTAGAAAAAAATAGCGTCCTAAATCCCAAAAACGATACGATAGTGACCGAGAAAAACGTTTATTATACGAGCGCGCACTATTTTCGTTCCTTCTAGCGAAGATAAAATTCAAGGAAATATCATCCGATGATAAAAATAGTGATTCAAAAGTCATTTCATCCGATCGGTTGCAATTCCGGAGACCAAGTAGCTGCAAAATGGTTTTCCGGTGAATTCGAACGCGAAGCTCAATATTGTTTTGGCCGTTGCGATCGACTGAAACCCATTCAGACGGGATGCATTGAGATATCTTCAAAAATCGTTACGATCGTTCTAACGAACAAATGTGTTTCTTAGGTTGCCGGATTTCGTGGAGAATCGCCATGCGGCGCGGTCAAAGAAGAGAAAGGGGTTCAGCGACTCGAGGCGATGTTGTTCGCGATCGATGAGATCAACAGCGACGATCAGCTGCTACCGAACACGAGCCTCGGTGCCCTCATTCTCGACTCTTGCAGCAGTGACACGTACGCTCTCGATCAGTGCATGGAATTTGTTCGATCATACATGAATCAGGTACGTCCAATTCGTATTTTTTCGACATCCCATATCGCTCGTCTACACTCAAAGTCGCTGTGGGCATGACAATCCTATTCGGGTCAAATAATTCTATAATTCATATGTATTTTATTCATTTTCTCATGAAATACGTATTTTATATCTTTATCCTAAAATGTTGGAACGTTTGAAAATGATGATCAATTAATTATGTTAAATATACGTTAATTAAGTTGAAATATGTATTTTGTCTTCGGTCATTTAGTTTGTTAGTTTTTTCAGTCAAAATATGTATTTCATACAATAATTTTTTTTCTCGAGAACATTTGACTCTTTGGAATTTAAAAATTGTTTTGTTATTCACAGATAAAGCAATAAAGACGAATAAAATAATAAAATTCTGTCCAAAATATAGATAGAAAAAAAATCAAACAAATTTCCCTAAAATTTCGCAGTCGGTATTATACGATAGATTTCAATTGTACATGCGTCGCCGGACGGGAAAATTGAAGCGCAAGCGTGTGAAGAGTCAATTCGCTCGTCCGGGTATCCATGGCAACTGTTGAAATCCCGGAGATATCAATAGCTCAACCAAATCATGCTAAAACTTTCGAAACAGAAGTTTCGTTCGGAATTTTCTAGAATAATTGATAAAGTTGCCGTCGATCCGTAATCGAAGTACTCGAGAACGGTTGGAGCGACAAATGTAATTACAATTTTCCACTATCGCCAGTTACGAGATAATGGAAACGGAAAAAGAATACGATAAAAAGATATAAAAGATATGTATTTATATATATTTCCATTCGACGTTCCCCCACGTAGTTTCAAGTTCATTACAGCGCGGACGGTCAGATGCAGAAAGTGACGAGTGAATACCGGTGTATAGAAACCGGAGAGCTTGCAATTCGCGTATCAAGGCCGAAGAGCGTCGAGTAGTTTTGCTTCGAGCGTTTTCCGCATCCGCGTCAGAGACGAGACTCCGATAGGTTTCTTTCTTCTTTTTTTGTTGTTGCTTTTTCTGCTTTTTTTTACGCTACATCCGAAAGGAACAAGGCCGTAGAGACGTGTCGAGGGGAAAATCGGAGTGCGGAAAGTGGTGTGTTTTGCTATCATCCATACACTTCCGTATTCGCCTAGTTTCACGTTCCCCGAGGGGGTTGGTTTTCGTCTTCTTTCTCAGCAGCCAAACGTGCATATACACCTTTGGCACGACTGCGGCCGAGCCCGACGCGTCTTTTGTTCCCCCGATCGCGCTTTTGATGCATCACACGCCGAGCAATTGTGCAACACGGAGATACTTTTCAATGGAAATTCACGCCTTTCGTTTTTATATGCATAACAATTCCACACCCAAACCCGATATTCGGGTGGTTGTTATTTCGGTCATGTTTGAATTTTCATTGGGACGGCCTGGGAATGGATTAAAAAAAAACAACACAAGGTTTGAGTCTATTTCGGACTTGCTAGTCCGAATCTAATCATCTCCTGTAACAAAGTGTAGTTTACCACTTTTTATTCATGCAGTTTTTACATTATTCGGCAATTATAGTGGTGGGTTAACTCATTAACGCGTACGAACCCGACTTTCACGACGAAGATCGTCAGGACATCCCTTCCGTTAATTTCCATATTTGAAATTTTTCTTTGCTCGCCGCCCGACGAAACTTCAAAAAAACAACAATCTTTAGTCATTTCGAAATTATATCAATACGTGCCGCACGGGCTCTGAAGTTGCAAACATGGACAACTTTAGAGCCCGTGTGGGAAGTGTTAATATGACGTTTAAATACTTCGGCTCAACAATTTTTATTTTTTGTAAGGGTTTTTCATGACGGTTCCTCTGACGATAATCATCAAATATATATTCAAATAGCTTGGAAATAACTAAAATATTTGAGTGTCTCGGCGCCCCACATGCATTGTTGTTTAAGAAAGTTGTGTAGGGTTTTCCGCGTCAATTTTGGGGCCGGAGGTCCTCAGATATTCTAGTTATTGCAAGATTTATCGGATAAATTCGATGACAACCGCCAGAAGAACAATGTAAACGTTAATTTTACATGACATTGGATTTTATCACGAATAATTAGTCACCCGCATAATAACCGAAAATTAGAAAAATTTTATATATTTTAATCGGGGAACTTCATCTCGTCACAGCGGATACCAAGAGTCAAGATGAGGAGTTACCATTTCTTTTTTGAATGGATTTAGACCCCGGCGTAATCAAAATTCGAAAACGATCCAAATAAGTACCTCCCTCATGTATATATATACATTTCGGTTATGTCTCCTACATTTCCCAACCGAATCCCGCTGGTCCACTTTATCTCGCACATACTAACTCCTTCGCTCCTGTTTTCATCTCGATGTACAGAGAAAATTTAGTTGCCTGTTGGCAGCTCTACAATTTTCCTCATGCGGGACACGTTTCTCTGACTATATTGCTGGCTCTCTCTCATCTCTTTTCTTCTCTTTCTCTCTCTTTCTCCCTTCCTCTCTTCCATTCTATCAAAAGCTTGTTATCTGTTATTCTGTTTCCTCATGTTAAAGTGCCACCCAGGGACAGATAACGCCAGCCTCCGTACCGGCACAACGTGCGCACGCGGCATTTCCGGCGCGGCGGCCTCCGTCGATCTATAATACCTCGCAGTTTGACCAGAAATTGCATTTGAAGTTTTGAGAAGCAACATATATAACATACATATATATTTCAATACTTCGTCGAACACCAATTGAATTTTCTCGACGGATGTCGATGCGTTTTTGCGTTTTTCCGATATGAATCCTTTTGCTGATAGAAATACGATATTCGATTGGTCCGACGTTATCGCGTGTCCGGTTCGCAAGTTCTGGAATATACAATGACACCGGCTGACTGAAAATCAATCACGATCTCGTTATTCATCGCTTTTCCATGTCTCCGGATCTTCTCGGAATCCTTCGGGACGCCTAACTTTCCACGAAGCATTTTTCAGATCGGTGTCGAATTTCGCGGTAAAAATATAAATGATTATCTCGGGAAACACGAAACTGCACTTATCAATGTCTCGCGTAATACGAGCTCCAGTTGTGTAATTTCAGAGAACTGAAAACGCTGGCGACGCCATTTTACTTTTCGATATTATTATTAAGTCGTCCATTTACAGATTATGTTGCATATATTCAGAGTCGCATTTGGGGGAAGTTCAAAGAGAACAAAGTAGTTTATTAGACTTTATTTTTAATTTTATATGGATTTAAAGGACGCCATTTTCCTCCACGGTATCGTTACCAAGTCTTAAGTTACCATCTTAAGATTATGTTGCATTCACTTAGAGCCGCCGCTTTTAACGCTAGCCTGAAGGATAAAACATTTGATTGGACTTTATGCTGTCTTTCGTAATGTTGAATTGTAGAATATTTAGTCACGTCGTTCGTTTGTAATTCAGTTTTCACGCGATTGAAGATGAAAATAAAGCAAATATTTATGTTTTTTATAATCCTATCAATGTAACAAGTCGGGAGTTGTGGAACAAAACTTTAGAAGCGATGAGAAATCGAATTAAGAAAATCTATTTAAGATAACATTCTTCATTCATTCTATTTAAGATAACATTTTTTTTTCATTTTTTAAGGCAACATTCGATGAAGGATTTTGCACTCCAAGAGTTTTGCTTATTTTCCAAAATAGTGGTTTCAACGAGTTTCTCATGTGAAAAACCTAAAATTGGCTGACGTAGTTGACGAATTAAAATAATATGTTAATAATTCCACATTAAAATTCTACGAAATATCATCTACTTTTCTTGGAAAAGTATTCAAATATTTTGACTTTTCATATCAATTTATCGAATAACGGACAAAGGTCTTTTGTTATTTTGCGAGTCAATGTGAAATTGCGTGGTCAGTAAAATTCATAAGCTTAATTAAGTATTCGGCCAGCATTTCGGCTTATGCTGCCAATAGCTGATTATTTATTTATTTTACGGGTTCGTCACAGGGACTGCCCATTTGCGAGCGCATTGATGGCTCAACGTCGTTCGGGCGCATAATAGAGCTGTAATCCGATCGCCATTATTCGGTCTTGCTTCTGCAGTGGCTTAGAGAATTCGCCATGACTAATTATAACAGCTGTTGGGTTTCCGAGATAACTCTCAAAATAAAATTTCTCTTCGTTTCATAAACATGAGTGCCTTTGAATCTTTCAGTCCTTCTGACTACCAACTGCTCATAACTGATTCATGTCATTGATTTCTCGAAAGCATTGCATAGATGAAATTATTGCTTCTAATTATCGACATAAATCGTGATCTTCAATATTTATGCAAACATGTTATTTCTATCAAACCGAACGGAAAAAATGTTTTCCACAATTATCTTTAAAATACAATTCTAGTCTTAATCAATTGAATTAAATCGAGCAGATGACGATGTTTAATCTAAAGAATAATTTTTCCCAATAACGATATAAAATTGACTCAACAATAAACTTAAATTTTTTCGAATTTTTCGTATTTTTTTAAACGGGTTGTATTGGGCTATTTGGAGTACGTTATCTCTGCACCTCAAAGATTCGCAACGATTAAGAACAGCAATGACACACCACAAATAAACAAAATGTCCTTGTTTTGAAAAAAGTATACAGTTTTTGTTTTTCTCCTAAACTACGAACTACCATTTGTAATATAATCCAAGAAAGAAAAAATTCGGTTACTATAACACAAAGCGATTACCCTTAATCGCATGACATACCAGGGTGGCTCACGACTTTGACCAACTTTGCTGAGTCTTGGGAAAGCGTGACCCAGCGTGGTGCAGCAAAGTACCGAGAATCTTCAATGAGTTTTAACGACCCCTTTACTTTAGCCGGATAAACTGTAGGTTTAACTTTGGTTTGCCGAGTCGGTTAAGCAAATTTTCGATAATGACAAGCCCGGTAAATTCATTCTGTTATTAATAGTCGACACTTGGTCGTCCTCGGCTTGTACAAAGGTGTCTGTTAATTAGGATCTTCACGCTGTGAGTTTGCGAAGCACCTGTCGGTCTTACACGCTCGCGTCACTGTCTTAATGGGGATCTTCCGCCGTTATCAATGTTCCCTGCCTCCCTAAGCCCTTGAACTTGGGTTCGACGGAGAAGCTTGCGATGGGGGTATCTAATTCGGCCTCTGTACACGTCATTACTTGGCTTTCGACCAAAGACCGGCGATTAGTCCGATTGTCCATTACGCCAAAGTCCGGATCGATCGGTTTAGACTGACTGGTTGGCACTGAAATTCATGTGGGCGTGAAATCGGTCTTACCTGGTCGAACACAATGGTTGTATCGGACCGGGTATAACCACCGCAGCGTCGATAAGCTATAGCGTGAACTAATATCTACAGACTGCAGTTTGACCACCGACCGGTTAACCGATGGCTTTGTGGAATATCGATATTGGCGCGTGAATTTGTTATGGAATCAATGGATAGCCAACATCGCCGACGGCTAGAGAATGATAAATATTCATTGTAACTAAATTTTCAATAAGCATTTGTCAATTTGAAAAAGTCGTTTTCGAGAAGCAATTTCGAATATATAACTGGAAAAGTGCAGTCGAAAAGTGCAGTTTTCAAAGAGGTTGTCTGTATCGATCTCTATTTAACGAAAATTTTTTAGACTGGTCCAGAATGTTTAAATTCTACTTTAATGTTTTCTTATTATAAGTCAACATCTCAATCGTGTAGTTTCACGTCAAACTGGGGGCTAAAAATTTCACGCGCTTCTATTCAACCGGTTCTGCTGGATGCTCGACGCTTTGAAAAGCTACCCGACCGTCTATCCATCGCTCGGATTCGACCACACTTTGCGCACCAGACTGTCTGACTCGCTCGCCCACTTTCCCAACTCAATATCTTCGGAGTGCTGTGCCAACGTCCAAGGATTTCGAATTCTCTCTCGTGCGATGCTTCACGAAGCCGGTGCAGTATGCTCCGATGCAAGTACGAGATCACGGTTGAGATGTCTTGATATATGAAAGTAAACATCAAACTTTCATAGAGCGCAGCGAATCTCCTTCCACCACCGAAACGCCCAAGCATCTGTCGATTATTTTTCTCACGTTCCGACGGATTTTAAATTGTACCGATTTTTTTAAATTTTATTTTTCAATCGATCACCTTACAATATTCTTATTTCGATGACCACGAAATCGTGATATTTTTCTCGCGCATTGAGGTACTATTTTGCGGCAAAATGAGGAGGAATTAAATTTCTGCTGACGAAGGACAGGTCGAAACAGCTGCACGGAGGAGAGGGAGCCTGGCATCGCTGGTGGGTTGTGATAACACATGTCTCATTAAAATTTGCGTTCTCAGAACTTTGAACGCGTTTTTTTCGATCTGTCTTTTTTGAAGATGATGAAAGCTCTGTGAAGAGGAATTTTGAAGCCGTCGGTCGTAAATGACGCCACATTATTCTTTGTGTCATTGCTTAGAACGGTATTGAAGCTCTTTCTTCATTTCGAAAATGTTATTTTAAAAAAAAACTCTCGGAAGAGCAGACTGAATTCGACACCCAATTTTGAAATGCCCGCTAAGGGATTAATTTTTATCAGAAAAATCAATCCGACGTATCTCTATAGAGCTTTTTATAGTGACGAACATGTCATATAATTCTTTTTCGTTTTAAACATGTAGATAAGTACGATCTTACAGCATCAGACACCGTTTTTGAAATGTATCGTTACGAATGACGCAGAAAGATGTTTCCAATAATTTAAAAAAAAGCGGTTGAAATATTTTTCTATATAAAACATAACTGATTTAATGAAAGAAAAAATCAGACCAATTCTAAATCTTATTTATGGAAAAGGGCATTTACGAAAGTCACCTATTTTTAGAGCCATTACGCTACTGTCCTCTTTTAAATTGTCGAAACTTAAATAAACAGTAAACTCATCGTTTATTGCTGCTAGAAAAAAAATATTCACTACGGTTTCCGAAATTTATTTAACTGCAAATAACTTTACAAATTTTTTTAATACGGTATTTTCTTACGAACACTGTCCCATCTGTGAGATATTCGGACAAATAACATGACTCTAAAAAAATAGTACGCAAATTTTGTGACTGCAGTCTACGGGTGTTATTTATCTACTAGAAGAAGAAAAAATAAGATCTGTAACAGTTCATGCTAGACTATTATGCCACGAATGTTGCGACAAGAATAACAAACTCCGAGAAAGGCTTTACGCTCGTTGCACAATGGCTTCTGCTCACAGTACTGCAATTTCCGTAGTGGCATCGTTGTATTATACTCGAGTTTTCGAACAGGAAGATACGTCGTTCAACCGTCCTATCATTCGTGACTCTCGTACGAAGACGCTCGAAGTCTTCCAAGTACGAACATGTGGAAACGTAAGAGTTTCACGTCGGGGGACAAATTGCCATTTAGAAATTTCAACGGAGACTCGTGACGCAAGTCACGGAAAATTTTCAGTAATTAGAAGCGGAAACTCAGACGTCGTCTTTTTTGGTTCTACTTCGTAACTGTCATTGTAAATGTTTATTCACCAGCAGCCAAAGACGCATAAATCCACCATTCAAAGATGATACGAGAGCCATCTTCCTGATGAATTAATTTATAGGTGAGAAAGCAATTCTGTTATTTAATATAGTAACGAAGGCTGAAGGACCTCGTTTGATGGCCTGCTTGCGATATAGATTACAATTTATGTCTCTGTATCATGCCAAACGCGTCGAATCGCCTGATTAAAACCCTACTACTGCTTCTACTACTACCAAATAAATAATCAGTAAAATGTAAATGAATTGATCAACGTTGAAGTATTCTTCCCTTCAAAAACAATTATTAGCTATTTCTAATAGTCTTTCGACGGCCTATAATTGTTTCAGTTAAAAACAAAAAACATCTAAAGCGCCAGCTCTGAGAGCTACATCTGCCAAGGACTATATCATTCCTCGTCGTACTTATCGCGTCTCAGAGTTATCAAGGAGCAGGCAAAATTGCGTTGAAATTGTTGATCGCTATATCGTTCAGGATGCGTACTTTATCAGGGTTAATGTTGAGAGTCGGGGTCGTAGCACCGAGAAACACTCAGAGATTGGTTCGCCCTTTCGCGTGGGAAGTTGGAGTCGAGACTGTAGAGGGCCTCGCACCATCCCTCAGGACTGAAAGGTCGGCTACCCCTTTCCTTCATTTTCAGGCTATTTCATCGACCCTCGGTCTTCACTTTGCTTCTATATCGCTCGGAGATTGCTCTGCTGTTTCGAATGCGGTTTCCATCACTCTTGCATACGTATTTTATACACTTCGTACACGTACTATATATGAGCTACGTATGAGGCATTCCACGGCTAACTTACCATCCAGAATCCGGCAGGTTTTCGATTTGGATCGAAATTTCTAGCCTTGGAGCATTCGACAAGCAAAGCATGTGACGATTTTATTAGATTTTTTCCGCCATTTTTTCGTTTCGTTTTAACAAAATAATGCAAAACTTATTTCGAAAAGAAAAAAGGCGGAGAATAGTTAGAGAAAAAACGTTTGATGCTTTCGTCGTCAAGTACTTTGTGGCGATAAAATGTCATCTAAATCGAAAACTTGCCATATTTCGGCTGGTACGTTAGTCGTGGAATGCCTCATATACATATAACGGAAGTATATTTATCCAAGCACGATTCTGTATTGAAGAATGTGTCCGTTGAAATAGATATTCAACGACATTTCCTCGTTGAAATTTCGAAGCAAATCCATTCTCGCATTGCGCATGATCACAGACCGAGTGATCCTTCGCTCTTTGCCCCATTTCCATCGGGAAATGTAAACCGGATATCCCGAAAGTTTTCGTTGATATTTCGTTGATGCGTTCTTGCATGAATTTTCGGTTGTCTGTGCCAGCGGTTCAATCGCATTCGGATTATATCAGCTATTCTCTTTTCACTCGGGCTTCTACCGTTAACCGGAAAATCCCGGAGCAAAACGATCCGGAATCGGGGCAAAATGGAATACCCAAAAATTGAAAAAAAATTTGATCGAATAATTCACACAAACGAGCGAACAAAGCTGAGAATAATACTCACGCGACTAAGCGACCAATTCGAGTACGACTGGACAGATAAAAAAATATCATGAGGCAACGTAACCAGCGATAATATATTTGCGCAGGCTTAAAAAAAAAAATTACCGTAGGTCCGCGAGATTTAAATTTTCTGTCAACTTCAAAAATCTCCCGCTCAGCCCTTGATAACTTTTTTTCCATCACCAAAAAAAAAACGATTGAAAAAGAATTATTTTAATCGTTTAAAATTTATTTTTAACTAAGTTCTATATTTACGCATCAGGTAACAATGTGAAGTCGTTGTTAAAAAAGGATTTTGCTTCGGTGTGCTATTTTGGCCCAAGGTGTGCTATGTGTGTGAATCCTTTCCACGTATGATATATTCTGCACGAAGAAGGCTTTTGCCCCGATTTCGTGGTATCCATCGTACCACTCTCACGGGCTGCACTTTCGCTGGCTCAGAATTCGTTATCGTGACAGACGTGCACGACGAGCCGCAGTTACTTGCCAATTTCCAGACTCGTCGTCTCTGCCATTGTCGGAATCGCTCGATCGACAGCTACCGCTCGTCAATATCGACGCGTGACGCTACATATATCCGACTGATTCATTATTGAAACATCAACCGCTCGTCAAAACGCTACATGCGCGATTTTATCATTGTGAACCAACTTTGATGATTCGAAGCTTGAGTCTAACCACCATACAATCATGAAAAAAAAGTTATGAATTCCACGCTTTCACGAATGTGACCATCTGAATTTCCCCGTAAAAATGTTATTGAATTTTTCACGAATTTACCTTGAAAAAAATATTTTAATTCGAGTACTTAAAGAATTTAGTTAATTCTCTTCAGTTTAAGATACAGTTTCTTCTTTGTGAAGCAAAAAAAGTTTGGGGAATAAACTCGCAAGTTAAAAAAAATGATAACGATTTTGAGGATCTTGCCGGCCATACTGATGACGTTATCAAACGTATTTCGATTGATTTCGAGGATGATGGTAAACGCAACAATATTATCGTGTGCCATATTCGTACACCCGGCAGTATTAATAACCTGTATATTAGCGCCCGTCGACTGCGGAAGAATCCGCTGGAACCTTTCCAGACGTCGTCGTCGAATTCTTCGACAAATTGTGGAACTCAAACACGATTCAAACCTATATATTTTTTCGTGCCATACATCGGCACGAGGAATATTAACGAGCTGAATTAATTAAATCTGATTTTTCGTCAACCGAATTACGAGTTAACAGCTGACATAATATTGTCAAACGCCATCGACGTGTTATGCGAAGCAGTCCCCGACAGAAACCCACAAACGCCATACACGTGAATTATTCGAAAGTTTCAATTAGCCCCCCCCCCCTCAAACACGATTATGTTCTGCGGCACAATAGTTGGCTCGTTGTTCGGGACGATGGTTGTACCTTGTGTCGCGAATAGTGACCCACGAGATGCAGTCCACGCTGCCAGTGAATACTACTGATATCGGGCGAATAGCCAGAATCGGCCGGTTGAAGTAACACCCCTGGATAACAGTGTGTTATATAGCAAGCGGTGCGGATGCATACGAGCGTACGCGGTCACCCTCGAGCAATTGACGGGTTAAGCCTGAATTCGTTGTAACAGCTGCTGTTCCAAACAACCGAGCGTTATCTCAATACGGAAAATTGAAATTGAAAAGCTTGCCAAATGTGCCGTTCGACCTTTATCGAGGTTTCTGAACCTTGATATCATCGCAGAAGATATTCGAATCATTCTTGTTCCTTTTAATAAATAGATGAATTAATAAAATAATTCATGAAAAATATGGTTATTTGCTGGTACAGACTTTGTCCTGCAATGTTGTGCTGTACTTTCCGCAATCTTCAAGACTTTTGGTGTATCTGTTTTGTCCTCACGTTTTGCTGTTGATTTCGGTATGAGTATGAGTACAATAAACAGTCGAAATTACTACAAAATAGCTGATGTTATTGAGATAGCGGCGGACGAACGAGATAGATAGAAACAACATTTTATTATCTCTGTTTATTTTTCAACTGACACTTCTGTGCGTTACATGAAAGGGGTGGAAAATGACGTTTGCCCACGAGCCACGACACAAAGGGGAGACCGAACATCGATTGATAGCGGACAATCGCGTAAAATTGTATGACCACACTTGAAATTTATATTCGTGCATGTTTCTCAGCACATGTTCACAAACTATAGAGAACTTTAACTAGGCGCTGGCATGTGTTAACATTGGATTACATAGAATCTTCAATCGTATTTTCAATTCAGGAAAAACATATTGTACGACAATCATGAATTACGGATTTCATCACGTTTCAACCTTGGTTATCTTACGGTTATTTCTGAATTGCAAAACTGCTAAATTCTGAGTTTCGGTCGTTTATGAGTTCTAATTGGTTATGCCGATCCGATCTGCGAGGGTAGTCGTTGGAGCATACGTCGGAAGTCACTCAAGGTCATTGCATTCTGGAAGTTACTACCCATCTACTCGGTTATTGCCGTTGCTAGAATTGAAAGTTCCGAATGTGTCTGACGAAACATAATCCCTATATGCGAGAGAAATAATTCGTATCCGCATCCAGCGATTCCTCTCTAACGTTAATATACATTAGCAAAAAAGTGGCGTTCAAACGCTACTTGTGTATCACCAAAAAGTCACAAAAATCACGCTATCGCTGCTATGTACTCTGGTAGCCTTCAAATAACTGAAGATGACCAAGGGCTCCCTTTCAGTGCCGTTGCACAATTCACAAAATTGCAACGTTACACTCAAACTTCCGATCGCGCATTATTAATTGTATCGTAACCCTAAACACGCTTTTGATACATTGTAGCTGCATCAGACCTAAATCATGCTTGAGCGTATGTGTCCGGATACTAGGGAGCACACTTATTAAAGCTACTCGAAGCGACTCTGAACGTAAAACTGCTGAGTACGTTAATCTATCGAACGATCTACAATACAAATACTCTTTTACTACGGGCAACTCTATGGACTAGGTCGTCCGTCGCCAAAGCCCACAACAAACAAACTCGGTTACGACTACTACGTCTGAACTAAAACGATTATTTAACGATTTTTATCTATTGTATTTTGCACGATATCGACGATGCTTCAAAAATTGGGGTGCCTCAATCGGTCAAACAATCTACACAATATCTCGCTCTCCGTATATCGGCGTCGAAATACACGATAAACAAAAATCTCACCGATATAACCCGATATACATAGGTGATTTTTTTTCTGGCAGCACTTTTCCGAAACTCCCGTGTCTCTGAGTCTTGGGACAACGTCGTTCATTCGCGAACGATTAGAAGTTCAATAACGCTTGTCTTATGTTTCAGATTTGTTATGCGTTTTTTGAAATTGCGTTCGAATTATCGATGATTATCCACAAAGTCGCGAACTTTTGTCCAATTTCTACACGGACTCTGAAACCCTTCGTTACCCAGAAGCTGAAATATATTAGCGTTGGGGTGCACAGAACAATCAATAGCACAATCGATTCAAAACGAACATTCATTTTGGACACTCATGAATTGAGGACCTTTGAAGTCTGGTCACACCACGATTATTTGGGAATTGTGGTCGTTTCTCAGTCCAATTTATTTTTGCTATGCGAAAAGATACCTTCACGTTGCTATTTAGTTCTGTCGATCCGATCTGTCTTGTTGGTCAAAGTTCTCCCAAACAATCACTTAAGGAGAAGGTATTCTTCAGATTATTACCGTTGTCTTCGGTTATTGACGTCACTACAATTGAATTTTTCAATAGTGTCTAACAATACGTAATGCTATATCTTTGTGACGCAAAATATTCGTACTATAGCTCGCGATTTTAGCTGACGATGAGCCTGGGCTCGTGTTTTAGTGCAGGTCCACAGTTTTCAAAAGCTCACCATTACACTCAGCACCCACTGGAACTCAGTCAAGTTAACGTGCGCTTCGTGCAAAATTCCTCGACGAACTTCATGATCGGATGAGCGCGTTACAAGTGTTTCAATCTCGATTCTGGATCGATAATTTTACGCAACCATGAACGCGCTAGCGATGTTCAGTGGATGATGATTTCCGCGAGGAAAACTATCGTAGCTAACGTGTAGCCGACGATCAATACGATAAGCAACTGGTAGCGCAGAGTTTTCGCGTTTTGGTCCACATCGGTAAGCGACCTGGTTGACGCACTTTTGCCGTTCTCGATCGTCGGGATGTCGCGATAATTTACAGCGATCAATCCTGAATCGTGTAAGTTCCTAATTATATCGTTTATTTGTGAACGATAAGGTGATCCTTCGGCCAGAGGAAACGACATGCTATCGCTCCAAAAACATGGCTTGACTATTCTCGCTTCTATCTTATGACCTGAATTAATAATGCTCTTGATTGTTAACTCAGCCACGTCCTTGATCATAAGGCACGTGACATTCTTGTGCTCTAAACGATACAACAGGCATTCAAAAGAGTCGGCTTTGACGACTTTCTTCTTTATGTTGGCCCATAACGGAATGTCATCGCCGAATGTTTTATCGTATAACTCGCGACTGATCATTGGCACGAGTTCCGATCTATCAAGATCCTCGAAAGTGTTGAATTCTCTTTCCACACGTGTTTCTAGACTAATACCCGTGATAGCCGTGTAGAGATTGGCGGAGTATGTGGCGGACACGAACAGCAAACACGTGAACAAAACGCGTTCGGCGATGCTTCTGGGTTCGCGAGTCACCGAAATTCCGAACAGCACCCGAGCCAGTCCAAAGACCTGCCAGGCAGGGCCTTGAAACCTGAGTTTGCGGCTCGCGATCCAAAATACAACGATTATGATGAAGCTCAGAGCATACGCTATGAAGAAACTCGGGCGGTAAAGCATCTTCGCTTCGTACAAAATTGGTACAACCGGACATAATTCTTGAGTCCTGATCGGGCTGGTTTGCAAAATTTTGTAATTCAAGGATCCAGAATTGTGCGGCGTAAGAAAGCCCACCATATCGACTTTTCCAGATCGCAGCAAATTGTGGAGACAGATGGTATACGTGTCGTTACAATTTTCCGTCAACGAATCGAGACTTACGTATTCGTGCGAAAAATTGAGCTGCTTACCAATGGTAAACACGAGGTTAATGCTTCGGCCGAAAATAATTGTTTTCCCGGTACCCTTACTTTTTTTCATGAATGTGTAGGGCGGCATATTGCTCACCCCGATTTTCAGAATATGACCTCTCATGTCCTTAACTTTGTTGGGAAACCACTCGGTACTGGGAGTCCACCTGACCCTGGTGTATTGCTCCTTGAAGGGATCGAACTGATGAATAATCGGGTTGATTTCTGCACCAGGGACCTGCTCTGTCCGCCTCGGTGCATCGACGATCTCGACGATCGTAAAGTCGAGCATCTGCTTGCTCCAAGCGTGACGCAAAAATTCCTCGTGATTGCCACTCATCACGCGAGAATGAAGTACGAGCAGAATTCGTGGACGAGATTTGTAAGCCGCGATTCTCCGAGCTGTGTTGATCATGTTTTCCGACGATCGAATGTCCAATCGCTCGTGTGACACGTACACGAGGACGAAGAACATCGTTGACGTTTCCGCCACCGCACGGCTCACGATATCTTCGTACAATTCGGTCGGTCCACCGACGTCTATTTGCAACGTCTCAAAGTTTTCACCGATTTTGAACAATATTTCGTCGACAGTCCGACTCACTGTCGAAGATAGCGCAGAATCCGTAATTGACGTTACTTGATACGTTTTAACATCATTTCTGATGTATTCGATCAAACTGTCCATCCAAATCGCGGAACTCGCAAAAACTTCGAAGCTCCCTGCGGAGCAAAGGACGACAAAAAATTTCCACGGAACCTTCATGATGTTCACTGGAAAGCCGCTGCTCGAGAACTGAACTATGCTCAAGCGTCGGTCGTAGGATACCAGCGAGTACGCATTTTCAAGGCCACTCAAAGTGGCTGCCGCTGTCGGTTTATTTTTATGTAACTCTATCCCCGGGGACGTTGAATCAACAGACGGACACTGCTACCTGTACTACCATTGCACCGCTACCTGTGGTGAGCGCACCGGACGTCGCGTGCGAGTTGTTTTTATAGTTGTAACGATTATTTACAATGCACTTTTCTTTCAGTGTTTTTTTGTACTACTACAGGTAAGGGCAATCGATGGAGCCTCCACTGCGCTCCACGTCATTGTTTGCAACCTACTATATTTCAAACCGTCGGAGCTGTACTTCGATTAGTTATATTTGAATTAAAACTGACGAATTTATTTCGTTCGATTATCATTGTGACGTAGAAAACCATACATGCACCAATGCTGCTGTCGCGTGAATTCCCTCACGGGATCTTCTCCATATTTTGTTTCGGCCAAGTCAAGTTTTAATTGGGAAATAATCCAAGCTCGAACAATTTATCATTTGGATGGCGACACAGAAACCCAATAACAAGTGAATTCAACATTCCAAATATCTGGTAAAACCATAATTCCCTTATCGATAATTGTTAATTGCTCTATTTGTATGAACGTCTACTTTATTTCTAAGTACATCATACAACACAAGTGGTTCTTTTTGCTAAAGCCCATTTTTGTTGGCATTGAATTTATGAAAAAAAAACCATTAGGGATTGATCGTATGACGGTCGTAATCGAGAGTCAATATTTGTTATCTCAATCCAAAAGAAGTGATAACACATCACATATCAGAGGGGCAACGCCGCTGCGGGGAGTTGGCGCCGGCGTATTTGTAGAGATTTTGACCCGTTTGAATCAAATTTGATCGTATCGCACCCAACAGGTCCTTGTCTAGTGAGTTTAATAACGTAGAAAACATTAAATCATTTTGTTTAATTTTAATTTAATGAATATATGAATAAATAAAACGTCGTTGAAAGAATAAATATCGGTTATTTCTCCGTTCTATTGAATTCAACCGAGTCGCACCCAACAACTCCTTGTTTATTTAATTCAATGGTATACAAAGCATTACATTTTTTCCATTTTCTTTAATGGGATAAATGAATGAAACAATATTTCAATGGTAAACATCGTTATGTACTTGGAAAGGCTTTGATCTGTTTAATTTTAATTCAATCGAATCACACCCAACTGCTCCTCGTTTACTCAATTCAATAATATGTTATTTCTCATTAAATTATTTCTTCGAACTCAACAACCAACAACACGCGAAAATAATGAGTAAAACTCTATTTACTCAATAAACATCGTTATGTACTTGAAGAGATTTTGACGTGATTGAATTAAATCGAATCGCGTCGGGTAGTTTACTGTTTATTCACTAACAAGCGCCCATGGAAAAGTGAGACAAAACAACATTATAATTTAATTGCAAACTCAAAGCTCGGCGCTCTTCGGTACACGGCGAAGTTATTTTGCAGCACGTCAATGGTCGTCCGCACGTCGCAAAACCGGTCAAAACATACTTGGAAACGCTCAAATGGGATGTCCCACCCCGCCCGCCGTATTCTTTAGACATTGCTCATTCTGATTATCACTTGCTCGGATCGATGACTGTCTCTCTGAGTAGAAGCTCACTCCTTATGAAGATTGCAAAAAATGGGATGATTCGTGAATTGCATCTTAAGCCGAGGCGCCCTCCCGCCGTGGTATTCGTATCCTACACGAATGATGAGAAAATGTAGTGACTAGCGATGGACAATACTTTGAATAATATAATTTTTAAATTTTATTTCTAATCAACGATCAAAAAGAAAACGCTACAAATGAATTCGAACTCCCATTATATATATATATTCTTTGACTATGTGTAAAGCTTTTTCGATGGATTGAAAGATGTTTTTTTTCTCAGTTTTTTTCTCTGACACATCTTCGATGAAATGATATCGTCGTATAAGGCTGCTTGCGATAACAAGTGCATTCGAAGATGAAAGAAAGGGCGGAAATACGTCTGTAGCTTTGATACACGTAACCTCGTTGTCCGAACTCATAGTTGCTGCGAAGCAATAGTGTATAATGCACGTTTTCGGAGTTGCGCTCTGTTTACGCGACTTTCAAGTACTCCGAATGGATTCGAGGCACGAATCTATAGCTGTATGTGCACAGACTCCAGCACGATGTTGAAATGGTTGACTCAGTTCGGCGGATATGGACTACGATTCCGAGCGAATTCTCCGTTCCACGTACTCCAAAATCGTAATTATACTTTAAATGGAAATAGTAACAAACTTTTCCTGGCGAACGTTTTCTTTTTTCAATTCACGAAAATCGAGTTCCTGCAGAATCAAAGAATAAAAATAGAAATTCGATACATTGAAGTCTCGTGGGAAGGTCGTGAATACATAAAATTGTGTCGTTTGACAATTCGATCGGCGGGAGGTTTTTAAACCGTTGCATTTAGTCCAATAATATATTGTAAATTTACAACGAACGTTAACGTTCGAATGCATCCTAGAGACTAACTCATCTATCAACTTATGAGACCTATTCAGAAACACAATCCCTCCGCTCCCTTCCTACAGGATGTATATTATAATTATATAATATATATAATTTAAAAACATTTATATATTTTTTTTTCCAAAAATGTCATCATTACTGTTTTCAGGGCATTAATCTACATCCGTACATCAAACTTTCTCTCAAAGCGACTATAAATAAAAGGAAGAAAGAGCTTGGACATACAGATAGACAGACGGACAAACGGACGGACCGAAACCATAAAGCTTTCTAGTTCCCTAAAAACCAATATCATGCCCTTCATTCAAATAACACCAAAAAAATCATCGACTTTCCAATAACCAAAAACTCAACAAAAAATGTTACATTGATATTCCATACCAATTGTAATCTTCTATCGTTATGTGTCACATATCTCGTCATCGTGTTCACATCCAGACCAGTAAAAGCCTATCGATACGATTTCAAAAAAAAAAAAAAGGAAGAAAAACAAGATCCACAACAGGAATGTACGTCCGAAATAATTCGTCTCCGGCCTGCGGTATGCATCAATCGATGGCATTGGTCGTGTGTGAATATCGTTGGAACATGACTTATAGCTATCGGATAGCAGTCCTGCAGCGTGTGTTGGGTGCATATCGAACGCAGTAATGCAAGGTATGCTGTTGCACCGCGTGTCTGTACGCATTGACGAGCACGAAAAGCCAAGACACAAAGGCCAATGGAGCAGATTGGAAGTAACTCGAAGTGACGACGACAAAGGCCGGGCTTGCAGTCATTACTGCTACATTGCAGACTGATCTATCAAGAATATTACGGATGCCGCCTATGACTACGAGCTGCAGACTGGATCACGTCGACGAATGTAAACCCAAATGTCTTATCTTTACTTTTTGTTGTGAATAGCACATGAACCTTTGTTGTGCACCCCTCTAAAAAATTACGGATTGTGTACATGGGGTACGGCGTACCCCACCAAGTTCAAACGTCTGTTACGGGCACGTTATTCGTTATTTCGACTTCAAGAAATACTGGGTACTCCTTGGAGCTTCTCAAATCAGGCCTACCACATGTCATTAAGTTTTCCAAATCATATCAATTAGAAAAAACCTCACTGTCAAGAGAACATTTCACGAGAAAATCGTGTTTGAGAATGTCCTGGCGTATCTCATTGCCCTAGTATACAATACAGGTCGGCCCTCAAAGGTCAACTCGAGCCGGACAAAATTTTCAAAGAAGGGAATAGGAGGGGACGAGGGTTTTCTAAAGAATGAACTTTGCTCCTATTGTATTGATTTTTTCATTTCCACTCCCAAATTCCTAGTTTCAATTTCCAGAATAAGCATACTTTCAGAAAGACCTCGTGCCAAGTTATTATTTTTTAAAAATAACTATATCTCGTGAGCTATATCTGAAATATTTATGAAAAAATTTTGAAAATTGACAGAATTAAATTTTTTTATAAAAACTACGTTTTTCAAATTGTTTTTTTTTCCTTAATACAATCTTTTATTTCCACTTAATTCTCCTCGGAAGTTCGTCCGCGTAAAATTTACCCACAGTGACCACCACGTAATTCGTGTGAAGTGTGACCATTAAGGATTAAAAATCACATTAATTTGAATGATAACGAACGAAAAAGCGACATCTCAACGGAACGAATAAAAAAGAAAAAAATTTAATGTTCTTGCTAAAAACGCAAGCACGAGCAGTAGGAATATTAATGCGGACGACAATCGCGTAAATGCAGCGTGGCTGCAGCCGACTAACGCATCGCAGTTGCTTCAGTTTGTCCACGTCCTGGTTCTGCTGCTGCAAACGTGTCCTGACTGGGTTATCGTGAGTTTCCGGAGCGTGCTCCTCGGCATCTTTTCGTCCAACCTCATAAAACTCGGTCACGTATCGAAATTTGAATTATCGTTACACGAACGCTATATCGCATTCGAGGCACGGTGATGTTGCACCCGAGAAAAACGTTTTCTCACCGCAGCATCTTTCGTTCCGTTTATCTGCCCCAAATACTGAATTTTAAAAAAAAATGTAGTCCTATTTTTTTTACAATGCTCGTACGTCACGCCACGTCACTCTGTCTCACGATAATCATTGCGAAATTCGAGACATACGCAAAGTTTCCGATAAAATAATATCCATAATTCCGGACCAATAGTATTTGCCGCGACCAATAATTTACAAAATTGATTCGAACCTTTGACTGGTCGTTTTTTTCGACCACACGTTTTTTTTATTCATTCATTTATTCCATAAATATTGCAATATGCATGGCGTTGATCAATAAACGTTCCATTGCAGAATTAATTGAAATGTAAATCAATTACTAAAATTGTGATTTGATTGATCAATCGTTCGATGTAATTATTTTCGAGCTCGGTATCACTGTACCAGACGGTTGCGTCACGCTTTGTGTACGGAGAATCGTGATGTTTGTATTGCAAATGCATAGAAGGTTTTTTCAACGAGGCTCTTGAAATTCTGCTTCTTCGACCCCGTCACAGGCCGCGTGAACGAGACCATTTCCGGCGAGCGAAACGCATGCAAGCCAGCTGCTACCGCCCCCGCGATCGATAGCTCGTATGAATGGTCGTTCGGAATCAAATGGACCATTCTTCCGGATACGGAACGTTCGAGCCCAATCTCCTATACACCCGTACGCTATTGTTCCTGTCCAGTGACGGAATCTTATTGGTATCGGTTCTTTTCTCTTTATCTCTTGTCTTTTTTTCAATGCTTAATAGCTACTGCATCCGCACCGTTGAGTGACACCGTGACGATTCCTCTTCGCTCTCACACCCTTAGCTGTTTTTACTTTTTTCCCTCTCTCTCTCTCTCTCTCTCTCTCTCTCTCTCTCTCTCTCCCTCTCTCTCTCGCTCTCTCTCTCTCTCCCTCTCTTTCTTTTCATCATATTCGTGAGTTTCGAACTCGATGCTGCTACCCCCATGGCTGTATATCTCCATACTACCGTCTTGCGGCAACGCGGACGATGCCAGTTTTTATTTAATTCATTTATTTATTCATTTATTTATTCATTTGTTTATTCATTTATTTATTTATTTATTTATTCATTCGATTATTCACTTATTCATTCATTTATTTAATTATTTATTTATTTTTGTAGCCTTCACCAGCACACCGTATCTACTTGTTCTGCTATTCGTATGCCGAAATCACGTCCTATTATCCGTTTGTATTAAAACGAGGAGTCAATGTTGCAGCCCCTAATGAAATACCACACCTACGCCGAGCAATTCAGTGGCCGGGGGTTGGCTCGTAAATGTGGGACCGATGAGGAGAACGTTTATTCATTCGTAGCAAATCCACAAAGGACCTAACGCACTCAAAGGAGACGAAGAACTTCGAGAATCCAAAGAATCTACATCTTTTTTCATTGGAATAAAACTAAAAAATTCAAATTATACCAAATGAAAATAAAGTATAAATGTACATAAATAATAGAATATTCTATGATATATATCATAATCATGTTCATAAATTATAAATAGTTTAATTTTTTATTTTGTTTCAACGAACGAGTTGAAATTCCGTTCGTCTTGAAACATTATGTACGTCAGCGTTCACAACTTTGCCAACGAGAAGAGTCTAATGAATAATTCATGAGCCGGCTGGAAAAGTAGATGGAAAAGACGTACTTTTCCCATGGAATATAAAGGGCGGCAATGCTTTCGTGTCAATGACGTCGACTCTATCGTCAACCCCGACAAATGTTTTGAACAGCCATGACGTTGGATGTTGATACAACATTATCAAGACTCTACAGTTGCCAATTGCAGGCGAATGAGGTGGACGGGGAGAGAGTGGGCTGGAGAGGGTGAAAATTGTTGGGTCCTCGTCGTCGATTCCCCAGTGTCGGCGCGCTCCGAGAGTGGTCATGAATGTACAATGAATTTGTTCAACTTCTGCATCGTCGACTCGTAACAACAGCGGAGACTAACCGAACGTCGTGGAACAACACCGCGTGGGAGCAAAGACGAGTTAGCTCGTTGACATCTCGAAAATTAAAGTTCGTAGATGGGTGAGAAGAAAAGGAAGTATCGTCGAGATTAAAAGTGATGGCGCGAAAAAGAAATACAGCCGAGACGATGATTGATGGAGCAATCTCGGCCAGTGATTCGTCAGCAACGTGAAAAGTTTAAACTGTAAAGTTCCGAATATTCAAACTTGTAATGGTGCAAGATTCTGAAGATGTAATGTTCCGAAACAAAATTATTCTGAAATAAGGGGAAAACGGGAAAATGTTTATACATCAGGATAGAATGACCCTTAACGATTTAAAAGTCAAGCCGGAAGATTTATTTTTATCTCCAAAGGTGCCACGAAGAAGAAAATCATCGAGTTTTGGAGAAATCTTCACTCGGCGTGGTCTCTTCGATACTTTTGCCTTGAGATTTCCCAGAGATTTCGGTGTTGTCGGAAGGAAACAAAGATGGAAAATAAATTATTCGTCACCGAGCCCAGGCTGTTTCTACTCTATCCAGATCATGTGCACCGCCATTGTTCTTACTCGCCCACAGTATTCCGTCCCACTCTCCTAATTCTCTCTCTTTCTCACTCTCTTTCGTGTCTAAAATGGCAACGAATTTTATCGGATGAAGATATCTCTCCGCCCGAGATCGAAACGGGACGATAGGACGTCCCACCTTGATGATGGAAAATACGTTAGGCTCGGCAGGTTTTCGTAAACGTTTGGGGATGTATCACCACCACGTCGATTTAATTAAAACTTCGATCTCTTTCATGTTCCGCTCACTCCTTTGCCAATCCGAAAATCCATTACCCGCATACCCGCTAGCGGTGGAAAATACGTGTACGAACCGTTTTATAACCGGCGTTGCCCTCACCCTCGGCTACAATTTGTCTTTACTGTGGGACATCACAAAAAAAATACTCAAATCCAATATCCGGATATTTCGGATTTTTATACACGACGCGAATTGAATTTTTACATCGTTGGCCGCGCGCGAATACTTTTCCGGTTTACGCAGAATATTTAGTTTCCATCGGGATGGGGCTGTTTGTTTTGATGGAAGCGCATTCGTTTTTCCACATTTTTTCTTCCAACCCATCCTCCGACTGACGGTTGTGAAGGCCAACCTAGCCGTTTGGTGCTGGAAAATATGAGTTGTGTGTTGGATTTAAAAAATTAAAAGCCAATTTTCATGCTTTTTGCAATTTTACTTCTGGTATATTTGCAGCTTTCTCTTACAAAAGTTTGTGCCATCGACAATCACCAAAAAATTGCGTTAGACGATTTCTTCGAACGAATATAATTACGAGATAACATTTTTTTTCTGACGTGGACATATTAAAATCAAAAAAGGATTTTGTCTATATCAGAGAAATCACTATGGCGTCTGATATTTTCAATCAATAAGAAAAACCAATAAGTGCCACGTGGTAATGAGTTTTCAGCAAGCTCTAACATTTGGTGAAAAAAATGGCCCATCTTCTGAACGCCAGAACTCTACATTGGTCACCGTAAGAAGAAATCATTGTTTTTTTCACTTGTAAACTATTGGCGAAATTTTTTTACAAAATTTAGAGTTTGTCCATCGAAGCTTTTAGAAATCAATTATAAGTTTTTGAATAAAATAAAGCGATCTGAATGCAAGAATAAGAAATAATTAGATAAAAGGAACGCTAAAATACGGGGATTCACTCACGAGGTGACCAGACTCGTTAGTGGTTTCTCTCCGGTGGCGTTGCCACACTCTTGCCGAGGTTTTCCACTCCCTAGCGGGTTCCTCCACGTGCACGCTATAGAAATCGATCGACATGGCAACGCTGCCGCCGGGAAAGCATCTTGCGACATTTTCTTCATGAGGTGAGCAAAATCGTTATGTTGCAATATGGTAACCAATCTAGAGTTGGAAATTAAATCATGTTTCTCAGATAAATAATTTGCAAAGACGAACAAGAACAAAACCAAAATAAATCGAACTGAAAAAAAACATAAACAAATACGCGATCAAATGAAACATAGCATGTCGTAATAAAATCGTTTAATTAAAATTATCCAAAGATAAACATGCGAATCCCCATAAATGTCGCCATTGCGAAATGCCATACCTTAAATAGACAGACCATTCAAAGATAACTTCCACCGCCACGAACCGTCTTTGAGCCCGCAACGGCCCATACGCGTGGTAAATCAGTTGGATATCCCGGCGGTGACAGAATACGACCGCGTGATGCTGCAAACGCCACGTGCTTGCGTAATCACAGCGTCCCGCACGTGTGACACGCGTCAGATTATATCGTACGATCCATCAACGCCTTGTTCCATACGACTGCGAATGAAATCCACACTGAATTTCATCGAATGTTATTTGTTAGCCACAATGACATTGATTCCGAGCTTAATGAACTGAAAAGCTTCACGTCGCGGGTTACGTGTCGCGATTCCCCAGCGACGATTGCAGCCTCAGCGGTGGTTGCAAAACGGGACATTTTGCGTTATGTCCCCCATGTACCGGAAAGTGCCTATAATTTTCGGCGTTTCGACGTTCAACACGCGCACAATTATTTCATGGATAATTAACCAGATCAAGCCTATCGCTCTTACGGGCGATGGATAGCCGGCCATTCCGAACATTCCCGTGACGAGGTACCTGCGGGACCGAATCCGGTGAGTACGCGACCCAATCGTATGGGCTTAGCGTGTGTACATCACCGATTTATAAGCCCACCCAATGGCGTACGGATGCACTCGAATGTGCATATGTTGTTGCGAAATTATCGTTGCGACAATTCTGTTCGAGCGTTGCGTATGAAACGGCGATGTGTATATTATAGCTTTCGACGTAATATTCCGCCCGTCATACATTATTGGCGAAGAACCGCACTCTATTTCATTGAACTACGCAGAACTATATTGCGCTGTAAAGTCCTGAGTGGAACAATGATTTATGGAGTGTATGAAGAGTACATATCGTTCTGTATATGGAATCGGACATACATATTCTGTATGCAGGCTCTGTACTATTTACAGACAAATGGACATATTAAATACTATAAATCGAACGGTATTCAATATCATTGATATACAATTTCTGTACGTATTGTATATATAACGTACGTACTGTATATATAAATAATGATGATGATAATAATAATAATAATATTTTAAATTAGATAACATATATGTGAACTCCATGTAGACCGCTATACAAACATACTAAAATATTGGAGTGATACTCCAAACTACAAATAACAATCACTTTAATATGTGTATTAAAAATAAATATGAACTTCAAATACTGTTTCATAAATTATAAATTAATTGTTTGTAGATTGCCTACAATGCGCATAGATAATCTATATGTCCAACAAACCTACCATATACATCTATATATTCTCTATATATTGTTTTCTACTTGGGATGTTATGAAACACGAGGTTGGACGAGTGAAGTCGGGGATTGACGTTGAGCGATAAAATTGAAAACAGAGAGAGAGAGGAGCACTGAGCGATTAAATCATTTCATTGCCATTTGGTCGACATGGAAAATTCGTCGGGCGTACATTTGAGCTTCGCCACCAAGACGTGCAAGCTGTGCGGTAACTCAGGCGGTGGCTTTATCGAGTTATCGGATAATCATTCGATCGCGGCGGCTCGCACGTCTGTCAAGGCAGGTAAATTAAATTATCGTCGGGAAAGAACATGAAGCGAAGTCTAAGAGAAAGAAGTCAAATGAAATCTGAAAATATAGCCTAATTTTTATCTCAAAGTAACTTAATTACATTTTTTCATCATACCATTGTCCTTCTCATCATAATGGGCATAGCTGTGTTTACTTTTTTTTCTTCTCTTTTTTGGCCACGTGCATTTCTACGAAATGTTTATACCGTTTTAAAAAAACCGCAATTTTAGATGTTTTTTTCAAGTGACAGTCTTTAAAGATTTGGCGTAGAACGCTTTCACTGGTTTTCGCAACAAAATTTAAATAATCGGTTTATTCTCGCTTTGCTCGCATTGTTGTTAAAAAAATGGCACGATACAACCAAAGCTGCTCGAATTTTATTATTTTGTCCAAAAACACAATTTTTCCATCTTCGCTCTATCGAGAATTAATGATACAACGTGATACCACATTCGTACATTAAGCACCTGACCCATCAATGGGTAAAAACTCCTTGGGTCAAAAAGTTTGCGTTTCGCGATTTCGATCTTCCACGCCATCACCAGTTTTAGCCATGCCGATTCCGAACATTCATTCTTGGAGCATTTTAATTTGATTCGTTGACCTGTCAGAACATTGATTATTCGAAGCTTCGATCTGCACCCGTGCACATCAAAGGTTAATAATTTTCGGAGACATTTGGCCGAATAAAGAACAAAATTGTTGTAGCCGGCTCTCATTAACATGGATTGAGCACCGAATAGCTATAAACCATGGATGTACGTATCGTATCGTGTATTTACTTTGTATCGCGCATGGGTGCGAACTTTTGAAGGAGTTATGTCAACGACATTACGTAGCGGGCGTCTCGTGAGACCGCAATTATCGCTCGTCATGCTAAGCTTCAGCCGACACAAGTTGGCTCTCCACGCTCGTACAGTTTATTGCTCTCGCAAGCTAGCAATTGTGCTAACTAACCCACGTGCGACTGTACTTCATTACGAACTGTCGAGAGCTTACTAAATTAAATGATCGCATCGACCTAAATTAATGACGACTCACAGTTTCGCAAATTTTTTCACTCACAGTTAAACAGGTTTATCCAATGACTTTTGATATTTTTGTTTCAGGATATGTCCGAGTACAGATGCGAGAATGGCAAGCCACCGCTTTACGTCCCCCACAAATCTGTCACCGGAGTCATCGGAGCTTCGTTCAGCGTTGTTTCCATCATGGTTGCCAATATTCTTCGGCTTTTCAAAGTGAGTCGAATATAAAAAAAAAAAATGATTCAGACACTTTTAATTATGAGATTAATATAATATTTGAACATAAAGAAAGAAAGAAAATTCTACCACGATTCAATCGTTGACAGAGTAAAATACTGAATCGTGACAACCAGATGAATGTGACCCAAAAAATATCTTTGATTTGATCAAGTCGGCTAACTGGCTGCTTTTATTCACGTCCTTTTATAAATTCTCGTTATACATCCTCGCGAGTCACAATTCGGTTTTTTTTATACAGAATCCGATGGCGAAGTTATAATTGCGTTCAAAACTATCAATACATGTGACAGACATTGATGATGGACGAAGGGTGGAACAAAAGTTATTCCAAAATATGATATCTGACAAACGAAAATTTTCAAAACACACGAAATTTAAATTCGGTTGAAAAATGACGATTTACAAAATGATGATAATAATAACGTAAAAAGCTTTTTCCAATCCACTGACACGGATATCATAAAAATTCTTATAAAAGTGTATTCCATTTCAATCACTCGATCGATGCATTACAATATACGGAGCGAAGTTTCGGTCCATAAAATCTGTCCGGGCTTTGATACCGTTCGGGACTTGTCCGGCGCCCGAATAAAGTTTTTTGGCCGAAGCTCATATGTACCATCACCATGTACCACGTCAGTCAGCGAATACCAGAGAGAGTATAAGCCGTATATTTATATGCATGTATTCGCGGATTATATGAATCCGGTTGGTGAACCGAATACGCAAGGGAGTGGTTACGCCTACATACGATGTATTCGTGTATATTCTCGTGTCCGAAAGCTATATAGAAATATTGTTATCAAGGGGATATAGCCATTGGTCCTGGGAGTCTGAATCTCGACTAGGTACAGCGTGTATAACAAAGTTGGTGTATGTACTCGTACCGGCTATTCATAAGACTCACCGAGGATGATATCGATTGGCGAACAGTCAAACGAACGGTTTTGAGCACTGCGCGGTGGTCTCTTGGGCGACAACCGATTTCCATATCAACGTTAACCCGCAGCACGACTACCGTCAACCCGACGCCTATCGTATCAACGAGCTTCGTCGCTTTCGTCATTAAGCATTCATTAGGTGCCCGTTATGTGCCACGGAAACTTGGGGGTTATCAAAGCCACGCCAATTAAACCAAGACTGTTCAAGACATCTTGCGGCACGGTCTGTACCATAGATCGTTCCATATATATGTATATAATGCACAGTACAAACGCGCTGGTCGTCGGTCGATTGACTATCGGGACTTTGCCAGCGTGAAATTGAACGAAGAGTAAGCTCTTGGAGAGACAGAGACGCAGAGAGAGAGGCAGACAGACGTGGGTAATGCTGCTGAATGCACGTCTAGCTAACGCCACACCCTTTGCAAGAGAATCTCAAACGGGTGGCTCAGTGGCCTCATCGAAATTTCGTAAAAGAAGCACGTAACGCGAACCTCCCGAAGCTATATCCGAGTAGTGGCTTTTCTTATCGATACTATTTCCTGTCAACTCTCCCTCCGTTATCGGAAAACATGCTCGAGGATTTCCCCCATGAGCATGAAAATAAAAGATCACATTTCACATGATGTTGATTTACCACTAGAATATATATATATGTATGTATACATTGAGCACACTTTATACTTGCTGCGACGAAGAAACGTAACGTGGCTTCGTATTACTGTATCGACAACCGTGTCCCAGGTTGCATTGACTCCATGAGAGAGCTTCGTTCGGAAGATACTTTTCCGAATGTTGTCGTGGAGTAGGTAAATATGTATTCTCATGAGGAACACGAGTTTATAGACACAGACGGACTCGAGAGTGTGATACAGCGAACGCTCGAGAGGCTCAATGTTGAGTTCTACGAGTGACATGCGGTACTTCCACGATCGTTGTATCAGTAAAAAGACGAAAAAAATAAAATAAAAACGAAAAGAGAAAAAAGCACACACACAGGTCAATGGTTTTGAATGAATTGGAAATTCGAAAGAGCGAAGGCTTTCAGGGTTGAGAAATATTTTATCGAAAATTCGCGTAATGAGCAAACGGCAAGCGCCAATTAAGCAAAAGTTGGAGGTTATTTCGTGCGAAATATATGTACAACTGGCGGTTCTGTGCATGATATATTATGTCACGAGATTCTGGGAACTCGATAAAGGCCTCTCACGGTATTCAGAATAACCATAAAATAGTATGAATCCATTGAATCTATCTCTGGTGAGTTGGGACAAGAGTAAAACGTAATCTGAGCGAAAACATCGCTGCGCATAAGGATAATGTCCTTCGCTGACGTTGAATATGTATTGCCGGTGAGATGCCATAAGATATTAAGGGGGGCACATCTCGAGAGACGGCGAAAAAAATCGGTGAATTTCGAGAATTATTATCTCGAAAACGATTTGTTTAATTTCATCCGGGCATTTTTATTCAAAAGTATATAATTATTGAAAAATATGCGTTGGCAAAATTGTTTATGGATATACATTTTACTTGGAACGCTGCCGTCACGATTATCTTAAACATTTGGGATACTGCTAGACCGATTTCGTACAAATTTTGACGTAGCATTTTTATTGACATTTTTGTTTTTCATCAAGTCAAAAAAGCCAGAAGTTTCAGATAAAAAGCAAATGTGAAAATCAAACGGTCGCCGTTTCATAGGACATTTTTTTTTTAATGGTACGCTGCGAGCCGCTGTCCCAATATCTCCGAAATATCATACCAATAAACCGCTTCCTAGTATAATCCTAATCATTCCCAAGGTTTACCTATTTTTTCGCCCACTACTTGGTTGTGCCCCTTTAATATCACGAAGGAGGATAATAATAATAACATCGTTATTATTATAAAAGACGGACATGAATGGTAATTTAACTGCGAAATATTTGTCGTGAACGAAACGAAAAGGATTATATTTTATTTCGTGTCTTCCCTTTGTACATAAATACGTAATGGTTTGAAATAGAAAAATCCCATTAGCCAGACGTGAGAATAAATGCATTACACTGGAAAAGAGATAGAGATAGGAATAAGGACGATCGTTAAATAATATATGTACTCCTCCTTCTGCTCTCTTTCTCTCTTTCTCTCTCTCTCTCTCTCTCTCTCTCTCTCTCACCCTCTCCCTTTCCCTCTTTCTCCCTCTCTTTCAGAGAAATAAATATTGCGTTCTCTCTCTTCCTCTCTCCTCCCCTCCTGTCTTTCTTTTTCTCTTCCTCTCTATTTTGCTTTTTTTCTCTCTTCCGCAAGCAAGAGTTTTCTATTTCACCGAGATAGTCGCGTGCTCGGGGTAAACAAGTTTGGTGAACGAGTAACTGCGCAGTCGAACGAGAACCACAAGCGTATAGACATCAACAATCGTTCCCGGTTCGCTCCAAGATAGCCCTCGCTTCGCGCTCATTGCAGCGAATCGCGGATAGATCCGGCGAAGCTCGAGTATATGGCACTGACAACAGCAGCAGTGGCAGCAGCAGCAGCATCGGCCGCAGAAAAAGAGAGCACCGATGTGCTTTTGACTTGAGCCAGCTCGTATGCGCACCGAATTCGCTCGTTCCAACTACACCCTCGGTAGCTCCACCACAACCCCGTTCCACTCGTCTTTCTCTGCCATCGCTTCTATGCGTGCACTCAACACCACCATCCTCAACGCTACCTGTCCTATCGATTCGTGTAAGCGACTCATGAGCAATTCGCATTCAACAAAATTTGACTCTCTTATCGTCCTTTTTGGGTTTTGTAGCGGTCTCAAAGCCCTTATGGTTACGGGCAAACCGTCCGTCCCTCGGTCTGTATGTTAGAATTCTCCAATTCCCTCATTTATTTACCTTTTGAGACGAGATTTCGGGATGAGGATGTAGATTGATGACCCAGAAACACGAATAATAAGATGATGTTTTGAAAAAACATTTTTGGCCCTCCTCCCCTAGATTGAAAAATGTACGCAAAATATTTTTTTCACGTACCATATTAAATGGGGAGGGGGTTCATCAAAAAGTTCCTGTAAAATACAACCGGAAATGGTTGAGTGTTTCCTCGATTTTAGCCCTTCAGCCACGAAATATTTGCTGTAAAAGTCATTATCAGTAATCAGAAATTCAGGATTTTTTTTCTGGCGAGTAACTTTTTGCGCCGGAAAAAACAAGCAAACATCTTAAACGATCATGCTTTGATTCCTTTTTATTATCATTCTGTAGTGGCTTGATAAAAATTTACGAAGCTCGGAAGACCAAGTGCACTGGGTAATATGAATCTCATTATACCAATTATCATATTCATTATTTCAATGAAATTATTCCAATAATATTGGCTCGAGGGTGATAGCGCTTCCTATTAACTGAATATCACAAAAATTAGCCATAAATAAGTTTGAATGAATGCTGCAGATTGAAATAGCCGTTGGGTCTACCACTGAAGCGGCGGAACTCTGGCTTGAAATCTGCATAATGAATGTGTCCGCGTGATCGATATAACTTTTTGAATTTAAAACGTATCCAATCCCAGCAACTCGATATTAAACTAACGGGTCATTATATCTCTTGCGCTTCTGCAGCTTTGAACCGGGAGCGAAGATTTCAAGCATTTTTTCTTTTTTGAATGTGATTCGTTTTCAACTAAATCTATATCTAAATTATAATAAATCATTTTTTATTTGACGCGAAATAGTGTACATACATAAGTGAAAACTTTTTTTTTCGGTTTTGTCTAATAGTTGGACAACAACTTTGAGCAGCAAAACACAATTAAGTTGATTGCAATTTGTTGTGATGTTTTTGTTTAATCGCAGTACCTTAGAATGGTAAATAAAAAAAGTTAACAACTGCACTCCTTCCACTATTTCCATCGATTAATCCTCTTTGCCAATAAAACGGATATTTGAATATTTCTAATGAAGTCAGACTAATTTGCAACTGTGTGATAATAAATCACGTCGAATTTTGATTACATATTATTTCTCTGACAAAAAAAAAGTGGGAAGGTATGCGAACTGAATGGATTATGGAATAAGAGTCCGACGTAGGTTCGAAGAATAATTAAAAAATTATCTAACCTGTAGGTAACCATTTGGTCCATTGAACTGAAACCGTGGAAGAGCTCGGACGAGATCCTCATGGACAAGTTTCACCCCCAGTTTCGTATACATTATATTCGTATTCACGGTTTCCATCCCGATCTATCACTCGCATGTAAAAAAAAATCTTCATCTTCAAATACATCCCCCATCGAACGACGAAGCAAAAGAAAAAATGTCTAAAAAGTTGAAAGCAGATGATATTAGACGCTGATTCTCGGGAAAATCTCGATAGTTTCGTTGCTGCGGAAAATCAAGCTAGATAACGAGACGACTACCGGTCTCGTTACGAAGCAATATACCGTCATATACAAGAACGGCGGGTCGTATCTGCTGTCGGATAAACGGCTTTTCAAAATTTAATGCAACGTGCACAATGCGAAATAGGACGATATAAATTTGTAGAGATTCTAACGGTTAACGTACGTGCGGGAACGTTACGTTTCCTATACCGTGCACAGCACCAGTAGCGGCGTGTACGGTGTATCGTATTACAAGTGCGTCGAGGCGGACAAGATCGTGGACCAACATTGTAGTTATGTGGCACGGATGCGATGGCGAGCCGAGACCGAGAGATAGCTGAAACGGGAGAAAGGGGTTAGGGAGTTGTCTTCCGGGGTTTGGTTTGCGGTAGAACAGGATGAGACCACCCTCCTGATACGGCAACCGAACAGCTTGACTGTACCCCGGGTACCGAGATTTGAGAGATGATTCTCCTGTCAGATACAAGCTCTGATACCGGCTGGCTTCCACCCTCAGTCGTATCACATATATTCCTCGTACCTCACCCCTTATAACGACCCCAAATCCTATCTGCGGCTCGTTGTATATCATATATAATGTTGAACCGGAGATACGAATCTCATTATCGTTAATATTATTTCCACTTGATCAGTTGCGATTCGACCGCAATTACTTTGTCGGATAACAGACCAGACTCTTTAATCTTCATCTGCGGCTGAGGTTTCACACTCGACGTTATCGCGATGGGTCTGGTTGAGGAAAATTAGGCGATCTATCGAGTTATACTTTAGCCGGAGCCATTTTTTGCCAAAATCGAAGTATCTTGCGATTCTATGAATATATTTACTATCTCTTCATAGCATATTGCTTATTGGTTATTTCACTATGATCGTGAATTTTTGGAATTTTTAATCAGTTGACAATCGAAAGTTAATCAACTTTGTTTCGTTTCGTGCGTAGTATTACGTTTCTCTCCACCTTGGGGTCAAAAGTAACAGCGCTGGGGCAAGTGGTAGCACTTTATTGTAGAGGAACCGATATGTAAACTAGTTGAAAGAATGCATTGTACAAAGAAATCCATAGACGACATTGTTACTATACTTCAACAAATGAAGAGAAAGGTTCTATTAATTATTGGATCATCAGATCAAAGTGACCGATCTAAATATAAGACGCAAGATATCCATCCAAACATCGTCGAGAAGTCACCAAGCTCAGATGTGTCCCGCAGTCAAATAAAAAATTTCCTGGACGTACATGCGATATCGTAACTTAGCCTTGGCCTGTGATTGATCAATTATCGACTCAGCTTCGGCTTAATCAGTCTAATCTGATGTCATCAGTAGCATTGTTACCGTCTTACCATTTCAATCTTTTCCACTTAGCCGATAATGCGTGGGTGAATCTTCAATTAATAACGATTATGCCAATATCGTTTTGATTCGGGCGGGTATTTCGACCAGCGCTTTGACTTTTGATGTCTCCACTGTCCTAATCGCAAATTTCTTCCTGGGCACCTGTCCATAACCATTTGTATAGGCGTTTACGTCAGTCTACACGAACGTAAATGAGTTTTTTATTTACAAGCTCACGAACTTAGCTATATACACGTGTATCACTTTAGCATGAAAGCGGAAGTGGTTGCCGGATAGAGGGATTCCTGAATTAGTCAAGTGTCTTGAAGCTTTCGTTGATGATTACAGATTCCTCAGCTGAGTTACGCATCGACGAGCACCGAGCTCTCGGAGAAAAGTCGCTTCGAGTATTTCAGCAGAGTCGTGCCACCGGATAATTTCCAGGCTCAAGCGATGGTCGAGGTGATGCGACAGCTCGGATGGAAATACGTTTCAACCGTTGCCGTCGAGGGTGATTACGGCGAAAAAGTGAGTTTAATTCGTTTTCAACGTATACACAGCGGTAGATATATATGTGCAACGTCTATGTAATGCCGAACTTATGTATAACAAATGTTACCGTCACCCTTTTCGCGTCTGTCGTACATTATGGCCTAACTTTCAGCGACGAGTCAACGTTTGAGTGGAACTATGATATAAGACGATAGTTTTCTCACGATCCAAACCGGAAGTTTGCCCGTTTGCGTTGCAGCAACTTTGGGCGCCATACTTTCGCAACTCCACAGTCAAGCGTGAAGGATCATTCTAGTGCAACGACTGTAAAAATTGCTGAACCTCGTGGATTTTTGCTTCCTCATAGAGGAAGCTTTGTTTTTTTCTTCAAACAATGAGATTAATAATCGGTCTATTTATTTTGGTTTTCAAAAAAAAAATTTTCACAGATCTAGGATGATGCCTCGACAAGTAAAAATGTTTTAAAAAAAATGACTTTATAACTTTCCTTATTTGCACAAATATGAACTAAAAAGTTGAAAATAATATTTTTTATTACTTCAAGGAAAAGAGCATTGAAGGACAATGTATTTCTGCATCAGAATAGATTGACGTCGTATATCACCGGTGACAGACTCCTTGATATTGTGAGATTAAGCGGCCAAAATATTTGGCGTTGAGAAAGCGGAGCCTCGCACGTATCCGCAGTTTTCCGATTATAGAATATATTCACACGTGATTGACAAACCAGGCCATATTTCGAAGAGTTCGACTCCGATCCGATCGTTCGATCACGCTGGTTGTTCCAGCCGAGTTTTGAACATACTTCAGTACTCCCTACACGCAAGCCGTAATTTATGGATATTCAAGTTCCGTGGTTTGCTCTATATTTCAAAATCGTTGTGTGTAGAACGCGCGAACCGCACCCACCGAAGGATAGTCGGACTTTACAATTAATAGCTCGGAGACCGAGTGGTCAACCGCACCGGGCTGGGAGCGAAGGGGAGTCCCTCGAAAGTACATAGGATCGAACTAGTTTTGTTTTCCTCGGTTTATTAATGCTCCACGATTATTACTCATACTTTGTTCGTAGCAGCTGTTGTGACGTATCGTTTTTGCTCTCTGACACTATATTCCCGTGTATTACGATGGTAAATGTTTCTACCCTTACCCTTTCATTTGTTGAAATGTTCTTTCTCTCGATATGGACAGTAGGATGTTCCACGGTAAAATTTTTAGATAGAATATCAGAAAATATTTAGCCAAATCTGAGCACAATCGGACAATTCTAGAGGTTTCCGAGTTTGCTAAATCGATTTTGCATTTGATCAAGACGTGAAAAAAAAATCGTAGCAATCGAATCTTACTTTCCAGTACATATGAATATTCCGCGATGATTGTGAGTGCAAAATATGATATTACGCTCAATTACAGTAGCGAATTATGGGTGTCTCAATGATATTTTTGTCGTCAATGCCAACTAATAAGAATTTTTTTAAATGTTTAAATGTTTAAATGAACACTTTTAGTATGCTGAAATAGATATATCGAACAAATAGTATAGTAAAAATTATGAAACTTTAAAAAAAGTACCAGTATTATATCATCGGGCGCGACGTACCGCTTGCGAGCAGGTGGTGAGCTGGTAGCCATCTAGCGGCGTTCAGGGAAATAACCTCTCAATCGCAGTGCTCATAACTCTTTCCACTATAAATTCACTCGCACACATTTTATCCCGTATCAATTCGGTCAGTTTGAAAAAAAAAATACAAACTGACTGAATAAAACGAAGCTCAATCCCGTTACGAGCGAGCTTATTTTCCAACTCGGAATCGTACCGGGTTGAAATTACGTGTTCGACTGAACCCAGTTTATTCCCATCCAAATAAAAAAACAATAAAGAGAAAATATCGTTGAAGCCGTACATATTTATGGAGAGCTTCATTCATCGAGTACGTACATCATAGCTTACAATTCACGCTTCCTCATCCACAGTGTAGTAGTGTACACGAGCCGCAAAGTCCATCAGGGGAGGGGGGGGGGGCTCTATTACGTCTCTTCGGCAATTTCAAAATTTCGTTACGGCTCCACCATCCGGCTGGGCTGGTGTTCGACGTTGAACCGAGCCTTGCGTTGGGATCACGCTCATGGTGTCGGTTATATCGGTTATCGATCAATGCCGTTCGCTCTCTCTCTCTCTCTGTCTCTCTCTCTCTCTCTCTTTCTCTCTCTCTCGCTTTTCCTCGTTTTGTCGAACCCAACGGCCTGAAATCAAATGAAATCACGAGCGTCATAAGGAGCGCCTGTGAAATTGTGCTGAGGTATGAAAATTCTCTCTCTCGTTGCTCGTCGAAATCCGAAGCTAGCGTGGATAACGCATAAAATATTCAACCAGCGGAAATCACCCAAAGTTCGTCGGCAACTCGTAGTTGCTTATGCAATTTTCCCGATTTTTTTCTGTTCCTCTGTAATTTGAATCGCAAATATCGTACATCAAGTGTGGCAAATGGAAAAGCGATCGATAATTCGTTTTCCCATCAGCACGCACATTATCCGACGCGATGCTGCCACGCTGGGGGTGACGCGGGCAGAAAACGCTATGTGATAAATACGTGACGGAATGAAAATAAGTTACGAAACGCTCGTGCTCATCGAATTGTGGGGAAAAACGTTTTTCGCGTGCCCGCCGAGAACGTTGTATCCGACGCGCTGTCCTGCATTGCTGTCATGTAGCTATGCGGCTTTTATCCGAGCTGCATGCACGCTTCAGAGAGCTATATCGGGGCTGCAGGGAGCTGTAACCAAGACTCATCGAAATGTAATAATGGCCTGTCAACACACATCACATGTAATCGAAAAAAAATTTCATGCTGGAGAACTTGATTTTGTATAACATACGTAATGCTAGGAAATAACTTTGGCTGCTAATGTAGATAAATTTACATTTTTGAAGGGTGGTTTTGCAGTATTTAACTACTAGAAGATGTGTTATAAGATATCGGGGAAAATTTACTAGTAACGGACCTGATCGATTTTTTGACCGGAACGTGATCAATCAGAAAAGGCTATTTCTAGTCGTAGGTCGATTTTTTTCCAATATCCACCCCCCCCCCCTCTTCCACATCCGTGACCCTTCAAACCGTGGAGTAGTACATTTTTGTTCTTTTTTTTTACAATTTATCAGACACAGACATGTTTCAATTTACATCCTAGTTAATTTTTGTTAAAAAATCGCTCTATCAATTAAAGTTTACATTTGACAGCATCACTCATTGTCGAGTATATACGTAGATGTGGATTTTATGCCGGGTTTTGCACTTCTTTCAAATCCACGATGAAAACCATGCGTCCAAGCTATGATTAATAGCCTCCATAATTGCTAAAAACGAGTACCAGGAAGTCGATCAATAATGTGCTATAGAAGTCATTCATTCAGTCATTTTCAATAGATATAAATGTTTTCTGTATTTGGTCTAGGTCAAACATGGGGCTAGCGTGGACGTTCGCCAAGCAACTACGTTATAAAAATGGCGCAGGTCGAGCCTAGGTCGGGCAGAACATTATGAAAGCACTTAACCAAGCATTGCCCTATGTTTGAAAAATTATTTTTGGCTCCGACTATACCATACAGACGGGCCTTGATAAATTTCCCTCCAAATAATTCCACCACAGCACATGAAACTACCCAAAACTGAAAATACACGGGCATGTACATACGAAGAACGACCAACCTACTCAACTAATACAACTACTCAGCGTATTGGAAGTTTCGAGTACTCCGAATATAATTGTTTCGTATCCAAATAATGACCAAACGTTATGGTATCATTAATTATCACTAACTTCCATTAGTTATCTGTTATGTTTTGTTAATATCTGCGGTTTCGAGGCAAAACCGACTGGTCCATGAAACAAGTTTTCGAGATATAACGATTCTACGTTGCGTACGCTCTATCACAACAGACAAATGGATTCGAAAAATAATAACTATCAGATTACACTAAATTATTGGTACTTTTCAAGTTAGCATTCGTTGAGATTTAAATAGCCTGTCGCTTATGGTTTAAAAAAGAACCGTTGGCCTCATTCGGTTTTTACTCCAAAATGGAATTGTCTGGTTAGGTTCATCTCGTTTATTTCATTCCTGTGTTAGCCATTTTCTCAATCCCTGTGTCTCAAAACGTCGTTCACAGTGTAAATTACAAGAGTCATACTTAAGACCTGAGCCTGCCTGACTCTTTTCAATTTTTCGAAAATATCTGCCTATTAGGTTTTGGCCTAAGCCGCATATATGACATTTATACATTAACATATTTAACTATGTTATATCTCTATTCTCTTTCAGGGCATTGCTAGCTTCATTGCTTTATCATCTGAATACAATATCTGCGTCGCAGTCAGCGAGAAGATTCAAAGAAATTCGAAACCCGAAGACTTCGATCGAATAATAGAAAGACTCGGAGCGAAGCACAATGCCCGAGGTGTCATTCTCTTCGTCGATGAGGACAATATAAGGTAAGAAATAATCCTAAGAGCCAAAACGTATCAACATCGAATCATGGTTCCTTAATTCCACGTTTCAGCGACCACTTTAAAATTTCACATCGACTACATTCCTTTGTTCCCGGGATTTGTATTTTCCTACCTAAATTCCCCCGTGCCGTGTACACACTGTTACCACCATGAAATTCGTACACAACGGAACCAACCTGACATAATGAACAAATAAATTTCGACCATTTTGTTCCACCCGCTGCAATAATTTTCCGGCAAACTTCCGTACGTTAGCCGCTTGTTACTCGCAACCACGGAAAATCCTTTTCACAGATGCTGCCGCAACTGCTGGTTTAGGTGCAAATTTTCACGTCGTTCGCACACTCGTCCAACCTACTTGAAACACACTCTCAAGTTCTTATCCCCTTTAATCCGCGAACAATAGGCTCTGATAGACCATACCGTTGGTCAGACTGGTAAATTAGAAGTTAGTTACGCCCTCGGCTCTCTCTCGTTGTTTACGGACAATTCGCTTTATTATAGATTACAACAAACTTGGAACGACGGTTCACCAGATGGTGCAAAACTTTGCAGCTCGTGATTATACGTATTCCATCGAAACCGGACGAGAGCCACGTTTAAGAATGTACAAGACCGTAAAAGCACAAACATTTATCTTCGATATCCAATAATCCTTTGTCGAGGAAATTTCAATGGAACGAGACATTTCATTATCAATGGCAACGCTATGGGATCGTTCGATAATGAGGTGGCACAGCGCGAGTACCTACCCAACGTCTAGTCTCAACCACGAAGATATATTGTCTCAGTACCGTCGAGGCATCATTAACGTTGAGTCAGGACGATGGGTTCTTTATATCGGCTTACCAACCCTCTTAAACGCCGTCCACGGCAACGTCTGCCGCCCGAGTCGTCGGGATAGCTTCTCCAGCTTCTACAATCACCCGAGTTATTTCATCCTCTAACTAAAATCATGCTTTAATTTTCTTTATAGTAATTTATTTGCATCACCGCATATTGTTGTGCTTTAATCCGGAACATACTCAAATTCGTTGACTTTTGTGGAACGCAAATGCACTTTTATTATACATGAAATATAAAAACGTGACGCAGGACTGTAGCGTATTGAGGTTTAAAAAATTGATGAACCAAAGATGACTCTGACTTCGTTCGAGATTCACGCGAGTGTTCGAGAGTGAGGAAAGCTGGGGAAGCGTTTGGAAGTTGGCCAAAGAATATACGCCAGCAGTTTCTTCCCAATAAGCGTGTTCCAACTTCCTCCCCTCCGGCGGTGCCCCCAAGGCTAAAATCTCGAAGAAACATGCCCGATAATCTTGATAACTTCGGTGGTAAGTTGTAGTAATGAAATTCCTCGGATCGCTCAAGGGGAAAAGAGTCGGAGGCGACCGTTGGCGGGGATTGATTTTTAATGTCTGATCGCATCTGACCGTAACTACTGGATTTTTCATCTTGGCAGCAAAAGGTGTGCGGGCTTTCGAGGCCAGATCGTGGAATTGCGTCTATGGGAATTTGCAGTCCATTATGGGATCGATTTCTCGCTATTAGCCAGTAGGGGAGTTTCCGCTGGTCACGAGTGGCGTGCTCGTGAATGATGACCGAACCTCGAGCCAATTTTCCGCGTCCATTAACATAAGTCTACGTTCATTCTCTCTTAACCTTCACGTAGTACGTTCTGGAATTTTATTACATCATACGAACGTCCGCATTATGACCCAGGTTTGGAGAAAAAAATCGTACCTGTTGAATATACGTCGATATTTTACACGACGTCCGGAATTCGACGTCCAAAGAAACCACTCGCTGGGGAATATGAAGTTGATGGATATTAATTGTTTGATGCTTTTACTCGACTGGACGCGGTATTCGTTAATATGATTTATGACAAAACGTGAGAGTCTGAATAGAGCTTTGCACAATTAATCATTCCACAATAGGATTAATATTGGTTTTTTATTTTACTACAATCATTATCTGAGCAAGCGTTTTATATCTTTATAAACGGCATTGAGTTTTGTAACAATTATCGTGATGATTTAGGGGAAATATCGGAGTTCGATTTCAGTGCAATTTCCTAATCGTGTCACATTTTTCCTACAAAGAACAAAACGTTAGGGCCTCGACAGAGCTTTACACAATTCATCATATTAGAATAGGCTGACTATTGCTGTTTTATTCTACTACAATAATTTAACCAATCAATCGTTTAACTTTTTTATTGGTGAAATTGAGTCTCGAAACAATAATTGTCATGGCTTAAGGAAAATAATCGACAACGAATTTAATACAATTTTTTTATTCGTGTCGTACTTTTCCAACAAAATTTAAATTTAAATCAATGCCACGGCAATCAATAACGTCAGTTATTGTACACGCTTGTGTTGTTTATATCTTAAATTTCTTCGCAATATATGCATCATAGCATATTTAGGTATAGGAAGATGGGATATAAATATGAAAATTCAAGTATGAGTCGAGCCGACGAGTTGAAGTGAGTAACTAGTGATTACGGTCAATATCGATCAGACGCTCGACTATTCTACTAGTTCACTGTGAATCTTGCAGTAGCACAATATCAATTGATCATGGTTCAACTAAAAAACGTATTACCGTTGCACATACATAATGGGACTGGTGCAATTGCACACAATTATAAAAGCCAGAATAATTGTGCCGACTGCAATTACCGTGGAGCCCATATAATGTTAGGAACCGATTATTTTTCCGACACGTTATTCGTTTTATTTCGTTGTTCTAAGATTTCTTTTCTCGCGAAATAGCAATAATAAATTCCCGTGTATGATTTCCGAAACCCCCTCCACCCTCCCTGAGTATCATATCAGAGTCCCTTAAATCGTAAAACCACGGACGTTTTCAGGGTTCACCGAGCACGACGTTTTTCACGCAAGCTCGCCGGGGGTCTTGCCGGGATTATTTATCGCCGCGATGTAACGGACGAGCATTGCGATAGTACGGAGAAATACGAGAGGATGAGAGAGCTGAACGAAAAAAGAGACTAAACAATAATTTGCGAGACTCGTCGGTCCACGAACGAGCGAGTTAGTCGGGTTTCTTCTACTCCGTTGCATATTAACGCTTTTTCGACAGTCACTAACGATCCACTCGCAAACACGAAGCGTAGGAGTCATACAAGCACACGTGTAGTATATTGCAAACGAGGAGCAGAAAATATGACTCTGAAGAAGATTGGAAAAAAAGAAAAAAAAACAATAGCAACAACAATCACAACCGGGACGAAGACGACGACGATAACTACGGCAACAGAAACAACAGGAATAAATCGAAACGAAACAAAACGAAACAAAAAACAAGAAAAGAGATCTACGAAACGACCATAGGGCGTGTCGGTTTGTCGGTGATTTGATTAAAATGTGCGTTAGTCGCGTCAACCGTGTGCGGTTGTGTTTGGCATTGGATAGGTCCTGATTGATTCCGCCATTCGTTAAATCGTTGGAGCAAATAGAGCGCGAATGCCGCGAACGTGACGGTACCTCGCGAGTATCGAACAATTCACATAGGCAGGGCGTGAGTTTCTGTATGGATACGCTGTGGCGGAAATAAAGGGTAGAATGAGCTGGCAATACAAACGTGTGCCCAACGTGCCGGCATCACTGCGTGCTTGCAGCTCATTCTGAATCTCACACATCATCGAGCTTCTCTGTTTGGAAATCATATGATATTCTTATTTACATCGACTCTCTCGGCTGGTAACAGTGAATAAGGTCACGTTTGGTCAGACCGTAGGAGTTTCATGAGGTTTTTAAAACCTACTTTAATTGAAATGTTCTATGCTCACTGATGTGGCCAGTTATCACGTTGATACATAAGTTCTGAGGGAGATTTACGAATTGGTCGAATAGTTAAAGAGATTTACATCTTAATCCTTAGGTGATTACCCGAATTCGTCGGCGTTATTCCAAACCCAGAGAGTAGGCCCAAGGGAGGAAACGAACAACCTTTGCTGAGTATATAATAAGAATTGTAATTAATACTCATTTTTTTATTGCTACAGTGTAAAATTCTACGTGATTGTTTTATTTTCACTCGCGAAGTTCGAGAACTTCTGAAATCCAGACGGATTTCGCAAAATTTCTACATGAATGTAGAACATTTCGACGAAAAATACTTTACGTGCTAACTTAAAGGTTAAGACGCGAAGTCTATAAAGAAAAATATGTTTATTCGGAGATACATATATTTAGTCAGACATCGTAATGGAAGATTCGGAACCTCAAAATATGCATTCTATTGAATATTTTGGCAGCCCATATTCATCATCTTCGTATACAATACATGTTACGAATATAACTCATGATAAGAATAGCTGTGGCGTTCGTTCCGAGTAACGGAGAAGGGCGGAGTGAGAGGACGGAAGGTCGTCACCCCGGAACCTCACCGACGTCGGTTCACCATCGTCGATTCCCGGGATACACCAATTATCAGTAACAAGATAGACAAACGAGACGGCGCCGCGTCGCGCTTGTCCGCTTTATCGGAAATCTCGAATAGTATTATTATATATTCGCGCGAGTGTGCCGACTCACTCTCACGGTTCGGCTCGCATTCAATTTCAATTGGATGTACTTCAATAGTAATAACAATAATCGTAATAAAGCTGGAATTCTTTATTCGGATAATTGTTGATACTGGTCGAAGGACGGTTTTGTCTCGAGAGTATTTCTTTGGTCAACTCGTACAGACACATAAATATAATCAGCAATCATATTTGTCTCTCATTATTCGCAAATCGTGATTCTAAGGATTCAATAACAGTAGCATAATTAATTTAAAAGTTCCGTAAGTTTCTCCACATAAATAAGAGAAATAACCTCAATAAGAATCGTCATTGTCGAGCTATCTATTTCAGATAAAAAGAAATATTTTTTATTGCAGAGAGGACTAATGAATAAGAAGCTGCGGGTGAATGACCAACAAGAAAACGCATGTAAAATATTGATGATCAAGGTTATTATCACAGTGGCTTCCAAATTGATTGATCGGAAGTTCTATGAGTTTTTCCACATAAATGGGAATCTTCATCGCAGACCTATCTGTTTTAGTGGAGAGGAAGTAGCTTCCTATTCCGAGAAGGACTAATAAATGAGAAGCGGCACGTGATTGAGTAACAGAAGAATCCATGTAAAAGATTCTTCATTGCGGCTTTTATCACGGCCGCTTCCAAGTTAATTGATCGGAAAGTTCTGTATTTTAGCCGAGGAATAAGAAGTTGCATGTCATTTCGTAACAACGAAAAGCATGTAAAATATTTATTATCTCAATTGATCATCCAAAAGTACGAAATCGATAGTTAAAGCAGTGAACTCGGGTCATCCAAAGAAGACACCGGTGGTGGAAAGATCGGTTGGCGTCGTTCGGATGAAAAATTCCGTACGCCGTTGTTCACATCGACGGCTTGATATATCGTCTTGGCGAGCTCCGTGGCGGGAAAACGATGGCCGCGGAAAAAGGACATCCCCGAGCAGCGAACACGAATCGAAAAAAACTCTATTACTAAAGGATTTTCGGATTCTCGGCGCCTCTTTGTCTCTTTCTTCGCTGCAGCCGTCGACCCCACATGTCGCACGGTGGGCGCTTTCCGCAGTCTGGACTCTTCGGTCCAAAGCTCATCTGCAATCCTTTCCAGCTCGCAAAGCCTCTCTCGACACTTTTACACAAACTTGCTTTCGGCGTAATGGAGGCTTGAAACTTTTCGCTGCTAGCAATGACTTTTATCTGCTGTCTTTTTCTCGTTTCGACCGTTGCACAAAAGAAACTCACGAGAAAACCGCGCGAAGTGTCTCTCTTCGATTTCGATCAAACTTCGGACGATTGTGGAGTCGGTCAAAATATTCGAGACGTATTTTTTTTTTTTTTTTTTTTTTTCATCGGCGGAGTCGCATATTGGGGGGTGAAAACTGATCGTGAAAATCGAGGGGTGTTTCGTTTTTCGATCATAACTTGCGAACGGGGGGAGATAGAAAAAACGTTTCAATGACGAAGTTGTGTATTTTACGCGCGCTACATATTCGTGATAAGAACGATCAGTGAATTCGAGCAATTGACCATTATTTATAAAAAATGGGGTTTTTGAAACACATCTACGAGGGTGATACTCTGCAATAGTTCAAAGTTTGATCGGAATCGGAGGGGAACACTTCGCGCGGTTTTCTCGTCAGTTCTTTCCTCCCCGAAGAGCTGGGTGTATTCTGCGAGACGCACGAGTGATCGCTGAAGAGACAAGTCGATGAATTTTCTTTCTGTTCCACCCACGTCTATTATTTTCCACAACCGACCACTTCGACCACCGTCGCACAAAAATATCTCGCTTCTTTAGCTCACATTTTTCTTCATCTTTCTTATGGTCTTCGCACTAAAATTCGTAACATAAAATGTTAGAAAATCTTTACTCTATTTTCATTAATTCGTTATATATTCATGAAACCGTACGAGCAGAATACATCGCGAACCGTTCAATCCTGGATGAAGGATTATATCATATATCCATCATGATTATATTATTCATAAATCCATCAAATCGTACGATGAAGAATACATCGCACCCAAATTTGCCGAGTCGGTGTAATGAATTGTCGGTATCGTACTCGGTTGAAATATTGTATTTTCGCAATTTTGCGCCGTTCGATACGCATCCTTTAAAACAAATCCTACATTTTTCGCAACAGTCAAACATCGTTTCAACTAGAAAGAAAAAAAAAGAAATTGCCTTCAGCCATTCAGTTAACCAGAGAGTGAATTGATGGTTCAAGCAAACACACAGTAATCATTTATTTACATTCTTTCAATCCGCGTGAACACCGTTTTGACGTACGTGCAAATGCCCCGAAAGCATCATGTTCCGAGAGCAAATGTACGAGTATCTCCCCGATGAAATGTCGAAACCGATTTTCCCGGCTCGTCGAGTGAAAAATCGAGTCCCGGGGTCATCGGAACGGAGAACGAAAAGTTCGGGCGTCCGATCGAACATTTATCACAGCGAATAAATATATAATTGACGATTTATGGAATTCTCTCAGGGGGGGGGGGGGTGAACGTGAAAGGCTTTGCCGTGCATCGCAGTTACATCCGGCTTTTGATCCCATACGTCGCAACAATTTACGACTCATGCCCTATGTGCCATGTCCGGTTTTGATGTTATCGCGACAGCGAGGGAATTAGTCGCTGTGGTCTACCGTGTATACATATATAAAGCTACGTTGACTCTTAATGTACGCCTGTTTGTATAATCTCGACGTAAGCCAGGTCGACGGAGTACGATTTGGTGATATTACATAATTCAAGTTTTAGCTGAGCTTAGAAACAGCTCAGAGTCGTGTCAGAAACTGCGCTTGAATATATCCGGCATGCACTCAGCGAATTTTCTCACTGCATTGATATTGTAAAATTTTCTAAACTTACTTTTTTAGGTTTCAATAATAATAATAATAATAATAATAATAATAATAATAATAATTCCATGATATTAAAGTATTAATACTGCGACATTGATAAATCAAATATTCCATGCCTATAGTACTCGATTAAATATTTCTTGCTATTACAGTTCATGTCAGCTAAGTCGTAGCAATTTTTTTAGCTCGAATTAACAATAACTAATTTATGAATAAATTGTTATTAAAAATGTGCACCAGCAATCGAAAAATTGCGCCATAGAATTTAGCTCGGGTAACACAAACGAGAAGCAAAGTCTCGCGAACGGAGTGTCAACCGTTTACGGTTGACCGTGTCAACAGCGAGGCTACAAGAACTTCTCGTATTTCAGGAAATTGCTGCAAGCAACGGTGAGGGCTAATCGGACCGGCCACTTCATGTGGGTGGGAAGCGACTCCTGGGGCGCCAAGGTTCATCCCGTAAGAGACCAGGAATTCGCCGCTGAGGGTGCCATCACAATCTTACCATTTCGTAACGCCCTTCGCGGTAAGAGCATCTAATTTTGTGGCTTCTGTATATATATATTTTCAGTTACTCCGCCGTTCGACCCGTCGACGATTTTAACATCTTGCCCATCCCCCTCCTCCGTCGTTTCGTCCATTCAGCTTGCATACCATTTATTTTGACCGGGTAGACATCGCACGCCGTCTCCGTCGTGAAAGCTTTGATGTATCTATACCTGTATATCGCATTTCCGAGGAATCTCCAACTCCTGCCGCGCAAATAGAACGTTGACGGCCGAGGGCTTTCCGGAAATCGGTAATTCACGGAGGAAACTTTCGTTTCCTCGACGATCGTCGGGTACAATAACACTCGTTAACGGAACTCCAACCGGTTTTGGATCAACTTTTTTTTTTCATTTTTCTTCATCTCATTTATTTATTTGTTCATTTTTCCTCTATTCATCTATTCATTTATTTACTTATTTATTTATTTATTCCACTGTTTATTTATTTATTTATTTATTTATTTACTTGAAGCCGCAAACAATTACTACATAGCGCACACAAAAAAAAATGTAATTCAATCGTTTTAGCATAAATTTAGATACTGCGATGATTTTTTCAACCCTCGACAGCAATGATAAATCAGGAAGACCGAGTTCTGGGTAATCTCTTGGGGCTAAAATCTCTGAGCCCCGTTGGCAACCGACAATATCTCGCGATTAATTCAACGACCTTTCGAGATCGAGGTCACAGATTCGAATGTCACGCCTTCGTGGCATCGGCGTTGCCCGGGGAAATGTTATCATACCCAATTTCATTCGGGGTGAAAGAATTTTTATTAATCCGTGTAATATCGTTTATTTTATACTCCACGGATGATTGCGTATTAAAATTCATTGATTTTCAGATTGAAATAATTATCCGCGGATCTGTCGCGGGCTATCGATTTGCGGTGCGAGATAGAATCGGAAACTCGCGCAATGAGTGCGGATCATTTACATATAATAGATTTATACTTATCTCGTTTATTTATACACATATTTTTGAAAATTGATTTACTCGTATATCAATTTTTTTTAAAATACATATAAATTTAAAAAATATGTATAAAGTTAAACATATATAATTGTTATATAAATATTTTTTTCACTCATCCCATAATTATTTAAATAATAACTCGGTACTGATCGGTATTATTGTTTTCACTTTATAACCAAAAAAAAGTTACCGAGTGCAAGTGATCGTCAGTTTTTCCATTGCTCGACGAATCAAATACGAAGAAGAATATTAAATTCTGTAATTAACGAAAACTTTCAAATGAGAGATACAAGCGGATAAGTGCATGAGTGGAACAAGAGACAAGCGCCCGAATAAATATGTGCTAGCCAATAGATAGAGCGAGTAGTTGACTCAACGAAGTAGCAATTACTTCGTTGGGTTTGTCCAGTATTTCGTCAGCACATAGTTAACAAAATATTTGCTGTTTCCCTCGCTTACAATCAAACAGAGAAACACTATTCAAAATGAATTCCAGGCATAATTCTCATATCGAACCAACTATCATCCTATTCAAATTCAAAATATGAATATTGTTTCAAGATTTTTTAAAGAAAAGTATCTCTCTCCAAATGGAAAGATTGTATATTGTCTATATATTAACTATCTACGGAATCGGGCATATATAGACTGTATTTAAACTATATATGCCCAATTCCATACATAGTTAATATATAGACTAAACATAATTTTTTTACTTTGGTTTGCCTTAGTTCCGCATAGCTGTTCAAAGCGAAAAATCAAAGTGTATCGGATAAGCATCGTCGACTTTGTTTCTCGATTCAACAGGCACTCGCGACGGCGCACGGATATCAACGACGTTAGACGCCGCGAACTGCATAATTTCAAAATGTTTCAAAATTCGACGTCACTCCGTGAATAGCACAAAGTGCCTTTCCGCAACGTTTTTCCCGGTGAAAAACTTTTCAAAGCGGTTTTGAATCTCTCGCCCCGAGCACTCTCGGCTCGGATGACTCTCCGGTGAGCTTTTGGCTACGCTCGATGGATGTTCCATTCACGGTGTTTGATTAATCTCGAAAACGCTCGGCGAGAAAACACTTTTCGAAGAGGGAGAGCTTCGGCAATCCCAAAGCCCTAAAGGTTTCGAAGGTTGGGGGTTTCACTCTTGCGAAGCACCCGCGAACGACGAAAGTCCCTTTCCCGCCTATCATCAATTTCTAAGACCCCGATCAATAACCACCCACGAAATTCGCTTCTATCAGAAGTTCCTGGAAAATAATCACGATCCCTCGCAACCGTTTTCTCTCACGGACTTCGAACGATAATCGTCCCACTCATCTTCTCGTTCCGCATGAAAATCCCGGAAAACGATTTTGAATCCTGGATTAAAATTGAAAATTATATGACCTGAACTTTTCGAGATGAAATCGAATCGCCGGATTACGATAATTGATTCGGGACAAGTTTTCGAACTGGCGTTTGACGTGAAAAACTGCGAAAAGTCAAGAATCGTAACTTGAGCCGGTTTAGGTGGGAGAGAAGTTGGTAGATACGGATAATCGCGCTTGTCACCCTTTTTATGTACGACATAAATCAACGAACGAGACCTTAAGTAGATAGCGAAACTCTCGTTGAGCTGCGCTGTAACGTTACGCGCAACTTGAGAATTGATTTTTGAAGCCACCGCGCTACCGCTCCGAGTGTTTGGCTTAATGTACCGTTCGAAATTAATTATCATTTACTAATAATTTACCGTATCACGAATCACCTCGTAGTTTGTTCGGTGGAGTCGTCGATATATTTTTTTTTTTTCGTTTGGAAATTGTATTCGTAATTTAGCGAGTCCGTTTCTCTTCGCGGTTTTTTTCTTCTAATTTCTATATTTCTTTAGATTTCGACAAGTACTATCAGAGCCTTCGTCCTCGAATGGACGACGAGTGCTCCGGACAGACCGAGAGAAACGTACCTCACCCACAGCAGCTCGGTAAAATCATCAACTGCAGAAACGTGTGGTTTCGAGAATTCTGGGCTCAACATCACAAGTGCAGCTTCGGTCCTAACGCCCAACCGGGAATGAAACGATGTACCGGTGACGAGGAACTCGTCGAGTACGATCAGGAAGGACTCGTGCCTTTTGTCGGTACGTCTGTCTTCGGAGTGGAAACGAAAATTCCGTGGACCATACATCCAGTTGATGACATATTGTATATTTGAATAATTCAAAGCCCGAAATTAACGTTCTGACGAGATAAATCGCACGACCTGTTTTTCCAAAATAATAAGAGTCCCGAGAAAACGATGAAATTAGATAATAACGTGATTACATCTATAGGTATTATCACAAAATCATGAAATATCTATCGAAAAAAATGTTTACCGAATTTCACCTCATATCGTTCGATTTATTACCTTTGGTAAAAACCGCAATACGTTCAATTCATTCGCAGGATCATAATAATCCATTTTTCCAAAATAATTAGACTCCCAAAAAAACGATGAAACCAGATTATAACGCGATTTAAAAGAACGATTTTTATAAACGAAATTATCGAATAAAACTGCAATCGTGATGACATCTATAGATATTATCACAAAATTATAAAATACCTATGTTCATAAAATATTACCTCAAATGCTTCGATCAGTAAAAGCGGGAAAATGCAAAACGGCAAAAAAAAATTTTTTATCTTCCGTAAAAACCACAATACGTTCCATTGATTCGCAGGATCATAATAATCACCGTGTTAACCCAGCATCCGCTGTGACGGAAAATAAATGTACCCCCGACCGCCCCGACGCGAACAATGACAAATAGTCGCGCTTCATGTTTCCGCAAGCCGTCACACATACGAATGTACGAGAACATTCCATTCCAACCTACCCAAACTCCAACGAGCGCGATGACATTTTTTTTTCGCAACTTTTTATCTTTTTCCTTTCGAGCGAATCGTGCTCCGCCACGTTGAAAATAAATAGTCCGCGAGATACGAGAAAATTCACGGATATAGGTCACCCTTGATATCGCAAGTACTGTCAATTTTCTTTTCCCGGGGCTGCTGGCGTACACGGTCACGATGTATCGAATAGACGATGCCACAACGTATTCTCGTTCTTTTTCCACGCGATTGTCTCCATTTGATACAAAAACCTCGCCAACGTGTGTTTCACTGATGTGAGTACAGCTCGGAAAAACCGACCGTTCAATTCACGAGCTCTTTGGAAAATGATTTCTCAACGGTTAACACGTGACCAGGGATATGGGCATTCAATGGAATTGTATATACTTTCACGATTTAATTATAATTGCTATTTAATATGAAATAATCAATCGTTAATACGATAATTAATTTTAATTATTTATTATGATGGCAGTAATAGAGAAATGATCAATGTTTCTCGATGATTCATTATAGTTATTTGTTTGAAGAAGTATTTCAAATACATTTCTACTGAATCCCCCATCCTCACTCATCATGCACGTGACGGCAACCAACGAACGTATGCGCCCTCAAGATATTTCCCTTCGATAGTTGAACGCGTCAGACTCGCGAACATAAAAAAATACGACTTTGAAGAAGATTTGAAGAAAAAAAACTATACAAAACGAAAAAGTAAAGCAGACATCTTCATTCGTTTGGAGAGCTTCCAGCAAAACGTCTCTTGTGAACTGGAAGCCGTGCACGTTCAACCCTTTTTCTCTGTCTTTTACGTTTGTGAAATTCTTCACGTCATGGCTCCTTGGAGTTTGCAATCTGATCCCGAGAGACCCGTCGTACTCGATTTTTCCTGGATTCTCGCGAACTCTGACATGCCGAAGTACAACCGAGATCATGGCATATGATTTGTGCGTCACGAATACCGATCTTACACACACGATATTATTGACCCTAGACAGATTTTTCGAGAGCAAAATGCCCTTCAGGTCGAATGCTTTCCACTTTGCTGAGCAAATATTCCCAATATCTTCATTTGTTTGAACAAGTTTGGAATGATTCTTTTTTAACGAAATAAATTGTAGTATGTACCATTTGTTTGTCTCAAAAACGGATCGCTGTAGTATAAACGCCGTTTTTTTTGTAATTCAAAAACGACATAAAATTTAAGCCGCTGCTTCCATCATGGCGCCAATTATTATCAATTAAGAGATCACAAAGGTACACATGTCTACAAAGTTGGGAGGCTGTAACCTTACTCTTAGCTCAAACCGTTCTCGAGTTATACACGTTTGACTTTTGTGAGGCCACTACACCTACGTACATCCGGACATTTTTTCCAAATGTGTTCCATCGACGTTTCACCACATTCTAAACATGATCCCATAAGGATCTCGTTAAAACTAAAAATTTCGGCATAGCTTCCTCCATGAGGAAGCTAACATAATAATAATGATAATCTGCAAAACCAAATAACAGCTCATTGGCGCGCGAAAGTATGGCAGAGCGTGACATCGGGGAATATATTGCTGAAGATTTAGCTTCTTTAATGAAATGTCTGTTTGCACAGTCGACGCCGTATACGCCATGGCTCACGGGGTTCACAATCTCATCGAGGACGAGTGCGTCAAAGCTCAAAACTTGTCGCACCATCTTTGCGAGTCTTTGAGCCCGGCACCACCGGGACCGCATCTGCTTCAGTACATCCGCAACGTCACCTTCGTCGGTAAGTTTATCTCTCTCTCATCCAACTTCATTTATTCAATGTATTTCCCATTTTTTATGGCAAGCCCTGCGAGACGCATCGCATCGACCGCCCATCAAACAGAAGTACCAATTTCTCAGACGACCCTAAATCCTCGGCGTTCACCCTTGTTTCCGCGGGAAATGTCGGGGGTTGGTTGGATCAACTTTTGTTCCGTGATTTTTTTTTTTTTTTACTTATCGTCAGACATTTCGTTACGAAGAAATTGGTTTGGGAAAAAATATGGCTCAGTCGAGGAAGTTCGTCGAATCGAATTAACGGTCACAATTTTTTTCGTTGTGCAATTAATGTTATTTTGTTACTCACGTACGAATTTTTCTATTAACGAAAGAATGAAATATCGATCTTGTTGAACTTCGGGCTCGTCGAAGCAATTTTTTCCTCGAAACTCTCGCAAAGTACGAAGTTATTCGAAGGGCTTCGCGCACCCTTCTGTAAGGGCGGTCGATCGAATCTGATCCAACACGCCCCGGTCTCCCGTATCCTGCAAGAAATATCAATCCAATATATGCGTCCCATAAAAAAAAAGCCCACATCAACGACCATATACATGCTAATCTTTCAAGAATATAAAGTGCTTGCGGTATATCGCTCGACCTCGCGGTACATAAACTACGAATGTAAATTGCGTGAGCCTGCGTTGGTTTTATCCTCCCCTTCCGCCGTTATTCCACGTTCGGAGGGTCAGAAAAACGTTTTCCAACGTCTTGCAGGGGCAAATGTTCCGGTTGGGGACGCTCGGGTCAACGAAATCGTTGATTGAGCGCTGTAAACGGAAAAATAAAAAAAAATGATGTCCCACAGCAGAGGAGACATCATTTTTTTGTTCGTGGAGCTTCAGACTCCGCCTCGTCGATTTATTTTCTCGGTTACCTTGGGATTTGAAATAACGGCGATGGCCGGCCTCGGGATAAACCTCGGAAACGTTCTTCGGCCAGACGCTTGTAGCGCTACCGGATTTTCCGTCCCCGGCAGAATAAACTGCCCCGACTACCTCTTGCGAGACAAACGGACGGTATTCGCAAGACTAATAGCCCCACCTTGTCGTTTTACCCGAGCAAATCGTATACGCAGCTGCTTGTGCTCACCTACCCACGTTATGTTCCTTTTTTTTCACATTCTTTCTTCAATCATAAAGTGTTATCACGAATAACGCACGCGTACGATAAATCGATCATATATATTTATATTTTTTTCATCCCGTACAATGGGAGACCCTCGAGATCGAAAGATCGAGGCGAGTTTCTTCGAATTTATGGATCCTGTCTTTTTCACGAACGAAAAATCATGAGCATTTTTTTTCTTTTCGCGATGAAGAAAAAATAACGTATAGGAGACAGAGGCTAATTGTAACAATTTTCGCAAAAACTGTAATATCTTACGATTTGCAGAATATATTTTTTGTCTTTTTACGGTACTTTGTAGATTGTCTATTTTATTATTTTTATAGATTTTTATGACTTTCAATCACTCAAAAATCTAAAGGTACCAGGACTTCATCCTGGGTGTTACTTTTTACCTCTCTCCGAGGTCATAAGTAAATTTCAATCATTTTCCATTCTCTTCAACTTTTTGTAATACGGATCAGGAGCTATTTCACCTTGACCAATTTGGTAGTTGTCGAAAAGAGTTATTTCAAAATTTTTCATAAGCTATTCTTGCTACAGTGGTCGTAATAGTTTTATTGAGAATACTTATAAAAACCTGGATAATATTCTGGAATTTTTCCAGATTTTTTGCCTTGATAGTTTAGATATGAGCGGACGGAAAGGCGCTGTGATAACAACTTTGAAAGCTAACATATCGTGACTGGAGGGTTAAAATCCATAGGTCCCAGAACATTTTTCGATACATTCTACGATATCTATTGAGCGATACCCCACTCAAGGGGCAAGTGAAAAAAAAATAGAGTGGCGTCCAAAAAAAAATATATTTTCAAAAATCTCATCGTTTCTGTTTTTGGGTCATCAATCTACGTCCGTATACGAAATTCCATTTCAAAACATATATTGATGAGAGGATAGAAGAACTGTGACGTTTAGACAGAAGGACGAACAGACGGATAGACCGAAACCATAAGAACCCGTAGCTGGTTGCGGAACCCTAAAAAGCCGCCCACGGAGCCGTCGTAGGTGCGACTGGCACCGAGACGAGGTGTGCAAAGGTCCACAGTTCATTATCACGGTAGAACCTTTCATCCCTCTTCCTTCGTCCAGGAGATATAACGCCCCGTTACAACCTACCCGTGCTACCTCCGACCCCGTTCTCCCCCAGTCCAACATTTCTTTGCACAGTGCTCCCTCATATTTTTCCCTCCGTCATTTCGTGGGAAATTCTCGTCTCCGAGTATCTGCATTAATCACTTTTCGTTGCTCCGCAAAGAAGTCTTTGATAAGAATTTTCATTCAACTTATCTTCACCCAAAGACCATTTCTCGACGTTTAAAACCACTTAAAGTATCGTCGAACGAATATAAAGATTTTTCTTTTTCTCTCTACGTTCTCGATGACGGAATTTTCCCACGCGACCACGCGGAAAATGTTTCTGCGAGTGAAATTTTCGTTTTACCGAATTCACGTTGGCCCATTGACACTCTAAGGGGCTTTCGTTGATGAACGTTTTTTTTTTTTAAATTATCGCTTCGAACCCTATCGAGCAATTCTTGATTGAATTTCTCAACGCGACTACGGTAGATTGGCGAAGTGCTCAGGGGGGTTTAGCAGCCCGCGAGACACTCGAAACGTACAGCTCTCTGTACACCGGACACCGAGGAAACCCATTGACACAACGCTCGACGGTACTGCGCGCCGTCTTTTTCTTTTCGTCTCGTGACAATTCAGTTTCGAGCTTTAATTAAATAGTCAAGTGAATAACGATTGCACTTGAGTCGTGCGTGGACGAGCTTCGGCGTAATTTTTCAGATACAATTTCAATCGGTGAACCCTTTGAACCTCGTTGGAAGTCCTTTCGTTCTTTCATGTTTTTCGCCGCCAGCTGTGTTCGGCGTTCGGCGAAAAATTCGTCATCCACGCCTGGCTCCGCTTCGATCGTCTCGCGATAATTACAGCAGCTTGGCGAAACGCATCGTGTAATTGAAAAAAGAAATTAAACTAAGTTGTCGCAGCGATACCGAGAAATAACGAATTTTCGTTGCTACGAAATTTAGGGGACGGCGGGGTTGAAAGTACCGTTTTTGAGAAATCACACCAAAAAAAATTGATCAAACAACAACAATTTGCTTTGATTTGTAGGCTATTTCCGTTTTGTAAGCTAGTGCCGAATCTTTTGCAGCGTTTGAATTTATTTTTGGTTTTTGATAATTTTTTAATGGATTTAGACTGGGACTCGATTTTTTTATAACTCGGCGGTACATCGCTTCGAAATATTTTCATCGACACGACTTACCGCCGGGACTTTCAACCCCGTTCAACGCGCAGGCTTAACGGGCTAGTATAAATGAACCACTCCTGTGGGTCTCTTTTCGCAGGACGACAAGGAACGGAAATTAGGTTCAACGCTGATGGAGATGCCTTTGGATTCTACAACATTTATCAGTATCAGAGAAACGAAGACGGTCGTTTCGATTACACGCTTATTGGCTCGTGGAAGGAAGTGTGAGTAACGATCGATCAATCGAATGGATTAACAATCGTAACGCTTCGTTTTATTCCCTAAATCGGAAGCTACGGATCTTGAGATTCGTTTTTTCGGGTAATGACGAATTAAGGGTAGCCATTTAAATCGTGCAGCGAGACGGTTCTTTCCGCTCTCTGGAGTCAGACGAAAGTTTTCACAAGGGTACCAAAAAACTTTGGTAATGTTACAGTTTTTAAATTGTATTTTAAATTAATTCAAATTCCATCTGCATTGATTTAATTTGGGGTCGGATGTGAAATCAAATCCGACATTGGAGTGCGAACTTTTTATATTTTCTCGGCAGATGGCTAATTTCGAAGGGTGAAAAGTTTGATAAAATTTTTTCTATCGGGTGTTAGTCAGGTACTAGCCGATGTAACGTGAATTTCGACCGGTAAATATAATATCTGAAAGAATACAGCTGCGGTGTCAGAACTCTTTATGTCGCATCAATGACAATATTGTTAAGATGTGACCGCTAATTATTTTTTAATCGTGTTTCTCGATAGGGTTTCAATGTCGACTAAAAGGAAAATCGTAACGTTTAAACTTAGTTGTATTGAAGAATAATAATAATTAGTAAATAACAACAGCCTCGTGCGTACAAAGGAAAACATTTACGCTTTGTAGCTGGAGATCGATATATCAACAGATTTAACTTCATTGTTCTGTGCTTGTATTATTCATTGCAGATTGTCGCTTGACATAAACATGACGCGATGGAGCAACGGTCCGGGCGTGACCAACCTGCCTCGCAGCACTTGCAGCGATAATTGCCCCCTCGGCCACGTTCGCAACTTTCAGGTGAGACAGGATTCGTTATCAAAGCGACGTAATCCTGAAGACTCAGTTTCCCATCGACGAGAAAAAAATACGACGAAAATATATTTTTCTATCAAAATTCTATGAATTTTTCAAAAAAATGTCCTCCTCGGTTCGAACGAAATAACGTAATAATCCACGTTTCAGTGGATTTTTCTTTTTTAGCCCTTTTCCCTTCATCGAACATCTAATTTCCTTTCATCTTGAAGCTATTTACGACGTCGAATGATTTGCAACTCTGTCATTTTGTACCTTTTCACTCCTCAAATAGTATTGTAGCACAGTTGACGTATTTGCTCGAGGAGGATAGTGAAAAGTCCAATAATGGAAAAGTATCCCTGCGGGCTACGAGTACGAAGTCCCGTAGGAACTTCAGGATTTACCTTTTCTCGCGAACCATTCAACTTTTTATATATTCTTTTTCTTGTTCTTTTTCGTTCCATCGGCTTCTTTTCCTTCGCGAATATTCCAGTTGGCTTTATAGTATTACATCGCTTCTTCGACGTGGTACCATTCTTTTTTTTTTCCTCCTTTGCATCCGAGCTTCGTGTACTTCCGGCGAACGTACGCGCGTATAGCATGGCTACAAGAGGATGAGGCAAAGAGGCGAGAGTCATACGCTATATGTACGGATCGAGAGGAAAAACCCGGAAGGAAAACTCTCATACCCAATTCACTTCCGGTGGCAAGTGGTCGTTGCCTGACTGCAGGGGCACTGACCGAAGAACTACTCCGATACCTTGTTCCATTGAATAATCCACCTCAAGAGAAATAAAACGAAAATGAAAAAAAAAAAAAAAATGTAACTCGAGTCGGGGTTATTCCATTTAAACACACACGTGACGTATATATTTCACGTATAGAGTCAGGAGGCGATTAAAAAAAATAAAAAACGGAACCAAATGGAAATTATAAATGGAGTTGTCCTCCATGGAATTATACTTGGAAATGGGATTTGACTGAATATAAATGGAAATATATATTTTACGGAATTTAATTGAAATGGAACGAGCTGGAGAGCCTCCAGAAATGGCCCGTCGGTACTCACATTTTCTTTGAACTACATAAAACTGAACCCGCACACATCCACATATAGATAGAAACCAATAAAATAATCATGTGTCACTGCTGTCAGCAATTCACCATTTTTATTCCAACGGAATAATTTCCATTGCGGAAACGGCGGAGATAAAAGGTCTTGATGTTTTCATAGGACGGATACACGTCGGAAGGAACTCATCGAGCACCATAACTGGCCTTAAGATGTGCGAGTTTAAGAGCAGAATTCAGATCAATAGTTTCTCGTCTACTCTAGAAGTTAAATAAAAATTCTATCGCGAGTTGATTATATCACGACTGTCGCAATATTTTTCTTACACTGAACATTGAACTTCGTTAAAAAGTTCCTAGCCCGAGAAACTGAAAAAAGTTACATTTGAAAGAAAAATCATACAACGACGAAATCATCCGTACTTGACGAAAAGAACAGAAGCACATAACATGGAAACACGTTTCTTCGGTCTCCGGGAAAAATCAATTTTAGCATATCAACATACGTAAAAAGAAAGACAAAAATGACCATAAAAATGTTTTTTAAACATCCCGGACTTCGGACTATGACTATGATAATAACAAAATAACAATTGCGAAAAATGTTATCTTCATTTCCAAACCAATCAATTCCCCCATGAATTCTTTTCACCATGAAATTACAGGAAGCTTGCTGCTGGAGTTGCGTGGCATGCCGGGAAGACGCTTACGTGTTCAACGACACATGTCGAAGCTGCGATCCAGGATGGGCCCCGGATTCCACCAAGACACGTTGCGTAAAGCTCGCTGCTGAGGTCATCGCTTGGGACAGTCCCTGGGCGATAGTTCCACTCGTATTCGCTTCCGTCGGCATACTCAGCACCCTCTTCACCCTCGCAATCTTCATTCGGTCAGTCTACTTTCAACCACTTTGTCTCCTCCCTCTCCCCCTTAACCCAACCCCTCCGACCGCGTTAACGCCTAACGGCTATTTGACCCCTTTTTCCGTTCCATTTTTATCACCTGAATTTACCTCGAGTCAAACTTTATTGCCCGGCGGACTTGCGTCTACGTGACCCGAGAACTAATGTCACACCCCCCAACTTCACCTCACCCACCCGTAAAACCGCCGGGGCTGTGTAACGTTGCTTCCAATAATTCTTTTTTCCGACAGCTTTAATCGGACACCGGTGATCATGGCTTCCGGACGCGAATTGTGTTACGTACTGTTATTCGGAATTTTATCCTGCTACGGCATGAGCTTTCTCATACTCAGCGAACCGACTAGATGGAACTGCACTTACCTTCGCATCGGACTCGGTCTATGTCTGAGCATCTGCTACAGCGCTATATTGACCAAAACTAATCGAATTTCGAGAATCTTCAATCAGGGCAAGAAGTGCGTCAAGAGACCTTCCTACACGTCACCCGAGAGCCAAGTGGCTATAGCGATCGGTAAGCTTCGCTGACCTTCGTAACTATCGTTGTAGTTAATTCGTAGTTTATCTGCAACGGAAAAAATCGAATTAACATTTTTACGAATGAATTATATTTTACGGTGTTGAGTCAAATCTTTGCTGATTTATTTTGATTAAATTTTGTTTACGAAATATTGATTGCGTTTTTGTTGAACATTCTTCAGTTTTTCAGAAAAAACGCTTAAATGTATATGTTTTAATATAATGCTATAGATTATGATATTATGATGAAATCGATAATAATTAACTAACGAATTAAACAAATTATTCGTTATTATTATTATAGTTACAGGTTAGCTGGTTAGCTAGTTATTATAATTGAATAACTTGAAATTATTATATCATGATAGTATAAAAGAACTAACAATTCACTAATTAACAAAATAAATGATTGCGTAACATTATTATAGTTACAGGTTGGTCGTCCAGTCAATAATTATTAGTCAGATAATTCATAACGTTCTAACAATTAAGTATAACTATTATAATATTGTAACATTATATTCATATGATAATATGTCTATTTGTTTAATATGAAAGGAATAACTTCGGTGCAATTGGTGGGTGCAATCGTTTGGCTAATAATCGAACCTCCGGACACAAAAGAGATATATCCTTATCCATTAACGGCTGTGCTGACCTGTCGCGTATCAACATTTTCCCTAATGATGTCTCTCGTTTACAACATGGTTCTCATACTCATGTGCACACTGTACGCCTTCAAGACACGCAAGATGCCGGCCAATTTCAACGAGGCCAAGTACATTGGCTTTACCATGTACTCGACTTGCATAGTGTGGTTGGCTTTTCTTCCTATATATTTTGGAACGAACAACGATTACAAGGTACGTTCTGTTATTTGAGAAATAAAAGCCGTCCCAAAATTCTATATTTTCTTTGACGATTATATATTCACAAAATCATTTATATAAAAGACATGTTCTGTATTTTTGAGACCTCAGATTTTGAAAAAACGGCTACCATTTTATTGAATATAAACGTTGAAAACCGCCCAAAACGTAAAATAATTTCCTCATTGATTTCAATTCCCTGCAACAATGACCTCGCCGTAAAATCGTCGTTGATGACGCATCTACAAACCCTCGAAAAAAAAACCCCCTCGTTTGACCGACAGATCCAAATAGCGAGTATGTGCATGTGCATCAACATTTCGGCGACGGTTGCCCTGGGTTGTCTGTTCACGCCAAAGGTCTACCTGGTTATATTTCAACCGGAGAAGAACATAAGGCCGCCGCATCATCCCAACGTAAGTCGTCCGAGTAGTCGCTCCAAATCGTCTTAAAAAGACGTTTTTTTATCGATGTACGGTGGATGTCGTTTGAAACGTGGGCGATTGTGAGAATTGGATATGATCGAGTGAGAGCCAGTGGGCTTACGAAAGTTGGATTGATTCGATAGACCGTTGGCCCTGCTGGGGCTGTCGTCGGTAACGCCGGTGGTACTGGACGCGATGGAACTTCCGGTCAACGTCCGGGAAATTACAGCATGCGTTTCACCGGACCCAGGAGTCAAACGATGCAGAGCGTAACGTCTTTTTCGAGAAGCAGTCCGACCCGGCTGAGTCAATCAGGGTCGAGCAAACCCCTTAACGGTGAGCAACCGGCGCAGCTCGAGACAAATCCAACGTCGGCGAAAAACGTCCTTTAGCTAGGTCGCTCTCACACACACGTACCTCCCTGTCCAGAACGTCATCTCGACAATGACGAAGATCGTGAGGACGATGTACCACAAACGGAGATCGAACCTCACGCCGTCGATCCGATACCCGATGGCAAACTCACTACCGTGCCCGAACTCTCGGAGATGTCGGAATTTACCGATACGTCCAACATACCCGAACGCGAGCTTCAACGCGACTTTTACTTCGCCAAGGAACCGAACGACGATGTTCTCGATCTTTCATATCCGAGCTCGCTCGAGGTAAGCAAATTTTTCGTATTTCGCTTTTTTTCGTGCGAATTTTATCACGGAAATAACGTTTTTCCATTTTTCGCGGATGTGTATTTGTGGTACTGATTTCCCCCAGATTTTTTTTATCGTACTTTGTATCGTATTAGCGGCCAGGCGTATTAAAAATCCAAAATAACCATGTTAAGGGACCCTGGTGTATAAATATGTGATAAAAAAAATATTCAACCAACATTTTTTTATTTCCGCCAAACTATCTAACATGGTTATATTTTTTATTCTCGAGTCGGCCGAAACGGACGAGATCGTGCCCTACGAGGTGATTCGCAGCATATCGGAGAAGGTAACGAAACGAAACAGAACAATCGTCGTATCTCCAGAAGACGACGGAATTTTACACATGTCGAGCCCCTCGCTGTCATTCTCCGAGATGTCTTCGTGAAGTCACCGCAAAAAAAAAAAAAAAAAAAACCACAAAAATTCTCGCTTCCAAAATTCGGATTTCATTTTTATTCCTCTTCATTCCAACGACGAGAGGACGAAAAAAAAAATGTATTTCAACGCAACGACAGTCTTCCACGGTGCCGCCGAGTGCTTCGATACCCATCGTCGTAAATTACTCCGTCGTGAAAATACAATTATACAAATTATTAACGATTAAACGAGAGCGATAAATTAAAGAAAAATCAATAAATAAAAAATATGAGCGCAACGGCTGTGTTACCGAGATGGAAGCTTACGTCGCTGTCGGGCGAAAACAAGCGTGCAGTAACGTGATTCACGCGCCGCTATCGATATCCCGAGCCATTATCAAAGCTGTCTATCTCGAAATTCGAAACCCTCGCGGAATCGTGCCACGGCCCGCGGCCCATCTGCCCGTCACGGCAAACCAAACACGTCAACCGTATAAACCCAACCCGTGTTAAAGAGCTTTCTCACGCTAGAGTGCGCAACTTTCCCCTCTCGAAAACTCAACCAAACACACCGTTGAAGGGTCTTCGATTTTCGTGATTTTATTTTTCTTCATCTCCTTAATTTCTGCAATTGCGCGAGTTTCGCTTTGTAAGAATCGCACGACGGGACTGTCATCGAATGATGAAGCATTTTTCTCGTGTACAATCGAAATCAACGATATCCGTCTGTGTTACGTGTCTGGACGAGCAAACGAAGGCTCGACTATCCTATCAGCTCACTAAGATTCACGCTAGTCTTGAACATGATTATGAAAAAAACATTTAAAAAATTTTAAATGAATTTAATAAAGAACTATTTACGACGCTCATAAAATCATTTATTGTTAATAATAAGCGATTGATGATTAATTAATCAAAATAGTTAGTACAAATGAGGAGAATCGACGCCGGGAATGTGTGACGAGCAACGATTAATTGAATCGGTAGAATCAAACAGCGCGAGAAACTAACTCGACAGCTCGTAGAATGTACAATCCCGCGTATCCGTTGCCCATCTCGACTTCTCCAAATGAGAATTATAAAAAATCAACAGACTGCAATTTTGTACATAAAAATTAGAGCATCGGAGCAAACGAAACATTCGTTTGTCGATAAAAGAAATAAATTTAAAAAATATTCGCCATTATCGTCTCATAGGTTGATGTCTTATGATAATCGTTAAAATCAATTAAAATGAAAAAAATAATAACTTCTCTATAAAATCGGGAAGTTAAAAAAAAAACGAACGAAGATTTATATGATAATGCTTAAAAAGTTAGCGAGTGTGTGTACACGTACGCCTTATCATTCTCATTGTAATAGCGTTGATCGGACATTTAAGGCTCACCAAGCTATGTTTTACGGTGCCGGTAATGTCGTTTTTATTATTTATCGTTTTTTTTTTTAGAACCGACGTAAGGTTGCGGCACGATGCGAATTGCTAGATAAGAAAACGCCCCGGCGACGTAGATATATATTTAAAAAAAACGTCGGGGATTCGATACCAGGAGGGGTAGAATAAGACAAATGGTAAATGGAGACAATTCGTTTATTGTCCCGAGCCGTGAGTCGCTTGCAGCTACTTGACGAATCCATTGTCACGTCCTATATCGAAACTACCCCCCCCCTCCTTTAAGGTACTCCACGGTTATATATTGCCGCTGATTATTATATAGTGCCAATTATCGACGAAATAATAGGCTCAAGAAGATCAAATCATAAAATGCATTGACAGAGTTTTGCCAACATACCCGTCGCAAAGACATCTGTGAATTCAACCCTAAGACCCCACTCGGGGGTTCTCCAAATCCCAGATAATTTTACGACTTGCTCACATGAATCTTTTTTTTATCATCAATTCGCGTAATCGCCAAAAAAAATAATATTTCATTTGATTCAACTACACCATCAATTTATTTAATACTCTTCTCCGGTTGGCTCAAAGTATTCGGGTTTACATACCCCTACAATGGCGTTTCCGTTTCGCACTTGAAGTGTGGGGTCCTAGAGTTGAAGAATTTAAAAAAAAAACAAATTTTATTTAGAAAAAAAAATTTTATTTGAAGAAAAAATCCTCTTTACCCATAGAAAAGTTTTTTCAACGTCGATTGTGATAAAACTGTAATCCTAGTCATTACGCTATGCAACTGAATATCTATCGCGTGCGTATGAAATAATCAATTTACACATACGACGGCGCCGTCGATGATTATCGTAAGAAAACAAAGCGAAAAGGTTGAATCAATAACAGTCATTATAGACTGTTACATCGATGTACGTTTGAGTCAATATTAAAATCTTCGCAAAAGCCTGTAGACCCGTCGAACGCGGAAATGTATTTTAGGATATCGTAGAAGTAGATGAGTAAAAATTTTAGAACGATTTTTTTTTTCGTTTTTTGTACATTATTAGAATTCTAAAATATATGTATAAACGTGTCTAGATTATGAAAATCGTTGAATACGTAAAAGATATTCTATGTCCTGTGCGCTAGGAGTTGCGAAATCATTTTCAAACCGTTTAACCGTTTACCGTGTTGACAGTATTAAAAAAAAAAATCGCGAGACTTTACGACGGTACAAGTCTGAGAAAAATTTGACATACGTCGATATCGAATGTGAATGTTTCAATTGATGTAAATAAATAGATAAAAAAACAGCGAAAAAGCGTGTGAATACGATCGCAGAGAAATTGATTTACGTGCGTTACGAGTGTTTGAAATCGGGCTATAAACGTTTATTCATAACGCTTAATCGATGTTGATCCAATGACGACATAATTTGTGTACGACCGTCTGGGGAGCTGTTTAGTTAAAGATGAACTGTGGTAAAATATTACGTTGATGATAGTACGAAAATGTTTTAAATACTCACAAATTATTAGAGAGCATTGGAATAATGTAGACATCTTTGTTAAAATGAAGAAAAAGTACTTGATATATCAATGATCGATGTAAATAGTCTTGAAAGATTGAAACAAATGAAAATTTTAAAAAAATCGTTGAAATATTTCATATTAAATGGACGGTTATCGCGCGAATATTATAATAAGACATGCATTCGTCGTTGTAACGTGAAATTGGTGCTAACACCCGATTAAAAAAAATTCCCTTCGATCGGTAAAATAATTTGATGAAATTCGCACGATCAAAAGGGAAAATCCGTGAGGCGTTCAATCAGCACGATCAACCGAAAATCTCGATGTAAATAGTATTTATACAATAATGTTAGGACCGAGCATGAAAACCGACTCGTTCGTTACGGTCAGTACTGTTTAGAGGGAGGATCCGTGTTCGTTATTCAATATTGTAATCGGGTTCTCGTCTTGCAGTACCGAAATGCTCGTCAAAATGTCATTGGTCGAACTACACGTCTACGATGAATTGTCAGATTAATATATTCAATTCAAGCCAAATTAAACGTTAAAATTTAATTACCCGAAATTGACATCGTCCATTTTATTGGTTATTACTTCCTGATTGATTCAATAACTTTTCCTATCCCGCTCATGAATTATTGGACAGAAGCCACCTCAGATGTTTAAATATTTCTCATATAGGATTAATCGTAATTGAATTTGTTTTAGCAGGATCAGAAAATAACGAGATATCAAGATTAACCGTAGACGGATTTTTCGAGGGCCAATTGTATATAGTAGGAAGTTTACGCTCAAGAAAGAGAAAATTCGGCTCCCGAAGGATCCGTCGAAGGCAACGTAAAAAGAAAGAACCGGTTCAGGATCAATAATAAATACTCCAACAGTTCGCAGTTTTATAAAAATATTCGTGTATTGAAGTAACAACATTTTTATGTACAGACAAGTATCACGCTTTGTTGTATCTCGTCCGTTGACGATCCTGATGATCGCAATATTCCGTTATTATGAGTTTGCAAAGGAACAAATGAAAAACGACAATGAGGAAGCATATGCTGACCCAGAAGAATGTTGGCAGTCCACCGAGCTGATGCCCGTGTTTGTGCAAAGCCATCAAATGATGATCGTGGGCTGGAGCTATAATCGAACAACCAATTTTATTAAGTCGTATATAGTTCTTAGACGTTTAAGGGGTTATATCTAGTTGTTCGCGGGAAAAAAGTGATTTTTATGAATGTTCCCGCAAAAACGTAGAAACAACCCCTTAAGCGTAATTTTTTTCCACGTGAAAATCAAATCGAATGACTCACCATCGTCAACGGCGTGTACGTGCAGAGCATTTCGGAGATCTTGCATGTGTTGATGATCGGCGGTGACGTATAATATGGCGGTCAACGGTTTGGTAAGCTTGACCGGAAAATTCGTGTAAGACTGACTGAGCGGCACCGGATCGTCCAGGCAACCAGCGTCGCAACCGTAGTAAACGCTGTCGCTGCGGTCCAGAGCCACTGCCAATACAGCGCGGTTGTCGTCTCTCACCGTTACGGAGATATTCAAATGCGTCACGTTTCCGTAACTTATTCTCCTTCAATCAGAAACTACGAATTATTTTCGTAAAAATATAAATTGGGTATTCCAATAGCTCCTTTTGAACTATTTTATTTCACAGATAAATTATATTTCTAACTTAAACGATGCATTGAAATAATTTTATTCTAATTCAATGAAATAGTTAATACTAATAATAATGACAATAATAATTATTATTATTATCCTATAAGAATAATAATAATACTGATAGTAATAATAATTATTGTCATTATTATAATAATAATATTATTATAATATAGTAGTAATAATAATAATAATAATTATTATTATTATTATAATGATAGTAACAATAATTATTGTCATTATTATAATATAATAATAATAATAATAATAATAATAATAATAATAATAATATATTATAATAATAATAATTATTATTATTATTATTATTATATAATAATAATAATAATAATAATAATAATAATAATAATAATAATAATAATTATTATTATTATTTTATTTTTTTAATTATTTTTTATTATTATTATTATTATTATATAATAATAATAATAATAATTATATTATATTATTATTATTATTATTATATAATAATAATAATAATAATTATTATTATTATTATTATATATTATTATTATTATTATTATTATTATTATTATTATTATTATTATTATTATTATTGTTATTGTGATAACAACGATAAATGATTCAATCGAATTTGAATCAATTAGATATGGACGAAATAATATAACATTTCAATCGTAAAACCATTAAAATTACATAAAATTATCGATTATCGGTATTTGTAAATATAAAAATATAGAAACAACAATATAATCTGTAAATTTGCGCAGCCCAGTCAGGAATAACTCTATTCGCAATCCATTTGAATGATCGCACCTCAAACTTACCTGAACAAATAATCACGATGCAAATACTGCGGGTCAATGTTAAATTGTAGATGTTGACTGCTGAATAGCAGACCACCGAGACTCAAAATTATAGCTTGCTGAGCGGCGGATGGTCCACCGGTCAGCAAACGATGACATCCTTGCTTCTCGAGCGTGATTAGCCACGCTTTCGCGACGGCATTGAGACCGTCGATGGCACTCGTGTCTTTCCATAATTTCGGGGCGTCCCTAACGGGCGAAAATAACACTGATAACTTTATCGGAGACAAACAAATCAAGGCTCGATGGCTTATCGAATTCGGTCGGATCGTCGAATACTCACAAAGTGTGATGGCCACGGTAACAACCTTCGTTATTCGCAACCGTTTTCTCAACGTCCGTTGTGCCTTTTGGTATTTGGGAAAGTACGTAGTAAATAGTAGAATTGATCTTGTGACCATTAACAGCATCTTTCGCCTTGGAATCGCTTATTCGGATTCCCGAGTGCCAGTAACTGTGCCAAAGATTTACATGTTCATCTCTCAGACCCTTTGTTTTTTTAACCAGAGCCTTTCTCATTGCCTGTTGTTATGTCACAAAAGAAAACATCTGTTGCAGTCCACGGCACAATATATTTACGATGAAAATTTTTACACAATTATTTATTCATGTCATGGTGGCCACTAAAACCATTTGAAAAAATTTCGATCTTTTTCCTGGTATTTTTCTATTCCAAGATGCTTAAATTCTCAAGATTGAATTTAAATCGATATTCCTAATTGCTCGAATGTGAACATTATTGTTTTAATTTTCATCTTCCAACATAATTTGACTCTAGAATGATTTTCGTGACAATTCCCGTTGGTTTCCCCAACATCGGCGGGTTTTCCGTGAGCGGTGGCCACCGGGCATGAGAACGTATATTTTAATTTAGTAGTTCAATTGATGTCAATAGTTTTAGATCAGTAAAAAAAAATCTCTGATATAATGATCGAATAATGAGATGTTTAATTTTCCAATGTACAATAAATATATTACTCACTTCTACGGCTCTTTTTTCAGTCAATTCACGCTCCGCGTGTTGTCGTTTGGACAGTAGAGGCTCGCTGTACTGTATACTGGTGAGAAATTCGAGTTTTGCGGAACCCCTCGCTTTGACCTCTACAATTTTTGGCGGTTCCTTGTACACTATTGCTATCGATATCATTTTTTGCGTGTCCGGAGTCGGTACGAAACCCGAGGCCATGACGTAGTCTTGGTCCGTATCATCCATGGGGATTCTACAATATTTTTAAATTGATATGAAAATTTAGCGGTTTGATGTACAAGGTGGACCACGGAAAACGGATCCTTTTCAAATGAGTAGAACTCGGCTCGTAGTAGAGGTAGGAGCATGCAAAAGGTGTCTTTAGACGGTCCAAACAATGCCATTTAATGTCTGTCATGGCGGCATGGATTCGAGAGCGCTGTGTGTTTGATAACGGCACGTTTGTGAAAAAAGTGATGATCGTAATGAAAACGCAATGACTCTTCGATATCGAACGTTAAGGTCGAATCCTCAGCAGCAAAACTATTCAGGCACATTACGGAGATTACCTCACGACAAGACCAGACTCGTTAGAGGTTTTTTCTCTGACGACCTTATTACCCTCTGGAGGTGACCAAAGTCGTTAGGCATATGGTGACCAACCTAGGGTGTAATTGCATCGTATGGAACATCGATAGACATTTGCCGCACGCCCCTTCACTTATCCCACCAACCGAGTACTACCTATTCCAAAAAACATCCGCTTTTCGTGGGTTCCTCTGTATAAATCCAACCGATTCCAACAATTTTACTCACTTGACAGTCTTTGTCTCGAATTTACTCCAATGCATGTTTATAGGCAATTTGAGATTGATATCTTGGGTGAAAGTGGATGGATTGATGACGTTAATGTCTTGGACGAGTATACCGTCCAAAGATCTGTGAGCATAATACTGCGAATCTACGTGATATCCGTCGCTGAGGCATTGATATTTGTAGACGATTCCATCTGTGAAATGCGTGACCGTGGCTTCTCGACGCAGGCTACCGTCGGGCGGGCTATGGGCCACCAGAGGCTGCCAGTGCGCCGGAAGCGAAAGGGTTCGACCGTTTCTGATGTAGAGCCAACCACCCGACGTTATTTCTACTCCGAAAACGCCGTTGCCCACGTAAGGCAAGTACAGATGATCAGTTTTCTCAGGCGGATCGTGAAGAACATTCGCATTGTACTCCACGGAGTCGAAGTAAAACGTAGCTAATCTTTCTTTTATACAACGATCCTCGAAAGCTGTAACATCAGAATTTTTCACCTGTTGTCATAATTTTTTTTTTGAGTTAGTCTACTTACCGTCTTATAATTGGAGCGCAGTCCAATTGTCAATGTTTCGTATTCTGTAACTTCTATCAGAAGTTGACTAATGTATTCATTGAATCATAATCGATAATCAGCATCCAACTTTCGGAGCTGTTATCATTGTTTTTATCGAGTAGTTCTAATTAGTAAAAAAATGGGAAAAATCAATGCTTCGAGACTAATTTCTCCATAGATGAGTCTCGAAAGAGCCTTGGATTGAAATCTGTATTTCATGCATTCAAATTTCTCTGAAATATTTATCTTCAAATAAACGATGTTGCAATTCAGAGACAGTTAGCAACCGTTAGAAAAAGAAATTCTCAAATGAAATTCATAAAAACTGGGACTTAATCATTGGCTCACCGTCTATGGGTTCTCTGTCGCTGGAAAAAAACCACTGCGCCAAGGAAGGTCCGAAGTAGAGAAGAAATCCTCCGCAAACGATGATCAATACGAGAATCTTACGATAAGAATAATTCCCATCGAAGATCCGTCTGACTCGTTTGGTAAAGTCGTGACCATCGAATACACCACCGGCTCTCATGTTGGACGTTGTATTTCGTTGAATACTGTTTCACGTTGATAAACATAACCCCAACAAGAGCGATGAAATAAATTCGTTATTCGAACGCCTAAGTACGTCGTGGCAACTTGTGTGCGTGGCGATTACGCGATTTCATGACGAGCCGATCGCACATTTGAGAATTTAAAATTTAAGGTTTTGTTATTTCAGATTCGAACGTTTCGGTCATGTTGATGTGTACAATCGAATTACATTTGGGTTTTTGACGTTGCAGTAGGTTGCAATTTTTTGCAATCAGCTGGAACTGCAACCAGTTGTCCAGTGCTGCCCGATTGTGTGATATTTGTTCCGCACGTGGGTGTGTCAGTGACTCTTCTAGCGCCGTTCTTTCCGGCAAATCAGCGACTCCGTCTTACGTTTTAGCTATACGCAACCAATAGCATCGTTCTAATTATCCGCCTATCAACTGTCTTCGCTAGCTTCCCGTTTGCGCGGGAAAATACAAGGCATGGATCCGAGCAACATAATCGAGCCGTTACCGAAAAATTAATAGGGAGATTGCAATTTTGAGGAATACGATTTACCCGTGCTATATAATGGTTTTTATAAATATAATGTAAACACATTCGAAAATGACACATCTGCTCGAATTGCCCGATTTGAATACACTTTAATATGTCTACTTAGATTTTATTACAGTTTTTTGTAGTTTTTTTTTCTACCATTATAAATTATATCTATAATTAGAATAGGGATCACGTTGGGATTTCTCCGATAAGTTGAGCGTCTATTGTCACCGACAAAGGTGACAAAGGGAAGTTCTCGAGGAACGCTGTGTCAATCGATGGTGTTTTTTGAAAGCAGGCTCCGGGCTGAAGTGCCATTATGGTGTCAGCAGTAACGATTCAATTGATTAGATCACCAGTATCTATTTCCTCGAGCTCTCAGTGAAGTGGCCAAACCCAGTGTCCATCAAATGGTCTTCTATATCCTTTGGGAGCTGGGTATCTATAACAGAGTCGTTTCACTTGATTTGAATTCGACGAATTATTTATGTCCATAGATAATCTGGATCATTAAGAAATTGATCGACCCCCTTTTCTTTTTTTAAAATAAAATAAAACACGGTTAATGTTTGAAAACCTCGAAAAATGTATTTTTCTGCGTATTACACAATATGGGTAATTTTATCTTATAGGGTTTTGAAAACAGTATTGGACGAATGTTGTCCTCCATGTTCCACACTCTGGTGAAACCTCTATCCGAATTTTTTGAGCACTCTCTGAACCATGGCGACGAGGATAGTGGCAATTTAAGCCTGAACGTTACCCCGTAGAATGTCCAGGATCTGGGGATGATCGTTGTAAGTGAGGAACTTTAGGTAGCTCGACAGGAAAAAAAATCGTAGGGGCCTCAAACACCAAATAAATATTTTTTCAAGCAACAACACATTGACAGAGCCCGCCCTTCCAGTTATCACAGCTCTGCTCGGAGTCGAACTTGCTTGATCCTGCAGGGAGAGGGTTTTTACGATCGTTTCGATTATCCGGAGAGCCCCGTCACGAGCGGGTAATCGAGGTTTTAGTGTAACATCAAATTTCCGATGTTGTGTGATACGTAAAAAAAATTAAAAAATGAAGTTTCCAAACGTTAACCGCGTTTTCTTTAGATTTCATAGAAGACAAGTGGCGCGTACTACCCTGTAGATCATTCTTTTCGTCATTGAAAACGAAACGAATGGCGTATATTGACTTTTTCTGGTCAGCGGGAAATATTATGTTGAAGCTATACAAGTGGGGAACATTTAGTCTCCGGAAAACTCGTTGAAGGCAAAAAAAAATACGCCTGGCTTTCTAGAGTCAACATAACGCGGATAATTTAAATATGAGTTGATATGATATGACTCCTTACGATATGCGATAGGTAACATAACAATGTGCTGGTATGAGTTCCTTCTTGTGGTCGCGATCGAGTGCTCAAATCGAAGTCGTGACGACCTCAGTCGAGGAGGTTCATTACTGCTATTGAAATATTAATATCAACACCGAAATTATAATAATTTTCAGTGGGAAAAATTAAATTGTCAACTACCTGGGCGCATTGACGACGGTGATGAAGAGGGGGATTCCGTCATCCTTCATGATTACGCAGACAAAGGGATGATCTACGCGGAAGTTCTCGAGGACATTGAGGTGCAGTAAATCGGTTCCTACGTGAAAAAAGCCATCGATGATTTCGATTTTCTTTATTACCTGATATCGAATGCCGAACACACTCTTTGAACCGGACAGAAGTGAATAATAGTTCCTCTGATGGATTCCCAGGGAGAGAAAGCTTCGGAAACTCACCGACAGCAGGCTCGGCCCGGTTATTACTTTCGTAGACATTGATATGAGCTTTTTGAATAACATTGCTGACGCGTAGTAGACGTTCTTCCCTCGACGTAATGCCGCCGAAGTTCGCCTCCAGATCAAACATATGCCTAAAACCCAGCTGCAGGAAAAACGGTATCGTGAGTTATAGCGGGAATGATAATGCTCATGGTTTTTGAGAAATATTTTTTTATTATTATTATTATTATTTTCAAACCAAAATAGATTGTTTAAGTTGTTGCGCTTACGCTTTCGAGTGGCTTTCGTAGCAACAGTGAGCTCTCGAACTTAAATTTTGGCAGATAAACGTTGATACCACGTCCGGTACCACTCATTAGTGCCAACATGTCGATCTTATCGAAGTTTTCCAACAAATTAGTAAGACCGTCTCTCGTATCGGGAAGAATGACGTACATGCTCAGGCCTTCGCCGGCCAATGTGTTCTGAAACAAAATGTCGACCATAGAGACTGCAATCGGGCTTTGAAATTCGGCTACAAGAATAAAATATTTCCGACAAGATTCATCATACATCATACTATCCATCGCGTTAATATAATAATAATTATTTTTTTTAATTATTATTATCATTAATCACAAAATTGTACTCACCATGAACGGAAGCTCGACAAAGGTCGCATTTAACTGATAAAGGTTGCCATGGGGGAAGAATCCGGTAACGAACATAGTCGTTATGTCCTCGGCCCTGTTTCCATTAAAATAAAATGGGCTAGGCGTTGTCCATTTCGATTCGAATGGCAACCTCCAATTGCTCTCTATGAAGCCGGTGGTGAGAAGGAGTAGTTCGGTGTCTCTGGTGACCATACCTGTATCGGAGTTAATCATATAGCGAAGAACAAGCGAGGCTGATAAGGAAATCAGAAACGTCGACGGGGCAAATTATGACATTACGATCGAGATCTGGCGATGATTTAAAATAACGGGGAAAAAAGAATTAGACACGCGACGCTTAATTAATCATTAAAAATATCACGAAAATGAAGTACAATAACAAATGCCGTAAGTGATAGGAGATCAACATTACTAGGATCGATGATTTCCTTTATTCGACCGCCTGTCTCCTCCTCGCACCACTCGTTGACGACATGACAGGCGGCGGAGAGGGCGAAGAAATCGACGGCCTGACATTGCGATTTGAAGACCCATTGAATCATATTAATGAAATCCTGTCTGGGTCGGTAAAGTTCAGGAGTGAATATCTTGCTTGCCACTCGCACCTTAAGAGCCTGGGGCGTCTGTGAAAAACCCGACACAGAGTTGTCAGATTTAAATCTCTCGTAGGTTACTTATTGGCCGCACTCATTAAGTTTGTTGCGATAGAAACTCACGTCCGGATAGCTTAGCATTGTCCTTATTTCGTTCAAGGTTTCCAAGTCGTTGTCCGGAAGCGCGAGACCCGCCCGAGTTTCCATGGCGGTTTCATTTTTGGCACCGAAAGCCGCCATCGTCAGTGTAATCGCAGCACCGACAGGTGAATAGATAAAATTGCCCGTTCTATTTTTGGCAATGACCTGCGAACAGTGAGGACATTATTTTCTTTGTCCTTTCGTAATTGATACTTTTTTAAAATATGTTTTTATTAACGAAATGAAGCCGATTGAGTAATCACCTTAAAGGATTTTTTGGCGAACATGGTCATGCTCTCCTTGTAGTTTGCTGCTGAATAACTGCGCAACACACGTGCTTTTGGCTCAACATTTGGAACGTTGCACGCAACCAGGACGAATAATAGAACTGGCAGAAAAAAATAAAATGGAAACAGATCCAAAGATCACGCTCCTGCCGACGACTGTATTTCATTAGCATCAATTTTTTATTCCATACACTCTATTTTTTGGCTATTAAGCTCCCGGGATTCACCTTTGACGAATCCTTCGGGGGCCAGATATTCTCCAGGCCGTAATCTTTCTACTTTCCTGAGCAAATGGCTCGACTACCTTCCTTTACTTAGACAAGGTTTTCACTGTATCAACTTCAATCAACTAAACTGTGATATACACCATTCTTTTCGTCACTAAAAGTGAGAATGAAAAACGAAATGTCCTACGATTTTCAGGGGTGTTTTTCACCCCCTGAATATAGGTCCGGTAAACCACTGTTCTGATTTTTCGATTACAACGCAACACTTGCTATTCACTCGAAATGAACCAAATGTTACGGATTGAATTACCGATTATGGAACAATATCATCAAACAGTTTAAGGGTGGCTAACACCCTCTTACGTGCGAGCAATGGAAGAAACCGAAAACATCTCAATTATGTTCTTTCATACATGGACGGAAGTCACATCCCGAACGAACTAAAACCCTCGAAGAGGTGTTTACAAAAACTATTGTTTGAATAAAATAATGGTCACTTGTTTAAATTTATTGAACGTTATACAAATGTATAGTGCGCATGGAACGCAATAACTCCGCTGTTGAAACTTTCTGCCTATCTCCCTCCGCGCACGAATTCTAATCGAAAAACGAAAAAGTATTTCAGAGGTAATTTTCACCCGATGAAAATGCAATTTCGTCAATAATAAAAAATGTATCGGATGTTTAGACCAACTCTGCAATCATGCAAAGTTTGGTCGAAATCGGCGGGAAACACTTGGCGCGGTTTCCTTATCAGTGGTAACAAACGGGGGACACTTAGCCGTGGGAGGACCCGTTGAAAGCAAAATAAAAATAGAAGCAGCCATCTAGGATTGAGATAATCACAATGCTTGTATAAATACGGGAGAGTTTGCTTAAGAAAAATATTATTGTGGAAAAAATACCGGTAAATGGCGAAAGGACTACTTTGCTTGATAAAGCTACCAGAAAATGACTAACTGTAGTCTATCACCAAGTTCGATTGCAAATAAAATATCATCCATTTACGAAAATAAAACTATTAAAATGTAAAACGTAGAAAAAAGCAGAGAATAATCTATAAAAAATTATCTTTTACTCACGTAAACGCATTTTCTCTGCAGTTCCAAAGATAACTCTCAGCGTTGTAAAAATGGCCGAAATTATTTTTTTCGTAAGAGCAATTACTCGCGTTAGAAAATTGTAGTGAAGAATGGAAAGTAACGAGCGTGCGGAGATTTTATAGTCTCTAAAAGGCTGTTCATTACTGGTACGATTTCGGGTGAATTATAGAAAAAGCTGGTTGTGTCCCATTATCGTACAAAGTAAGCGGATCCTATTCAACAGTTTTTTCAGTACATTTGATATTCGTTGTCTCGCTCAAGCCAGACGGATCTAATGGTTGACCTGAATTTGCGTGGCATCATGCATGATAGGAATTTTTTCGCGCATGTACATTCAAAACGAGCGAGATCCACCTTTTTCGACACCTGACTGCCCGCAAAGAATGATGAGAGTAATGAGTTTCACGGCATCATCGTGAGTTGGCGTGAAACTTAGGTTAATGACTCACATACTCCTGAGCGCGTTCAAAACCGAGTGAATTTGAAGAATTATTACAAAGTTTATATGATGGAGAAAAATTAAATTGTTAATTGCGGTTTTTTTAAATTCTCTTCTCAACTATGAGAATTTTTTATTTTTTATTCTGCTTCTAATATTAACATTGATTGTTACGGGTATAAATGGACTATTGATGAAAACTATGATCAGCATCATAACTCCAACAAAAATTATCCAATCTGCAAAAATAAAAAAGCATCTAGTAAAGTAATGAGGTTGTTATATTCTGACGGAGAAATTTTTTTTTCAGAGATAAAAGAATTGCAGTTTCTTCAAACTTTAATATGCGGACAACAGAAAAAAAATATGTTCAATAATTTGTAGAAAAATTGTCCAACTGAAAAATGAAAAACAACCTCTCGTCATATCATATCGTCTAGATAGAGGAAATAGTTATCAGGATTAAAAAAAAGAAAAAGTTAAAAAATATTCAAAATTCACTGCGTTATCGCCCTCTCACTCACACATACTTTTATCGACGCCGTCTTCTTGATCATTTTGAGTTCGCGTATTCGCAGAATTTTTTCGAGAAATTCCCCCAAATACTTCCGCCAAAATAAAGTTTGTTGTCGCAATATTGCACGCCTCGCCGTACTCGTAGTGGATTACGATAAAGCATTAGATTTTAATCCAGGAAACAAATCGAAGATAGGCAAGTTTTAAGAGAGGCGGCACGCCCCGAAAGTCGTTATTTTATTCTTTTGCATTGCGTCAATCCTCTAGTTCTTACATAATAATCTTATAATAATATAATAAGCAAATGGAAAAACGACTACTCTCTTCGTTTTCTACAAGCCTGTTTGGTCAAATAATTCATTTTTTCACGTCCAATAATAGCCGTGACGTTCTGCTGTCCAAACCGAGAATCTTATCGGGGACGATATATGTCGTGCAGGAATTTGCCATCGATGGAAAATATATGGCGAAACGTTAGCTTATTTTTTATTGATTTTATACTGTGGCACTGTTGCTATTACCTGTATCACCTGTATCACCTGTATCGCCAAAGCCTCACTTTTGTTTTTGTGTACCACGTAATTCTCTACCTCTACAATAAATTTGCAAATGAAAAAAAAACCAATATCATCATTTTTTACAAGCCTGCTTCGTTAAAAAAAACAATTTTTCAACGTTGCAAAATTTCGGTCCTGGAACTGTTTCGATAATTCTTTGAAGTAGTTTCAAGCGTCAAGCAATTTATTGGATTCCAATGCTCAATCGGTGTTTTGATAGCATGCGTTTGGTAACATGCTCATCCCATGTTAGTAGTGTCGAAGAAGAACTGAAGCGATCGGAGTAGGGTTTGAAAAATTTCTTCGAATCTCAAAATGTCTATTGCACCTGTAATTCAATTAAATTTAATATTAAGTCTGTTCTATTTACAGGCTCCCGAACTGGAAAAATATCATTTTCGGTCGCCAACTAAATACTGACAAAAGCAGATGAAGAACTTTTGTATCTACCATACCAAAGTAGGTACAGAATAAGCTCCAACGCTTCGCGAATCCTGTGCTTTTTTCCCTTTCGGCGCACACATATCTCAAAACGTCTGAGACACAGTGAAACCCCGAAGAAAATTTTCGTATACAATTATAATGTGCGATGTCACATTATCAATTGGATAATTCTACGCCAGTCGAATTATGTACTGATTGCGATAATGGGGTGATGCACTTCCTGGTGTCTAGATGGCGAGAACGGGAAGAGATGACTCAAGGGAGCGACGATCGTTATTCTTAATCATCGAATGTAAATGGTCGCGGTAGACGGGCGGTAGTTGACTTTTTGAAAATGGTTCCCACAACGCTTCGAAATTAGAAAAATAATGACAGTCTGGACGCGAGGAGAAGCTCTCTCTGTGTCTGGGCTTTATCGTTAGCGTGCGTACGAGTTTGTATCAGTGAAGCACGTAAACCTCAGCCCCTGCAGCGTGTACTACGATAGGCATGTAGCGAGAACGGATGCAGGGACAGATCGGTGTCACGTGAACCCTCCGGATATACCAGCTTCCTAGTCTTGCTCACCTACATTATCACCGATCCGACTTATTGCAGCGCGGCTTCCTCGGACAAGTCATCGAAATAATGATTATAATAAAAACAACAACATCAACAACAACAACAACAATACATATTTTATTATTATTGTTATTATGGTTACTATTATTGGCATTTAATAATGATATACAGTTATTAGTATTATATTATCAACGATATATTGATGAAAATCAGACATAGATTTTTCGGCAGGATGCTGATTACCGCGGATCCTATCCTGGGGTCTTTACGGACCCCATGCGGCTGCTTACAGATCAGCTGTAGGCCAGCGGAGAGGTAGGAATGTAACAAACATTTGTTCAATGACGTAGGAGAATAATTTTTTCTTTTTCCGAAGACTCGCGATTCCTCGATACGGAATGTTTTGGATTTGATGTTCTCGATGTATTTCTTGCAACGCAATTCTGACCGAAAGATGACCGAATGGAATAGAATTAGACTTTGAGTGTGCTGAATTAGAAAACACTAATTAATTTAAAAATAGTGAATAAATCGTTAAAAATTGTATGCGAAATTTAAAAAAAAATGAAAAAAGTACGATTCCGCACGTTTGACCGTCGGCTATGGATAAAAATCACTTTAGAAGACAACTTTGACATTAAATTGATAAAACTTATTGCCATCAGTATTTCATTGGCATTTTATCCCATTTACTGTGCCAAGCGCTTCCATAAAGAAGTAAAAGTAAGTTGAAACTTAAAAATTGCTTCCACGTATTTGAGTAATATAAGTCACATAACTTCCTCGATGAGGAATCAAAGTGAATAAAAAATAATGAAAACAATCAGTCCATCTATCTCGGTGTTCGAACTCGCTGCGCATCCATAAAGAAAAAAAGAAATCGGGTAAGGTCATAGATACAGGTCGTCACATCGAGAGACCTGAATCCCGAGCCAATTTTCGCTGCACAGTCGCCCCGTAGACCAGTGACTTCCTCTTTCCGGCGGATGCTCGAGAGCGCCACACCCGGAGGTTGCGGGCTGCTAAACGAGAGCGGGAATAGGGGCTGCTGTAGTGCTCTCAGTCGAGAGTTCTTTCTATTTTTCACCTATAATGAAAAACCTCTGAGCCGTTTCAACCAAAGCCATGTATATCCATGAGAAATCCATTATCGAGTCGTGTATCGAACACACCAAACAATGCGAGTACCCGTCGGGGTACATACGTATATAAATGTATACGAAAAATGAGAGGAAGAAGAAATAGTTGCGGTCAACGCGTTGGCCATCGATAATTGCCGGTATAGGTGCAGAGCGGCAGACACGTTGTCAGCTTGATTATGATATACTGTTGTGATCTTGGGGGCCCTTTCCCGCTGCATTCTGCCGAGCATGAGCATAACCCAGCAAGAGAGAGAGGGAGAGAGAGCCGCAACCAAACGTTGGTCATAGTATCATTATGCATACGCCAGCGACGAGCTTGCTTTCATTACTATTATTATTATTATGATTATTGTTATTATTATTATTGATATTATCCTTAGTATTATTATTATTTAGGTTATTATTATTATTATTATTATTATTATTATTATTATTATTATTATTATTATTATTATTATTATCATCATCAAGTCGACATCGAAAGCGAGCTTGCGGGAGCGAAGACTGTGTAGCCGTTTTGATTACGGGACCTTTCGCATACGGTATAGCGCAGTCTATATCCGAGGGTGCGCCGTCTCTGTACGCGCTGTACACGAGGATTAGAGTGCGGTGTGCGCGGGAAGTTCGTCAGCGAAGCCCAGGAAGAGAGAGAGAGAGGGGGAGAGAGGAAGAAAGAGCAAGTGAAATAGGGGTCCCCCCATTATTCTTTTTTCATTTCGATTCTCTCCGGTAGCTGGGTAACAGGCCGCTGCTCAGATCAGTTCTTCGCGGGCTGGACCAGCGCTCGCACGCGCGCTCTTCTCTTAAAACTCTTCGAACTCGCCGAGATAGCATAACACGCGGTCTTATCGCTTTGAACGCTCGAGTGCGTGCTACGATATATTTTCATACCGTCACGTGTTGTCACATCGAAACAATTACTGTTTATTCATCTTCGACTTTTTTTTTTAAATTAATATATTAACCTCTATGCGACGCAACGAGATTTGTGATTATCGCGAGTAATCAATTTGCGGACGAATCCCGGAAACACCGTCGACGCCACATCCAACAAGTACGCGGGCCGATGACGTACTGACAGAGGGTTTGTATGATATTTGACGAGATACAGAAAAAAAAAAATTTTTCGATGCAATAAATTACGGTTCTGTCGAGGAGAAGTAAACTGTTGTTGTTATTATTACTATTACTGCTAAGATTATCATTGTTCATATTATTCAATAATAATTACATCATTGATAATTATTCAACAACATTGTCATCACTATCAATAATACTTGTATTGTTATTATTTCTGTCATTATTATCACAACTATGGTTTTCATAGTTATAATTATTGGTGATCGATTATCGATGATTGTTGCATCGAGAGTTTGATAGTTGTTGCGCCGAGGGAGGCAAGATCGTATCGTCGATGATAGCGATATGAACGCCGCGAGACATCACTTCCTCGGCTAATTAGAATATAGCTGTTTTTTATGAGCGTGGAAGAGGAAGCGGGAGCGCACGAACGGATGGGTGACCGGGGCAATCGGGTTGGGGAGGGGGCGGGGGGCAAACGAGACGAGTCGTAGGGTACCCATAGCCTAGGTGGACCGGCTCGATCGGTGAGTGGGTGGCTATACCGCATGACTGACCACGATCGTGATATTTATTACGCAGAGACCCCGCCGGATACACGTATTTAACGCTTCTGGTGTTGCGAAGTTACTTCCATCAACCCCCCTCATACCCTCCCCCTACCATCCCCTACTCTCGTATCGGGCCAACTCGCGAGCGAAGCGAAAAATGTCTCGAACCGCGTGGCGAGACATCCTCCTCGGGGATGGGGTTCGAACTTTCGGAATTCGGAGGATTGGGGTTCATTTGAGTTTTTTTAATTCTTATTTTTGATAATCTGCAGTTATTTTTGTTTTTACTTTGAAAAATAGACGATGGCTTATTTATCTCACTATTAATATAATTGACGTAGGCGCGGAGATAATTAATTCAATTTAATTTGATGGTGAAAAATTGAAACAGATAGAATTAACTATTGTTGATCGTTCTGTTTAATTTTTGAGTTTGATTAATTATTTATTTATTTTTTTCATGGTCTTTTACCGAGACGAATAATGCATATTGAGAGTAGATCGTAGAATATTATAATTATAAATGCTGTAGATCAATGGAAAAATAAAAAATTATCTTGTTGAATGAATTGTTCGAACGAAGTTGATGAGAAATTGTCGAGATTAGCGGGACGACTAGAAGCGGGTATACGTTTACAGATCGTAAATTGCGCCGTAGGGTAGCCGCAACAGCAGCTATTGTATCGGTGTGGCAGCGACTCATCAGAGCTATTTATTTCCGGCTTTTTTTCTTCAATATCATCCATGATAATTCAGCTAATTATTCTCCATTCATTCGTTAACCGACGCTCGATTCAGCCAAATTTGGCTTGATTTTATTTCAAATCGTTGTGCTAATGACCCAAAGAACCAGCGCTCATCCCCTTCATATCTACATCTCTATTCCTTCAATTACTCTGCAAAAAAATTGAGTTAATAAAATAATTGTTTTCACATATCTGTGGTTTGGAGGCATAAGAGAATAAGTTCATTTTTTCGTAAAATGTGTTCAAGTAAGATTCTCATAATTTAGAGTATAAATGACTTTTTGAGACACGGTAATGCGGAAAATTTCCCCTACAAGAAGAAATAAACGATATCAACCTTACCGAATAAGTCCGTTTTGGAGGCAAATCCACAAGTTACAGACTATTTAAATTTTACTAAATTTCTGATAATTACGTTTTCTTTAAATCGACTTTCCCGCTGTGATAGAGTGTCCGCAGTGTGAAATCGTTATGTCTCGAAAAATCTTTTTCTGGACTTATTCGGTTCTTCCGCCAAACCACAGATATATTGTTATCAATATTTGTTTCACCTGAGGCTAGCAATAATTCATTAACAATGATTGAGCACACTCCTGAAAACCTATTATCCGAATGGGAAAAGAAAATCACAGGATTTCTAATACGGTCGATGCCATTGGAATCAGCGACCAGAATGGCAAGGAATAATTGCAGCGTGACACATAAAAGTTGTCGACTATTCGGTCTCGCAAGTGGAAAGGCAAGGGCGGTGAAGGGGGGGGGGGGGCAATTGGAATGTTAATCGTTCGGAAATGGTTGAGCCCTGATTATCCAATACAGATGTTCTTCGCTTCCTGAACGTTCGAGATGTACATCGGTACGATGTGAGAGTGCTAGGTGACTTGGTGACTGGTTAACGCGAGCTGATTACGGAAAAGAGTCTTTGCCGAGCACAATGAGAAACTCCTGGGCTAGACGTCATACCTTCTTCCACTGAAGAAGATCGCCATTGTTTTGTATGTAGGAGCAGCCTACCAATAGGTGCAACAAGACAATGGCGATGCCACGATGCTTGGCTAATTTCTTTCCGTAGATTTTCTCGCGAAATTGCCGATCGCCCCCCCCCCCCCCCCCCCCGCTCCCCTTTCCCCAAATCCATTAAGCCACAAGCTTCAGTAACGTTTTTTTCTTCTTTCAATCTTCGTAGATAAAGCTATGTGGTATAGTGAAACAAATAATTTTACCGATCCTCAGAATAGAATCAGCTGCCTCCCCCGAGATGAAGTAAAATTATTATCAATCCGGTTTATTGACCTGTCGAAACATTGAATATTCGGAACTTTGAACCGCACCCGGAATCTTGATGTCAGCGTGCTAAAAATTACCCAAAACATTCAGAAATCACATTTTCAGAAAATGTCGGTGTGTGTGTGCGTGTGCGTGCGCGCGCACGCGCGCGGGCATGTGTGTACATATATTTGTGTGTGGGCAACAACCCTCCAAAGTACAATTGTCTTTAACTCAAGAACGTTTCAACCTACATCGCTTAAATATTGCACACATGTGGTGCCTTATGACCTCTATCACACGCGTAATCTTTGCAATAATAGGCTACCCAATTTGGGGGAATGTACGAAATCCTCTATTACACAGCCACAATTAATCAAAGTAGTTACTCATAGAGATTCTCAAACAGGGTTTTCGTCAATTACTTCAAATTCGGAGGAAACAGTTTACAAGTTTCAACTTGTACCTTTTTCTTCTTCTTTTTTTTCTCGTGTAAGGCCGTATAGACTCGATAAGAACCGGAACACGCGGAAGGCCGGCTTGCTAATCATCGCACAGGTCTGACCCATTATGGCTTCGTCCTTATTTTATTCTCGTGAAATGTACAAGCCTGCGTACCTTTTTTTCCAGGGAATGTATTTCTCTGACAGAAAGTCCGTATAGCTGTGATATTATGCCTCGCAGGCATTGCTCTGTGGCTTACTTAAAAGGATATCTTGACGACACCCGCGACACATAGGGGTTATCGCATGCATTCTGCAGTTACACAAAACGAGGACGTGAGAAAAAAAATTAGCGGGTGATTGTCGATATTCAGCGTCTAAAAATCTCGATGCTACTACGCAGCGCTTGCGTCTGAGTCTTAAATTTTGATTCAACTGTTCAAAGGCGTCTGAGCTCGGGCGGAATGCCCCATTTATTTTCGTTATTTCCACATAATAAAACTAATTAAAAAAGAAAAGTTCTGTTCCAATCAATTAGCACGGCACTGTATACAAACGACGAAATTCTTGATCACTTCAAATGACGGTCTTGATGTTCAAACTGAATGAATTGTGTCACAGAAGACGCAGCAAAGAATCGTCTTCCTGAGCCGGAAAGGACGATTGAGTGCAGTCGGCAATCGTCCAGCAGTTTCCCAGGAGTAAAACGGCGATAAGATGACGGAAACCACGAGAGACCCCGAGCTCGCGGAGGCTGAGAATATCGAAGAGGTCAGGGCTGCATTGAATCTCATGTGCGCTTCCACGACACCCAAACAAAAGGCTTTACCTGAAAGAGGAACGTGGAGCACCAAACTTGATTTTATTCTCAGTGTGGTACGTGTATTTTTATTTTCATTTCCAACATGAATTTTATATATCTCCGAGCTCGATTAAATTTTTCGTCGTTTGGTCTCTGGATAATTGTCGCGGATCTTCGCAGTAGTTCTAATCGATCAAATTCCGGTTTTTGATTAAGTCCTGGTAGAGAAAACATAATATTGCAGTCCTCTTGTGAATTATTGCAAAACAAAGTAGAAATATTAGATTCTTTGCAATTTTCAAACATGTTTGTGGTGTTGATCAACTGAACGTTTAATAACTTCAAGCTGTTTATTTTTAATTCATTGATGTTGAGACTTGAGTTCCAAGGCTGTTGGACTACCAACCGCCAATCGAAGTATTCTTCCTTTCGAAGGTCTTCGTCTGTAAATTGATCTACAAATTCAGTCCAATAATCTGATCGCAATGATATTTAAAATTCTTAATCCAATTCATTCACCAACACAAAAACAAAATGGCCAAAGATGTATTTTAACTTGATATCGTTTATGCTTCTACAATATATCGTTATTCATCGGTTAATTTATTCAACTAGGTCGGATTGGCCATTGGTCTTGGAAACGTCTGGAGATTTCCCTATCTCTGTTACAAAAATGGCGGCGGTGCATTTCTCATTCCTTATTTCCTCGCCCTCATCCTAGCCGGTATACCGATGTTTTTCATGGAACTAGCGCTGGGACAGATGCTTACCATAGGAGGTTTAGGTGTATTCAAAATTGCACCCCTCTTCAAAGGCATCGGTTACGCCGCGGCCGTAATGTCCTGCTGGATGAACATGTACTACATTGTCATTCTCGCCTGGGCCATCTTCTACTTCTTCATATCAATGCGTAGCAGTAAGTATTTATAAAATGATTTCATCCTAAGCTACGATGATCTTATTACCGGTTAATCAAAACAAAAATGAATTAATAACAATAGAATAAATAAATAAATAAACGAATTTATCTGTATGTTTTTACTATTTTTGTTTGTAATTGTAAAACAAAATTATGATTAATTATCTGCGACAAATGGCTAAAACTCGATTACTCGACGCACAGTACTGCCGTGGGGTAGCTGCAACAATCCCTGGAACACGAAAACGTGCGTGAATCCTTACGACAGAGGTTCGCTTCACTGCTGGGACCAAATGACGCGAAATCACAATTTCGTCAAGATGTGCTCTCTGAATCAGCTCAACGTGTCCGCAGCGGATTTAACGGATCCTGTGAAAGAATTTTGGGAGTCAGTATTTCAATCAACAATGTCTATGCATCAATATTTCCGAACAAATACTCGAAAATTATTGCAAAATTGTGGAAATATTGATGAAAACACGAAGTATCGTGATTTATCGCGTCTGTATGAAATTATTTAAATGGCATTTAATCGAAATTTCGTAGGCGCCGAGCTCTTCAGATAAGCGACGGTATCGAGCACATTGGGGGCATTCGGTGGGAGCTCGCTGGTACCCTTCTTCTCGTGTGGATAATGTGTTACTTCTGTATCTGGAAGGGAGTCAAATGGACCGGCAAGGTTGTCTACTTCACGGCTCTTTTCCCCTACGTGCTTCTCACTATTCTTCTCATTCGTGGAATCACCCTGCCGGGTGCTATGGAAGGTATACGTTTCTACATCAGTCCGAATCTGTCAAAACTTCGAGAATCCGAGGTGAGCCTTTCTACCCAAGTATCACGATTTTACCCTTATGTCAATACCCAACGTATCCATCTGAACTTTATTCGTTAGCATTTTCCACCTTTCTTTTTGTTAAATTCGCTTGGATCGTCGCAATTCGACTTGCCGTGTATTGCAAAATGCTGATGACGAGATTTTTTGACCTTTGAAAACAAAATAAAAAACGTTGCGAGTTCAAATCAATTCTGGGTCTCTCGTAGAGGATTTAGAGTATTACTTCGAATACAAGTATATTCTTGTACGATAATAACAATATAAAAAACAATATCATCGTCTTGTAACAGGTATGGATCGACGCAGTCACCCAAATATTCTTCTCGTACGGTCTCGGTCTTGGTACTCTCGTTGCACTGGGAAGTTACAACAAATTCACGAACAACGTTTACAAGGACGCATTGATAGTTTGCACGGTTAACACATCGACGAGTATGTTCGCCGGTTTTGTTATATTTTCGGTCGTCGGATTTATGGCCCATGAACAACAGAAACCGGTCGCGGAAGTCGCAGCTTCTGGGCCTGGACTGGCTTTCCTGGCTTATCCATCGGCTGTGCTTCAGTTACCGGGAGCTCCGGTGTGGTCGTGTCTATTCTTCTTCATGGTTCTGCTCATTGGTCTTGATTCGCAGTTTTGTACCATGGAGGGATTCATCACTGCGATGGTAATCAAGGAATTTAACAATGGAATTTATTTTTCCCAATTAATTAAACTGATATAACTAATTAATTAATTAATTAATTTCATTTACTTAATTTTGATTCATTGTTTGTTTTTTTTCACTTTGAAATATATTTACCACATTTTGTTAACTTTGTTGAAATTTTATTTTTTCGGGTCAATTGGAAATTAAGGCAAGATTTTTGTTATTCGAACAGGTCGACGAGTGGCCACAGCTTCTCCGCAGACGCAAAGAGATCTTCATAGCAATCGTTTGCGTAATCTCCTACTTGGTCGGTTTTTCGTGCATATCCCAGGGCGGAATGTACGTCTTTCAGATTCTCGACTCTTACGCGGTGTCCGGATTCTGTCTCCTCTTTCTCATATTCTTCGAGTGCGTGTCCATAAGTTGGGCGTTTGGTATCAATCGATTCTACGACGGTATTCGTGACATGATCGGTTACTATCCCATCGGATGGTGGAAATTCTGCTGGACCTTCACCACTCCAATGATCTGCATCGTGCGTACACTTTTTATTCGCAACCGGTTTGATATTTTATTCAAATTAACTGGAATTAAAATTATTTCATGCTCGAGGAAATTCTGCACTTTTATTAGTACAACTCATTTCGTTTTAACCCTTACACCACACACGGAGCCATTTTCACCCTGAAATTTTCATGCAAACAAATGTTTTTTTCAAAAAAGTTTTTCACTTCATGATTTATCTCAATACCGATTATTCTCAATCAGGGTGTATTTTTCTTCAACCTGGTGCAATGGACACCGGTCAAGTACTTGAACTACGACTATCCATGGTGGTCTCACGTATTCGGCTGGTTCACGGCGCTGTCCTCGATGCTCTGCATACCCGGATACATGATCTACATTTGGCACACGACACCGGGCGATAGCAAAACGGTAAGCGCAATCTTTCACAATAAAAAACATAATTATCACAATTTTTTCGATCCAAATGAATTTTTTTCAACATAAAAAAAATTTCATTTCAGAAATTCAAGCTACTCGTGAGAATAGAAGACGACGTGACGAGTTTGCGAGCGAAAATAGGTCTACCCCCGGTCGAGCTGTCACCTCTTTAGAAAAAACGAAAATTCATTGATAACGCCTTGAGAATGGCCGTGGATGACGCGACTCGTCAATTTCGTTCCACATAGTATTCTCGATAAAGCCGTTGAAACGCCGAAGCGTGAGTTAATTCTTTCGTTCTCACGATCGATCAATTGCAATTTCGATAAACGAACGAACGAAAAATTCGTTCTGCGATATTGATTGATGGTTTCATAAAGAAAATTATTTGAAAAAACAACAAACAAACAAATTATTATTTATCGTACAAAAGAGAAAAGGTGCGCCGCACCGGAGGCTCTACACGATTACTTACTAGCCTTAGAAGACTAGTATATGTTTTATATATATATACGTTCGAAAGTGTTCAAAGATTGACCGTCCGTTTGGTCAATTAGCCGTAGACTCTTCCTCGACTCTTGACAAGTGTCCTGCGTGTTTTGTCACAATCGTGCATAATTAACCCGAAATAATTCGCCATATGCTATACATATGTATATTAATTTAATTCAACATTGCACGAGTCGACCTCGAATACTGTTTTCTTGTATCTATGTTGGCTTTAAAAATTTCACCGATTTTTTTTTATTTCGAGCACTATTTTATTTTTTATTTCATAGGGACTCTGTGTGTAATCGAAATGTAATATCGTTTAGAATAGAGTAGACTCATTCCTATTTGCCGAATAAATTAAATAAACATTGATTAACGAAAAGCCCAAAAGTTCTGAAACAGTCGATTCCCAAATATTACATCGACATGTTGGATGAGCCTCATAATAATAATTCAAGTAAAGCAAACGAAAGCGATCCTGAAAAGATAAACCTAGTCGATTAATCGCTCGTAGCCAACGATCTAACAGAGACATTGAAATGTTTGAAACTCGGTAAACAGACTGAAAGTGCCAACGGAAGATTTCCGCTTATGCCCTCGATGACATGAAAAGAAAGGAAAAAAAAAAAAAAATTACTCATAATGCATGTTGTTAAAAAATAATTATTTTGTAAGTTATTAAATAGAAATAGACCTCTCTTGAAAAACGAATCGACATCGAATATTGTTTTCTACTACTTATTTATATTGGCTCCGTAATATTTTCCGTTTTTCGTTCTCTTTATTTTATAGACGTTTCGTGTAATCCCAATGTATCGTTTAATATCGTTGAAACTAGATTAGATGTCCTTTGTATCGAGTGGATTTAATAAACATCGGTTCTTGGAACATAAAAAGGCTTGAGAAATTCTTTCGGTTTTATTTTCGGGTACGGGAATTAGGCTTTGAAATTGAAACGCCGTCGTGATGTAAAAAATGTGTTACTCTATTGACACTCAATCGAGCAGTACAATCGTATAAAACAAGTGGTACGGAATTCACTCCTACGGAGAGATTAAATTGACGATTAAGAGTCTTAGAAGAGATAACGAGATTAATTCTACGCCACCTGGTCGTAATATGTCGTGGACGAAATACGAGACGGTCGGAACACAGTAGACTGTACAACAGATCCAGTCTAAATATACAATTTATATGCCTAAATGTGTATATATATATATATGTCTATATATAGATCTATATAGTCCTGTATACCTATAAAAAAAATTGCGCACATTTTGTAAGTTGGGCTCATATGGACGGAAATGTGTGTTGCAAACACGACGGAGATTCATTATTTTTATCTCAGTACTGGGGGTGCAATTAACCAACGAAAAAAAAAAAAAAAAAAAAAAAATTATTATGAAAAAATTAAAATATCTGCGAAGGATAAGAACGATCGATGTCAATCGCTGACGTCATCGTCAGTCGTCGTCGTCTCCGTCATTATCGTTCGATGGATAAGCTGCTGGTGTCTTAAAAAATTTGGCCCTGAGATTTTACTCCTCGCAATTACTTATTACTACATAAAACTACGAACATATGTTTTTTTTTTTTTTTCAATTTTATAAACTTGGTAAGAGCACTTGAGGGCTGCATATTCGCTCGTACGGTCACGTTGATATCGAAATTCATCCCGTAGCCAAGCTGTATGGACGATTTTTATAATGTTTCACGGGCTAAATCGACGATCGACCGAACGAAAACCGAGATATAATTCAAACGGTTTTTCAAACAAAATCCCGTTGTAAAGCAACGAGCATCAACGACAATCCTATGGAAAACCCGACGATGCTTCGACTCCCGCCGCTTCTGAATTCTCTCTCGTCTCCCATTTGAAATCGATTTATCGGACTCGACATGCGTCCGTCGCCTCCTTTGCTGAACGCCAAAACGCGCAAATTATAACCTTTTCCAGGCGTCAAATTGTAAATGTAAGCCTCGAGTTTGGCACCTTCGGTGACAATGGTGTCGTTAGCCGTGCTCATGTCCTGATCCAATTCCCACACTCGAACCTTAAAACCATCCAAAGGTTCCTCGTCTATGCTCGGTTGGATGTAACGCCATTTTAGATAAACCGTCGATGGATTTACGACGCTCAATTCGACGGAACTCGGCGGTATTTGGGGAGCTTTGCGATACGTTCGTTCGATGAAACGCTCGCTTTCCGGTCCCGCACCCGCGGAATTGTAAGCCATGCATTTTACCGCGTAAAATCTGTCCGGTTGCAAACCAACGATCAACGCCCAAGGTCGCGTCGTACGTGACAAAAGATACGTAGCGTCGTCTTCTTTCGCACCGTCCAACCAATATTTTATTCTGTAACCGATCAATTTACCTCGAACGTTTTCACGATTTTCGTCCAAAGGATCCCAAGTTACGTTCAAACTCGTGCCGTTGTAACTCATAACGGCTATTTTTTGCGGTGCCACCCTCGGCATATCCTCGGCGCTGTAAACCGTTGCAATATCCGATTCCGGTCCTTCTCCGACCTCGTTTATCGCTTGTACTTTAACGTCGTATTTCGTGTAATAATAAGCGTGTTGCGTTTGCACGACGTGTGAATTTGCGTTGCCGTATTGTTGCAACGACAATTTTTGAAATTCTTTTTCGCCTTTCTGTCGTCGCCAATAAATCACGTAATATATGCCACGACCATTTTGATCCTCGGGCCTCAGACGATCCCAAGTTATCGTGAGATCGCCGATTTTTCCACCACCACCGCTGACGTTTGACGGGGCTTTGCTCGGTTTGTCGGGGGGTGTGCTGTATTTCGGTGATGGCAGGGACGGCGGTCCGTAACCCAATTCGTTTGCCGCGTAAACGCGGAATTCGTAGGTGGTGTATGGATTTAAAATTTTTTCGAGATGCACCTGTTTGCGGCTCGTGTAGCGATCGATAATCTCCGCAGTTACATCTAAAAAAAATTCATTAAAAAAAAGTAAGTAAGTAAATAAGTAAATAAGTAAATAAGTAAATAAGTAAATAAGTAAATAAGTAAATAAGTAAATAAGTAAATAAGTAAATAAGTAAATAAGTAAATAAGTAAATAAGTAAATAAGTAAATAAGTAAATAAGTAAATAAGTAAATAAGTAAATAAGTAAATAAGTAAGTAAGTAAATAAGTAAAAAAGTAAATAAGTAAATAAGTAATTAAATAACTAAGTGAGTCAGTCCAAATACTTCTTCCATACGTGTAGATTTAACAAAGTGTCGCCTCAAAAACGATTGAACAATTTCAAAAACAAAACAAAAAAAAAAAATCATACTCACTTTCCGTTAGGTTGAACCATTTGTTGACATACTGAGATCGCGCGCTTATCGTGTACATGTGAATATCCCGTCCATTGAAAGCTCCATCGGTCCATCGAAGAGTCACGTCCGTCTTGACGACGTTTGTCACTTGAACACCGCCCGGTGGACCCGGTGGACCGTTCACGACGAGCAACGATTTACTAATAACTCTACCGACCGCGCTTTCGACGATGCACTCGTATTCTCCAGCGTCTTGAAGAGTTATGTTCGTTATTTCGAAGACACCGTCATCGATCTTCAATCGCGGATTGTTCATCAAATCGTCGTCTCTTATACGTATTCCATTGTGCATCCAGATGTAAGCTATGTCGATCAGCGGTTCGGAGTCGACGGCGCAGCGTAGAGTCTGGTTGTCCATAACCGCGACAACGATTCGTGGCGGCAAAGTCTCGATGAAAGTTGGACCACCTGTGAATGATATTAATCTGATTGGTACGATTTTCAGATCGACAGCGGGAGAGTTTAGGGCCTAAATAACCGGGAAGGGTACAGGAAAAATATGATGAGCTATGTGTCGATCAATTTTGGCTTCTTCATAGAGAAAGCTTTGGTAAATGTAAAAAATTATGAGGAAGCAATGTGCAAGATTCAACTTTGGACTACCACCATGCAACTAGCTCTCCTTCACAGGAACATTACCCATCATTGTCATAAATCGTTATTCAGAACCCTAACGAAATGATAATTTGATCCAAGCGAGTGAGACACTTACGCAAGACTATGAGTCGTCCACGCGTTTCATCACTGCCGTATTCGTTCGAGGCTTTGCAAAAATAAGTTCCTTCGTCGTCACGCGATACCGGACTGATTACGAGATTTCCATTGTCGAGAATGCGCCTTCGGCCACCGGAACTGATCACGTTGCCATCTTTTTTCCAAAGAAATTTCGGCTTGGGCGCTGCTTCGGGATTGCAAACGATCGTCGTGTTTTTTCGATCGGCGGCGTAACTTTCCGATTCCATGGGCCGCTTTTTGAACGTTGGTTTTAGGGCTGTTGATCAATGATTTGAGAGTCATTCAATCGAGCGAAGAAGATGCATCGTTAATTTTTCAAACCATACACATTATTTTTCTCTCTTTTTGGTGCAAATAAATTGCGAGAAGAGATTGAACTTTTGAAATAATTATAAATAATCGACTTACACAATACGCGTAATTGTGCCGACGAGTACGTCGTCTTTAGCTGATTTCTCGCTCGACACTGATACATTCCCGGATCTTTTTCGGGATCCAATCTGTCGATTCTCAAAACGTTATCCTGTATGACGTATCTTTCGCGCTCGTCCGGATCCAACGTTGTGTTGTCGAGGAGTTTGCCGTTTCTGAACCAATTGTAAGTGACATCGGGAACACCGAAGGCCTCGCACATCCACGTGAGTTGTCCGCGATTGTCCATATGTTTGTCTTCCAACGGTATAGTGAAGTTCGGAAGCGCCTGAAGAGTCAGGGACACGGGATTTTCGATCGAGAGCCTGTCGTTCTGAGCTCGACAAACGTATTCGCCCTGATCTTCTATGTGAACGTTTGGTATGTTTAATACGCGATTGTAGGCAGTCAAGTAGGCACCGGGAGGCAATGGTGCGCCTCGTCTTGTCCAATTGTAAGACGGAACCGGACTGGAAATTGGGAAATTTTTATATTGAAATTTGCAAAATAACGCGTTTAGATAAGATTTTTTATCATGACGATGTCGTAGGGTCATTTCAACATATCAAGCAATAATTGGCTATTGTCAGTGCTCGGAAGTTGTTAGTTTTTCCATCCCGCTTATCGTAGTAAAACCACGTGTAAAACTGTATCAACTATATTAATGATTCAAACGTCTAGATTAAGGTGAAGGGATACATCGACTGAGCCGAGCCAAGTGCGAGCAAGATAGCACCATCCACGCCAAAGCGTGATAGAACGACGATCTATCACTTCGTCTTAAGCAGACTGTATAAGAAAAGGTTCCACCACGTATTATAACACGACGAAAGTTTTTATAACATGCTATAATAAATTATAACACACGCTTCCCCTTCTGCGACTTAATAAACTTTAACGAAATGATATTATACCCGCCGTTCGGCTACCCCATCGATACTAAATCGTTTCGGCAATGAATAGACAATAAAACCTCAACGCTAGCAATTTTTCCATGTGATATTTTGTCTGTGTGATATTTTCCCATGCGATATTTTGTCAGTGTGATATTTAGTCGTGTGATATTTTCACGGTTATATTATGTCGTTATCACCATAATAAAAGAATACTCACTATCCAAACGCAAAGCACTCCAGTCGAACATCTTGTCCGACGATCGGGGCTTCCGGAAATACCTTCGGGAAGGTAATAGGGAATTTCAATTGCTCGAACGTTGCTGAAATACAAAACATCAATTCGTTAAAAAAATGTTGTTACTGCCTTGTTTTTTATTTTGCCGGAATAATTCGACGTATCTCGATAAACTTACAATCCGGTTGTACGTTGAGTCGAAAGAACGGACCGTTTCGTCCGGTGCTGGATGCCGAACTGTGAACCGTGCAAGAATAATTTCCACGATCTATAGGTTCGATAGCGGAGAAATAAAGAGCACCGTCGTACGACGAAAATACGCGTTTGTCCTCTTCCACGGCATTCGGGAAATAATCACGCATCCAATAGTACTTGACCTCGGGATAACGCGGCGGTGGATCGCAATAAACCGCTTTTCCCCAATTTTGTTTGGCATTCTCAACGGCTCGTTTCAAATTAAATTCGAGAATATAACCGAACGATAATTCAACGCTTTCGGATATAATCATTCCAAATTCGTTCCAAGCTTTGCAATGATAAGTTCCGTGATCTTCGTTCTGCGAAGGTCCCGAGATTATGAGGGATCCACCGCTGATAGTGTATTTCGGATTTTCGAGAGGATCTATCGCCATTTCCACGAGTCGCGAATTTTCGTAATATTCTCGGAACCAACGATAAGAAGGAGTGGGATAACCGCCGGCGTAACAAGTCAAAGTCACTTGATTATCCTGCATACGTTTGGCAACGTCGAAAATTTTGTTGACAGGCTGTTTGATGAAATAAGGACCTCTGGGTATGCGACGAGGATCTTCCACCTCGATGCCGTACGTAAATGTACGATCGTCCTCCGACAAATTGTGAATAACGGTGACCGAAGCTTCGCAAATGTACAAAAGAGCTTCGTTACCGGTGACTTTTTCCAAACCCGTGCGCTTGAGAATGTTGCTGTAAGAATATGCCAGATAATCACGATTTGTGACTCCGTCGTTGGGTTCCGGCAGAAGAGCGTTTTCCATGTTGTTCAGTTGCGTGCCGTCCGGTTCGTTGGTCCAATAACCGCCCGAATGTCTGACGCCGGTGTACCAAGTGCGATGCTGCGGATCCTGCCACAACAATTGATGCAACAAGAATCCGTGCTCCTCCACCGAATTAATGGACACGAGGTCGCTTTGATAAGCCTGGCAAGTGCGTCTAGCATCGGCCCTGTTCTTCAAAGGACTCTTGACGAATCGATAGCAGGATTCTTGAAACTTCACCCAATGACGAGGACAATCGTACTCGACCATTTGGTAAGCCATATTTTGCGCATTGCCCGTCGAAATAACGACTGACAGGCACAACAGCGCGACACAAGCGGCGGTAGCCATGGTGCTGCTGGCTTTACTATTCCGCACGCTATTGTCCCACCTGTTGAATCATGAAATTATTTTATTAAAACGTGTTCTCAGTTGTTGAATTAAAATAACGAAAATATAACGAGGTCGCGATGAAGTCAAATAGATTTTTCGAAAAAAAAATTATTGAGGGATTAGTCATGATGCAGTAATGGCAATTACCATCATAGCATTGTGGAGGGGACAGGGAGTGGCAGTGAGGTATGCTTTAACCACTAATATCAGTGTTTAGGATCAAAGGAATTGAAATTTCCTCGCGCGCACTTTAATCCATTGTTATAACAAAATTATGAAACAATTTGGTTACCTTCTAAAATCAGAGATTCACTGGGTTCCCATGGAAAACCAAAAACAATAACAATAATCTACTTGGATACAAATTCGAGTGGCGTTCGACGACGCACGATTAACGACTTCACGTTGTAAAATCCTGGCCCTCTGCCTTCGTTCGTACCATTGGCGTGTAACAGAGCCACGAGTGGGAATTTTTCGAGACTGCAACGCAACTCCGATGATAACAATGACACGTTCAGATAATTTGACGTAACGCAGATTAAGTCAGTAGATGATGATCGTTAACGGACTATGGGTGCAAAGATAGCGCCCCAATGCTCGTCGCACATCATTGCACGATGATATGCCGCTGCTCGATCGGCAAGGCTTTGTTCTCGGTCGAAAATGATCGCAGAGATAAGAAGTGAAAACGGCTGACTGCGTATTAGAATTTTTGTCATCCTCACCTGAGAATGACGCATTCTCGCACCAATTTGAGTGCGCAATGTGCCTGATTCTCGCATTTCCGAAGCCGTTGCGGGAATGTTCAATTCCCGCACTGATCATCTGTCAATTGTTCAGGCACATTGCTTACTAAAATTGGTAGGAGAATGTGTCATTCTCACGTGAGGATGACAAAAAATAGTATGTGTAGCGCGGGCGCGATTGGCGATTCCCTTATGAATGTGAGGCCTGCACTCGGCTTAGCACAGACGATGTCTCGGCGATGGTTGCCGATGTCTCGTCTCCGACTCGACATCGGCAACCACCGCCTCGACATCTTCTGTGCCTACGCCTCGTATTAGCCTCGCATTCATGCGGGAATCGCCAACTTCGCGTCCTTGCAACACAATATACTATTCTCTGTCAACCGTTCTCGTTTTCTGTCCGACAGCTCGACGGTCGCAGAGAACAATACTCTGAGAAGTAAATTGTCTCGTTCGTTTTGTTTCGATCGAGAAATGAATTTCGTTTATTGCTCATTTACGTAAAACTTTTTATGATTAATCGCTAAAAAACATTGTCGCGGATGAATCGGGAGTAAACAATGTCATTACAATGCATTTCATCGCAGCAGCTTCATAGAAATTAAAAAAGTAACATTGCCGCCTCGAGCAATGATCGTTTTAAACAGCCCTATCCGACTCCGCCGAAATCGCGTTCAGCTTTCAAGCCTTCCAAAACCCACCTCAAAAATCTTGACTGGTAGATGGCGTCTAATACGTAACCCCCGCTCACCCCGCTGGCTGTGGCCGAGGGGCACGCGGAGTGAGGAAGGTTTGGTGTCCGATAGGCGAGGGGCATGCGAGGTGAGGTAGGACTGGTGGGCACTGTGGCACCAAATGTTTCAAGCGCCGCAGTAGCGACAGTTTCTGTCCCTAACACGATTTTCGGCGGAGTCGGATAGGGCTGGTTTTAAATTTGTAACGCAGCTCCGCCGATAACAGCGCAACCTGCAGCCATTTCGGTTAACTCAACGATCGATAAGTCAGAAAAACATTGACCGATCAGTACGCAACAATCCGACAGACGGCGCTGAATGCTTGTTCATCCGGCATTGTCGTCAAACACGACGTTGCGATATCGCCGACTCCGTCGCGTTTTTTTTCAATCCTCCGCGTACTAACAAACACCAAAGCATCGCGAACTGTCATCCACCCGTAAACATCGTTCCCTCAACGATCCAAACAAAAATACTCGCAGTGACGAAGAAAAGTGTTTGTTCGGCCATCGATAGTACCTCGCAAAAATTGTCATACCATCGACGTTCGATTCGTTCTTTCCCATCGGTCCTTTATCGGTGATAAATCTGTGACAATTCGTTAATCACATTGTAACAAAAATCACAAGTGTCAATTTAAGTTTCCCAACGTTTATTTACATTACAAAAATAACATTTCATCGAGATTATAACCATGCTACTCATTCGGCAGCCGAAGCTACATTGAAGCGGCGAATCGTGTAGACAGATCCCAACGTGACAAACATGCGCGATTCGCGTATAACGAAACGTCGTTTGCGCAACGGTTAAACCGATGGCTGTACGGTGGCGCCTGTTATGGCGGCGAAAACACGCGCGCAAGCCATCACCAGGAGTTCGTGAGTGCCGCCTCCACCGCACCGCTCCCGTCGGGGCTACCCTCGCCACCGCCGCCTCCTCCTCCGCCGAATCGTCGAACGCGGGTAAGTATTCTTGTGCTCCATGCTCCAATCAGTCTGCACTCGCATGTCCACGAGGTAGCTCACCGGGCTGGCGGCTTCCTCTCGCAGCCGCTCTCACAGACCCTCCTCGGCTAAATCCACCACCACCACCTCGGCCTCTCGTTCAGTCCGCGACTCACGTCCGAGGGCCCTGCGTGGTGACAGCCGAGACCAAGGGTCGCGCTCTTTTTCAAACCCCATCGCGTATTCGCTCAACGTCGTTGAGGTTAGGTCGTCCATCGACAAACCCGCCGGTTTTCAAAATTCAAATTTATCGAACAACAAAAATCTCTTTTCGATCGACGATCGAAATAAATATTTCTATGGAATTAACGTACGCAAGGCTGTCTGTGATTGCGCGAAATTAGTCATTACGTTGTTGTTATTGTTTACGTTGTTGTGCGGCATTTTTTGTAATTTGCGCGCGTGTTTGTGCATCTCTCGTTGCCGCCGCTTATCGCGAGTCAAGGTTAGGTCGGTCGAACGGTGGTCGCGCGCGAATTTTAAACGGGGAAAAAACAAAGACAACCTCCCCCGACGGAAAGTCGCGTGTGTGCGACGAATGTGACGTTTGAACGGTTGTTATCAGTTGCGTTCTTGTTTCGCACCGGCGAGGTTGATATTCCTTGACGCGCGGGGTATATCGTTGCTTTCGAATGGATGACGTTTTGAAAGTTTTTCGAACTCGGTGAAACGACGATTTTTCACGGAGAAAAAATCATTGGGAAAGAAAAAAATATTTATATATACGAAACACGGAATAAGCACGATACGACCATGTGGAAAGACAGCGGTCCCACTGTAATTACCTTTGATTTAATTATTATTTATAATTACCGAAATACCGTTTTTTTCACAGCAAAAGGATAAATGTTTTGTTTTGTAATTTGTTTTTTTTTTTTTTTCACGTTTTACGTGTATTTTTGTTTGATTTTTCGTGAATGTTTTTATGATGAAACGATAAACAAACATTATTGCGAGGGGGTGGGCTCGAATGATCGGTAAATAATTTTAGTACGATGCATTTCGCGGTAGTGGCTTCATGGAAATTTCGAAATAACTTTGCAATGGGAAGAGCTATCGAGTATCCAACCCACAAGTCTAAAAGCCGTCGAACGAACCATTAATAATCGCGATAATTGATGACGGTAGTCGAGCGGGGGGGGGGGGGGGGGGCAACGAGCGTAACGATTTCGGTAACGCGGAACAATTATGCCAGACCGCTGTTGCACCACTCGCCAGTGTGGACGTAATATAAAACCGATTCGAATTTGATTTCGAAATAATATATTGCATACCGATCGTCATTCGTCCGTGGCCATTCTGACTACCGAATATGCGAAAGCTCTCTGTACATTGCGGTTACGCGTTTGTCCATGCAATTCGGTTTTGCGCCGTTGCTCGATTACGCATACGTTGTTAACGCACGACCGTTGATCGATCGTACGCTCGAATTTTACGCTTACTTCGGTTAGAATCAGTCGCGTTATTCGGTAATGAAAAAATACATTTGCTTAGACTCTGACGTTAGACTGTGTAAAGAAAAACTATTTTCTTTTCCATGGTTTTGTGGTCTCAAGGGTTAGTAATGGACCTTAAAAAAAATCTTCGCGGCGAGCAAGCTGGAAAACATTTTATCGGGCAAATATGTTTACAGGGAACACCGTTTTTGCATTATTTATTGCATAAATCGACGAAAATTGTTGGAAAGTCAACTTTCTTGAATGTCATTTCGTAGGGAATATAATTGACTTCGAGAATATCTGAGATCCGAGCCGGAAAATTTGATATCTCCAAGATATTCAGGCATTTATTTGAAAGCGATTTTTGATAAAAATTCGTTTTCGAATAAGTTTCACAGCTCAACTGTTCGTTACGACGAAAATTTGTTGATAAATTTTGGAGACAATTTAAATCTCTACAAGTAACGCCTTCGGAATTCTATTCCCTACCGAATGGTATCCAGGATATTTGGTTTCCAACCATTTTCATCGATTGATGCAATGAATGATGCAAAAAAATTGATATCCCGATGTCATTTAAACGAAAAAAGAGAACCCTCTTTGCGATTGGGGAAAAAATGATCCTGAGTTTGCTCGCCGCGAGGATCTTTTTAAGACCGATCACTAACGTTTGTAACTAACATGACCATAGAAAAGAAAATTATTTTTTTGACACAGTCGAATATGTGTAATAATTTTGCGCTACCGATCGATCGGGATTTTCGTTTATTATAATTTTTTCTCTCTTTATATAATTTGAGAATTTTTTTTAATTAAAACGACAACGAGTAGGATAGTCGTGAAAATAATGTTGAAACGAGAGCTGCAAAGAGGAAACCGCCGGTCTGTTATAGATGGACAATTCTACGTACGTGCCGAACCATCTCCCGCCACCGTCCCTCGTCGTTTTCTCGCAGGCCGGGGGCCTCCCCGACGCCCTGAGAATGCAGAGACCCTTCAATCCACAAGTTAGTGGCCCTCTCCTTCATGCATGCCACCTATTAGCCTGGACTATCGTACGCGAATCGCTCCTCTAATCACCCTGCAACGACCCTCTGCATGATCATTTAAATTGTGCACATACACACACACACACACAAACACTGTCACGAGCACTGGACGAACGACTTTTTCGAGATTGTCCTCGAGTCGATTTTACTTTTACGAGAACTGAAATATTGACGTGCAATCTCGGATTGTAATTCTTGCAGTATTTTGTCAAATATCTGAAATCGACAAAATATCTTGTTCTTCTGAATTGCATTCCGTGTGCGTTTATGGGCACTTATTATTATTGATTTTAATTATTTCCTAAGGTTGATAAATGAGAAGGTCTGCTTTGCAAGAGTGCGAAACCCGATATCTCCACAGTTGAAAGCTTTTCTGAGCGATGAAATATTCGAGATTGAATGTTTTCAAAACGTTTCTGAAAACCAAATTTCCGGAGATTTTATAACCCATTTATGTATTCTAATACAAACATTTCTAATATCTTTTTCACAAAAATGAAATTTAATCTACGGGGAAGCAAAATTGTATGATGAAAAATCAATAAAGAGGCTGTGAATCACATTTATAAAACAATTAATATCAAATACACTTCAGAGAAAGTCCAAGGACGAATTAATAGTCCATCAAGAATGAGCAAAATCACAAAAGCAAAAAAAAAACCGAAAAAGAAATCAAATAAAAGAATTAGTAAAAAATGCAATATCACCTCGTTGGCCGCAAAAAAGCCTCAGGATGTTCAGAGAAACGTTGAATTAGAGTGACGAACAAGAGACAAATTTCTAAGGTTGAAGGCTTGATTCATCGTCAACTCAGAATATTTCTATCATTTCCTGAGTTGGAATAATCAGCTACATTTTCTTTTTTGACGTAATCGTCATCTCGCAATTAAATTGTTTAATCCGCTGCGGACGTTTAACGTTGATTTTCCCCTCATTATTTGAAAGTAATTAAACAAGTCAGTCAGTTGTGTGCGACGGTGGTGCTAGTTTTCGTTAAGCATCTCACAATCAATCTTTCTATTTACACGTTTAACAATTAATTTTCCAATCGCGCGGTTTTTTTGGTCCCAAATCAGATTGACGGATACAACGTTATTAGAAAAAATTTGATAAAAGGGATTTTTAAAAGATATATGGATGCAACGTTGAAATGAAGCAAAAAAAAACATGCATAAAAACTGGAAGGCATACTTTACATACGAACCGACAGGGCTTAATTCGTCCATCGACCAAACATGAAAAAAACGACGAAAAATTACGATGATTCTTGACTGAATTGACGAGAAAATTGATTTATGGTTTGAAAAAAAATGTGTTGCTAGGTAGATAATGAAAATTTCAATACATGTCGAATAAATCACGAATAGGCGCGTAAAGTGTAAATGGAATAGCAGACGACAGGAAACAGGGATCCGAATGTGTACAAGTATGTACAATAATATTTGCCCGAAGACTCTAATTCTACGTGACTTGACTTTCCGTTGCATTTCCGAGTGATTTACAAACCAGAGAAATACTTAAGAACTTTAATAGCAAGTTTACTTCAGAATTAAACCATTTTTTTGGTTTTTTTTTCATTTGGGGTTGAAAAAGTATCATGTCGATTCATTTTACGTTCGGAAATATTGACTTCTCAAACGATGAGGCAGAAAAATACGCACAGACAAATTTCGGTCTCCCGTGAATACCCCTAAGATGAAAAAAAAAAAAATCAGAAAACCTCGTTTTTGTCTCGGATGACACGAACACGTCTTCATAAACAACTCGTGTTTCCCCAGTTCATCTCTCTTACCTTCTGATGACCACCCAATATTTCTAAAAAGAGTCCAGAACCAGACGAGAATAACCTTAAGTTTTTTCACCCCCACAATAGACTGTCAATACCTCAAACAATCGTCTTGTAAGTTACAAAGTCAGATCAAAAACAAACGAGAAGTCGGTACAACATTACAATTCACTGGACTAATATCCTAACTACAAAAAAAAAAAAAAAACACAGCTCCAAATCCCATACGCGTGATAAAACGTATTTTAATCCCACTTTTTTTTTTTTTTTTTTGTTGCATTTTCCATGAAAAATAAAAGGTCTCAGACGCGAAGGATCTTCAGGTGCCGTTCAGCACAGCTACGTCTCTCGGTTACGGGCTTCATCATATGCTGCATTTGCCGCATCAGTTTCTTCATCCGTTCGATCCGCGTTTGCCCTTCAGCGCGTTCAGGCCACTCGGTCCATCGGCCTTCGCACCCCCCAGCAAATGCCTCAAGGTTGAAACTGGAACCACGAGCGTTTCGTCGGGATTGCCGAGTCTTGGATCGTTGTCGAGCATGTCCAACATGTTTTCACCGTCGTTGCCTTCGTCGGGTGGCGTTAGCACGGGCATGTCCGGTGCTCAGAATCAAGATATCGCACCGCACAGTCCGGCCGGTTCGGCCAGTCGTTCACCACCCGGAAATGGTCCGGGATCCGTTACATCTGCGAGCAATCGAGGACCGACCCCCGACGAGGAAGATAGGGATGCCAACGCTACCCCGGGCTCCGAAAATACCGAGAGATCGACGCCCGAGGAGGGCCGTCCCTACAGACGTGAGTACCCATTTTCTCGACCCAATTGGGCGACCGATTTTCCGATTCACAACCATACCGTCCATATTTCTGCTGTTTACGCACGACGTTTGCGAGGGAGTATAATAGTACATTATGACACTAGTACGAAAAAAAAATTTCTGACGAGTACGAGTATCGTACGAATTTTTATGTCACAAAGTGCGTAAATGCGGTTTGACGTGAACGAAGTGAGCGTAAAACCGCACTTTTACGCTTAGGGTGTCATAAATATTTTTTTTTTGGATTACAAACGATTCGAAAATAGGCTGATTAGGATCGTCGCGTCAATAGCCGGAAAAGCCATACTAGTAGACTGAAAATATCGACGAGCTTATTTCTCAAGCCTATACGATATCAAAATAATGAAGACTAAAAAAAAATAATAATAGTTTTAAGATTCTTCAATAGCGATTACGGCAAAGTCGTTTTTGATAAGTCCGTTCGAGGAGCACACGTTAGTTGTGATCGTCAATTTTAGACGAAAATTCACGCGACCGTGCATAACCAGACGCTTATAATTACCAAAAGATACGCTGCCGCGATTTTCGTTGTCCTTTCGTTTCTCTCACATTCCACATTTTTTCCTTTCGCCCAACAACAAAAAAAAAAGCCTTTGCACATTCATTCTGTATTTTTATCGCGTTATTCTCTTCCTCCTTTGGTCTCTAATTACGTAGCCCAACGCGTCTCCTTTATCAAAAAAATTTTTTTTTTTTCATCCCCCTCCCTTTTTCGCCACCGCAAGCCGTTTGAGAAATTTCGCGGAAGCCCAAATGAACAAACGCGCGAGAGCACATTTGTGCACGAGGAAGACCCGCGTGAAAAAGAAATAATAAAAATTGAACAAAAAAAAATTACAAATATATATATATGTGAATATATGTATATTTTTTTTTTTTTAATGGAAAAAAAAAATTAAAAAACTGCGCAAGAGTCTCGCGTTCGCGAAGCGGTGTTGGGACGACGCTAATTCTCGTTTGATTGCGCGAGTTGAAAAAAGCCTAGCTAGAATGCGTTTCATTCGGTGCGGGACTGTTTGTGACGCGTTAGCCGTCGCCCGGCCACCTTCGCCGTTCTTTTGTCCCGCGTGATGTCGTCCTCTCTCGACGTCCCGGTCTCTCCCGCGGCCGAGCCATCCGACCGCGGAAACGCGACGACGTGTCCTTTGACCAGACAACATTCCGCATCTGCGAATATCAACGGTGCGACGCGCCGGGCCTCGTTATCAGCGCGGCGTTGGCTCACCAACGTCGACTAATTGCCCTCGCGATTGTCGGAGCCCGCGGGTGTTTCACTTACGCTCGGTCGGACAACGCGTAAGGTGAATGACTCCCGTCATTAACCGCGAACCATCGATTTACAGAGTTCCCGAACCGTGATGACCGTATCTTTCAATTTTTAACGACGATGAAAAAATTGATTGCATTTCGTTGTGTTCTTTTTCGTGTCCTCGTAGAGGAAGATATGATGGGAACGATTGTTTCGGGGATTTTCGTGTCGGGGTGTTCGGAATTGCCCGAAACGTCCAGAAGTATACGTTTCGAGAAAATGGCTGGATGCATGTGTAATGGTCTTGCACAATTCAAACGTCTGTAACCTCGAAAATAGCACGATCCGAAGCGCATGTCGAGCCTTGTAATCTCTCTGCCACCTGTAATTTCCGTAATGATTGACACAACCGCACGGATTTTACGGCGTTCTCCGAAAAATGTCGGTTAACACGGTATTTTACGGAAACCCTACGTTATCGGGCTAACTAGTTCTTCACAAGTAGAATGATGCTTACAGATGTTTGGTATTGAAGGTGGATTAAATCAACTGAGAAGCTTGAATTTCATAGGACTTGGAATTTTTTGAAAAATGTTTTTTTTGCTCCAGTTCGTTTTGCTCTTAGCCAGTTCTGACCAATTAAACCCGGACTCGCTATTGGTATCGAATATTATTTAACCCTCAGTGTGCGATAGAACGTTCAAACGAAAGATTCCTTCGGGAAAATAACGACTGATTCTTATTTCTTTGAAACTTCCGATCTTTTTTCTCGCTGAATCCTTTTGTATATATTTTGTATAATAATAATTATGCAATAAATAAATATTTTCTAATTTTATTGGGAACTGAATTAGAACTAAATAAAAAATTGAATTACTTTATATAAATCAGAGGAAAACATTGAATTACAACTTAAATACATCTGAGACAAAAATAATAATTTTTTTCGAACAATCTGACCTTAATGTAGCGATAATAACAAATGATTTTTACAATAAGATTTCGCCACGTTCTATTATATATATTGGTTTCCCCAACGACCCGCAATCACAGACCGCATGGCCAACCCATTCTGACTAAGAGGTTTTTTTTCCGCCCCCATTAAGGGCCGTAAAGCACGGCAACTTGAAAAGGGCGAGAGGCCTCGACTTTAGTAGGATATAAAGGTTACATGCACGTAACACGAGAAGATTGTAATGTAGAACGGATTTAGCGCACGATCACCGTTCATGAGTTTTAACTCCGAAACGAGGCATAATAAAACAAAAATATTGGAGGCTCTGTCGAGAACAAAACTGTAACTGCACTACTACGTTTAATCGCTGATCCTAAAAATCAATTATACCAGCGAAATAAAAGTGGCCCTTGTAAGGCTCGTCGAGGTATGGACGTGCGTTAGACAATCGGATTTTTTCAAAATTTTATTCTGCCCCTTTAAAAAAACGTCAGGAAAAAATCTTACTTTTCGAACTAGAAAACCTATCGAAAAATATTATGTCAAAGTTTGAAAGAAATCGATCGAGCCTTCTCCAAATATCTCAAGAACCGTCTACAAAAAGTATGTATATTCATTTTTAAAAAAATGTTTACGTACCCCAATATACATACTTTCGAATAAAAAATACCCGTACGAAATTGAACAAATAGTTTTGCCGATAATAATTCCCAAAATTCATCTTTTTTTTTAAGCCGTCCACTCAGATGTGTCCCCCAATAACTTTCATTTCATAGCTGGAGTTTGGATTTCAAAACATATTTGATTCCGTCGCTATTGGCCAACATGCCGTGTTTTCGGAAAGCAAAGGTTGAAAGCTTTACCGTCAAATATTTGCCGGTGATAACCGGTGCTACCCTCGCTTTTTCATTCCCGTGCTATCGACGGTATAAAACTCGTAACCTCGATCACATTCAATCACTGCATCATATTACTGTTTGCTTTAAAAAAATATATATATATATGTACATTATTTCTTTCGTTGGGTGTGGATCGAAGTTCCGAATATTCAATGTTCCGACAGATCAACAAATCGAATTGAAATGCTCCAAAAATAAATATTCTGAACCGCGATGGCTCCGTCTGTCAATGTTTCGAAAGAGCGAAATCCGAAAAACGTATATATAGGTATAGTGGCGTAGTTCGTTCAATCGCTAAAAGATGGCAGCGATTCGGGAGCAGGCAGATAGATTTGGACAATACTTTTACTTCGTCTCGGCGTAGGGCGGCTTATTTTATTCAGACAGCCGTTTGATGCTTGTGGAAGTTTTGTCCCGTCGATCAGTTGGTTTCTGGGTTTTTGATCTTTCGGGACATTGACAGTCGGATCAATGCCGATTTGGAACATTTACTTTTGGAACATTTCAATTCGATTTATTGACCTGTCGGAAGTTCGGACCTTCTATCCACAAGTTTTTCGTTGCATTCCACGTCCCGTTAATATGTTCAAATTGTTCCATCGTTCAGACTGGGTTTTGTGTGGAGCGTGTATGCAATGTCGGCGAGCTCGGCGATATAACGCAATGCCGGGGAAGGTTAGTTCTCTGTACTATGCGAGGAAAATAACCAAAAATTGGTGAACAAAGAGAGAACGAAGAAATTTGGTATTGGAAAGTGTAGACGATATGAGCAATATGGGATCGAAACCCCAACATTTTCGGTTTATACTGTAGGCCGATGCTTGCGTCCATGCTCGCCATGTTCATACGTATACACACACAATATATACATTACACACGCGTACATTGAGCGAGCTCGAATTTCGCAACGTTCGATGTAAATATATCCATGTACAGTGTTTATGGAGCTATAAAAAAACGACAGCGAGAAATAAATGGCAGAACGCTCGTTTATAATATGTAGCATCCTCACGGGTACGTGCAAACCTCCGGAGCATTCATTTTTTACGGCGTGAAAGTGCAGGACATTGTTGAACGTATTGAAGAGCGGTCGGTACGGATACGAAGCTGATGGCGTGAAAATGTCCGTTTTGATGATATCCTACAATCAACGTATGGTGTGCAAACATGCGTTTGGACGAAAACTCGGGAATAATAGTATATTACGATACAAGGGCGAAAATATTTTTCCTGACGAATGTGAGTTTGTGGCACGAGCCGAAGGCGAGTGCTGCAATCACACGAGTCAAGAAAAGGTTTTTCGCACGAGTATAGTATACATTTTTATTGCACGAGGTGTGTAAATGCGATTCGACGCGAACGAAGTGAGCGGAAAAATCGCATCTTACGCACGGCGTGTCATAAAATTCATTCCCAAACAGACTTTTTTCAGGTTGCATAAAATTTAGTTGTGGGTTTATTTAAAACAAAAATATATGACTATAATTAAAATCGGAATTTTGTGCATTTTAATTTATTTTTTTTAAACAATTGACATCGTGACTCGATCGTCTCTCGTCATTCACATAGTTCTTTATTTTTATTTATTTATTCATTCATTATTCATCTTATTTTCTTTATTTTATTTCCTTCATGAAGTAGAAACGTGGTACTTATTGCCAAGAAAAAACAAGCTGCAAGTTCAAACTGGAAAACTGCTTTTTATGAATTTGAGGTAAAGCACGAATTCCTTCATGAAGAACTATTTTCATCAATTATGGCTTTCCCATAGAAAATGCCACTCGAACTTCCCCTTAAATTCGGAGGAAGTCGTTAGCAGGTTTCAATTTGCAGCTCGTTGCTCTTTCCATCACCATCTGCACCAAATTCTATTCGCAATACGGATAAATGATATTGCGTACCCATAATTAATTCGGGTTCAATTGCTCGAAGCCAACTTGAGTTAGATCAAAACGAAAATTATTCGAAAAATCCAAAGTCTCATAAGATCGGGACCGCTCAATGAATTTATCCCAAATTCGTTACCAAACATCCAAAGACATAATTCTTTTCTTCAAAAACTATGCAGACCAATAACTTAAAATTTGCGAAAGCTAGAGTGACAACCGACGTTATTTCGAGAATGTCGCAATCGCTGTTAAATACAAATGGCTGCGTCAATTAGAACAAATAATTATAGATCCCAGAAACATCATAAAGATTGACGCTTTAGCTCAAACCATTCTCGACTCACATACGTTCGAGCTTTGCAGAGTCATTAAATATTTTATCAAATATATTATTGAATAGGGTCATTGATACATTTTGAACATATTGACACGAAAATTGCGAGAACCACCCCCCGCCCCATTCCATAGCTTCCTCCACAAGGAAGCAAAAATAAAGAAAACTCAAATAAAGAAAAGACGTCTACGAAGAAATCGGAGTGAATCAAAGTACCATTTGAGAATCAACATTCGCGTCATGTGTGAGACGATGGAACGCGTCCGGCCAGCGTCGTTACACACGCCGCTATCGTAAAATAGAGAAGTCAGACGAGTAAACGTGCCCGACGAACGTACGGGCCGAAAGAAAATTTGATTACCGAATAATTCGTACGACGTGCGATGGAAAATCGCGGTGTGCGCATACGCGGCACGGTCGAAGCACAGCGAAGGAGAAACGCTTGCCGGTATAGGTAAATCCGGTGGTTGGTGGCGTCGGGGCTTGCGCTTCGCACCCCTAAGAATACAAATGAGGCTAACTGCTTTTCTACCGCATGACAGATACGTACGTTAACGTCCGTTGTGTTCTGGCCCGTTCACGTTTCAGAATGCTGCCACATTGCATGCGAATGTCTACAGTTATTCCGCGTGTATGTGTACGGGTACATACGTCTACGTTGTAGGGGGAGGGATGTACGTGCACCCGGCGCCCGCTAATTTTCCTCAATTGCGCCTCATTTCCCACACGGCAATATACCTCTGGCCACGATGAATACATCTGTATCCACTTGTATCCCGCGAATTTCTCGGTATGGCTGGTGGGATGCAAGAACCCTTCGACCGCTCTGCGATGCCGAAAAAAAAGAATAATATATATTTTTTACGCGTGTTCGGTACGTTAGGTATGTACAGAGGAAAACAGAGGAAAAAAATCCGGCTTCCATCACATCGCACTGGGAAAAATTGAAAAAAAATTGCGAATATATTCGCAAAGTCGGGAAATTGTGCGGTCACTAGTTTCGGTATTGTTCGGTAATATTTGGTAAAATTATCGTTTTTGCATTATTGATTATTGGCTAGCAAAAGAGAATAATAATGACCCGGAAGAATTTTCCTTTGGCGAATGTGTATGACGGAGTTGTATGGACTTGAATGAGGATGGCGGGCGGATTGAGAGTCGAATATATGTTTGATTTATCGTTCCACGACCAAACGGCTAATGATGGCTTTCAATTAATTCAACCGTGTACGATTGTTCAAATTGTGAAAATCGAGACATATCAATGACTCTATAATTTGTTGCTCGGTCGAAAACAATTCCGGAATAATTAAATTTTGCCAAACCATCTTCGTAGTTCGAGGATTCTATCAGGCAGCGTTATCTAAATAACCCAAATAAATAAACATCGATCATATCGATATCACGATAATTTTCCTATAATTATCAGATCGTCGGTCGATCCATGAATCACCGGCAACATCCACACGAAAAACCAAAAAATAGTAAGTTTTTTCTTTACCGTCTCAACGATTTTTTTTTGTCGCAAATTCACTGAATTGAGATCATACGTTGCTTCGCAAAGCGTGCACGGCGATTTTTTGTTCTTCATTTTTGCCATCTGTTCTTCCGGCTCTTGTTGCATCGACGAGTCGTCCGCGTACCGGAGTGCGCCAAAGCCGCGTTTATGGCATAAGAGTAACGCGAAACTCATTACGATACGCGGGGCCGCGGTAACGAGGCCCCGCGTTCCAATTACCGGTGCGAAAATCCAACAAACCCGAGATGAAACCAAAATTATTCGGTTACTCGCTGACGGACGAAACTCGTTTTCTCAGAGCGCGAAATATTAACGCCCTCGCCCGATTATCATATATAACGCCGGATTATCATTTTCGTATCTTTACGCTATGTGGTAAAAACTCGTCATATCGCACTGGTGCCGATCTATATGTTGAATCGTCTCATAAGTTTCATTAGACATGTTATATTAATACGTAGTTTATTATACCTCGAATTTGATTGTTGTTCAACCAAGTACTATCATCTGCCGTTCGAAAGCTCTGTCTTTTTGTCGATTTAAGGTAAATTTTGGATGATCAAATTTCACCCAATTTTCGTAATGGTTGAAATTTTCTATAAAAACTTTTGGATAAATCAAACGAGGGAACTTATTAGACCCAATAATTTCCCGAAGACCGAGGTAGCTCCGGGTTTTTAGTTACCGCAGCTCGTGTTGTTACATGTGCCGTTATATATCCAACGATTGATAATTGCATTCAAACATGAGAGGAATTAGTCGGTTCGTTGATCCGCGAATAATAATTTCGCATACCGGTGCGGGCTGTGAGTATGGACATCGCGGGTTTCCCCCGGTGGCGCGTTTATCGCCGAGGGTTCGCGAGTCATAGCCCCAGCCCGGAATCCTTTCTCCGCGTTGCTCGTCCCTCAATACCCCGTTTATTGAAAAATGCAATTATACCATTTTTTCGGTGAAATCGTATATACGCGAAAAACCGCATCCCGGAAATTCGTTGGTGTTATTGTGATTCACACCCGAGTTACGAACGGCGAATCGAAAAAAATGGTACGGCGATAGGAGGGACGGGTTGAGGGGGAGGGGCAACGTTGCAACTCTTACGCCCCGTACGCCAATTTCCTCGTTCGAGTACTCGTTTCTGCGGTTGTTGCTTCTCGTTTCGAACCGCGCACGTTGTTTCCGTATCGGGCGTTACGCCCCGCCAACCCAACACCGTATCCGGCTGCCGGACCGGGGCTTTCGAAACCGTTTTCCCGTTAACGTTTGAGCTTTCGATATTAAAAACGACCGGTAACCACCCTCCGGGACTACGGAAATTAACGAATACGCATTGACCGATTCGGCTATTGCGCTAAATGCCAGATATGGACGAATGGTAATCGATTGTTGTTTTTTCACCGTTTCGCAAAATTCGGGTGTTATATTTGGAGATTCACGATTCTAATTATCGAAAGAAATCGATTAAAAAGAATCGACGATATTTTAAAATTCTTTTTTTTTTCATTTGAACGTTTCGAGTTGTTGGACTTGAGTCAATAATGTAATGACATTAATTATTCTTTTGAAGAATCTTGGAATTTGATAAATTTATGAAAAAAATACATTGAATCAATTTCATGGTACCCTCAAGATTTCATTTCGAAACTTTCTTAGTAAGTGAATAAACGATTGCTGATTTCTCGTAACAAAACAATTTTCGACTGTTTCATATGAGGTGTGTCGAAAAAAAGTTCTTGTTGAAAAAAAATGTTAGTATTAACTTTCGTAGTACCCGAACACATTATGCCCCTGCCCCCCCCCCCCCCCCCCTTGAGATGTACGATACAGGCAATCAAATGTCACAAGGTCCTTTGGCAATACGATGCCAATACTTATGTAGACTTTCTTCGTGCCACATTGCACACAGACCTAATTTATGATGACTCAGAAAGAAGGGTCAAATTTTTGAAACCCCCGGACTATTTCCCTCGAACTCTCAGACCTCCAATCCTTTTTTTCATACTGTGAGTGAGCCTTAAAATTTTTTCCATAGGATCACAATGTGACGAAGATTATGTTCAAAATTATATAATAGCACATTATTTTTTTGTTCGTTGCAAATTTTGAGATCGACAGTACAATAATAAACGTGCTATTTTCCTAACTAGCGTTATTCCATTCCATTATCGTATGGATGAAATTCCGGTCTCTTAAAATTTATCCTGAGAAAAGTGGCGCTGCATCCGTCTTGCACCCAACACCCGTTTATAAGAAACCGCGGGGGAGGGGCTGGAAGGGGGGGGGGTGTAGGTATGGATCAGCGCAAAGTGTAGATACATTGGTCGGAGATATTCGCGCAAGTGGAAAGAGAAGTTGGCGTCGAGTACCTCCTCTTCGACGTTGTTCCAGCCACACCGACCCCGGGCGAACTAGGCGGAGCACCGAATCCGCCCCGCGATTTTCCAACGGGTTACGACCGCGGGCGGCTTTAACGTGTCACCCACGTAACCGGCGCACCAGACATCCTCGTCGTATATACGTACCGGCCAAAGTGCTTTTCCACCCGGACGTACCTCGGTTCTCACATTTTCCTTGCTGCTTCCTACCGCCCGCTGCTGCTGTTGCACTCTCCAAGGACTACGGGGAGAGTAAATATACGTATAAAGTTGCGAACCCTCCTAACAGCCGCGATACGGATGCGGCTAGACAGTGCGGAGTATGTACTGCACGGTACCGACCCGGTACTACCCGGCGTTGAATTTATCGGCAAGCCACCGGGGCTTATTGAACCGAGTCTACTCCGGAGTCGGGTTTGAACTAAAAAGCTGCAAGTTGATACTTGGTAGTTGCTTCATCGTATATGAATGTACGAACTCTTCTCTGAGAATCTCGTACTGAGGAAGAATTGATAAGAAATAAAATATCCCAACGACAATCATCCCAGACATCCCGCAAGAATGCGCCAAATATTCTCTGCCAAATTCACTGAACGATTTAAAAAAATTACAACACTTTTCCTAACATCCCAGACGAAATATTTCCAGTCTTCTTCTTTTTATCGCAATTGGTGAGATAATTGTTATCAACGTAATTAAAAATTCATAGATAATTCACGATCCGTATCAGTAAAAAATGTATTAAAACCAACCGAGTGTGGCAACTAGCCCCGGCTAGTCTCTGGCATACACTCTGTACTGTCCTGAAGGTATACTATGTGGAGAGTAGTGTTGCTGCTCGTGCGCCAACTCTCGTCGTATATTTCTCGTTTCACGGTTGGCGAGAGCGGAGGATCGCCGCGGTGCCGATCTCACCACCTTACCTATAGAGCGCACCCCCACTCGCGTCTGGTCTTACTCCGTCTCTCTCCATCTGTCTATCTTTCTCATTGTATAGCGTCGTTTTCGCGCGTGCCTGGTGCTATTCCGCGCCTCCCTCTCCCTAGATCCCGGGAGCTAGTAGGTACAAACCCCCCTTTTCCCCCTCAGCGGAACAACCCCGTACAGTCACTTGGCCCTGCATCTCGCACATAGCCACCGTGCAGACTCCGAGCTGCAACCTCCGAGCAACCTCCACATCCCTCTCCCTTTCCCATTATCTCTCTTCCGCACTCCTCGTTCTGAAACAACTGTCTCACACTCCGGCTGCACTTTACTCTCGTCTACCGGAGTATATATCTACCTGGAAACACGCTACTGGCAGACCTCGTGCCCGTGTGTTCGTCCCCGTTCGTGTCTCGTTCTCGAGAATCTCTCTTTGCCTCCCACGCGAGTCCACGGACGAACCGCGAACCCCGACGCTAGAAATAGAAGCTCCGCCTTCTGAAACCTCTGCGTCGACTACGGTATATAGAGATAGAAAGATGGATATATACAAGACGAATATATACGTATATAGTTTCGTTCTCTTTCGAAGCTTCCTGAGCTTCCTCTTTGGCACGATTCCCGGAGCGGATAAAACGACAAGTCGCAATCCCCTGGGCGTGGTGTGCCGGTTAGTTCCTCCTACTTTGTGGATCTTCCCGTTCATATCCGCTTCGCATATCCGTCTGTCTCGTATATAGAAAACCTTTCTCAACGAAAGGACGAGGGAGTCCCCGGATGGTTGCAATAAAAAATGCGAAGATAACGAATTTGCGAAAAATTGAGGCTTTGCGGGATCAATGTAGAAGCTCGTGTTTCGTTCTCACGTCGACTCCAGATAGAAATAGTGCCAGAATGAGGCTGAGAATTGATAAATCATAAACTTGAAAATGAAGCCAAATACTAAGTAGAAACAAAAAGAATTGTAGCGAATATTTTGTTCTTTTTTGCGGCAAGATTTTTTTTAATAACGAAATTAGGAATGTATGAAGAAATAAAACAGAATCAATGAATATTGCCGGAATAGGTGAAGCCAGAGTCATTTTTTTTTCTTCATCTTCTAATTCACCTGAGGTGCTAACTTACATTTGAACTAGGGACTCGCGGTATCAACTGCCGCTTTTAAGATTAAGACGTTTTCACGTCCTTCGGAAGAATTAATTCAAAAAATTTTTCCAGAATCTCGAGAATTGCACACCTCAACATCAAAATAAGAATAAATAGAAAAATATTTGCATTGAAAAGTATAATGATAGGAGCCGAACGTCTCTTCCGTTTCAAATTCAGAAATCAACAATACAAGGATACATCATCCGAATCAATTTACGAACGAACTGAAGGGGGAAAATATCCAAAAACCCCAAAGAACTCATAGAATCCAAAAAAATCCAAATGAATCAAAGAATTTAAAATATATTGAATTATGTATTGCGCCAAGACAATGTTAAAATAAATGCAGCTAAAAACGATTATGTCAAAAAAGAAAATGTTAAGTTTAATGTTGTGTCGATCAAATGTCAGCATTTACAAATGCTCAACACCATATACATCGTCGTGCAGTAAAGAAGAAACGGTCGAAGATTCTTCCACCGGGTCCCGGCCTAACGGTTATACATCGAATGCCACACGTTACGTACGATGTATTTTACTCACCCCGTGGGAACGGCGTGGCTACGCGTTTGTACGTTTCGTTTTATAGGGTAAATGTAACATAGGGTTAGTGCGGGGCGAGTGAAATCGTGGGTGGGGGGGGGGGGGAGGGTAACGGTCGCGAACAGCGGAACGTTCGACTCGTGACAGAAATTACTAAACGGTGAAGCAGCGGGTACGGGAAACAGCAGAAGCCGGAGTACCACCAGCACCAGCCAGCAGCAGCAGCAGGAGCTCGAGGTCGTGGCTACCGTGGGGGTGGGGAAGGGGGAGGCAAGCACGGAATGGGAATGCACGCTCCGGGGAAGCCCCGCAGTGGTGTTGGCAATCGTGGAACCGCGGAGAGAGAATATCGCGAGGGTGATGGTCAAACGGGCGCGCGATGTAGCCCTCCCCCTCGCCCCGCTATCGGTTGGAAGAACGGGGAAAGGGGGAGGGAGGCCGGAGGTGCGCGGATGGACCCGGAGAGAAACGCACGTTCGAGCAACGTCGAGGAAAGGGTTTTGCCTGGCACCGGGAAATATATAGAGGGATGGAGAGAACCCGGTTGAATGTTGGTTGATGCTTGTGCGGTTCGTGGTTGTTCCGTGACTCGCGGGGTGTAGTTCCGTCCCGCTCGTAGGGCGCGCCCCGCAGTCCGGTCCAGCGGCGTACGCGCGAGACTGTGTCTCTCGCCTCACGCGCATATTAATCTCTTCGACCGCACATCAGCCTCCCCGGCATCGCCGGCTCCGCAGGAATCTCGTTCGTATAACGCACTTGGTTCTCACTCCAACGTCAGCTTAACCGGGCTAACCACCTACATAACGCCAACGGCAAATTGGCAAATCTGCGTGTGCTCCCGACGTTGTTACTCTCTCGGGCCTGGTACCTAACTCTCGCACGCTCAATTTCTCTCTCTCTCTCTCGCTTTTTCGCTCTCTCTAGCGTATGTTCGTTGTACGCTCGTGTCTCGCGACCACCGGTTATTCGTACGCGATTGACGCAAGAGAAACGTGCTTGGATTAAGAGACTTATGCCTCTCGCGAAACTCCAATTCTCATATCTCACATTCCGTTCCACACGACCAACCTATGTCTCAATGAGCTTCATTCTCATCAAATTAATCGTGTAATTCATCGACGTTCCAATGAAATATTTGTCTTCTTTACCATTCGATTCGACACTCGATATTGAAACATTTCAATCCTTTGGATTCAAACATTTGAATTCAATCAATGTCCTGCTCGCATACGAGGTTCGATAAATTTCCGATTGTATGCAAAATTCTTTCTTCATATAACTTTGACCTTTTTTTCAAATTTAAAAACCATGAAATTTTTGGTCAAAGTAACAAAGGAATTACAACGAAACGTTGATTAAAATAATTATTATACAATTACGTCATAACACAATGGAATTGAAACGTCGAGATAATAGAATTTCACTGCGTATAATTTCGGAGAGATTTCGCAGTACTCCATAAAATTCGTGGAATATCCGTCAACCGCGCGTGTATAACCCGAAGGTACAGAATCGAGGGTGTACATGTATATATATATATATATATATACATCGCGTCAGCAACGGTACTCCATAGGTATCTGCATTAAATTTCATGACCGACATTCCGGCTGCTCTTATAATCATCATCGCGGATATTTCGCGATCGAGGCTCGATCCCCGCGATTCGATATATGCCAGCCCGACGGGAGCAACAGAGTGTCGGAAGAGGATGAGAGAGACCGGGCGCGCGAAGCACGGAGCTTCGATGTGGCGATGGGGGTGTTGCTACCGCTGCTGCCGCTGGACGGGAACGGAATAGCGCGGCGCGCGGTTTCCAGCAGCAGCCCGTGGTGGTTGCGGAAACACGAGAGAATGGGACAAGGGTATGAGTAGTTACACGAGTACGAGGGAGAAAGGTGGGCCAGTTGGCTAAATGTCCCGGGGTTTAAAGAGAGACAGAAATCACGCGGACGTGCGGTTTTGCGGCTAACATTTCTGACCGCCGAACACCGAAGTTCGAATTGAACTGTCACCATCAGCATTGCGGGACCAGAGAGCAAGCCGACGACGGAGAGAGATACAGAGAGAGCGAGGAAACGCGTGGAACTTTGGTCGTCGCGTGCCCAAGCCCCAACCATTTCCGTCCGTAACGTTCGTAATAACTGCGGTCACTAGGCAGGAAATTTTTCTAAACGTTCTTTTCCGCGGTACCACCAGTCCGGAGATTCTTGACAATGAGCCCGACAATTGCGAGCTTGCTGTATTTTGTCCCAACGGGCGCGTTTCACAGCCGAGCGGACCCGTCGTCGGAGAAGCGTTTCGAATGCCAACGCGGCTCATTTCACCCCTGACCCTCTTGCAGATCCTTCTTCGCTTCGTCGTTTTCTGTCGGCGTCGGACCGCACCGACGATTGTAAATCAAAACGGCATGGAAGCGCCGGACGAAATGCTTTTCCGACTTTCATTATACTGATTTATGTCCCATCTCGTCGAAATTTAACTTACGATAGATAGATTTTGTCTACATGAATATGTTGCCGTTCGTTTTATTATTTTTTTTAATTCGTAGATTCGTGATTAACGTGTAGAAACAGAAACGAGCGATTGAATACTTGAAACAAACTGTGATAGATTTCAGTTATCGGAATAGATTTTAACGTAGTCAGAATGTTTTCCACGCATCTAAAGTCTATTTTTTTAATCAATGTTATTTTATAGCGACGGTCTGGAAAATTGCAAATTTTTAGGCATTTCTTCAAGTAGAGCAGGATAATAATTGGATCGATTTATTTGTTTATCAGAATGTCGATTATGTCCCATACAAGAAAAATTTATCTTTTCATGTTCAGTTGTTGAAACGAAAATATTTTGAATGAGACAAAAATAAGACCCAATCTCAGTTTTTCCAGCAGTGTCGTCGCAAAGCCGGCGACGATGTTGCGGATTCGGTCGAGTAATAAAGTAAAGAAGCCATCGTGCAAAAAACCTCAGAGACACAGGGAGGAGGAGAGAGATCAAGGTGGAAAAAAAATATATATCGGGCATTCTGTCGGCTCAACCGAGAAGGCGCCGTGGTATTTGTCCCTGTGTTTATACGCGTTACATTTTTATTTCTCCACCGAATGTATAGACGAGCTGCTTCACCCTTCGCGAATATCCTCGTCAGCCTCATACTCCGATGGGGATGAACATATACGTGACAAGTTCGTTGCAGGACCAACGACCATAAAAAATATTGCTCGCCCGTTGTGCGTACATCGATGTGCCACTACACGGTCATACCCGTATTATCAGAGGCTCAAAATAAGATTGTCAAGAAAAAAACGATTTTCGTAACTTGAGCCGGTCATCCATTGACCCCCCCGGTTATTCCGCTGACCAATTGTACCACCCTAGTTAAACCCAGATACTGCCCTTCCCTGCCCTCACATGATACAGACGTCTCTCGCATCCCCTTTCACCTTCTCCTCGCCTCCGCTCCTTTACTCGACGTGTTTCATCCCAATGTTTTTTTTTTTCTGCGGCCGAAGTCTCGGAGCGAATTGTGGAAATAGTGAATGGACCATTTAGTTATCCAAGTCTATTGCATATATCGTTCGTAGAAACGTATTTTGAGGTTTTTTTTTATTCCTTCGCCTCTTCAATGGTCGTCACGAATGCGTGGGCAGAAGAAGCTTGGCAAGAGTTAAGGTTTTCCTAATCCCGTTGAAACGTTTCACCCGCCCTTCCGAATAGTCGAGGTAATTCTACGGGCCTTTGCTTCTGTCCGGACGTCGTTATACGAGGCTATTTACAAAAGACGAAGCTGATCGTTCCCGCTCGCGTGAAGCGCGCTATATACCAAGCGGGCTTTTCTTCGGCCGTGATTCTACGCCGCCGGTTTCTACAACGAGCAACTCGAACCTTAAGCCGCCGCTGGCGCTGTTTCGAAGTGAGACGTCCAACCTTTAGCCCTTTCGGGCGTCTTGGCGCCCTACCGGATATTTACGACGCCCGTTCGGCCTCGGTCTAACCAACGACGTGCACGAGAGAAACGCCACCGGGACTCGTGGAGTGAAAAATGGCTCCGTCGACAATTAACTGAAATCACAGAGGCTCCCGGCGTTTGTCACTGTCTCGATCGCGTCACGTTGTACCGACTCGGTCTCTACGCACTTTTACTACTACTGCTGTTGGCGATGCTGTTGGTGTTGGTGGAGGTGGTGGTACCGATACTATAATGCTGCCAAACGCGTTTACTTCTTTCACGCTCTCACGTCAGCCATTACGACTAGAACCTCTACGGTTTCTCTGCTGTTTTACGCATTTTTGAATGACGTATTGCCGGCATTAACTCGTTCACGTTTTAAAAAGTCGGCCAAGAGCGAGTTTGATTGGCGCGCATGTCCTGTACTTTATTTTTAACAACTAATTTGTAGAAATCGAGGAAACCTCGGATTTTTATTATAATTTCCCTGTAAATTTCAAGTCGAGTGCCCAATTTACCCCTACTTTCATTCTTTTATGAATATTCTCAAATATTCATTAGTGTAAAATGTGTGGGTTAATGAGAGGCATCACGATGGCAAATTTCAAGTTTCTACATGGCATGGTTTCTAAAAAAATCGGCTGTGTGGGACGGACAGCGGGGATCTTAGAAGCGTTCTATCTTTTCTTTGGAGGTGCGGAGTCCTAAAAAAATTGATCCTATCAACTTCAGGTACAATATTTAACGACTTAATACTTTTACAAATTTCGAATATTGTCCAAATTATTTAAAAAAAATATATTTTCTACCATTTGAATTTCCTTTACAAAAAAATGAATACTGTTTATTCTCATCAGTCGAAATTCGTTGATGCCATCAGACATAAATACTTCGTAACGATTGTCAAAATAAAATTAACAACATTAACATTTTTCTTATTTTCGTCACCGGCAACCTCGCGTGATGCGAAAAATCGTCCGAGTATTTGCTCGCACGATCGCAAACAAATTGCATCGAGACCCACGGCGGCTGGGACAGGTTGTTGTTTTTTTTTTTCGTCGCAGAAAACCTACCGCGTTCCCTTCCGTTGGTGTACGACGTGCGGGCAGTGAAAGCGGCAGCGGAGAGCACTTCTCTTTGACACGATCGCAGCCGTAATAACGCGATTAAGCAGTTGCGCCGAAAGGGCAGGGGGTGAGGGATTTTTAATCTTGTCTCGCCCTGGGCGTGTTTTCTCGGCTGTAGAACCGCGCGTACTCGTCGTTGACTCTAGACTTGCGACAGTCCGTGGTTCCGCGTGGAGTCGCCGGGTCACGAATTACCGGAAAAATAAATTCACCGAAACCCCGTTCACCCCCAGAATTAAATCGCTGATTAAATCTCTTTTTTTTCTCGTTCTTTTTCTTTTTATCTTTTTCTTGGTCTTTTTCGTTTATTTTATTTGTTTTATTAATTTTATTAATTTTATTTATTTATTTTATTTATTTTATTTATTTTATTTATTTTATTTATTTTATTTATTTTATTTATTTTATTTATTTTATTTATTTTATTTATTTTATTTATTTTATTTATTTTATTTATTTTATTTATTTTATTTATTTTATTTATTTTATTTATTTTATTTATTTTATTTATTTTATTTATTTTATTTATTTTATTTATTTTATTTATTTTATTTATTTTATTTATTTTATTTATTTTATTTATTTTATTTATTTTATTTATTTTATTTATTTTATTTATTTTATTTATTTTATTTATTTTATTTATTTTATTTATTTTATTTACTTCATTTTCTTTTATTATTATTTTTTTTCGTCACTTTTAAGCGATACGTGTTGCTCCCAGGCTCTTGACTCGTCCGAATCGATAAATTACCGCGCGGCTTCGCTTCTCACGAGGGCACTCCGTCGCGCTCGCGCGACATCCATCTCTCACCCCTTCCTCCGTTTTTATTCCATCTCGCTCGTTCCCTCACTCGTGCCGCGGCTTCCTCCGCGCTAACCGAGCCAACCGAAGAATTATCCCCCGCTCGACAAATTTATAGATCTCTGCACTCGCGACTTTATCGCGACAGTTAAACGCGCTCGTGAATTAGGATTACCCAAGCGCGCGAAGAGCGCTTCGACTCGCGGTTTCTCCGCGTCTGTACCGCGTTGCATAGTTGATTTCTCCCGTTGGAACGCGATGAAAGTCGTTTTTCTTATCATTCATTCGTGCATAACTCTCATTGAGGTACAATTGCTGTAACGAGGAATCTTTCGTCTCGCGAGCTCGCACATCAAATTTATTAACAATTTCGAATGCGAGATAAAAGTAAAGTATTTATATAAAATGCTATTAAATAGTAGATAGTTTGCACTGAATTATTCTCCAGTATTTATTCTATGAAGAACGGAATGTGTTTGAATTTAGAGATGATTAATCCTTGCGATTAATATTCAAACCGGAGATTGCAAATTTCACGTAGAAAACCAGGAAATTGAATTAATTTTTCCAATTGAACAGAGTTTATTAGTTTGTTGACGGATCAATCGGATAGATAGTATTGTCGCTCTGTATATAAGCAATCGATTTATTGTGCTGACCGCATGATTATAGTTGGGCCGACGAATCCTGATGGTTTTGCAAACCAATTATATATCCACGAAATAGCTACGAGTAGTTCAATCGAGGGAACAAATGATTCTAGATACTCATATGCATCATCATCTGTGCCGGGATTATTGGCTTTTCGTGGCAGATATTGAACGTTGTTTTACAATAGTTTTTATCAAACCTCTATCGTTTTTTTTTCTCTCTGTTTTTTCTCACAATTTCTTGATTCTGTGATAGTAACAATGGATAATTTAAAAACTCTGTCGTGGATGGAGTTTCTCGACATTTTTTTTCACGATTATCACGAATGCACGATAAATACGAAGAAAAAACGTCAACCGCTTCGAATATTCGTGAAGCGCTAGCGCGAAACTTTCTCGTCGTCGCCGGGATTCAACGCTTCAAGCCTTTTCGCGAGTCTTTGGCAAATGTTTTGTTACCCTCTTTCACCGAGCGACTTTCGCGCGGATTTGACAATTATTCGGTAATTTATCAAACCCTCGCGAAACAATGGAGCTGCGCGAGAATCCCTTGTCCCACAGTTTGCTCCGACTCTCACCCAACCTCCCGTGAAGAAGAAAAAATAAACAAACAAATAAACGCTTGAAATATCCCGAATTTGCCTTGACATTTGTTATTCAAATTTCGTTCGATATCAAATGCATCGAATTACCTGCTCTTTAGCGTTCAATTTTCATCAACCAAAATAATCTTCAACAATAAGTGAAAAAAAATGCTAAATGTACAGAAAATATTTATTTCCATTTGAAAAAAAAATAATAATTCGATCACAATAGGTGGATAGTTCGATTATTGATGTAATTTAATTTGTTTTGGTTAAATAAATTTGTTGCATAAAACTGCGGTTGCGACAGAGACCCGAGGGGAAAAAAATATATGTGTGCAAAGAATCGGTATACTGTTTTATACACAGAATTGGACATATATATTTTGTATACAAATCATATATAATTACGTATACTCTTCATACATACATCTTTCGTTTCAACAGTTAAACCGCTCGATTAATCGTACCGGGACACCCGTTACAGAATTCAAACCCCGCGGTACGGTCGAAACTGCACCCCGTGGTTGCTACCAGCAATGCTCGCGCGCATTGCCGAAGAAGAAACGAATAACCGGGAGCCAAGAGAACGGACCGCGGGCACAAAACAAAACTATCTCATTGTGTGTTAATAGAAATTCCCTCGCGGTTGACTCTTGCGGATCGCGCGGCTCTTCCACCTTTGCCGTGGTACGGTCGCGCCAAACACACAGCCTCCGCGGTTCGCCGCTCTTCGTGACTTTGCTCCTTCCGCAGCCTTAAACACGCTACGTTCTCATCGGCGCAGCCAAACTTCGACGCGCACGTGCGTCGACCTCGTCCCATCCGTGCGAAAGCACTTAACCCTCTGATGCATTATTTCATTTCATTTTGAGTCAATAAATCAGCATGGACTAATAACTGGTTTGGAGGCAAAAGCGAATAAGTCCATAGAAAGTATTTTCGAAAAATAATGTTTATCCGTCTCGAACGCTCTATCACAGCGGATAAATGAATTATTTAATCTTCAAAAAACTATTGGTTACTTCTCGAAGCTTTTCGAATAAGACCCAACAGGTGCCATCAACTTCTCCGCATATTATAAAATAAAAAATGAATAAATAATCATTTTCACGAAAAAAAAAGCTCTACGGAAAAAATCTCTCTGAGGTATGTCGTACCCCCAGTCCGCGACAAAGGTCAAGAGTAGTAAAACCATTGCAGATCGCAGCGACGACGTCACCGCTCGCCTGAAACGCGTGTGCCCCGAAAGATCTGGACCCGACTCCACGGAATAACATCATGCCGCGTCGACGGAAGCTCCGTCCGTTCTAAATTACACAAAAAAAAAAAAGACGAAGGAAAAAAATCGCCGACCAATTTTCAAGAGCTTAAGCCGGCCGTGGATGCATTGCCACACCATCGTTGAGCAGTCCCGAAGCCCTTCGCGTTACGCGTTACGGAACGCGAGTCGAGCGTTCTCCTCCCCGGTTTTCTCTCTACGACCGAGGGCCCACATATTGGATCATATCGTATCTCCTCACACCCCATGAATAATGCATCCCCAAATCTCCCACTCCGCGGTTCTTCCGTAACGGCGCGCAGCGGCTTCCATCCGCAGCAAAGACTTCGCGAAGGTATAGATTGTACCTTCTCGTATAGTCCGTGATACACCTACTTTCGTAAACCGATTCTCACTCTCTTCCCTCGACTCCGTTCTTTCCATCTCGTTGCCTCTCCGTCCGTTCTTTCACTCGGCGAATACTCCTCAGTCTCCTTCGCTTCTCTTCGCATTTTTTTTCTCCGTTTTTAATCTTCGTTCATTTTTATTCCGGCTGTGGCCGCTCGCGCGAGTCTAATAAACGGTTTCTCACCTCTCGGCGCAATTCGTTGGGCATTAAACGCGCGCCCTCTCTCCCGCGGACCCGTTCGCGAAATCTCGCTCGCAATTAAAGGCGCCATATATTTCACTTTAATCGAGGAGATCGCGGGGCCCGTGCGATCGGCCAACCAGCGATTTATTATACCAGCCGCGGTGGATCCAAAGATCCCGGTTCGGAACAGTGGGAAGAAGGCCAGAAGGGCGGGCGAGGGGGGGGGGGGGGGGGGGGGGGGTCGAGAGGTTGATGGTTATAATACAGAATGTATGACGTTCGATGTACTTCAACGCATCATCTTTCAGTCGATATTTAACGCGAATTTATTTCTCGTTCTTCGTTCAATCGTCATCGACCGAACGTCGCTTCTGTTTAATGAATTTCGCTAAGGTCGCTATCGTAAAATTTCTGATCTACGGATTTGCGGTCATTGACCTCTTTGGATCACTCTGCTGGTTTTACAATAAGCCATGGTCCTTCAAAGATTCCGGAGATTCCGTATACGCCGTTAAAATACAAAGTATCGTTTTTTTATTTTAATTTTTTTTTGTTTTCATTTTTTACCCGTTTTTTTTTGCAGCCCGCGAAGGTGATTCGTAAGCAGAAGAAAGCGAAACTCGTATCACCCGGTAGCTCCGAAAAATTCGCGAGAACCGAACCAACGTGAACAATCTGAGTGTCGGAGCGTCGCCGAGATAAATCTCGGATTACCGAGCGGCCCCCACCCTCTGCTCTCGCATCCTTTCTCCTGCCCTATGCTCCGTATCTGCTGCGGAGTCTGCCTCCGATTCCTTCCTTCCTCTCTCACACTTGCTTCCTCTTCCTCTCGCTCTCGTGCTCGTTCTCCCTCCGCGGACGACACGCCGGCTTAACAGGACTTCTCACACCCTCTCCCGAGAGACAATAAGACCAAACTATTGTACTCTCAGACCTAAATTCTTCTCCCCGTAAGTAGATTGGTGTGGATTCGAGAGAAAAAAGATCCAACGATCGTTGGCGATTGGATGATTTTCTTCTCATTCGAAATTCGTAAAATTTGAGTAGTATAAAACAGAAACTTTGCTACCCACTTGTTGAGGTCAGCAAACGTTAGCGTGATTTTCTAGCACGAAAGAAAATTAATGAAACTATTAGGATTTAATTAATTTATATCATTCAATTAATTTTTTTGGCATTTTTGGTACATGGTTAGTGTATGGGCACTGAGCAGACAAATTGAAGGATCAGGAGAATTTTCGAATTTTTTCGATGATTTTTGGAAGGCTGTAACTTCGGGAAAAATGATTGTATTAAGATGAAAATAGAAGCATTTTGAAGCTTGACATGTTTACTTTTGAAATTTTGAGATAATTTTTTTATCTCGCATCACTCACGGGGCAATCGAAAATAATATCCGAAGAAAAATTTACAAAATATTTCCTTCTTTCTAAGTTGTCCCTGGGCTGAAATTTTTTTTCCTAACTCAACCAGTCGGAACTTTGTTCAGCCTGACTCTTTATCTTTAGTTTGGTTTATTTGTTTTATCGGCGCGATAATTTTTCGCCGAGATATCGGCCACTAAATTTAAAAAAACATCTTTTTTCATTCGATAATCGATATCGGGAGTTTAACAAAACGGTCATCCATCGTCAAATCTCGACCCACAACAATAATATATAGCGACCAAACCAAGTCACGAATGAGTTAGTGTATACATTTTTTTCTCTTAACATCCATACGGTTGGAAGAAACGAAGCTAAAATATCGTAAAGGTTTGGAAAGCAGTGAGGCCGTTCGAGGGTTCGAGAAAAATCGGGAAGTATATACCCACTTACCCACCTACCCGATGGAAAGAGCCCTCTTAAATTAATTACAGGGAAAATACTCGCCGGTATCCCGATGTTCCTGCCGGGTCGAGAGAGCTTCTCAGTCGCTGTGCAAGAGAAGATCTCGAGCACCCTATATCCGTACCGCGTCACGATGCGACAACTCGCCCCAAACCTCTCGGATGTATAAGAGGGCGAAACCTGCCCTCGCGTACTCAACGGACCGTTCCTCACGGTCCAGACGTCGAGAATCCTCGTTAGGCGGGAGAGAGACGGTGATGAGGTCGAAAAGGGATGGGGTTTGGAGAGAAAAAAAAATCTTATACAGAAAAAATTCCTTCGCGCGTCTAGGAAGCCTCCTGAGATTTTTAAGCAGTCTGATCGTGGAATCGCGAAGGCGGTACTGAACGCCCTCTTCGTTTCCGCATTCTGCTCCACCTCTCGCTCTTTGGCGAATTATATTGCTTTCCTGCATTTAAATTTTCGTGTGGAATTTTTTTTTTGAAAACGGAAGAAAAATTTGGAGCAATTCGTAATCGTTGGGAGTTTCCCATACAATGAGATTGGAAAACATATTTGAAAAAAAAAATCATCCTTTGGATTTGGAGAACCGAAACTCAAGAACGTTCGCGTGGCCGTTTATTAAATTCGTGAAAGTATTAAAAAAATTATTCGACGTGACAACATTGATAATAAAATTTTTTAAAGATCATATGTAATAATAAATCAATCGTTATTTCCCGACTTCAACCAAAAATTACATCTTCGTCATCGAATATTTACAAAAATCATGTTAAGGTTATTTAGGTTACGAGGAATATTTGATAAAATCACATTTTATAACAAATCAATGGTTATTTTCTGGTTCAAACTATTCAATAACAATTTCATGCAATCGTCCCAGTCAACCGAATTTTTTCGGTTCAAATACAAAGGAATGCTTTTTCCTGTTCTTTTTCGCGGTTCAAGTCGACATTTCGACGAAAAACCTTCTCAGACGAAAATCACATAATCATTCATCGTCCGACAATGCGAGATCTGATACATAGTCGGAATCCAAAATTGTTCACGAGACGTGAACCTGCCGGAGTAACGCGGTAGCACGAAACCATCGTGTACCAGCGTAAGAAAGAAGAAGAAAAAAGTATACATATTCTCTGCACACGATAGCCGGAGAATTCACGGTGCCGAGAGTCGAGGCTTATCGTGGATCTTCCGAAACGAGAATACTCCGTGGGGTCGACACGCGTTCGGCTGGCGCGATACCTCTGTAATCCCACATAGGCGTCGTAAGTCCCGGCAATGACTGTTCCCAATAATTCCAATGGGCGGTTGATCGGCCATAGAAGTTTCTAGAATTAATCTCCGGATTTGTATTCACAAGATACTCGAGCCATTCTCTACAGAGGAAAATCCGGAACGAGACAGAGCGTAAGGTAGAGGAAGAAAGAGAAACAGAGCTCTAGATCGAAAGACCTGTACCTAGAGTAAACATAGACATCGCGAAGGAAATACAGGAATTAAACCAAGAAAAAACCTCCCAGTAAACGAGGCCTCGACCATTACCTACGCGTGGGAAAAAGTCAACGCGAGAAGCATCTCCGATCGAAAGATTACGCATAGATCGCAAGCTCGGATCGCGGCTCCGCGCGTCCGTTAGTCATTTAATTATATCGAATTTGCGTGGCCGGGTGGGAAGCGCGTGCCCCGTTTTCTCACGGCTAGAACGAAACAATCGGGACATTCATTCGCGTTCCAAGCTCACGGGGATACGACGTTGCCGCGAAAATCCTACCGTAGCTCGAAACGCCTGCATGCTCCGCGTCAGACACAGAGCCGTTCCTCTTAGGTCTTAATCGTTCTTCCGAGAGCGGAATGTCCGTGTTCGCGGAGACCAAACGAGATGCCGTTGGTGTCGTTGGACCAACGAACAACCACAGCAGCTCCCTCCGAACCTCGAAACATGCCGTGACGTCTTTATTTTTCCCTCATTGTTCAATGTTTTTTTTTCTTTCGTTATATTTTTTTTTTTCGCGTCTTTGTCTAATTTATTTCTCCGGTCTTCGATCTCATTTGGTCTCACGCGTGACACTTTGGGCATGCTGTGGACTCGGAGATCGTCACCGTGCTGCAACAACGAGGGCGGCGAAGAAGAAAAAGAAGCCCCAATCGTGCATGATCACAGCTATATGTGTTTCACGTATAATACATATATAGCCGGACGCAAAACCGCACTTTGTTTCAAGGGCGATCGCGATCCCGGTGCAACCTCGGGGAACAATATAGGTGACGTTATAGACGCGTTGTATATAGTTCGGTGAGGGTGCGAGCAACTCAACCCGATGGACGTACATGGGTAAAGCTATAGCCCCGTTACCCACTGTCTGTATGAAATATCAACCACCATGAAACTCGAACGTCCTGAGAAAACCTCGTTGGCGGGCGGTCCCATCGTCCATCGACAGTCTCTTTCAGTTTGCTATATTCGTCATTCCCGTCGTTTTATCTCGTTTTTACATTGCGATAGGAAATTAGTTTCAGCCGGATTTTTCTTTAATCGAATTCTAATGGGAACATTTATCTGCGAATTTTTTCAATTGGTTGCTTTTCAAAGTATTTTTTCGCAAGGGAAATTTGACGATTTAATGTATTTTGCGTTTGATATGACAGGTTCGGATTTATGTCACTGATGCGATAGTCGAGATAGCGTACAAACGTTAACGTGGGCTCTGCGCAGCTCCGACGCTTCTCTATGCCTAACGTTGACTGATGCACGCCACGTGGTGGGGACTGTGGCGAAATTCGTCGTTGTTCCAAGAAGTTGTTCCAAGAATATGAAAATTTTGGAACCAACAAAGTTGACTACGGTTGAAACGGCAGAAAAAAATAAGGACTCGATAACGTTTCAATTAGATCAAATGTTCGATAGCCGATTACACATTTACAGGCATTTCCGTTGAATCGTCGTTCACGTCACGTGGATAATAGCACTTGATGAATATCTCCGCTTTCGCTCACTTCCCATACGGCTACATTATAACACATAACGTCTGGTGTACACACGCACGCATATATCGTCCAGGCGGCATTGGATGACAGTATCTCACGACGGGTAGCGAGCCGGTTAACTCGCCGCAATCCAAGCCACTCGTGTTTCAAGTCTCTCGATCGCACGGATGAAGCTTCACCTCTGTACTTCCTCGTGCCATCCCCGCACGAGGATTCAATTCGTGTCGAGGATTTTGCGTTCATTAGAAATAACATCAACAACTATTTTATCGATGTACATCCGCATCCCAAACCTCGTACACTTCTGGTCCATTTGATTGTAAGATTAATGGGTGCATCACTGACGTACCGGGTTTTTTCTTCAAGAAGCCCATGGACTTTCAGTCTGTTTTTGCATTTTTGAGGTTCTTATGGTGTACCTAAACATTGGCCCATGAGGTTCTTAACGGAAAGAGGTTGATTTTGGAATAATATTTATTCGATTGATGATAGCTTATTTTTATTTCAAATATTGCAACAAAACAGTATAAGTAAAAAATGATTCTTATCATCTGGGAAAATTATAAATATACAAAACAATTAAGAGAAAAATAATAATTGCAAGGTAAGAATGTTTCATTTTAGAAATTTTTATTCAGAACCAATTCGAAGAGCATCCCGAGTTTGTTTTGAAAGTATTGTCGTTCCTTTCATATAAACACCCATGGACTTCTGTTTGGAAAATAAAATCCAACAGGTCCGGATGGGCCTTTTATCGGAAAAACCCGATAGGTGAGTGTCGCGGGTGTACATGCATCAAAAGGACGGCATAGTTCGATCAAAAACGATGAAAGAAACGAAAAACAAAGAAAAGATAGCAAGATACGGGAGAGGATGGAGAGATGAAAGCGCGCTCGCGCTCGCCCTCGAGGCTGTATAGCGCAAACACGAAAGCATATGCTGCCGTTGTTGCTGCGAGCTACGTCAGTCGCGAGCGACGAGAAGTCGAGAAGTCGTCGGAACGACGAGCCCCCCCCCCCCCCCCCCCCCCCCCCCCCTCGCGATGAATAATTCAGGGTGTCGCGATCGGGCAGCGCGTTCGATCGACGAGAATCCCGAGCGGATGGACGAACGACGGACGCACCGGCAGATCCTCGAGTCCTCTGCTCTCAATCGCTCCTGCAACTCCCGGACTTTCTGGCTTTCTTCTTCTTTTTCCTTTTATTCTTTTCTTTTTTTTCTCTTTTCTGGTATTATCTTTTTTTATTCTTTTCCTTTCCTACTCCGAGTCCCTAGCGTGCGCGCACGCTCGCACTCGCTCACTCGCCATTTTCCGTCCGAGCCTTTTCTCGTTTCTCTTCTTCCTTTCTTTTTGTCCTCTTCGAGACGCACGTCGCGCGGTGATACCTCTCCGGCTGTGCGTCTATTTCTCTCTCTTTCTCTTTTTCTTTCTCTTTCTCGGTCTTTCTTAACTCTTCGTATTTTCGCGTCGGGAGCGTACCCATCCACAGCGAACAAAACTGTCGCAGATTAAGATCGCAGACTCGACTGTCAGCTGCCAGTCGAGTCTCGCGCGGCTCGTATGTCCCGCGTGCCATGTACGGGCGTTGCGAAGCTCTCGTCCGCTTCCTATGCCTCGGCTCGTCCCGGCAAAGGGTACTTTGCGGACGCGAGGCCTTTCCGCACAGCCCGACCGACGTGCATCAAGCGCGGGCCAGATCCATCAGAAACTCTCGCGACTTTTTCCTTACTTCCTTCTACCTATATATATATAACGCATGTGGGATGTTCAGCTCCGGCGAACGAGGGACGCAACCCTGATGGCGATATTCACCGTAATACCATCTCGAAATTACAAAGTAAAAAGATATTGTTTCTATCTTTATCGTCTTTATTTTTTTTTTTTTTTTCGATGGATCTTTGGTCGGATTGTTCCCATAAGTTGAACCGGTTTTATTTGGAAAATCCTGAAAACAAACCTCCGTCAAATCTTTGTTTTAGGTCTTTTTTTTATGAATTTTTTGATAATATTTGGTATAAAATAAGTTACACTATCAGGACTGAATCCTGTCGGAAACCATGAGTAAGATTTGTATATTTTTTAGTGCATATGTGAGATTACAATGAATCTACATGCTAAATTTCAAATTGATTAATTGTATAATCTCTTCACTAGAAGATTCCAAAAGAACCGGCCATTTTCGCGAAAAATGTTTAAAATCCCCCTCAAAATTATGCAAAAATTTCCAAACAGTCATGATCCTCGAAAAAAAAAACAGAAAAAAAAGAAAATAAATAAAAAACAAAACTGTAAAAATAAAATATAATTTTTTTAATTTTTCGCGCAAACACGGGCTATTTTCGCGTGAATGGTAAACAATTCTAAAGCGTGATTAGACAACCAGTCCAAGAGTATTCGAACTTCCGGTGGCCGCGGGGATGACGCTCGTGACGCCCCGATGAACGAGCGAGCAAGACCGCGTCAGTTCCGATCACGAAACGCCCCGCTCGGGCTCGTTGATTCCGGTCGGTCGGCGGCGGTCCACGCGCGGACGGACGCTCATCCGCCGCGCAACCCCGACTCGATAATTCACTTAGATCCTCTCGGCTCGTCATCGCGGCGAGCTTCGAAGCGCGCGCGGCTTCGCTCCGTGTAATTTCCGATTATCGCGAAAATCACGATTAGCCTGCGGCCTTCCCCCGACGCTTCGCTTCGTGTGCACCGTCGGGTTAAGTACTCGTTCGATCGTACGGTCCCGTAGGGGAGGGGGAAGGGGGGGGGGGGCTTGTACGCGCCGGACATACACGTCGTGACAGTTTCGCAGATGAATCGACATTGGCAACGGCCGAACAAACGAGAGACATTTTAGACGGGAAAAGGGAATGTGCATGCGCACCACGGATTGGCGATTATCGCGCGAACAAACGCGGTGCATATCGGTACGAACGCGCGAGCGGGCGACTGACCGGTTTAACCGCGCAAGAGGATTAGTTCCGACAAAGTCGGGAAGAAGCAAAAGCTGTGATGCCGATCGGTAGTCCAGACCCAGTCGTTATCCAAACAGCGCGATTCGCCACCCGCGTTATATACCGTAACGGCACGTCCTCCGCTCACCGCTTTTTCGAAGCTTCATATACTCGGTGTACCTTGATCGACGAACACACTTTGCCCTGTTCTTTGATTTTACTATTATTTTTTTATTTCATTTTATTTTATTCTATTCTTTTAAGTCAATGGTCGCACTCCGGCGGAATTTCATGACGATTACGGGGGGTCCTTTCGACTCTTAGCGCTGAAGATTGTGCACTAAATTAGAGTTTTCGTTGATTGGTTACGGCAAAGTCGCCGAAGTAAATTTTGCGTCTTCGAAAACTAGGACCAATACATTTTTTTTTTGTGTCCAAAAACAATAATTTTAACGTAGTCGAAAGGATTTCGAAAACAGAAGTAGAAAAATTCAACTTTTGTGACAAAAGTATTAATAACTTTTGCGGATACAATTTTTTTTTTCGCATTATGGTAGGTATGTACTGTTGAGACACTGCACTTTAAGACGAGTCCTTAATTTTTTCTTGAGTTCAAACGAGTTTTTCTACAATATTATCAACTTGATTGGAATGAGACAATCCTAAGCTGTCATTTATTATTTCAACAAAAGTAATAACTACTAACTCACGGTAGTATTTCAAAAATGAACTGTACCAAATATATAAATTAATATTTCAAATCCATTCACGCTCTTCGCACAGTCACCCCATTTTCCAGGCGTTTAATCGCGATCCACCGGTCCTATTTCCTCTACGTTCATTCGCCCGTTCTGATGACGTTACTCGTGAATACGCAACGAAAACTGATAAGGGCTTTGTGAGGCAATTCATGTGCGATATAAGAAAGAAATGCTGATGGAAGAGCACCCGGTAGATGAGGTCTAAGGATCGAGGAGCGTCGGGTCGGCCCCTCGGTCGCGCATCGTTTGAGGTTCTTTTCGCCGCCTAATTGTATCGGGTGTCTTAATCAGCGTGTAAGCTACCAAGCCAAAGGGCGAACCGAGAAAGACCGAGAGAGATCTCCCATTCCACAGTCGCTCCTCACCTTAGCCGCCCCCCTGCACCTTTTTCCTACTTCTTTCACTACATCGACCCCCTCTACCATCTTCTTCCTCGGCTACCTTTCCGCCCGTTGCTCTGCATCTCAAAGACGCAATTTGAGAAAAAAAAAAAAAAGTTTAAGCTGCCAGCATTATGCCGCTGCACGATGTTCCGCAACAGCGTTTTACCCTGTACAGACCCCGTGCCGTGCCTAACGTGAACGTAATCACTTGGTTCCTTCATTTTTTTATTTCTGTACCTCAGTCGCTCGCACATGAACGAACGGTATTACGACCCTCGGCGCTATCCGAATCATACGGAACGACGAGAGATGTTATTCATGAATACTTTGACATGCGTCGAAAAAGATGTGGATATGAATATATATATCGAATGTATTCCTCTACTCATAACTTGAGGCAGAGAAATTAATAAAATAAAAATCATTTCTCTGAATTATACTAATAATACCACTATTTAGTACGCATAACTATAATTAAATTTTGAAAATCAAAGATCGCGTTTTTCAGTAAGTCAATTTTCGTAATTGAAACGTGGAATATATTCCACGAATATATATTCTCTTCTAAAAGATCAGTTCAAAACGCATATTTTGACATGCGAGTGATTAAATTTAAATGTTCCGCTTCGGAGGTTCGCATTTAAAAAATTAAAAAAATTCATTGACGAAATTTCGAAAAATTAATTACTAAATGATAATAACCGCAATAATCTTGAAAAAATGTTGAATGTCGTTCTCAACAAGTACTTCAGAGAAGAACAATTTCAACCAAATCGAAGACCGGTCGGGTCAGAAGTGGCCATTTTCACGTGGAGTCCCTCAAATATATATTTTTAAGAATATTGGACGTATCTATTCGACGAAGCATGATGGTACCGAGAGTGCTGATATTCGGTCCAGGGGCAGGGAGGGGGAGAGTGTCTGGCACGTGCCGAATGTATACTAAAAAGCAATAAAGCTGGTGGAGTTCGCGAGCACGTATACTATAGGTACACATAATGACAGAGTGCAGCAACAGTAACACAGCGGAGCGTCCGATATCCAAAGTGGATCATAATAAAGCATACACCGTCGGGTTCAACCCCGGGTGGGTTGGGCGGCGCTCGGCGCGCTCGGTAGCTTTCTCCCTAAACGAGGGTCAAACGACGATTACCGAATGATATCTTCCCAAGATAAATCCTCGAGAGATTGCTCCTCCGATCTTTATCTCGTCGGATACAGCTTGGCGGGTGGGGAAGCATAATGATTGTACGTATCGGTTATTATCACGGCAAACGTTGGCTATCTACGCGACTGAATTTCAGTACTTTTACGTTTCGTTTGTTTTCGGTTTAAATACTATTTTATTAATAGTGCTTTGCTGAAGTATCTACCAAAGCGCAAGTTGATGCAATATATATTAATATATATTAGTCCGTATAGTTTCATCCATTGCGAAGGATGAAACTATAATTCATTATTATTCCGTTATTCCTTGACAAATTACCATACTGATAAGATAAGAAAAAAACGAGAATTTTTTATTCATATTGATAGAAGAAATTACGGAACACCAATTAATGTTATGTCTACGTTTCCTAATTTTATTTTTTCTTAGTCTTTTAAAATTTATTCTACATCCAAGAAAGACGATTGTTTTATTTTCTTTAATTTTGGCAAATAAAATTGTACATTTGAAGGAATGGTTTATATTTGCTATGATTACAAGTCTATAAGGAAGCATTGATGACGATGACTGATTAAGGATTGTTGTGTGGGTGATTCTAGTGGGGCCTGTGTTCGGGGGGAGATGCGGCGCGGAGGCGCTCGGTCTGGGGCTGGGGCTGTCGCTGGGCCCGGCCTACAGGTTCGCTCTGCCCCCGGGACTCGCTGCCAAGACCACCCGCTGCCTTGTTTTCGACCAAGGTAGGCCGCCATCAGCCATCTTCATTATATCCTTATACTTATATCGTGTACATATATATTATGATACTTAACCTTTCACGCACGTATATCTCACCGTTTGACTGCCGCCATGTATCAGCCCACTCTATCCCAATATTTCTTTTTATTCTCACTAACTCCTTAACGATCTGTAACCTTAAAAAAAAAAGTTTTTCCTTCTTTTATTTCTGATGGAATTCATTAGTGCTAAAACTAATTGCTTAATCGATGCAAATAATTGCCTGGTCGTGTAAAAGTTAATTCCAAGTGAGTTTAGACTCGATAAAAAACCTGTTTATCACAAAGTTTGCTCCGAGAAAGCTTCGTAACCAAGTGTGGAAATTCAATATTGAATTTTAACTCACAAACCTAACTCGGTTGGGCATTTAATTGGCGCGTCAGAACGAATTTAATTACCCGTCGGTATCAGATCCGAATGTTTTGTTCGTTATGAACAATTATCCTTCGCGTTTTATCCACCGAACAAAGACCGCGTAACATTGTCGGTTGCTGGACAGATAATGCACGATGCGTTATATCGTGATGTACGAATGTATATATTGTGTGAAAACGTATCATTATTATCCGCGCCAATCGATCAGATATCCGAGCGATGGAAAGAGGAGCAAACGGCAGTAACAGACTATCACCGGTAGGGGGAGTGGCAGCAGCATCAGTACCTACATCTCTTTATTCGAAATATCAGAGCGGGGCAAAGGGGGTGGGGGGGGAGGGGATCGCGAGTCATACCCGCCAGTGTCGAATCGGGACGAACGGAGTGAAAGCACTCTGGAAAACTCTGCTATTGCCACTGGCCGCTGGTATACATTACACACACGGCGCTACTACTACCGGTTTGCTTATATCACACACGTGTGCTGTTATCCATATACATATAGATATATAGATATGGATATGTACACATACAGCTGGTATTCGGTCTCGTTAACGAGCTGACGGCATCGCCGGGCGTATTTATTTCGCGGTGTACGTAGTTAGGTACCTCGGTCACCGGTACACGAGTGTAATCAGATAGCATTGCTCGTACTCCCGCGTTTATAGGCAAGAATTTATGTCTCTCGTGGTTCCGAGCGAGAGCGGGACACCACCGTCACCAGCGCCACCACCGTGTGTACAGGTACAGCGGCGACGTCGGTAAAACGCCACCAGAACGAACGGACCCGCGAACCCGCCAACGTTTTCCCTTCGCACTTATCACCCCGCGATATTCGCGCCCTCGCCTCCGAACGGGGCGTATAACACATTCTCACTTGTTCGCGGTGATGCCCAACTCGCGCTGGGAGCTGATTCCACCCACACGGTTCTATCCGTATGAAATCCGAACATGTTTTTAACCGCTCGCGAGCGAGCGGGGTTTGGGCACTCGCTGCGTCCGCCCGAAAACGCATGGCTCGCGAAACGGGTCCCGCGGTCAAATAACGGAGATCGGGGCGTTATGGCTTCGGGCTGTATGGTAGGTCGAAGGGATTTGAGGAACAGCGATCACGCTGAGTCGAGAATTTAACCCGCAACGTCGACTCGGGGTCCGGAGAATCCTATGACATTTTTGGGTACAATTTTTTTTAATCTTCATAGTTCGGAATAAATAGACTTTTTGGGAGGGGAAATTATTGCGGAAATGAACGTAGTTCCAATGACCAAATAGATACTGCCTCGTCGGCAGTTTGTGGATGCTAAGATAAAATAATAAAAAAATTAAAAAAATAAATAGAACGAACAACGTTTGAACGAATCTCAATGAAAAACAAAAATGCAAAACAATTGGGATCAGATGGAATTGTTTAATTGAATTAATTACAAACACCCAAAATACTTCTTTGACACAAATACCTGGAGTTTGGCTTCTCCAGAATAGATAAACAGTTCGACAACGTCTCTTCAATACATTGAAATGTTAATGAAACGAATCAGCCCGATCACCTAAATAATCACAATGATTTTATTGCATCGTCTAGAATTCGAAAAACTCGAAAAAAAGAAAAAAAAATTCTGCATCGATCCATTTGGCCCCGGTTAGCCGTACTATATGGTCGACCCCGAACGTTACTGTGTATAATCGATTTGTTTATTCTGCCGGATATGCGTTGCAAATCGCGAAACGTACCGAAACACGTACTATATATATTACCCGGTTGCTTGTCAAAAACGCGTTTCAATATCCGCGAACGGTCTCTCGATACTTTTCTCCGGCAACGGTCCCCTCGAATCGAACACATACGTCACCTGTATCCATTTCCGGTCTATCTCGTTTTTTCCCCTTCTTTTTATCCTGCAACGCTACACTTCTGTGTAACCACGATATAGTCCCGCGCTCCGCGTCACCGATGACACACAGAGCTTTCCCGATTCACGATTATATTCATTTTGTTTTTTCCGTCGATTGCGAATGAAAGATATAAAAAAAAAATCCATCTAAAAAAAAGACAAGAAAGCATCACACGAAAACGCGAAGAGATATTCCAGGGGTTGAGGGTGAACGCAGCTGTTATATCGCCATTCCCTTCTTCGTCCTAAAATGCTGCAATAACGCCGTTGAACCGAGCTCGTCTTTACCACGCTGGAATCCTCGCGATATTTTAATAAAGAATATTGCCCAACGCTGTGCTCACTTACTTAGTCACACCGAACGATTACGATAAATTAACAGACCCCACTGCGGATACTTTTTATTTTTTCAACCTTTCTCGTACGCTCGATCGCCCAAGATTCCTCGACCTTATTGTTTTCTTTCGCTGCTTCATCACAAATGCCGATGCTTCGCCGTATCGGCCCCTCAGTCACTTTTCGTACTTTTAATTATCCAGCTTTAATTAGTCGACCCCCCGACCTCCCTGGTCTCACCGAAGACAAGAAGATTACCGGAAAATCGTTGAGATTACATCGTGCCTGACAATACGCCGAACGCTGACGAGAACCGAACGAATGTTTCTTCGGTACAGACGACTCGTACACAATTTCTACAAAAGTGTGTTAAATCGTCGGTTAAATTTGTTCATTCGTCGAAACTTGAATTTTGTAATTGGGGTAAATCCACCATTTGGTTGGAATTTTAACGAATATATATTTCCGCGTGTGACTCGCGTTTGCCGAGTACAGTGATTGGCGAGCGCGAACACTCGAAGTTATGGGAACGCACGTGCATCGCGAAAAAAACATGAAACTCGGGTTGCGGATATTATATACATATATATAGGCATATAGTTTCGCCGTTAAATCTTGGGGCGAACAACAAAATTTTGATTACAAGCCGCAACGAGAGAATTCCTTCGTGGGCTATCTTCCTCGCTCCCGTGATCTTTTATCATCGCTACGGTTGGTTACATTCGTCTCTCTCTCGCTCCGCGTTCCATTACGACCTCGACGAAGATCGCTACTACGAAAGACACTAACTTGACGCACAGACTGGTCAGCGCGCGGGGCATTAAAAACCGTTGTATGGTCGTCATTAAAATATCCGCGAGCCCCGTTGTCCGGGTCGCGAGACGCGTTTACGAACCTCCACAGAATGGTCGACGTTTTACCTACCCTCCAGGGTACCGAAACCCGCAGCCGCCGTCGACGCCGCAGCCGCCTCCGGAGACCTCAACTCGTGGAAAAATCTTTTCGGATCTTCGAAACGTATATCAACGGACAAATTACACTATTCGTCGGTGCTTCTGCATTTTATCCGACGATGGAAAGGTCATTAATCGCTTACTCGATGACCTACAGACATTTACGAGTCAATTACAATTTTTAATCGCGTCGACTATAATTTTCAGTGTATGGTTGAAAAATCGTTGCCTCCGTCGCGTCAAATTTTCGAGGAGCCCAATCCTGATTTTTTTTAAGCGGATCCGACCTTGATTTGGATTTAAATTTAGGTTGATAACGAAAAAGCCAAGGTCCTGAATTTTTTCAGGTTCAAAAATTAAGTTTCTAATTTTTATTCTATATAAATGAATTAATCGATCGATCTCTAGATTGTGACTTACGGTGCATGATTATTTAAAAAATCGTTAGCTCGATCGCATCCAATTTTTGAGGACTTCTGTTTGCATCCTGATTTTTTTGAAAGACGATACAACGTTAATCTTCAAGCTAAAGGAATTCAACAATAAAAAAGGCAAAACTATGTATATTTTTTACCCAAAAAATTGAACTCAATTTTTATTAGATACAACAAATTATTCAATAGATCTCTAGACCACAGATTGTACATTACCTAGCAAATTCATTCAAATCGACAAACTTTATCGGACCAATTTATTTTGTAATACGGAATCATTCGGTATCAGTCGCAATGATATACGAAATATATCTCAACTTATTCTCGAAAATATTTCAAATCGAATTTTTTCGTCATGTATATTAACGGACTAATTGACTGGCTCTTTATCGCATTATCGATACCTCCTTCGTTCTGATTAAATTCAACACTTTCTCCGGCAGACAATGCCATTTGGAGATATACAGGTATGTTATATATATATGTATATATAGCCGCGCAGAGTTCTCGAACTTGTTATCAGTGGCGATGAGAGTCAAAGTACTGGCACGGGAGCGGGTGAAATATCCCGTTTCCCGGCTTGTCGCCTTCGAGAATATTTAATTAGTTTTTCCACGAGTCCAAGGGTAGCGGCGGTGGACGACTTTCACCGGCCATAAATGTTAATTGCAGATGAAGAGGTAGAAGCGAGATAGAAATAACGGGGTAAGCCCGGAGTTTTCAACGGGGGGTAAAAGATCTGCCTTAATTCCTAGCCCTCTTAATTTCTACGGTACTTAACGAACGACCGTGAAAGAGCGTTATCCCTCCGAGTCTCCGACGAAATGAACACCTTTTCGCGGTCGTCTCTCATGATTTCCATCGGGAACGGTTTGCTTGCCTCGAGCCGATTTATCGGGATGTAAAATGTCATCTATTCGATCGTGAAATAATCGAATCACCTACGTCTTAAATCAGAAATTAAAAATACGCAAAATTGCACGAAATTTACCGCAATCGATCGTGAGAAAATGTCATTTCTCTCAGAAAAATCATTTTCAAGGGATCATTCTAGAACTATTTGTTGAGAGCTACCTTTTCAAAATAGCCTGTTTGATTTTTATCAGAGAAAATTGTATACAGACGATCAATCATCGATGGTAGGTCTGTACATATTCCGCTTTTCAAAATTGTTCGTTCACTGCCAAAATTCTATTTCCAATTATTTCGCACTACAATGGTTCTTTAAATCAAAATGATATCGCTTTTGGTTATTTATAGTCAGTACAAAAATGACATGGAATTGCTCAAAATCATTAAAAATGATGTGGAATAACGTAGCTTTTTAAATCGCTCGAACAATTCATGAAATCACTGAAATCGTGTGAAATCGACTTGACAATTGAATCTACTTGTACACCGCAGTCGTTACAGGGATTAGCCCCTCGCCTACGAACGTGAGAATTTATTGCGTTCAACGCGACGCCTAAAACTCATGCTCGATAGTTCGTCGTGTCTTCGCGTCACGAAAAAGAAGCAGCGAGTGTCGTCGAGGGGTTCGACCCCGTCGGACCGGGAGTGGGAAAAATTCACCAAAGGCAGAAAGAACGGAATTTAATTAAGTAAAATTACTGTCGCTGCAAAGCAGCTGAGAAGCGGAAATAGCGAGGGCGCAGGATGCGGGGGCAACTGACGCTACCGAAGCTACTTGCGTCTTGGACGAGACAAGGTAACGAGCCAAGACGTTATATATACCTCGAGGACCGAAAAAACACGAGGCTACGGAAGGAGAGGGTAGTAATGATCTCATCCCGTGATAGGACAAAGTAATAGAAAGTAAACGAATTCGCTGCAAACTATAGCTTTTACCCTTCTTTCACTTTTCGACCGGATGTTCTTACATTGTTTATTTTATAGGCTCTGTTGTAGCTTATTGCTGTGTTATCCCAAACAGCCGAGCTTTGGCTATTAAGACGGTGTCGAAATAACGATGATAGTTTAATTTCCGTCTAAAACGGAATTTTTTGTGGAGTTTAATTAACAATTTTTTGTTAAATAAACTAAATTTTTTAAAGTGCAGCCTCCACCCTTCACTTATTTCTTAAGCAGATGCCTTCGATTCTTTTATTCTATTGGGCGCTGTGTAGCTCATTGCTGTGTAATCCTAAACAGCCGATAATTAACTATTAAGGGAGCAAGTGACTGAGTTGCAACTTATCCAATCGTATAAATGTCGCGATGAAGGTATTAGACAACATTACCGTCAAATATATCTTTCGATTTGTAAGAAGAAAAAATCGATTTTTCAAAATTTTACAGTGGCTTGCTTGCCTAAGGTGGCGTCAAAATATAGATGGTATGGTGCCTTCATACCTGTCTACAACAAAATTTATCCTAAAATTTATTGGACGATGATTTATTGTAAAAAAAAGTGAATACCGAACTATAAATAGAGAAAGAGTATGAGCCGTTTAAAAATAATGTACTTAACTTTTTTTCTTTTTCACATTCATTGACCGGAACCTCGACGCTGCAATTTTTTTCTCAAATCGTTTCGAAAATGTTCAACTCACAAAGATAAACCTCATGCTGCGCAACAACGAAAAAGGAGAAAAAATCTTAAAATCCATATGTCGCACCAGGCAATACATAAGACGACCCTCCCGATCCTAATATCTCTCTCGCGTCGTCGTTGCGAAACCATCGCGTGTCTTCATACTCGCAAAGTCGAATTATCAAGAGCCATGCAATCTCGCAGAAACGGGGTGGGAGCAGAACATCTCGAACCCGATAGACATACTTATGAAAAATAATATAACGACGAAGAACGCCGAGAGCGTAATAAGCCGAAGGGCCACGGTAAGCAGGGGATGAGTGAGAAGCGAGGTGGGGGGGGGGGGGGGGGGTTCTTGCGGGACTGACAAGTGTGAAATCGAGGGAGCGAGACGAACAAGGTGGGTTTACGGGGAGCCGTTGAAACGTGCGATGTGCCGGCATAATCGGGCGGTCCACGCGTTACTCCACCAATTTGTCGGCGGGTCGTAACGGAAATGGTGTTCGAGCGACGACGTGTGGAACCCGTGAGCGAGAGAAAGCTCGCGCAGCTTCCGAAACGCTCGTGCGTTACGCGGGCGTCCTATGTAGCGTCGCGATAGAGCCGTAGTAGTGGGTGGCGTGTGCATACGGCCGTTCTGTGGAATAGTACAGAAAGCATGTGTCGAAGGGGATGCGCAGGGTGGGGGGAGTTCGAGGGAGCGAGAGAGCGAGAGGGCAATGGGAAGCAAAGGGGGGTCGATCGTGTGTATGAGCATGTACGCGAGCCTCGGGAACTCACTCGCAATCCGGGTAAGCCCCTCACACACGATAAGCGTTCCGATAACACGGTAGCGTTGACGGTGGTGGCGGCGGCACCAGCGACGCACCCCTTCGATGCACCCGCCCGGCACCCTCTTCCCAACTGCGGCGCCCCAACACACGCATACACACATTACAACGACCACCATTGCCCTCCTCCGCCTCGGGCTCTTTTCAACGCTCTAAATTTTCACCGTTTTTCTTTAAAAATCGCCGAGCGATGATATCACGAGAGCGCGCGCGTTCGTCCGTGATAGAGAAAAAGACTTGACAATGCGGAGATGAGCATACAGAGCCACGTGTGTTACCCCGTCCCCTGTTAACCGCCGGTCCTGTCGGTGGCGAAAGTTGGGCAGATAGCGTTGACGAATAGGCTTGGCGATAGAGTGGGGGGGGTTGTATTCGTGCCGCGGTGCATTTCTCTCCCGTACTTCGCAACTGTTTAGAGATTTTCCTACCGATAGAGGCCAACTCTAGCGGACTCTCGCGCGAGCCCGTGTACGTGGATGCGTGTGCTCGTGTGTCCCACGCGATTTTAAACCCACAAACGGCTTTCCCAAAGGATATAGAACGACAGGATTTTCTCTGATTTAGTTTCCTCGTTTTCCGGTTATACGTGATAGTAAAATATATACACGTACGAGTGTACATGTATAAATAGACGTGCATGTTGGTCGGCTCTCGGCAGTTGCCGGCAATCTCTGTGGTCCCGTACGTATGGAACGCGTTTCTCTCGTCTTTTATACGTGCGTAAAACGGCACGAGGATTAAGCCAACCGTTTATTGACACTATCGGGAGCACAGCGGGTGAATCGCGCTCCGAGCCATCTAATACCGCAGCGTCCGCAGTCGCATTTGATTCGACTTTTTGTAACGTTACTGTTCTTGACGGAGAATCGGAAATCTGTGGTTTGGAGCAAAAATCGGATCGGTCAATTTTTTGGAAAGATGAGATTGTGTAATATTCTGGTCGGTTGGACTGTAAACGACGTTTCGAGACACGGAGATGCCAAAAATTGCCCATAAAGGAATAAAAGAACGACGACGAGATGAATCTAACCAAATGAGTCCATATTGGAGGGGAGATCAAATAAGGCCAAGGGTGTTTTTTTCACGGATATTTGAATAATCTATAACTTATGGATAAGTTATTGCCGTGTAAAAAAAATCATAAAAATTTTATTAAAAAGTATTTTTAGCGAGATAATAAATATACATATGCAGTTGGCAAGTTTGAAGCTTTACAGTTTTATCTTTTTATTGTCGTGGGGATGTTACGGACACTCCATCAGTTCCGGCCCAAAAATTTGTATTTCCGAACATCAAACTTCGAATGACGTTCAACTCTTGAATACATTTCGTACGTCATATATTCAATTCAGAAAAAACGTATCGCTCTGATGAAAAAAAAAATTGATCCTTATCGGACTCTCCCAAGTAATCATGCGACCTTTTTGCCGAAACAATTTCTTCTTACTTTTGCTCAATAAACATTCTCAGCCCTTTCTCCTTCCCTCTCCCTCTCTTTCTCGCTTTTTTCCCGTTTTCTCTTCAATTTCTTCCCACTATACACGTCGTTATATCATTTTCCGCGAGTTTCCCGGGGGTTTCGGTCAGATACATTTGTACAACACTCGGCCCGGTCGGGAAAGTAGGAGGAGGAGGAGGAGAAAGGGTCGGGCGCGATAGTTATGAAACCAATGTTGTCAGCGTACGTCCGTCGTAACGCTCGGTGCTATTTGTTTGTCGGTAGCGCGGCTCGGTCACATGGGTGTGGAAGGGTGGGTGGCTAACCCTGAGATATTATGTAGACGTGTAAACCCAGTGACAAACGTCCACGTGAGCGAGTAACGCGCTATATGCGCCCGCTTACGACTCGCCTTCGTGAGTACACACGGACTCGAATTCAGTTTGGTATTATACGTGTATATAGACTTACGGTGGTGTAGGAGAACGTGGGTTACGTTGTCGTCGCCACCCTCTGTCCGTCTCTCGCGCTCTCTCGCTCCGTGTGTTCATACGTGTCCGGTACACCGTACACTCTTTCACCGTGGCGAGTGTCGGCGGCAAGAGAGGAAGAGAGGGAGGGACAAGGGGGTGGAGGGTGAAGGAACGAGCGTGTTGCGTGTGTACCGTGGCAATATAGAAGATCATATGTCATGCAAGGGGGCCCGCAAAACCTCCATCCACCCCTACCGTAGCTCACACAGTAGTAGCGAGCACCGCAGCAGCCCCGCAGCTTTGCTGGCATTCGGTGCGAGTGAGATTGAGTGAGAGTCAGAGAGAAAGAGAGAGTGAGAGAGAGAGCGCGACGAACTGTGTATACACGGTTCGCATAAACATTCGCGGAGTTTCGTATACGCGCGCACACTTGTGCAGAGGACTTTACACGCGGAGATTGAATTCCTCCGACACACGAGGTAGATGCTACCCGCGGAAACGAATAAGCCAAATAAAATAAATAGCAAGGATTTCCGAGCGCGACGAGATCATCGCGACCGCTGCAGACCGCGATCCCTCGATTACACACACACACGCACTTTGGCTATCGCTCGTCCCTCTCTCTTGAATGTTATTGTTGATTCGGTTCTTGTGATCGTGGACGGAGTCTAGTATCTTATTGTTACTACTCTCCCCCCCCCCCTCTCTGTTTTGTATAATTTGTATAGTTCACTCTATTTTTCGTTTATATTTTATTTATACACTCGAACTATCCATTTTCAACATTTGATCCTTATCTTTTTATGGAGTCTCTTGTCTTATCGTTTTCTAATTATTTACTTTTATTTTCATGTTTATATAGCAGCGTGTGTGCCGGAGGACCTTTCACCTCCTGACACACTAATAAACAATATCTAATCTAATATATATTCTCTCTCCCTTTTTCTCTCTTTCTCTGTTTGCGTTTCTCTCGTCTCTCTAGGACCCCGGATATATATGAGCCAGACACACACGTTGAGATTGAAATGTGTTGCTTTTCTCTGTCTGTCCTGTTATACCCATGCGCCGGTATGATTTTTGCTCCGACAACAGACTTGTACTGGTACATACGCGAGCATCCGTGTATGCCTGTTTGTTCGTGTGTCGACGTGAATGTGTTCGTGGGTGTTTGTACGGTTGTGGAGGCGCCATATACGCTGCCAAGCGTGATGCATGCCTTGACAAACGTGTGCGCGTGTTTGGTCGGTTCTGACCGGCTTATTAATCTGCCGCTAAAGCGATAAAGCGGCTACCCACGCGACAGCCAACGATACTACTTCATACTTGCAACAGCCAACAACCCCACTGGCCGTGGCAATACATACTCTCCACGAGCCAATATCGCCCCTGGCCGACCTCCGACTCCACGTTCAAGGAGCTACTTAATTGACGTACATATATATACGTAAATGCTCAATGTGGATGAGGAAAAATTGATTGTTGAATATCCAACAAAGTCTTGACTGTGTTTTTGATTGATGGTTCGGGAACTGTATTTCGTTAAATATTGCTTCGCAGATCCAAATGTTCACGGATCAATGCTTACGAGCGTGAATGGATTATTTGAGAATTTTGTTCATTCTCTTTTTTAATTTTTTCGTTCAATATTGCGGCTCTGAAGATTTAAAGAGACAGAGTTATTCCATTGTTTATTTATTCCGTTATTTATTGAATATTGCTTCGCGCCATCGCTGTTATTTTGAAACTTTATGACTTTTTTCCAAAAACCTCAATAAATCATGCTAGGAAATAAAACCTGAAAAAAAAATCAAGCCATTTTTCGTAAGTTTTCGACAAACATTTTTCTTTCCATAAAACTTTTTGGCGATTTGATAAAATATCTCAATTCCTTGTATAAAAAAAAAATCAGTTGTTGCGTCAATTCTGTGATAAGCTAAACACGAAATTCTCGGAGTCTTTGTCATGTAAAAAGGGACAGGGTCGAGGAAATCGTTGCAGAGAGATATGGTTGAGGTAAAGTCGATAAAACGGTAATCACGAGGACAGTGGTACCAGTTATTCACGCTGAGGGGCGGGTGGGGGGGGGGGGTATAGGAGGGAGGCGGGGGTGGTTTACGAATGAGGCACCGGTGGTGGTTCGTGCTATGTCAACTGTGGTCTCGCGACTCTTTGTTCGACTAACAATATAAGGGTGAATCCGGGGAGTGGTTGAGGACCGAGGGACGAGGGGACACCCCTTCTGGGGTTGGGATTTATTGCTGCATTCCAACCTGATAATTCTGCACGATTGGTTGGTCCGTGTATATAGGACATTCGCGAGATCGTCCACCCCCCCTCGGTCTCCGTTCCACTGACAGCGCTGTCTTTATCGTTTATCATCGGCAAAGAAAAGCAGCTGTCCCCAAGTCACAATCGAGGCAAAGAAAGGGACAAACTCCGTTCGCTCCTTCACCCCCTACTCCATCTGCCGTTACATCTTTTTTTCTTTTCAATTTTTTATATACATATTTTTTTTATCCAACATGTCCGGCTAATTGCAGTTTGTAGTTCGATAATTCAGTGGTGACGAGAAGAATTAGTATCACTCGAGCGCGAAGGCCTCGCAGACGCATCTGTCGATTTCGCCAATCCGTTTTACCTGTTTCTACCGCCACCCTTCTGACGTTACATCGCAGGTGCAGAGTGCACGACATTCGGCGGACATAGATATCGAAATACCACATCGACGTTTCTCTTCTCCCATTGAATATTCGTTGCCACGACAGGCCGTTGTTTCCGCAAAGTTAACGCTATTACCACGGATATCGATCTGTTTATTCATCGATGAGGGAACTCGCTCGCGAAACGCGGCGCACTCGTCCCGTCATGTCGTTCGCGGCCGGGCCTCGAATTGCATTATCGCCAACGGCAGCCACGCATCTCAATGTCAACGCTAACTAGTCACTCGCGCCCTGTGCAATGTAAAGCTCGGGTAATTGTCATTAAATTGCAATCGCAACCATATTAGGAAGGAAAAAAAAACTTTGCGTCCATTTAGCGATCATGTTGGAGGGTTCGATTTTGATTCGATTGAAAATAGACGTTGAACCATGGATACTTGCGGGCGAAGAATGTATGATACATTCTTCGAGTTTCCATCACATGTATGATAAAGACAAAATTGGTTCAAATAAATGATGAAAAAAAGGATGAATGAAAAAGAATTAATCAAACAACTGGAGATTGTAAGTCATTATAAATTTATATTATTAATTCACACGAGGATTAAAAATAATAGACTTATCACCCATCAAGAAGAATGCCCGTCACCGATCCTATATTTCATCGATTGTCGTCGTCACATGAGGTTACACGTAATGCAGCTCATATATCGAAACGTTAAAAAGTAAAAACTGGTAATTTAAAAAGAAACTTTTGATAATACAGAGAGGAGATTCTCGAAACTGAGTCTCGGTGATTTCGAGGATGTTCGAGAAAACGGTCATCCTCCGGAAGCTGCGATATCATCCGTTCGGTTACGACGACAAGCGCCTCGTATTTTAGTGGCAAGAGTCGACGCTCGTAGCCCATACCGTAACGTCGAAAGGTATACAGCAGAAAACGACCGCGGCAAAGGGCCAATGGCGTTGCCCGCTTGGCCACACGATTTTCTCGGGACCGCGCTCGCAGCGAGAGAACGATCGAGAGAGAAAAAGAGGAAGAGAGAGGGAGAGAGTGAGCCATAACCAGTGCACGGTACACACATCAATCACCGGCATTTTAATATCGGCCGCCGGAGAGCACAATAGCACCAACGCGCATTCCCCGGAGGCCGGAATAGCGGCGAGAGCGAGAGGAACGCGTTTTGCGCTACAACCGCAACAGCATAACCGAGCGCGCGCGCGCGTGTGCGCTTCCTCGCGCGTGTTTTCCCAACGCGTACCTATAACATCTCTCTACACCCCCCGTACTTTTTGTCACGAGTCCCGAACCCCGCGGGTTTCCACCGTTAAAAATCATCTTTTTCATGCCACAAAATTCTTGTAATTCGCGACGGACCGCTAACCCATCGGGGATGCATTAGTCACGGTTCGGCGAACGACCGAGAGCGTTTCGTTGATGCTCGACGAACGAAAATATGAGAGGGCGCCATCGGGGTCAGTCGGATACACGTGGTCCGAAGTGATATCGCGATTCCGCACAGAAATTCCCGCGGGCGATAGCTCTCTCTCTATCTTTATCTACATCTCTCTCGCGTCGATGCTACATGCGCCTCGTGACTCGTCGTTCCGTGAGTGGTGACGCGAGAGCTGCCGATTATATCGTCTGATGAAAAATCGATAGGTCTCGTTAATCGCATATACCCCACGCTGACAGCCATTATGTAACTCTCTGCCACATGTTCCTCCCACTCTCGCTTTCTCTCTCACTTTGGCAAAAATCACTCGCCATCGTGTCGATTTCCGTGGACCAAACGCGCTGATGGGCCATCACCTGCCGGTGGTCATACTAAAATCCGACCGTCGACAGTCCCATCGCTGCGTTGATAAACGGATAAACGAATTTGTCACTATTAGATCGATGCGACAAGCCCTAATAAAAATAAACCTGCTCGAGGATATATAACGGCAACTATCACGACGCGAGGGAAGAGGGTTCTCTCATCGTTCCACGAGCCCTCGAGAACCGAGGGTGTAACGGAGCATTGGGGCGGTGGCGACAAGGCTATCGCGAGGGAGGGCTGCATTCGCTAAAGCGCGAGAATGAGATCCCGTCGAGAAGTGTTTGTTTTCTCTTTTTTTTTTATCTTTTTTTCTTTTTCCAACCAATGTATGCCGAACGTATGTAGTATTGGTGAATATAAATGTCGCTCTTACGCTGTGTACCGACACACCTATTGCCGTTACTGCACGAAGCTGTGATGCCCTGCGAAACGCTCGAGGGCGAAGGTTTGACGGCTATCCTCGAAACGGATGTATCTCGTAAAGCAAGCGAGCCGACAAATACGGATTCCTCTCGTGCTCCTTCTCCTCATCCTCGCTCCATTCCGTAGGATGGGACCTGTTTTATCCCTCAGAGAACACGACGAGGTCTCCATTTCTCTCGGTCTTTCCATCCGATGCCTCCCTCATTTTACCGACACCCTTCGTCGGTTTTGCTTGAAAGATTATCCGGAAAAACTGTTCGAATTTTCGAGGAAAACTTTTGGAAATAAGACATCGACGACGACGACAACGACGACATCTACCACCCACGCACAACGTAAATCTGTATAACTCATAGTCGCGAGAAAAAAGGCTTAGAATGTCAGCGACCCTATCGCCACTAAATTTTCAAGCTTTGGGAAATCGATCGGTCTTTTGTGTCTCCCGGTTTTTTTTTTTTTTTTTTTTTTTTTTCGTACTTCGCGTGACGCTGTTGCGGGTGTCCCGAGGGAGCGAAGCTTTTCGTTCCCCGTGCGTTCGTCTTTTGACGGCTCCGGAATAGAACTACCGTTCTCATCGTACACCTACGATGGAATTTTTATTTTGAGAACGCTGGTACTTGAGAAACGTCGTTCGAGTGTTGTTCGACGTTTATAGGAACATTTGTCACGCGGAATGCATCAATCTGTGCACAGTTTTTTTACGTGTTTGTCAGAGCTTGTTTACCAGCAATATATAAGGGGATAAACTTTTTTTTTTATGTTTAAAAATTTTTTTTCAAGAACAGGTTATTGATTCGAACGTGAATCGTATTTAAAATTGTTCGAATTCGAAAACGGGCGAGTTATTTGGTGGTATGTCTCCGAATCGAATTCTAGCATTTTTTTTTGCTGAAAAATCAATGATAGAGGTAAACGCGCAGGAATCCCCGGTTACAACAGATTTTTGTAATTCATAAAAATAATAATCCTGGTTTTTATGATGTTAAGACAAATTTCGTTGCCAAAAAGGCCAAAGAAATAACGTAGTCACATTGATTTTTCGTGCGACACTCGTTATTTGTCCTAGAAACTATCGATTCGCTACTTTGTCAAGAGTCTACCTTATAAGTTATAGTTATCAAATTATTTCAACACTCAAAAATATAGATTCAATGAAGATATTTTATCCATCAAACGCATGACCGACAAAATTATAATCGCATTTTTTCAACAAGAACTTATTTAATTCCCAAAAACTCTGCTCTACCGACCGATTTTATCATCGTTCGTGTTATTTTTTCTCTTTATAAAAAAAAAAATAACCCATCAGAATTGTTACAATGTATTGCGCAACCCGTAGTAGCAACGCCACGCGGGACGAGCGAGGGAAGGAGTGTGCCGAGCCGCCAGTGTTCATCGACGTTCTCGTTTAATTTTCCCAACGGGATATGCGAGCACGTGAGCATTTCGTTTTGATCGAGCTTCGTCCGGCGGCCGAAACCCACCGACAGGGATATCATTTTATTTGCTATTGAACTCATTGCCGGATACATTTGTTATTAATTGATAAAACACGGTAGCAACGTATGTGCACCGCCGAATGGGGGAAGCCAAAGCTCGGATGATTTCGTCGAATGAGGTTTCGCGTATTTTGTATCGTCGATAACCCGTCGCCCGTCACGAAGCCAACAGAAATCCGTGCAAACCCAGCAACGAACGTTACCGTGAGTGGCCGGCTTGCTCGTACTCGCTGCATCGCCGGCACAGACCTATCGGATTTGCCTCTTTGGCTGCACGAATCGCACCGGATATGGAGCTCACGATCGACCTCCAACGAGACGAACCACGCATGTAGGCTGAGAGTCAATGAGGGTTCGAGTATTTTTTTTTATTTGAAACGGCCGAAAAAAAAGAAAAAAAAATGGCCTGTATGAAAACAGAAAAAAAAATGGTAACGTGTTATCGTCCTTCGAACACCCCCACTTCGTACATATACAATTTCCAATTTTTTTCGTTTTTTTTTGTATTCTTTTTTTAGTTTGTTCTAATACTCGTTCGATGAGAGTTTTTTTTTCCCAGAACAATAGATATTTCTGTTTGCATCCGGTACGTCAATGTGTAATCCTGATGGTAGGGCACGCGAATCCGTTCTTCATTGCATCGTGCGTTTCCACTCGATTTTTTGATTCTCAACGCTGATGGGGAATAACCCGCGAACTGGCTGGGCGCTTTCGAAACAATCGCCGACCGAACGAAACTCTCCTGCATGAAATTTCGACCTATTCGTTGTACGTACAGGCCGTATCAATTTTCCAATTTTCGGCGAACGACAACCGACGTTATCGAGTAACGATCGTTAGCAAGTTCTACCGGTCATTGGCGTACGAAACTGATCAATGGTTCGGAATAATGACAAACCCGTTGATGGAATCAATTCGGCAGTACGATGTGTCAAGTGAAGCTGCGGGCTTCTGAGTTTTATGAACTGAATCGCGCGAAATTTTGGTCAAATTTGGGTGCAATTTCGAGGCAAATGTCCCGATGATGGATATTTTTATTTTGTTGACAACGGTTTTAATTTTTTTTTTTTAATCAATAGAAAATTATTATCACTATTTTCTGGCTTATTGAAAAACTTAGAAACAACAAGGTATAGGCAAAGTACATGTCTGAGGTAACGAATTACCCCAGTTACCCATTAGAGGGAAAGGCTTGACAAAAATCGTTCTTGACATTTAAAAAATTATGATAAAGACTTATCATATTTACGAAAAATTCCACTAACAAACAATAATCATAGTGATTATTTCACGACGTTTCATTTTAAATGTTTTCGAAACCGAGTGGTTAATAAACTGGCATAAAAATAGTTTAAGAAGAAATAAATACATTACAAAATTAGTCTACATCCCAGTCGAATAATTCTCGAAATAGGCAAGCATATATTTAGAAATAGTTTAGTGACATGGAATGAACAGGCCGATGCACGGTAACGAATTATCCCCGAAGTATCTTTGATACCTCCACGATTCTACGAGGAACCAATTTATCGTCGACTATCCTGGTCGTAGCCGTATAGTCGTCGTGACGTTGGCGCATGCATTCATCCATTCATTTCAAAGTGCGCAAAATTATTCGAACGAACCTCAAGCTCCGCGGCATTACCAATTCAAAGAGGCTCGAGAGTGAGAACTACGCACTCTATCTTCGTCCCATTCTTGCTTTTTGGGTTTTACAAGCGAGAAAATCGTGGCCCTCGCCGCGTTCGCCCGGAGACGGTTCTTTTCGTTAATTACTAATAATATTCAGACACCGACACGGCTAGGCTCAACACAGTCGAGAACAACGCTGGTGACTGAAGGTGCTCCACGATTCGCGTTCGGAGCAGTCTCTGTGTGCGTGTGTGTGTGTGCGCGCGAGCTTGAAAAACCGCTACCACGAGAGGGTATGATTTTCCGGTAAACGTCGGAACTGTCTCGCTTCGGATTACCATACGCAAACGGAACACCGAGAAGGATCGACGCTCCCCCTATCATCTTTCCCGCTTTCGAGCTGCCAAGAAAAATGAATAAAATTATGCGAGCCACCCGGTATTTTCGAGTGTCGGGCGAGAGGCGCCGACGTCAATGTGCCGTTTTTTTTGCCGTGAAAACCGCTGCACGACGAGAGACGTGTACATCCGCGTCTGCTTACTCGGCTTCTCACACATACTTGAGTACTCGCTTACTATGCCAAACAAAATTTTAACGCTACCAGACATCACCCTACGTTCTTTTTGTTCATTTTTGTTTTTCGCTGGACTATTTCTCCGATCTTTATCGTATACTTGTAACGCGGGTGCGTCGGATTGAAGGTAAATTGTGGAATCTCGACAGTTTTGAATATTTTTTTCGCAAAGAATACTCATTGATCTGTTGAATACGTACAAGTGTCAACTTTTTCTTCTCCCGCAATTTTGGGCTTTTTCGTCTACGAAGTTTTGCATCAACTTTCCATGGATCTGAGACTAGGAGTTAAACATTTTTCGTCGGGGCACCCGGAACTATTTTTTTGAGTAGCAAAAGATATTTATTGACAATATAATCCATGTTTCTTTCTACTTCCTAGTATTAGCGTTAATCTTTTCAAATTTTTTTAAATGAGAAAAAAAAAGTTATTCTTTGTTGCCAAAGGGCCATCGACCAGAGCCCTTCAGCCCTTATTTCCTAGAAGAAAAAACCACCAAACTCAACGGAGATTAACTTCAAACCTCTCCCACAATCGTTGAATAAAGAAAAAAACACTTAGCTTCCTCTATCAAAAACCAAAAACGAAGAAATTTAATTCAATTTCACAAACACGGAAAGATCGAACATTAGAAATTTTTTCGGTAATACGGCAGCTCGTTCGACAAGGTGAACCGACGAAGGGGTTTGTAAAGCGTCACGTCTGGTTGCATGTATATGGATCGCCCGGTCGAGTTTCGGGGAGCCAAAGAAGGGCTCTGCTCTCTGTGGGCAAGGGCGCGCCTCGACGCCGTCGGGGTGAACGATGCCCGGGTATAAGTCAGAATGCGGACAGGCGCGCGGTTTCCAGGGATGAGAAGTTTAAATGGCTCGTCCGTATGGCGCTCAAACCGTGTTCTCCGCTCTATTCCGACTCTCTCGCTCTCTCCCTCCGCGTCCTCATCCACACTCCCTTCTCATCAAACGCTCCTGGCTGATGTGCTTTGGCCACGTTCCTCACCACCCCCTCATCTCTTTCTCTCGCCCGTGATTCTCGCTCCGGCTCGTCCACGTCTCCGTGTGAAACCCCTTTTCATCCGACATCATAGCCGCCACGGTGCGAATTTTCACCACCGGCGAATCGCACCCGCAATCCCTCGCGTATACGATCCGTGCGAGATTCGTACGCGTCGCGGGGTAGTTACGTTCTCGTTCGAGCCAATGCCGTCCATTGAATTTTTTAACCAGTCAATTGGATAAAATTCATCGATCTTTTCGACGTACAATTTCGGTAATACGCTATTCCGCAACCGTGCCACGAGTTAACGTCGGATTAATATTCGGATAAAACTTGAACGAGAGTTCTTCGCCGTTACCGGATGAGGTTTCTAGCCGCAGCAGATGAGGGCCGAACGGCAACCGTGCGGTTTTCCGCCATTCTCCGTCGCATCCGGATTCCGGAGGGAATGCAAACCAAAAAAAAAAACAAAAAGAAAAAATCTGCGGTCCGACGGACGATACACGAGGAGCCAATTATTAATAATGTTAACCAACTGCGTAATAACCGCGAATCGTGCGGAAGCGCCTGTATTATTCAATAACGATATACGAATTGTGTTACGGTTCTGCTGTAATTTCGGATGAATCTGGTGTTTGCGGAATTATGGAAAATCTGTGACGGAAGGTTATAACAGCCGATGGTTAAACCCGAAGTTGCAGCTTGATGAGGAACGTACGACGGGAGAGAAATAGAGAAAGTGATGGAGAGAGAATGGGACGAGGGGGAGGCTCGAGTGTGACGGGAGTTTGGCGTACAAACCCGAGCCGCTCTCTCCACGATTCTCCGGAACTTGCGTCGATTTGTCGCATCTGTGCACGCGCCGCCAACTTACTGCGTTAAGGCGAAGGCTTAAATCACTCTGAAGGGCCGAAGGGTGTCGCGCGCACGGCAAAAGCTTCTCGGGTTTAGCTCACGGTAAACTCGTTGGAATCGTCGACGATATATGTACCGGCTGCATATCGAGCTTATCCTCACCGATTTTCTCATTCCGCGCTGCGCATCTCCGCTTACGGAACGTCTTTCGCTCACGGAACACACACTCAACGGCTCTTTATTGCCGAGACCGTGAAACCTTTTCCACGAACTTTATAACCAAGAGGCCGTCCGTTTGGTATACCAAAGCGGATTTTACAGCTGTCGATGTGTCGATTTCCATCGTTCAGATCGTTTTCGATATACAAGCGTACATTGTCCCCTTTTTCGACGTTACGTCGCCTTCTGAATGCGACAAAAACGAATCTTCATTGCCGGGTCGGCGAAATTTACCAGCGAAAGGGTGAAAAAACAAAACACTTTTCAATATGATGCATTCAACGTGTAATTAGAGAGAATGCAAGCAGTGGAAACAGTGAGTGTCGATCGGTGTGGATTATCGAGGTTCCGCGATAACAGTGAGTCGTGGAAATCGAAGAAAGCACCGGCTGGCGTTTTCTTCTCTTTTTTTTTGTTATGATCCACAAACTGGTTGACCGATTATACCGATCGACGAGTGAACTAGGCAAAAACCGAAGTTCGAGGGTGTGTTATGAATGACGGTGCAAAAACTTTAGGGGTGAGTCTCGCTCCGTTAACCGAGGATTCCGCAAGCGGTGATTAGCGATCATGAGCCGCCTGCTCCCAACATCTATTACCTCTCAACCGACCAGGCTTTTGCCGTCGAGTATTCAGGATTCTTTTTTCGTGTAAAAGTATGATTTAACTGAGACCTAGGAATAAGTGCTTTTTCCTAAAGTTCATACAACGACATATGACGAATAACCTGGATATTTGAAAACTATCGAAACTCATGGGTTCATGGTTATGGCTTGTGTTTTTACTTTCCTGTTTTTATCCAGATTCCTCATTTGCAACCAAAAATAATATCATCGTGATTTAACGCAGGCTCATAAGAAGATCTAATATTTTTTCTTCTGTGCACAACATTCATCAACAACAACATGTTTTCTTTCGATGGTGATGTGAGTTTGAGGACTCCTACACGACTGTCTTGTTTTTCTTTTTCTTTTTTTGTTGGGGGCGAGGCAATATGTGGCAATACGTATGGAATAAGTCTCGGGGGTTGCAGAAGCGTTTTCGAGAGTCGCAGTGACGTACACGCGTCGAAGCACACTCCTACACGCATACACACCCATAAAGATACATACATATACACATGTAAATATATATATATCCACCGCAGCCTCGGGTGTGCCCAGCTCTTGCGAAATCGTCTCGACGTTAAACGAAACGGAAGCGCCTGCAGGGTTTCGTTTCTCGCGAGAACTCGAGAGAGCGCGAAGCGAGCAAGGAGGATCCAGCGGTCTTCGAACTGCGTAGCGCCACCGACGGGGTAGGCAACGGTGGCAATTCGCCCGAGCGAAGCTTAAAAATACGCAATCTCGTGAACCCGTCAGGCTGAAGAATTGAAATACCCGGGTTCCGAATGCCGTCGAAGCAACCGGGGCACATCTTCCTCTTTGATATCGTTTACCCATAATCATTTAATTTAGCGGGAACCGCAGCGGTGTGCGACGCGGCAAAAACCTATCCTAAGCCGCATGATGCGCGAGCCCTTCACCTGGCCCTATGCTCGGCTTCGTACTGCCTCAAGCGAGCGGGCCAACCGACTCTCGGCCCATCCAACTTCTTTAAAACTCTTCTCACGCCTCGGCGAGCAACTCTCTCTTTCTCTCTCTTTCAACCCTCCCTTATCTCTTCGACAGTGCGATTCCTCTCACCGTCGAGACTTATCCTTGTATTTTTCAGTCTCCCACACGTGGACTGTAGGCCTTGGAAACGAAAGTGTATTTGTGCCAAACCGATCGATCTTCTCCATTCTGATTCATGAGCAATTGTTGTTATTTGTTTTTTTTTTTTGCGCTTGACATATGCAATTCTGTGCCTTATTATTTAATACCTCACTTGTGGCAATATTTATTTATTCCTGCGATAGTAAAATGTTCGTTGGAAAGTTGTTGGAAGATTGGAGGTGGAAGAAAGTTAAATTTCGAAGAAACGAACATTTTCGGGAAATTACAGAGGAATACAACACAGTAATAATTGTGATTTCTATTTAATATAATCGTAATAATTGAACATAACGTACAAGATTGACAAAAAAATAAATATTAACTACGAACTTTAAACGAGTAAAGTACGATTTACGAAGATGAAGACAAAAAAATGTTCAAAACAAAGTTTTTCAATTAAAAAAATATCGTTGCCTAACTGATTGTTGAAACTTTCTGTGGATAAGATCGGAGATACCCATGTACCCTTTCAAGATAAGAAATTGGTAGGTTTCTTATTCCTTCCACGATATTGTTAGGTTGACAAACGATTTAAGCTTACAATCATAAACACAATCTCGGAAATTTTGATAAACGGTCAAAACCAGGCAATTAGTCCCCCCAAATCACTCATTTCGTTCTTTCCGTCGAAAAATCTCGAACCCGAAATTGAAGGCCGACGTATCTGGCTCGTTCCATCCATCCTATCACTCGCAGCAACCTCGTTATTCGTAAAAACTGTCACGTCTCCGCGCCACAGTCACTCTCTACACGCCACTTATCGTATTTTCGGTATTCACGGACTGTGAATGGCACACAAAAATCGAAAATACTTCACTGCGCCGTGTACGTTTCCTCTTTTTGTATTAAAAAACGAAGAGAAAAAAAAAGAAATTCGCCGGATGAATCCTTTGCGAAGGTTGCTGACGGGCTTCGCCGGTGCTCGTGACACGGCCGAACGTCCAGAGGACTCGTACCTCGTACGCGAGTTCCCACTCCACTTTCCAATCACGTGATAAGAGAAAAAATATGTCCGTTTAAGGTTTACAACGAAATGTGTCATCTGCAACCACCTGGCAATGGGTCTTTTTCTCGCTCAACGTGTTATTTAATTAAATCCAGTCGAGTTTAACCAAAACGCACACATTTTCGCCCCTCCTTATTACGCGATATATAGGTGTGTACTCACGCAGATTTATTTTTCATACTCAACCCTCTTGTTCACCTTCCTCGTCGTCTAACTAGACCATGATAAAAGGATAAAAAGAAATACAATTTTTTCCATCATTCTCGCTCTCTCTCTTGCTGGACGAACGTCGAATCGCTGACGGTGCGAACAATACTCGGAGACGAAAAATGCAGATTGTTTGTGCGCGAGATGAACACGGGAGGCTTTATCGGCCCCGGAAAGCAAAGCAGGGGGCTTGATATTTCACTATTTTCTCGAGTCTCGTTGTCGCGTCTCTTCTCCTCGCTTTATTCGCCGCTGACGCTGTTACTGAGCCTGACAATAATACCGCCGCGACGAAGACACTTTCCATGCAAAGTATACGTATCGCGACCGTTGGATATATATACACGCGACACTCCCAGCTACTGAGATCCGATCGGTTATTGAATCGTTAAGCCGAGGCCGAATAAAAAGATCTGCATAAGCGACCTCGCGCCACCAGCTCCCCCTTCATATATATATGTATATATAATGTCTCGCATTTTTACTTCTTTTTTTTTTACTCGTCTTCCTTTCTCTCGAGTCCTGGCACACCCTGCCAAGACCCTTTGCGCGAGCAAAAGCTTTGTGTATTCTCATCGGACGCGGCGCGAGGCGCGCATCAACTATCCATACACAGTTACACAGGAAAAAACGGCAGCGGGGGTGCGACTCGGCGGTCCAGACACGACGAGGGGGTGCCCAAACAGATCCCACTCCCGCGAGCACGGTTCATCTCTCTCACTCACTCGCCCGGTGGCCTCTCGGTGCAAATAATATTTTGAGACGCTAAAATGTGTCAAGCGGCTGATCCCGGCTGACATTTGAATATCCCGTGTTGGCGAAGGGTCGCGCGCGAGCTGCGCGGGGACCGAGGGTTCAAGCCTACGAGTCGACGGGGTGAATTTGACAACGCCGAGAAGAAAACTCCGGTGGTCTCGTGTTTGGCCGGTTTTATCCGTATACTCTACGTATTCTTCGGCCCTTTTTTGGTTTACCGTAATATCCATAAAGCTCGCGAGACATTCGTCATTACATTTTTCCGTATTACACGGATTCGGGAGGTTTCTATACTGCACGACCCGATGGTGAACCTATGTCCTTGGATTGGGTTTAGTTTTTGGATGTATTGTTGTACCCTAAACAATTTCTTTATGTGTGAAATAATTCAATTTTTTATTCAATGCAAATATGCATCTATTTGATTTATTGACACAAGGTTTGACCTGATTAGTGTATATTGGGGTCAATTTGACCCAGGCCAAAATTTTAAAGTTCCCGCAGTTTATTTGTCTATTTGATTCTTTAGGAAGGAACTCGCCGAGATTTGATGGATGACATTTTCAATTTTTTAAAACCTTGAGTCGACTCGACTTCACGATACACTTCCGGGGTACCAAAAAGAACAGAACACTACGATACTAATCGGGTTGAGATCGTAAAAAATTGAATAACAATTTACCCAATCAGAAGCTGGGAAAATAAAAATCGATTATACCAATATAATATTCATATTCACAAGATATTATTTCATTTCAATAAATTTCAAGCGGCAATTAAACTCGATATTAAAATCCTTGCTCTCCGGCTGTCCCGAGATGAACATTTCGCGTCGCGTTTACCAAAAATTCCCACTACGGGCATCGCAATTGTGCGTGGGCCACACGCGTTTGCGCTTCGAGTCCCGAAAAAAGTACGCGAAAAGTTGTGCACGAGCTTTAACCGAAAAATTTGGGGGGAAATCAAGGAGGAGGAGGGAGAAGAGAGTTGAGAGAAGAGAGAAGGTACAAGTTTACAACACCGCGTAGCTCGGACACGACGATTAAGTGTGAGATTTAACGATCGATGGAACTTACGAGCGACCGCGGCAAGACCAACGCGGTTAATGGCGAAAAAGGACTCGGCGCGAGCCCTTTCCTTCCTTCGTAGGTGAGCTAGCGCGGTTACAAGCGATGCAACCCCGCACGAAGGATCCTCCAAAACACCGGCGTTTATTCTTCTTCGCAATACCCGCACACACTTCCACGTACATCCTGACGCGTTTCCACATCCGTCCTTCCACCTTTCTCTTCTCGTCGATTCAACAGCAACTACAGTGGTAACAGCAGCAGCAGAAGCAGCAGCAGGAGTAGAGAATGAATACCATTCGAAAAATCTTGCTACCATCGATATCTCCGCATCTCCGACTGTCCCGATGGTTAATGGACTTGACGAAAGATACAGCTTTACATCTTTACGACTGCGTTTTATAAATCCATTCTTTACCGCCTCGACGAGAAAAAATATGTCGAAGAGCTGATCTTCTCCCTACGAAGACGGAAATATCTCGGAAGCTTTACTCTAGTATCTGTCTGTGCGGCCTACGCTGTATTGCGACGTAAATTTCTAATGCATTTTGTGAATTTATTGTATAGGGGACACCGGGGCCAGTTGTAATATTTTTCGCAAAATCTAAACTAAACAAAAACAAAGAAATATTTTACGATCCGCTGGATATATTTGATATGTTTCTATGCAATCTTGATAATTAGTTTTTATTATATCTCGTTGGTTTTCATGGCTCGCAATCACTCAAAGGTAGAAAATAATCTAAGATATCCGCACTGTTACAAGCTACCCCTGTTACTTCTGGCCGAGGTCTCTGCATCGTCTGAGCGTAACTGTTTGATGCACGAAATTATTCTGATGCCCGCAAGTGTTCGCGTAAGAACGCGGATCGGGCGTAACCGACACAGTTTTGCCCGACGTCGATTTTCTCCGTTCAGCTTTTCGAACGTCTTCGTTGCCACGGGAAAAAACGAAATCGTCGTCAACGATTTTACAGCGCTGGTTTGACACGGAAATTAAGCTGAAGATTTAACCAAGTAGAAAAATTGCCGAGCGAGAAACGAAGCACAAAGAAGTCTTGCGACCCACACGCGTATGTAAAACTCCTCGCGTACCGCGCGCTCGTTTCGACGATCTCAACGATCGTCTGGAAATATGACAAATAAGTTAAAAGCCGGGCGCGTACGGGCGTGCTCCTGCTGTATGTACATTTTACAACTGCGAGACTGCCCGCGTGGTACTCTGCGGGCGCACCGAATTCTCAACTTTGTTGGCATCGTAAAATCTCTTTCTTTTATTTTCAATAACGCATTGACCGGCCTCGCAGCTAACTTGCGTGGTGCTCTTTCATCTCTCGCTCTTTCTCTCTCTTCTCCTCCCTTCCTCTCTCTCTCTCTCTCTTTCTCGCCATCTCTCTCTCTCTATCGCTTTCTCTCTCTCGGTCGTCTCGCTTGTGACATTCAATCTCCCATATGTTATGCATTATTGCTTTCTCGATAAATCTTTTTTCTGCATAATCTTCCTTCTCTTCTCTCTCTCTCTCTCTCTGTCCTCCTTTTCTCTTCCTCTTGCTCGTTTCGTTCATAACATTTATTTCCGTCGATTATGCATTTTTGCTTTCTTGATAAATCTTTTTCCTGCATAATCTTCCTTCTCTTCTCTCTCTCTCTCTCTCTCTCTCTGTTCTCCCGTTCTCTTCCTCTTGCTCGTTTCGTTCATAACATTTATTTCCGTCGATTATGCATTTTTGCTTTCTTGATAAATCTCTTTTCTGCATCATCTTCCCCCCCCCCCCCCCTCTCCCTTCCTCCTTCTCTTTCTTTCCCTCTCCATCTCTCTTTTTTCCTTACAACCCCCGGTTCGTCCCGACCGTATCTCGGAGCTATAACGTGTCGGGCAATAAAACCCGTGAGAAACACTTTACACGGATCGCCGAGGGCTTGCGGCAAGAACTCTCGCGACCGACGCCCTCGACGAGTATATCGATACACGCCGATGCACATTTGTGATTCGTTCTTACACGGATTTTACTCGCGAGCATGAGGTCGAGATGGAGTTGAGGGTTAGTTCGAACGACGCGAGACCGAGGTTCACATCGAGACGGTACTTGCTGAATCGATCGTCCGCAATTAACGTCACGTTGATACGTAAGATTCTCGCTGCACGTAACGAAGATAAGCCCCGGCGATCGACGCTCCGAAAACCAATACCATTCGACTGAACGGACTTTACTTCGTCCGGGGTTGAGTCAGGGATGTAATAAAAGAAAGGAAACGGTTGAACGAAGAGCCGAAGCTTCAAATACGTCGAGACTTCTCACACGAAGGACAGGTTTCTTATTCTTGCGAGTTTGTAATATGCCGGCTCGTTTCGTCGAATTTGCCGATTCCGCCAGTCCGTAAATAACGAAAAAAAGAAGGAAAAAACAACTCCGCCGAGAGAAGAATTTTATTGTTGCAATAAATATTTTGCTGATATTGCTACAGATTTGTGGAATTAATTACATTTTGATTGGGTTCATTAAATTCTTGTCGTAAAACGTGTGGCTTATTATTGTATGAAAACTCGAAGCTGTGCCATTTGTTTCGAGCTTGGCTTGCGATGAGATGGAAATCGCAGCTCCTTCGCTAAGCCACTTTTTTCCAAAAACAATTTTTACGTGAATTTCTCGAGTGTCCGACAAAAAAACAATCGAGTTTTTAATAAGCAAATAATGTCAACAAAAAAATAATCGGGTGTTTATTTTCCACTCTTTGATTTCAAGGACGGGTGGAAGAAAGAATTCTTTCTTATAGATTCAATGGAATCCCTTCAAACCGCTAGAGTTCCTCACAATGTACAAACGATATGTTCATTCATGCATACATATAAAAAAACAATACATTGAATATAAAATCACATAAATGACACAGAAGAAAAAAACGCGCAGTTTCGGAGGTGAACGAGAATATTTTAAGAAACTAAGAGATAAAGACTTTTCTCGCAAAGGACAGGTTTCGTCTCCAAGTCTCTTGTGACCCGCATCATCCGGCTTATTTTACAGACTTTGCCATTTCGTGCATGACACGGGGCTGAGATGACTCCCACTACCATATTCCGAGATTGATTTTTAAACGTCCCTAGGAAGTATCGATATTGTAAACGCCTACGCCAAACATTACGACTACAGTCGCCAAGCAATAGACAGATGCGGGAGGGGAATTACACTGGCAAGAGTGGCCGGTGCATTATTTTCTGTTAGGATGTTGGGCACGTTCGCGAACATATTAAATTATACGATATCGCAAAGTCTCGAAGCTCTCGCCGGCTGTGAGCCCGAAACGTATTCACTCGATGATGATAATAATCCTTATCCGCGGAGTCGAGTCACCCGGTATAATGTTCTGGGAGGAGCTATCAAGCGGGTCGTACTGCGCCGAGACGGAGTCTCTTTTACTCAGCGTGGGCATGCAAATTCGCAACTTTGTTGCTAAGCATACGAGCGTGGTTGTCGTTCGTTGGAGTGAGATGTGGTCCGTCAAAAGACCGTAAAACGCAAGGCCACGTCGTTCTCATTGGCGTTTGTACTTGGTCCCGCAGGAGCGAGGACGAAGAAGCGACGTGGTCGAGCTGAAACGTTGCTGTTGCCGCCGCCGCTGCTGCTGCTGCTGCTGTCGAGCCGTTATTTTCTGGATCACGCCTTATTTTCTCAGTTTTATGTATACACAGGCTTCTCTTCTCGATTATTGCTCGCAAGATCGTTTTTTTTTATTTTTCGATGTCTCGCGAGATTCTTGACTAGCGCTTAATAAGTAATGTTCGAGTGCACCTCAAACCATGTGTGTCTGCATCGGTATGATTGTTCAGAAGCAGGTCGCCCGTTCAATTAAGGAATAGTACTCATCGTGATTTATGTACTCTTATGCATTGTAGATAGTTTTATTTCGTTTTTTGTTCGTTTTGAAACTAAATTTTTTCGTTGAGTATTCAGAGAGTTCAACGGCCGAAAGACACGGTCTTTTCTTCGCACTTTTTTTCTAAATCATAATTGCAGGAATTTTGATTTTATTCTTATGTGTCCTTTCGCACACTGAGTAATATTTTTTTTTTCGCTACATTGTGAAAACCCTACTGTTTAAGGACCTTGGACGTTGATACGGTCGGTCAAATTCGAGGCAAAAGAGCCCTGAGCACTTATATATAGCAGCGCAAATGATAAATAAATAAATTTAAGAGTGGTAATAAAGTTTGAGACCATGCAATTTCCAATGAACCGATTTTCATTCCCAAAGGCATCAAAATAAAGAAAAGATTCAACAGAATTCGTTGGATTTTTTCCAAAAACCATAATAAAAATCGCCATCACTCGGATGGTTAATTATTTACCGTTGCGGTGGCTTGCATGCATTGGATCATTATTCAATTATAGTTTTTTAAAAATCGCAACAACTGCAAATCGATAACATACTTCATATACTTCCTTTTTAGATTAACTCCAAAATGCCATTAAAAATTGAATACAGATATCGTCACAGTCCATTATCGACGCTAAAGCACGTTGCAAAAACAGTAAAGAAAAAAGTCCATCTCCGATTTCCATATTTGACGGAAAATCGGACAATTATGCGGTGCGGATGACAAAAGCCTTCCTAGCTTTTCACGGCCCTTCGGGTTAACCGTTCGACAGCGTAGATTAGTATATAGCCGCGCGGTGCGACGCGACTATGCGGATTGTGTCAAGCGTCGGGTGGAGTGTCCGCACGCATTTGCGGTCCAAGAGTAGGATTCTCCAGGGAGGCAGGGACTTGTCACCCCATCACATACACAAACCCGCCGGAGCTTGGGTTTCGTTGCGGCCGGTATAATTTATCCCGTTATGCTAATCGGAACGATTTGTCTAAATTAAAAGGCGCTCGGTGTGATCCGCGTACGCGGGAGCGGTCACGTTCCCATTTTCGCTTGTCCTCTCTCGTGAACGACGAGTCTGAGCCGCCCATCCACGCACCGCGCATCACCGGGGAAAAGTTAACGGCGTGCCTCCTTCCCCGCTCGAATCTCGTCGTCGCCTCGTCCGTATCCTCCGTGATCCACCCCTGATACCGAAGGCCGATGCCGGACGGTACGTCCGTTTCGTACCCGCACCCGCGACCGCCGGACTTTACGGGGCTCGCGCGGGGGCGGCTGCCACCGGAGACCGAAGCGAAGCATGATGGCCACGTTATCGGACTAAATCCTCTCCCCCACCCCCCTGCGGATGATGAGACTTTAGTTTATTGTGGACGTGTCGACGGTTTCTCTCGGAGCGCTGACCGACCGCGAATACAACGACTATATGGCCAAGCGAAAAAGTGGCTCGTGGCTTTGGGACGCGTTGAAGAGGGAAAGAAAACCTACGAGGATTTGTTTTTTCCTTTCTCTTCGCAGTGTGGTAAACGCGGGCTATACTCTCGGATCTTCGTGAACGAGCCGGTCAGCCTTCAAATCCCTGCCCCGCACGAGACTTGCCTTCGAAATGAGTTTTGTTTGAAGAACACGAGAAAAAAAAACATATACACACGGGGACTTACAAATATACACGTTTATATGTTGTATATAGGGGTGTAGCGATATGTTATTGCCTGTGGAATATATTTTCCGGAACATTCTAAATCTCGTGCGAGAGGGTATGTATTTGAGAAAAATGATGATGGCTCAGAATCGGGACGCGCATGGCCGACTGGGTATGCTGTAAAACAGGCAAACATAAAATAGTTGAATTTCCTTAACCTTAAGTTTTATCTCAAACATAGATAAACAATAAAAAGACTATATTTTTTTCAAATTAGATGGAGCAAAAAAACATGTATCAGCAGATGGAAAAATATTCGTATAAATATTACTCTATTTCTAAAAAATAATAACAAATCTCGCAAACGTGTTACCCGAAAATATTTCGGTGGATCATACTAACCGCACATTCACCCTCGGTATTAGCGGTCGAGGCTTAAAAAGAAAAAAAAACGAATAATGGTCGTAGCTTATGGATGTTTTCTTCGAGCCATCTGTCACGCGCGTAGTTGCTTAGCAGGTGGCGATAGGCCATACACACACAGCCGAAGTAACACACGTCCGATTGACGATTAATTGGCGTTAAACCGGTCGATATCGTTGACGATTTGGTGGTCAAGTGCGGGTATCGCGGGAGAGACCCGCATACAGGCGTGCAACTCGTGCGTAGCTTCGTAACCCATGTTCGGGGGGATGCGGGACACACGGAACATCCCCGTCTTCGCCAGAAGCAGCCTAGCTCCGGGTCATATCCTTCGTTTCCCGCTTTCGCGCTCTCTCCGCGCCTCTCGCTAAGCCGTATAAATCTGAGCAACTTAACAGCGGCATAAGTCTGGGGATTAAGCGACGAGAAGCTTTGGCACTCGGCGCGGAAAGGTGGAGAGCGAATCGAGAAGGGTATATATAATACACACCAGCAACATTGGCCGGCCTCGAGCGAGCGCATGGATCCACGGCGATCCAGCGGCACTTATTTCCTTGTGGTTTCGACCTCTCACCGCTAGTAAAACCGCAGAGAGACTCGTCGGAGACAAACGGCAAAGTAGAGAGACTCTCACGATGAGTCCTCTCAACGGAGAGGATAAAGTATCACTTCTTCCCTCTCCCCATACCTCCCCTAAGGCTGCTTACATTCACCTTCAGCGATGTTAATTCGTTTTTTTCTTCTTCTTTTTCTTCACCCACAGCATCTGGCGATATACATTTGGCCGTTTATACGGCTTGGGAGAGGGGGTGGGTTTCACATTTCGAAAGAGGGTGGTTTTGGTGAAAGTTTGCAAATCTATTTGTACGAAGACACATGTATAGAACGAAGGAAGGTTGGGGGTAAGGTCGTTTCGATTTGTCTGAGAGGATCGCTGCTTGGTATTCGCGAAACGTTATCTCGCGGTCAGGTGGAACGGGGGGGATATAGGCGTTTGGATGCGAGCGAGAAATCCGGCCGTGACGGGGACGCGCTCTCTCGCGGCCCAAGGGCTCAAACGATCCGCTACATGTGGCAAGAGATATCCCGGAGACCGGGGGAGGGATATGGGGAAGGGACGAGGGCGGTAGAACCGCCAGACAGGGATACAGGTTTCCCGACGGCGGCTGATGAGGTATTGATGATAGGATCGCGTCAACACCAGCTGAGCCAATTACACGCCTAAATCTCCGCTATCCTTGCACGCTCTCGCCCACATGCTCTCTCTCTGTATTTCCTCTTCGTCTCTCGCGCTTCCGTCCTTCGCTCCCCCCCCCCCCCCCCCCCTTGCTTCATCGCTTTGGATTTCCGTCAGGACCTCTCGGACCACCAGCGACATTCGATCTACCGTCTTCGTAATCGCTTGGATACATATATTCGAATATTATTTGGACGATTGAAGCCTATAAATCGATAACCACAGATATGAGCATCTCACGCTTTTTTTTAATAGGCTTTGGCTTTGACGCAATTTTTTTTCGATATTAATTAGTCCATTGAAACGTTTTTTTGTGCAATGAAAGATATATTTTACAACGCAATCGAAACGGGTTCTCATTAGACACACCGACTAAGATTCTAGGGAAATATGTCCGACGTATTTATTTCCTTCGATTTATTGTTCGTGAGAACATCAATTATTCAATTAATAGGTTTAAAAATGAATTTCCGCGTGTATTTTATTTTCTTCATGATTCAGGGGCCTACATCGAGAAAATTATTTTCAAATAAAACTAAACTAAACTAAACTATTCCGTATTACTAATGTTCTTATTTCAATTTCTGTTACAGGTAAGTCCGGGAATTCATGTCACCATCCTAACATCACTCGCTCTTGTCAAGGTAAAATAAAAAGTGTATTCCGGTTCAATTATTCATTTCCCAACACAAACAACATGTCATCAGCGTTATCCGGTGTTAAGCCGTCCGAGACGGAGCCTATGAGTCAGTGCGCGAGGAAATGGAAGAAACAGATAAAGAAAATAAGAAATATCTCGAGCGTTGAAGTAGGCTCGGGGTAAAAAAAAAAGCCTCAAAGAAAAAAGAAAAAACTGTAGCATACGTTAGCGTATGAGGGGTTATACGGGCGAGAGCGATGAGCATGGGGTGCGTGAAAGAGTCGGCGGGGCGCTCTCACACGCGGAGAGCCATTTGTCCCGAAACGGAAGCGCGGCCCGAGCACCGGGTTACGAATAACAAAGTGGCAGAGAATAACAAACGCGTGGCTACATTGAAATGGCTCGCCGCCGGCCGTATCTCACGGCCGAGGCCGAGTCGGGGCGCGAGCGTATACCGAGCGGCACACACGAGCTCAGAACGCGAATAACATCCGTGTTACCCGTGGACCGTCGGAGAATCGCGGAACAAACCGCGACGAGAAACGAAAGAGCTGGAAAGAGACAGCGAGAAACTATATATATGCGGAAGGTACGGAGAGAGGCGTTTCCTTCTCTCGCGAAATCGCCTCCCAAATCTCGCGTGAAAATTACCCTATTGTACCGTGTAACCCGGAACGGGGGGGGGTGTAGCACACTAGACGACGGGCAGGGCTCTCGGTTTCGTTCTCCGGCGAAGCTCTTCCTCTCCCTTTGCCCTGCCACCTCGTATTTCATCCCTCGGTTGCCGTAATCGGCTTTTTGTTTCACGTTTTTATCCCGCTCGGGGATCTACGGGGATGGCCCCGGGCCACTTGGCGCTCTCTACCCCGTGAACGGAGACCCCGCTCTTCCTCTCTTTCCCTCCCATTCGGCGCATCAAACTCACTCGGCCCGAGTCCGACCCGTCGACCAAGGTGAAACTCGTGCGTCCACCTTAACCATCCCCCGCACTCGAGAGAATCCTCTTTCCTCCCCCCCGGCCTCGTGAGGGGCGTTCACTCGCTACATTGCCCCTCGAGCTTCCTACTCCACAACCGCAATATACCCATGGGAAAGAACCCCTATAAACAACCGTGGATGAATATCGTCGCGTCGGTTTATCGATGCGACGTTTTCACCGTCGTCTCTCATACCAACGGAAATTGTATTTATCTCCCGTGTGTCTGAGAGTAAAATTTTCGCGGCAAAACATAATTGTCCCAACCGGTGATTAATTTCCCGTGGAGTATATAGCACATCGTGTGTATGAATGTTGATAACCCTGACCACAACGGATTTTGACGAATCGATCTAGCGACGACCGCATTTGACCATCGCGGGTGCTGATGCTCGGGTTCGGGTCTCTCTCTCGCGTTACCCGACGCGTCGATGATTTTTTTATTGGATAGCTCGGTCGCGGCAAGCTAAATCGATGGTATTTAGAGGGTTGCGTGCCCCGTGCGCAAACCCGACGCCAGCAGTAGCCCGAGCAGCCGGGCGTTATCAGCGTCCAGCGCGGGGGTTATCGCTGGATCCGTGTTGTGTTGGTGGATTTGCACGTTAGGTACACATACCTACGATCCTCGAATACTACTCAGCGATCGTAGCGCGGTTGCGACACCGAGGAGGGGGCGCACGGACGTGGACCATATGCCGCCAGTATGTTCGACACTCTCTGACCGCTTGAACAGTCCGCTCGACCATTTGCTTCTCCGGAGTCCAGTACGGTTCTCCCTCGCCCCACCGATCGTCTCGTCCTTCCTCTCTATCTCAGTCTCTCTCTTTCTATTTATCTCTCTCTCTCTCTCTCTCTGGTCATCTCTCTCTCCCATCAGTCTCATAATCGATATATTATTATAGTCCTGTCCCCCGACGAGAATCTTCATCGAATCCGCCAATCCTCATTCATCCGAACGTTTTGCGGCTGTACGAACTATGTAAGCGATGCTGCTCGTATTTTTCCACGTATCTATATGTACTATTGCACGTGATATCCTTTGCAATACATTGACTCGTGTTCTCGCGACTTGTGCCGCTCCGTCGGAGACACATTAGTAGCGATTATTGTTTCGAGACATGCACGTTGCTACGTGCAGTAATTAACCGCCAAAATATCCAGGCGTTTATTGTCTTGCGTTGATATAAATTGTTTTTCGTTCTTAATTATCGAATTATTTTTGCTTTGTCTATCCTTTTACTCAAAGTGATGAAAAATAGCGCCATTAGGTTCTAATTGAATCGATATAATTAAACTAATCCCAATCCAGGTCAGCTGATCCGTAAATTTCTTCAAAAATCTATCGGAAAAATTGATCCATAAAATCCCCAGAGAATGTCTAAATATCTCACGTTGCATACCTACAGCCTTTGTACCTAATTTTAACTTTCAAAACAAATATCGCGTTCCCGCAATTTCCGTGATTCTCCACACGCTGACACATTTACAGCGCTCTTACTCTTACTCTTACCCGCTGCTCCCCCCTCCCTCCCCCTTCTCGATAAAGCCCGTGTTCACGCTGGTTCTATCGAGGCTCAATCAACATTACACACTCGCCACTCGTTTCCCATCCCGGCAACTCGCATCAACGTCGTACTTCTGACTTTTCGAAGTTACAACAAACGTTTGACCAGTGGCAATAACTTTCTGTTTTCCCCAAGAAAAACTACCGAGTACAGCTACAGCGCAACTCACGAATCGAGTCTCGGTGATGTCTCTCGCGTTGTATTCTCGACGTGGATGACGATACGACAAGACTCGGGAAAATCGTGATGGAAGAAAAGACGGACGTCGTGATGAAATATTGGAAGGACAGTCACGTGGCATATTGGTAAACTTGGTGATTGTCCGACCGTGTACAGTCGCAGACCGTCGGTTATACGAAACAACCGGAGAGATAACGACTGTGGATGAGCGGTCGACGGGCTGACGGTATACGTGTGACATTAATTTACAATCTTCCCTGGTTGCTCGTACGAGTACTCGGAGCCAACGAGATATCTCGAGCCCGGGGTTTCGGCTCAAACTACATAAGGTTGTATATGTGTATATAATATCTATATATATATACATGAACACATAGACGTGAACGGTGTTGGGCGTACGATGAGCGAATCGGTGCGAGCCATATGTCGACGATATTCCTCCCCGCAATGCGCGCACCTCGCCGCGTGTGTCGTCGGACTCGATTTCATTATCGACTCTACTCCAACCGCTGGCTTTCACCCGACTACTCGTGTCCTCCACTCGATCAAATTGCCAATGCCGCTGCTCGACTTTATTTTGTTCCCGATGGATATTAGTTACACCGGCATTGCCGACTAAGTGCCACGCGCGTTCACATAAAACCAATCTACAATTTTCCGATTCATCCACTGCTGCAAAGCGGCTACTCAAACTGGTACATTTAGTGCCTACACATGCATATATACACACAGAACGTATAGCTATATTGATTATATTATATGTTACACGTTATATATTATACACATCGGTATCCAGTTGTTGCAATCGCTAATAGCTTCACTCGAACGAGAGTAAGAAGTTATAAATTTTGAGATCAGTCGGCAGATCTCGTCGGGAATTCCGTCGAGGTTTATTCCGCAACTCCGCTTGCGACTCTTTCTCCCGTCTCTTATCCCTGACTCTTTCTTCGTTTTAACGGTCTTCCGTCCCCGAGACCGCGAGATCAGGCTTTTATAGTTCACGTTGTAAAGTCGAGCAACAGCCACTGTTGAACGTTCTCGTTAATTTATGCTACCAATCGAGAGTATTTCGCCCGAATAACCGAATCGAGAAACACACCTATCGCAGATCCTCCATCTGACAGCGAAGTGTATTCTTGAGGAGCCGTCGGTGCGATGTTTAAAACCTCGAGCCTCGTCGTCGATTCGGACAACCAACGATGTATGGGAGACGCTCCAAGAATGGTTGTGTACCAATAAAATGTGCACAAAAGATCGAAAATAAAAAATAAGGAAAGAGATGTAGAATTTATCCGATGAAACCCGTCAGCGTGACTGGCTAGAAAATATTATTATTATTATTATTATTATTATTATTATTATTATCATTATTATTATTATTATTATTATTATTATTATTATTATTATTATTATTATTATTATTATTATTATTATTATTATTATTATTATTATTATTATTATTATTATTATTATTATTATTATTATTATTATTATTATTATTATTATTATTATTATTATTATTATTATTATTATTATTATTATTATTATTATTATTATTATTATTATTATTATTATTATTATTATTATTATTATTATTATTATTATTATTATTATTATTATTATTATTATTATCATTATTATTTTTATTATTATGATTATTATTATTATTATCACTATTATTTATTCAAAAAAGAATTTCTTGTTTTAACGATTTCCCAAAATCTTTTCACATCCCTCGCTGGACAATCGTTGGTCCGTGAACTCTATCGAAATATTCCACCGACAACCTTACGTCGACCTGTTCCGAAAGATTTTAACAAAGCGAGGTTCAAACCGCACGCGAACGATTCACGTTGTTGCGGCTCGTCGCAACCGCAGAACCGCGGTATAACAGAACTACACGACTCTTACACTATATATTCTCCCGTCAGCAGAGATCACGCGGCTAATGCAGACGTTTTCGAAGAAGTCCTCGGGCGAGCATATACACTTCGCGGTTCACCCGTTGTAAATTCCGTAGATGACGTTTACACTCGTCACTCGGAACGATATGAGGCATAAATAACCCTCGGGCGAGGTGGTAAAGCGCTCACCGAAAAGAATTGCTCGCGCTTTGGGGCCAGCTGCTTGTCTCTGAGAACTTCGTCATCCTGTGCGGAACCACATTGCAACCGACTCATCGTCGACCACATTCACGAACCCATCCCTTAGAAGCTTCTCATTTGCCGAAGAGACTATTCGATTCTTGTCCGATTTCATATTATTATTTCTTGGCAAATTAATCGGCTGATGATGATCGAACGATTGACTACTAAACCCGGAGTTTGGAGTCGTCCAATTCATAGTCAGCAATAGTCATTAGTCCCCAATTCGACGTTTTGCAATGCCCCCTCCAATAAATATTTTTTTCTATCTCTATAGGTTCCCGTACAATTTCGCCACACTGATTAAAATTCCAACCTCATTCGACAAAGTTTTTTCGAAATCATTCAAACATCGGCTACAAACTCAAATTCCATTCAAACTTTCACGACCGCTTGCAGTCACGTGCAACGCAAGTGTCAGCGGTGCCGGATTTGAAATTGGGATGTTGGTGGATGCGGTAAGCCCCTACGTTGGTGGAATAGGTGTTCATATGTATATATATACACCGGGGCAGCGTTCCACCCGGGGGGATGAGAACGCGAGAATGAGGCAAGTGGTCATCCCGGGTTGTGCATCGGAGTATCCGGTAGCGGGCAATGATACAGGCGCCGGTCAGCTTGGCCGTATAGAGCGAGGCCGTATGCGCGCGGATAGTAAGCCGCCCGCTTAAGTCCGTAACTCTGGTCGTGATTTGTGTTCTCTCGGTGGGTCTCTTGCTCGTTTCCCCTCCTCGCCCGCCGATCCCCTTCCCAACCCTTTACCGGTGAACTGGATCGCGCCTTGCCCAAACGCAGTGGCAATACCCATCGGCCACTGCGAGATCGCCGTATGTACAGCAACGGAGTCGAGACAGAGAAACCGCGAACGCGCGTTCCGACCGTCACCGCACATCCCCCCATCTTGAGGACAACGCGAGTGAGAACGCGGGCGGGGCGTTTACCGGGGTCCGCTGTTGCGCTCCTATACCGAGCAATTAACAAGTCCCCCTCGAGGTCTAATCCCGCTAATCCCTTGACTGATGCTCCACGTCTCACCTCACCCCCGCCACTCGCTTTACCTTGTCCCATGACCCCGTTCCCGCATCTGTCCGCGCGACGTATATATGAGCGCCTTATTACACGCCCGCATCAGCCTCATTTGACCGTCCAACGTGATTTCTTAATCTTATCGCATACTCCTGTGTAGTCCCGTGATCGATCGTTTCACGAATTCCAATGTAATCCTCATTTTATTCGATCATATATACTCATACACGTTTCATCATGATACAAGGTTATTTGGTTTCGCTTAGTTCAGATTAGTTCCCTGATTAATTACTTCAACCGTATTCAACGCAAAGCCGACCGATTTGTAGGAGCTGGATATTTTTTTTCATTCACTTTTTTTACGACCCAAAGTATATTCAACGAAGAGTCAAGTATATGCATTCAACCAGTATGCAATTTATTCGATAGTTATATCGAAATTTGATTGAAACTCTGAAATCACGTTTTTGTCGTTTGTTCACTTTACATTCATACTATCATGCTACCAATATTTTTCGAATGATCTAATTTGCGAAGATTTTTTTTTTTCCTTTGTAAAAAATAATTAAGTTTTATCCTCCGTTTATAATCTGGTTCCCATGTTGGCTTGACCCCCTTGAAATGGGTATTTCAATGGTTACGTGAGACCCTATCCAAATGAAGCCGTTGCCATATTGCGCCCCTTGTGTGTGATCCAATAACGAGAGTTTTGACATTTTGACGTCAATATCCAGGCTCGTCGAAAGTGCTGCGATATTTTCATTTCTCTCTCTCTCTCTCTCTCTCTCTCTCTCTCTCTCTCTCTCTCTCTCTCTCTCTCTGTCGATGTAGCATCATCGATACCATCACGGGACTGGTTTCGCTACGCGTGTGTGTGTGGCGAGCATGGTTCCGAGCCGACCAAATAAACGTCGGTGCGTCAGCCCTGCCGGATCCAGTGAGAGAAGGGGAGGGAGAGAGAGAAAGAGAGAGAGAGAGAGATAGCGAAAGAGAGTAAGCCGCGAAAGTGTATGCGCGAACAGAGATGTGCATACAACGTGGGATGAACGGGATAGAGTAGCTGCTGGCCGAGGGGACGTATGTTACGTAGGCAAATCCGTACGCGACCGTTCATCACGTTAAATCACGATCCAAAAAATATACAATACCTGACAATTAGAGTGCGCGAAGCGCAAGAGGGGATCTATATCCTCATTATTCTCTGCGGCACGCATATAATCTCGCTGTATCTCCTTCTCACTCCCTCCTTTTGGTGTTTATACCTGAGGACAACGTTGTACCGCACAAAAGCGCACAGACTCTTACTCTCGCATCAAACTTCAATTATTTATCCTCATTTTTCGCTCCGAATTAAGTACGTATAAACGAGCCAGCTAAGATACAGCCAACTGTTGACTCAATGCTATAACGACAGTCGAGTTGATTCGGTCAATTGTGAAATCAAATCTATGCGAACTATCTAGAACTCCGTTCTCTCGTTATTATGTATACGCTCTGCAAATTATACCAAGTTCGCTCTCTCCAGCTGTTCAATGTTCTCATCCACTCTGTCACCAAATGCACCCCAAATTCATCACCCAGCCGAACCCACAACATAACCCGAATTGAATTTATTTCCATCGACGAATCATTCTTCATCGTACGACAAGGGTTATAACGATGCTGTGGATATAAAAAAAAGTTTGAAGTTCCTCCGTCACATTGAAAAAGTGCGATTGAAGGACTACTGCGGTGGTGGGAGTTACAGTGTACACATGTAGCTGGAGTTTGTAGGTTAAACCCAGCGAGAAGATGGTATCAGGACCGTGGCGTTAACGGTGTTAATGGCAAATCGAAACTCCCCTTGCGTATACCTACTCCGTTATACACACTACTACCGGCTCGTCTCGTTCCCCTCGATATATCTGCCTCTCCCTGCGCTCTCTTCCCCTCCCTGTCTCTCGTCATCGAGTCGGTGCCGCGGTCTTGTCACCTATTACAAGCCTACAATGGACCCGGGACATCCACTGCAACCTATTATGTCACAGTTCGTCCTGATTCCAATACAAATAGCCGTATCGTGTATACGAGCCATGAGCCTCGAGCAAAACGATGATAAATCAAACTCTTCGTTCGATACACACACGCTTTTGTCATTCCACCCCGAAAACGCACTCTCCGCGTACCGCACCCTCCACGCACGCAACATCCGAGGCTATTTCGTTTTTTTTTTTCACCCTCGTACGCATACTCGTTGGTCTCCAGTACTCGTTGGTTATTTTTTTTTGTACCGTGACGCGAGCAATCCCATGTGCCCACACGATCGGGAAGCTCGGCGAGCCGATGTCTAACCGAGAGCACCGTGTGTCATTGCCGTTACACCGGAGACTATAATCCAGCCCCGGATAAATTTGATGCCCGATCGCACAAATTGAAAGTAAACTCGAGGTGTCGAATTGAAAAATAAATAAAATATAAATAAAACAAGGCTTCAAGAGTAACGAAATCGTATCGAAGAATTGGATTCAATTTTTCTCCTGAGATTGAAGTCTTCATCCGTTTTGCCGCAAACATGACTGATGCAATGTGGTGACTCATATTTCTTGACACAACAAAGAAAAAGAAACTCGAGAATACAAATAGAAAAAAAAACGGTAACTTCCGTTGCGACTGAAATATTTGATAGGTATTCGGTAGTCGGATGGGATTCGTGATTGTTTGTACAGGAAGACCCGACGAGTGAACCGAGAAAATTATCGTCGCAGCTTGGCAAGTGCGTCTGAATTCTCGTTGGCTAAAGTGTTGAAGCTTGATCGAAACGAGAAAGGACATGCGAAGACGAGTCGGACTGTCGGCCAAGCGACGAGTAGCCCCCGACGGAAGGACGTGTATAGCAACGGCTGTGAAGGGAGTGACATCGAGCTATACGGAGTACAGTACTCGCTTTCACGGTTGCCGGAGCCGTGACACGTGGAGCGTGTTGACAGCTCCTAGCCTCGCGACACTCCCTTTCCTCCGGCTATCCCATAGCCGGCTGCACTCCGTGGGTCATTAGCCCGCGATGATCCACCCGAGATCCCTCGGCGACGACGTTGAATCACATGCGGCATATCCTCCAACCCATTCGTCCCCAACGCCCCAACACCCTTGTCGTTCTCCATCAATCTGTCTCCAGCCTACATATTTCCGACAATCCGAAAACACATTGATGGCGGACGGGGGATGTTTTTTTTTCATCGTTTTTCGGTGTTCTCTCCGGTGTAACCCTCGAAATCGGTAATGGTCGTGTAGTATCAAAGTGGCAAATTCGGCTGTGGGCTTGGTTTGGAATTACCAACAATGAGAAGGCAAACGCGGTGCGGTTATTACGAAGCGAGTAGCGTCGGTGGCCCCCTCGCAGACCCAGCGGGGGTTGAAGACAGTGCCGGGTCGGGTCCCCCGCGACTCGGTCGTTGGGACGAGTCGGTTGGCGTTGGTGAAGGCCGCAGGCTATTAAGACGTTCGAGATAAAAGGAAAAGCACGAGAGGGTTTGGCAGCGGAGAATAAGAAGAAAAGAAAGAGGAGGAAGACTCGAAAGAACAAGAAGTCGAGTCTGTGAGCAGAGGCTTGGGAGTAGAGAGGGAAAAGGGGAGAATGAAAACCGACCAAGGAAGTGGGGCGATTGAACGAGTGGTCGTTGAAGAATGAGAAAGAAAGATAGATACAAAGTTTTCATGAAAGTGCGGAAGACGAGCAGGGGATTGCGGTGGAGAAGCTGTTGAGGAGGAGAAGAGTAGCGAGAAAGACGATAGGAGAGAAACAAATAAACGAGGGTGAACGAGAGAGCGAGAGAGAGTATAAGCGTTGGCGTCGGCGACGGCCACCATTAAAATGAAAAATGACATTCTCGCTGACGTCGCTCGGCGCGGTGCCCATAGCCCATCCAGCCAGCAGCAGTGGCCTCACTTGCTACACGCGCGGTAGTTACATAGCTTACCCCTCGAAAAGCAAACAGGCCGTCTTCCTCTCTCACTCTGTCTCTCTCTCTCTCTCTCTCTCTCTCTCTCTCATTCTTTCGTTCGGTCTCCGAATCTGTTTCTTCCGCTACCAAACGCCCAGGGCCCCAGCCCTCGTTGGAATTATTGGTGATTTTTTAAATCTGTTAAACAGGCCTACAGACCGCAGTTGGCCCCGGGGATATCCTACCACTGTAACTCCTAACCCTCACCAAATTCGCCACCACTCGTACAACTCTGACTCCCCTCGCTCGATCCTCTTCTTTCTCTCGGGTAGTACGCTCCGTTGTTTTGTACTCTCCGTTATCTCTGTTGGTACTTCCCTTCCATCGCACAAGGGCCCTTCTTTTTCATCCCTTCCCATTCGACCTGCCCTTCATCGGGCTTATGCTGTGCACCGCTTAGCACCTTGTTATTTATTTTTCAAACTTTTTCATCGCAGTTGTTATCCTTGTACGATGCTTTACGATGTGTTATGGCAAAGTTTTTAATTATCAAAATCCCCTTTGTTTCCGTGAACGTTAAATTCGCCAATTTCGTTGTGCATACGAAGATATTTTTTCGGTTTAAACCTGATTAATTATTAGAGGACATTGATATTCACGAGGGTCGTAGAGCTTAGCGTAGTCATTCAACTCTCATTTTTTCTCTTCACCATTGTCGTGTGCACGATGTGATCGCTTTAGAGTCCCATCCACTCAGGTGATGACCCCAGCCGATCAATCGCAGCGGGATAATATAAAAGTTCGTCGGCTCGTAGTTTGGTCAATGATCGTGACATCTTTGGACAATATCAAAAATGCGTGCGGTTTTCCAAAACCCTACACTGTCGACGATCAATACATCGGCGGTGACAACGCCCGAATTATCGTTTCCAAATACCGAAGAGAACGTGACCGGGATGGCAGTGGTCGACAATTCGCGAGGAACACACGCGAAGAAACGTGTGTGCGGTTAGTTCGGCCATTGTGAAGTCGAAAGAAAGCTTGCGCGCGAGCTCGGAAGACGGATGAAATAACGACTTTACAATCGTCCGCAGCATTGACATGTCACTGTCATCGTGTACGGTTGCAGGACGGATGGAGAAGAGGGGCGAATAACGCTCGGGGATTCGCGCGAGTACACGATCTCACTGAGAAAAGCAACGGGGGTATATATACAGCTGTCCGGTATCGCTATTTCTATCGAGTTCTTGCGACTGTCGGTTCGCCGAGTCGGCGCGGACCGGTCCGAGGCGGTTCGGAGGAGGTACAAGCGCACCACACAGCCACGGCTCCAACCCGTCGTTCGTGAGTCCACAACCGTGTCCTCGCTTTCTTTTCTCTCCCTCTTTCTCTCTTTCTCTCTTTTTCTCCTTGCCGATTCTCGAATCGCCTCACGACTCGTTCCAATAGGTTTCATTGGTGCAAAAAAGGTGTGCGCGCCGGCCGGCTCCGCGTCGCTCGATGCTTTTGCCATACCCGCCGCCGCTACTCAACTCGATTACACTTTTCATACGACCGAGCCAACGGCACCCCGACGTCGTCCACCTTTTTATCCGACAATTCGATCGACGCAATCGACGTACGAATTAGGCAGCACGACGTTTGGCTCTTACAACTTGTCGCATACGGACGAAAAACTCGAATCACGATATACAACCGGCTTGTGTGCTCCAGTTGCACGATTATTTCGTCTCTTTATTTTCTTCGGAGAGAATGACCGAGCTGACTTCGTTTTTGTATTTTTTTTAATTTATTTTTGTACCAACGAGACCGGGGCAAGTGGCACCAATTGAGATGGAGTTTTTTTGAGCACATTTTCAAACGCGTTTATCTCAAAAATACTGGAGACCCCAAATTTTTAGAATGTCGTTTTACTTTTATTTTCCATCAATCGAACAACAAATTAATTTATTACAAATTCTTCTCGAGTACCCGGAAAATACGCAGTCCCATAAGTCTGACCCAACACGCCCCGATCTTCTCCTGCCCCAAACCTTTTCATTGATTCGCTTCATACGCGATCCCGATATTCGATTGGCTTCCCCAAATTCCGTACCAGCCGGAAATTCGACACTTTCGACACCTTCCGCGAATTCAGACGTACCCAAGTTTCTCAGACATAAAAGTATAGAGAACCTCACTGTTTTCTCTTCTTCGCTGATTCGATCGTTATTCCCCACTCGCGATATTCTTCGTCGAACGCGAATGATTTAAAATAGTTGGAGAATGAGAAAACGCAGCGTGCGGAAGACGCGTGTAGTTGCGGGGGAGGAGATGGAGACGGGAGGGGGAGGGGTCGAGATGCTGTGTTTGAAGAGGCACTCGCCAAAGTTGGACACAGCCTCCGCACTGCCTCCCCCTCGCGGTATTCCCTTCGGGGCCAACATCGACCCCAGCAGTATATCAACAATGATAGTTATACACGTACGTTATAATCGTAAATTAGCCGCTGCAACATAATATATTCGCGCGGTGCTGTGTTTGGTTCGCGCGTATCTGTTTTATGCGGTTATTATATATGACAGGACCAGTCATACCTGACCGCCTGCCTCCCTTCTCCACCGACACACACACGCATACACAAGCACACGGGCACACATGTCTACCTCCTGCATCACAACTGCGTTCGCGATCACCTGAACCGTTCTTTACCATTTATTTATTTTTTACATTATTTTTTTTACTCGTTCTCTTGTATTCTCGCGCACTTTTGATCGACTGTTACACTCGTATAGCGATGACTTGATGCACAATTGACGTTTCAATTTAACTCAGAAAATCACCGTAAAAAATAAATTTCATCCAACGGTGAGTTTTTGATGATTAATTCACGAAAATTGTAACAACGAATTTCGGTTATTTGATACGAAAATATATGATTAACGGTGCGAAATAATTCACGAATTTACGATGTACCTTTCGTACAGCCGGTAGAGGGATATCTGTTTCGAGCGAAGAAATAAAATAAATCGTGATAATAAACACGAGAATGAAGGGGGGAGGGTGGGAAGGGAGAAAGATGGTCGGAGGTTGTGGATGGCGTTAGTGTGTGTTTCGCTCGTTGCGGAGTCGGTCGTTGCTCGTGCGCGAGTGGACCCTCGCGTGGAACTTCTTAATTCGCCGTGTAAGCCGGAGAGACCCGGCGAGAAATAATTTGCAGATGAGGGACGGGCCGACTTGTTGCAACGTACCGGCTGCTGCTGCTGATGCTGATGCTGACGCTGCGGATGCTGCTGCCGGCTCGTAGGTAAGGACCCGACCACATCGCTGCGGACGACGCCGAGGAGGTTTACAACCGCACACGCCGGTCTCGACGCCGGGTTCGCAACGTGTATATCCCCCGAGGAATCGCACCGCGAGTTTCCCGAACCCGCGTGCGCTGCCGGACGGTCGGACACACGCGGTCAAGCGATATTTTAATGATTCGAGTAGCGAGAAAACCCATTCGCCGATAAATCATAAACCAGCTGCGAGGTAGGAAGAAGAAATGAACGGAGAATGTAAAAGAGAGTGGAAAGAGGCGCCTGTGGCGCAGAGGCACGAGCCTCGCTATCGCGTCGTCATCGTGGAATTATTAATTAATCGTTTGGCTCCACACTGGGCGGGGGCGAGGGGTGAGGGGGGATGATGGCTATCCGATTTTTCACAGCGTCCTGTCTCATCACTGATATTGTATACCGATAAGGCAATATTATCTCGTTATCTTAAACGATGCGTGCAAATTGCTCAATTTCGAGCTAACACGATCATACAAATTGGTTTTAATTACTGTAATTTTTTGTGGATTGTGGTTTTTTGTAATATGTTGGTTTGCGTGAAATTCGAAAGATCGCGTCGATATCTTTGTACGATCCTCAACGTTGATTAACGTCTGATTCTTGTTTGTGATAAATCCGTCAAAATTACTCACGAACGACGAAGAAAATCTCTACAAGTTTGAAATGATAAAATTCGAACTTGCATTCGCTAAATTCAAATAAATTGCAGTAAATATGCTTCGATGCAAAAAAAAAAAATGATTCTTCGAGCCAAACAATAATTCGGTACAACTCCCGCAATGCCCCGTGACATACTCAACGATGCAGTCAGCTGTCGCATAGCCACAACCGATTCTCTTCAGAAACTCACCGACCCCTCGATAGCTGTCGATTTTTCTCAAACAATAAATCGAATAATTGATTTTTTGATGCATCGACCCACAGATAGAAGACGCGAAACGTGTGTCCGGCTTTCCTCGCAACGGGACACTCAGCATAGCGAGCCAGAGCCGTTAGGTGGTGGAAGCTCTCTCTCTCTCTCGTATCCCTTTTCTGCATCGCTCTCCAGCAGCCCTTGCGATACGAATTCACGGCCCATGGCTTGGCAATTAATGTCAGCAACACCATTATCAGAGACAGTGGCGACGTTACCGGTATCACCGAGACGGCTATAGCCCGGCGTGTATGCACCCGTGTCCGTATCGTTGCCCAACTACGAAACCGATGACCATTGTACGCTTCACTCGCTCGCGACCTGTGAAACCTACGGCCTCGTCGTTGCATTCTACGCTTCTCATTCGAATCCGCACCCGAAGCCACATCGCCGGGAAACTGCTACTTCCGCGCTTATAGAGCAATCGGCATTCGGTCTACACACATCCATCCACACGTTACGCTCTTGGGCTTTGTCGTTCCTCGAATGTCCCGCGAACTCCGACCCCAACGAGATCCTCGCCCATCGCCGTTGAACCACCCTTCGATACCCTTCGCATTCGCGAGCCGTACAACGCGTCTGAAGCATAGTGCTTCAACGACAGCAGGATCATAATTTAGTCATTGCGGATTATTGCCTGATCGAATAACGGAATTCCACTGCTTTCATTGCGGCTGGGAATTATCCAGCTAAGGGTTGAACTCGTTCCATAGCTGTAGAACGAGTCGCTGTATTCTGTTCTAGTTAATTTTGAAATATTAATTTTGACCGAAAATACGTCCTTTAAGAGAAATATTTTCTAAAATTATTTAGTGATTTGAATTATTTATTATCATTTTTATTAATATTTCTTAGTACTCATTATTATAATATCGCTTATATAGTGTGCGGTTATAATACATCCGACTCATTTTGATATAAAACTACATTTATTCAATAAAATGAACTTACTGTTGTTATTATTATTATTATTATTATATACATATTTTTTTCACTCAACTAACGTAAAAATTAAAATACGAACTGACGTTCACGCCATGAAAAGAATTTGTACATAAAATCCGATGATTTTTTTCTCGTAAACGTTTTGAAACAGTCTGTAGATGAAGTCGTTGGAGACACGGCCCGAAAGGGAAGTCGGCGCCGTTGTCGAAACGGACAATCACCGGCTACGGGGTATACAGGCTGGGTGTAGGATCGGAAAAGACCTCGTCAAAAAGTGGACGAACGTCGTGGCGCGCATCGCGGAATCCACGAGGGACAAATTGGTCGTCAGTGCACGGCTCGCATTATTAATTGTCCCGTGAGTTTTTTTGTTAACGCGCGGAGTCGAGCTACTCGCTCGCGACAGACCGGCGGAGTGTCCGCCCAGCTTGCGCGACCGCGCGTTCTCGAACGAGGGACCATCATCGGAGCCGCGTGCAACGTCGATTTATTTATTAGCCGGACGCCCCTGGCATGCCAACTGCTCGACTTCTGGCTGGTGCACCCCGCTCGATTAATTCGCCCGCGAAAGCTAATTTTCTCCACGACCGAGAACTCGAGCCAAACGTCGTGACAAAAGCTTATCTGTATCGTTTATCAATCGTTACAATTTTACGTTCCCGACGAAAATAGATCGGTGAAGTGCTTTGTGACGTTTAAATTGTCACGAGCGAGACGGCGTTTATGGAAGCTTCAACCTTGTGGGTCTTGGTGTATTATTAGCTGACGGTTTGGTCGTTAGAAAAATTCGAATTATGGAGTACGGATGTTAATCTACTTGAGATACGAAATTGGTGCAATTTATATGCAACGGCTGACTTATCAACATTTAAAAATAAAAATTTTATGAAGTATGTATTTCTTCAATGTTGCTCTTTCATGTGCTTAAAAGTTTGATCAAAATAATTCTTCTATTATATTATCAACAAAATTACAGAGAATATTCGTTTTTTAACCTTCGACACCTATCCAAGCCCTTGAATGAAAAAAAGAAGAAAAACACACACATCAGTTTAACAACTCAGTTTTATTCGTTTCGATGGAGAAAAAAAAATAAAGAAAACACGAGCGAAACGAATGAAACCGAACTTTTTGATAATTGATTTCCGATTGCGTACCGTAAACAGCCGAGCCCTCCGCGGTATTTGTTCGTATTAACGCGAATGGGGAACGATGCGGTACAGAGATTCGCAGGAAATAATCGCATCGTTGAAATAGCACGCCGCGAGAGACCAATGATCCAAGTGTGGCGTAGGTGGTTTAGCTGTCGACAGCGGGCGAGCTGTGCGGCTGTTGTCCGAACGATCCGGCGCTTCGTGTGCCATTGCAACGACGTTCCAACACAGACGGGGGGTCACAACGGACCGCAACGATGACCACAAATTTCGAACGTGGATCTCACCGACCCCGATATTCCCGTGCCAGCCGCATTATTTCGTGATTGTCAAACTCCCGCGTGACTCCCGTCGCATCTACCTCATTTTACCGCGTCGCGGCATTGGCTTAGCCCCGCCGAACATTCGCGAATTCGAAAGAATATGCTTATTTTCGTGCGTTCAAAAAGCGAAGCGTCGATGGGTTTCAGCACGGCTCGAAAACGTACCGGGTTTTTTCGTTCAGAGGGTATATCTAAGTGTTTGCGGAAAATTCTAATAAAATAATTTTTTAAATCTCAAAAATCGAATTTTTCGGAAAAATCGACATTACTTTATTAACAGGACGGTTTTTCAAAATGTTATCTACAACAATATAAGCGTATTAAATCAATAATTATACAGCGTTGTCAGATTTAAGAAACAATATCGGTTACCACTCCAGCGTCCGTCGATTTCGAGTTATCGGCTTTAAATCGTTCTTCACAAATATAACAATATTTATGAATGTTCGGTATCAAGTCTTTGCCTGCACGGAAATAAAATTACTCATTCCAACTAAGTAATTTAATATTAAATGTGCTGCAATTTTATTTCGCGTGAGATTGAATAAACTCAATTAAAAAATTGACCATATTTCTTGATTTCAAGACTATAAATAAATTCGAAAAATTCGTGATGCTCCGTTATTTTTGTCAAACACATAAATAACCATCGACGTTATAGAGTGAGACCGATTATTGGATCGTAATTTGGCTATTACAAAATGCGTCGACGTTACATCCGGACGGATGTCGACTAATTAATGAAACGGAATGCCGATGGATCTCGTGTGTTTACGATGCCTTGGGCGCGGTTGGTTAGCTTCAACATAGACGGCTATGGATGGCTGAGGATGGGTCCAGGGAACGCAGCAAACGTAGTTCTGTCCATCGGTGCTACTGGTAATACGCGATGCATCGCCTTAGGCGGAGGATGCACGGAGTCGAGAGAGAGAGTGAGAGAGAAGGAGAGGGAAAGAGGTCGAGGGGAGGATGAGGTTGAGAGGACAAGCGGGTGAAGCGCGTTCATCCGTATCCCGGGGGTATCGTGCAGTAGTCAGAGCCGTCGAGCGATCGTCCATTTGGCATTTTGCAGCTTATCGCCTTTCCCTCGACGTCGATTATAATCGTTATAATCGACGTTCTATCTAATATTTCGATTGATATTTTATTCCCATTAGTCTCTAACGCACTTCGCTACAACCCAACGAATATGCAAATTACGTTGTATGTCAATAAATACGAAATTAACTCCACGTCTTTCAACGAAACTCGATCATAAATCAGTATCTCAGTATCGAATTACTCATAACGTTAATCTATTATTTGTATTTGATTATTTTTGTTTCTTAAATTTGCATATTATTTTCGATGTCTGGAGAAGAATTCTTGCAGTTGTGACCAACGAAAAACTTGATAATTAATTCCAGTTATATCATCAAAGTTATAAAAAGAATATCGAGAATATGATGAATCGACAGAGTGTAATAAAAATTTGGACAATCTGAATTGCGCCGAGAGAGGCCGATGATGTCGTCATTTTGTCGTCGTCGTCGTCGTCATCGTCGTCGTCGGGGTCCTCGGAAATTATTAGACTCGAGTCGGGGCGTCCTCGAAGGTCCTCGAGAGTCTCGTAAGTCCCGCGGCAAAGGCTCGTAAAGGGCTGAAAGGTAAGCGAGAAAGGGTCTTTGATTTTCGCCGGGATACGTAAGGAGGACGGTTTTTAATAAGCGACAATTAGCCGAAAGTGTGCTGTCGGCTCATCTCTCCTTCCTTCCCGAGGAGCAGAAGCTCGGACGGATTTAATATATCTATGTATACAACATCTCCGTGTTTTGCGTCTTCTTCTCTGAGATCGTTGAAGCCCGTGCGGGCGCGCTAAACTGCTTCGAAATTTTCGTCTCCTTCGATGCTTCGCCGGAGAGGATAACCGAAGCTTCGAGAATGGCGTCCTGCGGGATACGATCGTAAAACGTATAAAATATTACCGACAGTGCGACGAGAGCGGCATGTGAACGGTCCAGACGCGAGCCGCGTCGCTCGGTCCCGTTCCCCTCCGATCGTTTCGTCGCGCTGATCTCCGACACCCGACTTTATATGTAGAACCACAGATCGCCGTCAACGTACACGGTGTGTACCGACGACGTGTAAGCGCGATTGCCCGATTGGAAAACCCCAATCGTACACCTGCTCGCCGGATTATCCTGCTAAACATCGACCTCATAGCCCAGGGGCGCACGCGTACTGTGTGTTGTCTCGTAATTACTTATTTATATATCAATTTATTTATCCATTTATTTATTCTGTTTTTTTTTTCGAATGCCTAAAAACCGGACCAAATTCTGCAATTTCCACAGTACAAAATACACGTTATTGAATGTTTATCGTTCGGGCAAATACTCAAGACTAACACTATTTTTTTTTTTTTTTTAATATGACAAGAAAATAATATACCATGAACAGCACAACGTCTGACGTATTACGAATTTCTTATAATAAATTCGCCCAATAACCTCTAGTCCACAAAAGTTAATTTATTGTCAAGTTTTCAATAAACTTGAACCATATCAGAAATCGAATCTTTTTATGCAGCTATTGATTCCATCATATTTGTCGATTAATCATTTTTGGCTCGACCTGTCGGTCCTCCCGCCCACAAAATTACATCATTATCACGCGCCAATTAACTCGCTCTAACGATAACTCAACCACGAAGCTATTTTCGGTACGGACAAATTATTGAGAAAAAAAATTATTTAATCCACATTCGCATAGATTTGGTGGTACAAGTGTTTGATTTCACGCTGATACACCCAGTGTGCGAGAACGCAGCCGGGCAAAGTCACAGAGAGGAGATGAGAATCGTCTCTCCCGACTTTATACTTTCTTGTAAATTGTATTAAAATGCCCGTCTTTTACGAGCGTGTCAAACTACCTACACGCGAAGAGTGCTACATGCCGGTTGCCGAAGAGTGTGAGAGAGAGAGAGAGAGCGACAACGACGACGACGACGAGTCTCGCAGGCGATGGCGAGAGTACTTCGAGGAGACCGTGGCGGCGTATAAATGCTTAAGAAGAAGGAAAAGAAGAGAAAGAAGAATGGGAAGATGGAGATGAAGACGAAGAATAAGAAGGAGAAGGAGGGGAAAAAGCAGAAGAAGATGAAGAAAAAGAAAAAAAAGTAGAAGTACAAGAAGATGACGAAGAAGAAGAGGACGAAGAAGAAGAGGAGAGGGAGAAGAGGAGAAGAAAAAGGAGGAGGAGGAGGAGGAGGAGAAGGCGGAAGAGGAGGAGGAACAGGAGGAGGAACAGGAGGAGGGGAGAGCAGGAGCAGAAGGAAGAAGAGGAGAAGGAGAAGAGGAGAAGGAGGAGGAGGAGGAGGAGGAGGAGGAGGAGGAGGAGGAGGAGGAGGAGGAGGAGGAGGAGGAGGAAGAGGAAGAGGAAGAGGAAGAGGAGGAGGAGAAAGAAGAGAAGAAACAGGATCAAGGGAGAGGAGGAGCAAAAGGAAGAAGAGGAAGAAGATAAAGGTGAAGCGAAAGAAGAAAAAGAAGACGAAGCGGAAGAAGCCGAAGAAAAAAAAAAGAAAAACGCGTCCGGGCTGAACATCGGCTGAGTCGGAAAAGAGAGAAAGGTAACAGGAAGGATGCAACGGCTGCTCGCTCGTGTGCGTTTATCGTCCGTGTAAAGAGCACATCGAGAATCTCGTGCAAAATGTCGAAGAGAGAGCAAAAGCTCTTTACGTCTCTTACGCTCCGGCTCACGGTGTCTCAACACTCGTTCCGCGTATACTCATCCCGGCAATGCGAGAACGCCGGACGAGTAAAAGCGCGTAGAAACGAGCGCCCCTTGACATCCGCGTGACATACACGACACCCCCTCGCGATATTGAATCCCGATTTTATGATCCCCGGCGTCGCCGGTGCCGCTGCCGCGCCACTGCTTTTTTTGCCTTCGACGTTGCGTGCGCGTAAACTTTTATCTCCGAATTTACAGGAAATCAGCCGTGAACGGAGGAAGAAAGAAAATTCGCTCGTCGAGCCGAGCGAGACGTTTTCCCATGGGGTTAAGTACGAAACCGATATTTCGGTGAAGAAAAGAATGGGGGCAAAAAAAAACAAAGAAAAATGAGGATGACGTACCGATGCTGTCAAAAGCATCTTTTTAATTTTTTTTTCTGTTGCAAGAAACCAGGAGTTTCGAAGTTATCGTGGACGAAACAATTTATGTTGTACTGAAAGAGGCGGAGCACGACGTGAAAAGGTTGCCGGCGATGTTGAGGGCTTTAAGCTGTCGTCGATTAGCGACCTATTAAACCGAATGGAGCTTTCAGCGTGAGCGCGAGAGAAATGGCGTATTTGGCAATCGCGTCGGAACGAGAGAGAACGATAGATATACGTGTAACATGGAACATGGGAAGCAAAGGTATACGTGGAAGTAAAGTCTGGGTTGTTGCGTTCAGCTGTACAGAGTGAAAACGGAGAAAAGTGAAAGAGGGTCGTAGAAGCGGCAGCAACAGCAGGAGCAGGAGCACCAGAAGCGTCAGGAAGAGAACGGCGTGCCGGAGAATCTTCGATGGCTCGTCATGCAATGTGCTATATACTTACGGTGATTCGTTCCCCTCGACCACAGCCAAGAGGCAATGCGATAGTAAAACGCTAATTAATAGCGAGATGGCTCGTTATACCGAGACCGAGCGAAGAACGCACTCGGGGCAACACTCCTGGCCACGTCCAACCCTCGCTCGGGGAACTCGGTAGCGAACCGAACGCTTCGTGAAAAGAGAAAACCGCCCCTCGCACGACTATCAAAACCCCTCTTACAACCTCCATTTGTTCTCCATTTTCACTGAAAATAAGATTTTTTTTTCTTTATTTTCATGTAACGTCGTATTTATTTATTATTGTTTTTTAGTTTTCGTTTGACATTGAATTGCGCAATTGCATAATTTCGTGGCGAATTATTTATCTGTTTGTCTACAAATAATATGTTTGGTTTTATTTACTATTGTATGAGTGTGGAGAAAGTTTAAAATAATAATATCAATGACGTATAAATTCATTGACATAACGAAGTATTGGAATGTAGCGAAGAAAATTAGCAGAAGAATCGCTCAGTAAATGGAGAATAAAAATAGATATTTTGAATTTTGAAATATTAAGTTTGAATTAACTCGAATTAAAATTAAATTTGAAATGTTAAAATTGGAATATTAAATTTAAAAAAAAAAATCCGTCCATGACAGAACGCACTATAAGCAAAAATGGATTTCTCAACGTAGGAAAATCATGCCATTAATTCAGCCTTAGGGTTTAATCGTGCATGATTTAATTAACATTGTATTATATTTTTAGTGACTCCAGTGAATCGACTCGATAAATTCTTCATTGATCGGTTACAATAATAGAATTCGTGTGTACAATGCAGTAGAACCGCGAATAGCTCATAAATACGCACTGCATCGTAACGAGAAAGTGAGAAAGGACTTTACTACGACGGAAGGGGGGGGGGGCAGTTAAGCAGACTTCGACGTCGATTCGCCGCGTCGGTGGTATCAAACAATTAGGCAAAATCCGCGCGTCTCTGTGGAGCCCCAGCTTGCTCGGGAAAGGCCCCCGACCCAAGGTTAACTTCTGATTGGGAGGGTAGCAACGTTGTTACAACTAATATCTTTGGTCTTATCCTCGTTATTAGCCTCATAGCGTTCTCCTCCCCCTATTCTCTCTCTCTCTTGCTGCGCTCTTCTCCATTTTCGTTGCCTCGCACCCCGGCGAATTGTGCTTCTCGCCTCTCGACACTCGACAACGGGTTTGCGTTGCTCGTTCGAAGATATTAAAGCGCTTCTCGGTCCTCAACTAATTTTCCATCCTCCGCGAGAGCTTCGTGGCTCTCGCAAAACCCACGCGTACCGGGTGGATTCCGTTTAATCCGGCAAAACGATCATTTACACGATCACCCACGCCACCGACGTAGCATCGGGTTTTTCCAGAAAGTCCCGTTACCGCTACGTCCGTGCGAGTGATCCCTGACCTCACGATTAATAAAGATCTCGTCGTATTAGCCGATAATCGAATTATGTCCGAGCCGTTGCTTCGTTCGTTCGAAAGAGTGTCGAGCAAATGTCAAACTGGTACGTCGGGGCACGTCATACTCTTTCCATTCATCGTCGTGGCGTTCATGAATGAAGCGAAAACTCGTTTTCGGCCGACAAAATCCACGATGATGTTTGGGAACCTCGTCGAAACCCCGAAAGGAAGGGCGAAGAGGAAAAGGACGGGCGATGAACGAAGGTGGAGCGAGGTGCGTTCGTCCCTCGTCGACTAAACGGCAGGTGTTCCCACACCGGAAGCCTTTAGACGCACCGCGGGTATTCGACTCAATGGTTCGACAAATTCAAACTGTGTGTGACTTTTGACTGTATAATCCCCGAACCACTGTGTGATCCTTACGGACCCATTGGGGGAAACGTAGCATTATGACGCTGACGCTAACACGGCTATACTGTTGCGAAGCGCACAATGTCATTCAATAGGCTCACGGAGAACCATTCTCCGACGCTGTAGTGACTATACCGCGCTACAGATCACTCTGAAGTTTGTCACTTTGGTCCAGCATTTTTCTGACTGAGCTGTAAATGTGAAATATAGTTGGACCAAAATTATTCGACTCATGTATACTTAGATTCACATTTCGATGATTATATCGCAATTAATCAAGCTGTAGAAGCTGATGGTTATGCAAACTACGGTTTTTATATTCTGGAAATGTACGTCTATGGCTACGAAATCGATTTCTTTGGAGAGAAATAATTTTTTATGAAAAGAAAAATTATAATTATTGTTGGTAATTAATTATGTTTTGGATATAAATTTTGCGGCTTGATTTTTTTACATTGAATGACTTTTCGCGAGGAAATTAATGCATCACCAAAGAAATCTAATTTTTGCTTATATTTAAAAAACTATCCCTTTTATACCATTTTGCTACGTAAGAATAATAATGCGTCCACATTCACTCGTCGAAAACACCAAAATAGTGCAGAAACGTTTCGCAGCATTGTACGTTATATACACTACGACCCTAATGGGATTATTCAACCGAGGAATATATATAGCGAATGTGTTTTCTCTCCGGGAGAGTCTGCAAATTCAGTGGCATCTCATAAATCCTGTTGGCTCGTATCTACTACCGATAAGTCTGCGAGAAAATGGTCGCTATACGGTTTTACATAAATAAATATGTACCGCGGTTGCTCCGGCTGGATCGTCGGCTCGCTCGAGCAGGGAACCAAAAGCAGGAGCACCACCAGCGGCAGCAGCACTACCAAGTCGAGCACGATGAGAAGACGTGTGTGGTGCGAAACTGTTTGCATGAATGCCGCCGGACTGTAAAGTTAGCCGCGCTACGTTGATCTCGGACAAAACCCTCCCGGCAGCCTTGCCAGGGATATGGCCCGCGTTCGCGTCGTTATTGTTGTTGTTACAATATCGCCATACATAGATTAGAAAGAGGCGTTATCTTCCATCCCAAAACACGCCTCGTTTTAAATTTCCGTATTAGACGTAGACGACGCACGCTATTGTACCTACTTTATTTATTCCGCAATATATTCAACATTCATTTTCCACACCGTTGTACGAAAAATAAATTATTTTCAATAAACAAACAATTGTGTGAAGAATGGTTCATTGAAAATGTATATTTCCGTACTGAATTCCGTAGAAAAATATGGGTCAAAACCTAATGTAGCGTAAAACGCAGAAATAAACAAAACATCGATTCCTCAGCGTCCGTTATTGTTGCATTTGATTATGGTAAATCATCTCATCAACGTTGAAATTGAATTCACCGAAACAAATTATTCAATCAACGTATACCACGTGCAGTCGGTCACAGATCACACAAAATTCTTCAAAACAATTATTTATTATTCCTTCGTTTGAAAACAAAAAAATAATACAATGAATCGATATGTAAAATCAAATTCCTTCTAATAATCCTTTCAAAATATCGACGGGTACTTTACATCCGCCACAACTATGGATATAAGTTTCGCACCCATTTCTATACGATCCCCGTTGTTCACTGAAACGTGTGAATAATCCATTCGAACGAAAACTAAATTCATTGCGAATATTAGTCGGCCATATATCCACAATGGACCAAAGTACACGAACCGTCGCTCGCGTGAAAAGGTTCTTCGTGGTGTGAAAGGGTGTACCTTCGGAGCATCGAAGTGCCGGGAAGGGAAGAGCCCCGACGGAGGGGAGGGGGAGGTCGAGGCCGGGGGTTTAGGGTGATGCTAGTTTCGAGCCGGAGCAGTGACATCTGTATTAACGAGATTATATGGGGGTTGCAGCGAAGCCAAGGGCGCTGGGCCGACGTCACAGGATCGGCTGGTAGAGTACGTGACGTGCAGCCGGTTCTGCGTTGGCCGTCGACTCCGGTGACGGCGAAACCGGCAAATAGGTGTGAAACGGCCCGTCCAACAACGCGAGGCTCTACTACGATCTTATGCATTTTACTGTATATATATATATATAATATATAACATACAACACTATAGGCACTGCCATACAGTCCCATACAGTTACATCTACAACTACAGGGACAGTCGGTGAACCGATTCTGGCTGGGCTGCGAGTGACGTACAGAAGTCAAGGCGGGAGGAGCCGAAGCAACCGGACGGCCCATTGTCCAAGTTCACTAATCTGTTGGTAAGCACAAAAGCTTCGGATCTCTTTGTCGAGTGAGTTTTGTACGGGTAGGATCGGTTTCGTCACGCGGTTCCACCGCCGTCGTGCCCCCTCCGTCGCCGCCACTGCCACCACTGCTACCGAAATTCCCCTTCCCCGTGTTCCCGTCGAAGTCAGTCAGTCACTTCGGAAGCTCTTTTTCGGATCATCCCAGTGGCTCTCACTTTTCGTCCTTTTCGACTGATCAGATGGTTTCGTGAGTGGCTCGGGTTGATAAGACACAAAGTGGGCAGGGGCTGGAGGGTTCGGTGCCGGACTTAGTGACCGCGAGGGTGCCGGATTTAACTTTGAGTCCTTACGTGTTCCCAACTATGCAATTAGGGGTGGGTCCGATCGGATGGCTGTTGGTTGGGAACCGGCGTCATCCCCCTCTCGAGGTCGCAAGTCACCCCATGTGCTTCTTCTCTTTCTCTCTCTCTCTCTCCCTCTCTCTCTCTCTCTCTCCATCTGTCTGCCTGTCCGTCTCTGTCTGTGAGTGCTTCGGTCTCTGACAGTCGAGCGTGGCCCGCTGGCACGGTGGCACTATTAGTTCCCTTCGGATGCTGCCCTAGTCAGCAGCAGTTAGTCTCGATACGACGCCTCTGCGCGTCTCTCGCGCAATCCGACCCTTCGTGTGATCTCGTCCGTCGCGTGGACGAGCCCGAGCTCGCGCGCATCGTCAAACACTCGACGTTCGTTTCAACGGATTCATGCTCGTGTAGACTCAGGTTCTTCGCCTTCTCATTGCTGCAAAGAAGGAAAAACCGTCGTAGGAATATGTTTCACAATCACAACGTTAATGTCGCGCTCTACTGGGAATTACACTGTGAGTAAAGTGAATATTGTGAGAGCTTCGAACGTGTGATTTCAATGTTTTTATCGTGATTGCGAGACGATGTGTATATCGTCATTGTATATAAGTATCGAAGAAATCTGTTGGCGCGGTCTTTCTGCGGTTTGGGATGGAAACCGAGCATTCGGATCTGTGGCGACAGTTTCATTTATCGGCTTTACCATTTTTTGGATACATTTGTCAGTCGCAATATCTAAGTGATCAACTAATATCACGAGATCTATGAAGAATCAAGAAAAAATCGAGAAATGGAATTATTAAACAAAAAAAACAGTTTTTAATCGAGTCTTATACAACAATGGTTTTCCGAAATAAAGTTTAGGGTACTCAAACGTTAAAACTTTTGAAACTTCGGGTATTCGAATGAGAATTTTCATTGAAATGCGACTACGGATCGTAACTTGCTTCTGGCATATTTGTTAGCTGCGTTCGCCTTCTGCCACAACGTGGCTGAGTGAAAAACTGCACATGGACATTGAAAAAACGAAAATGCAGCATCTGAGATAATTTGTAATTGCAAAAATTGCGAAAGGGAATCGTTGTCAAAACGCCCACGTGAGAATATAATCGCGAGGTCGAGTAGCAACGAACGACAGATAGTACGCATTGAAATTCGACGAGTCGGAGGATCGTTTTCATACGCCCTCGGGTAGTCGTTGTCGACTTATTGCGCAACCCCGAGAGGTAGATAATGCCGGGAGGCCGTTGAACGACGATCAACGAACCTATCGTCGTTATTCTTCGACCGCGAGCGTGGGGGGTTATCCTCGAGTCGGAATAGTCGTTGCTCGATCAGACGTTACCGCAGACGCTACCATCGCAAGTGGCTGACCCACGAGGTCGAAACCTTTTAGAGACTCGTACCGGGCGCGCAATTAAAAAGACGACGACCGAGCGGGGGGGAGTTGAGGGGGTTTGGAGATTGCCAGCTCGGCTTAGACCCAATATAATGTTGTCAGGAGGAGGAATGGGGGGGGAGGATCGGTTGATGAGCCACGACGGTACCTATTATAATACGCGCGAGCAGCACCCAATTAAATAAAAATAAAAAAATTCTTCTAAAAAATAGAAAAAAGGGAAATGAAAGAGAAAAAAAAAAAAGGATAGTCCCGCGGTATTTATTACTGCGCGGGTATAGTCGAGAACCGCGCGTGGGTATATTACGAGGGTATGGCAGTAGTGGTGGTAGTAGGTATCCGGGCGGCATCGGCACCCTGTACCCGGATGTATCAAAGAGGCCGCTTTGCCATTTTACAACCACCATATACGCTTTACGGCCCTGAAATCTGACGACGTCTATACCGTGTAATAATGTGAGCACCGGTATGAGAGGTGCGACACGCGAAGTACAGACGCGAAAAGTCTTCCAGCGATAAGTTCAACTTTTGTCCACGGTTCGTGAATATTCGCGGGAACGTTATTTCCGCGTCGACCGGACGAAATCCACGCGCGGTAACTCTCCGTGCGTGGCATCGCGGAGCTCAACGCCGACGAATGAGAGTCGCGTTGAACTCTCCGGGAATATCGCGTGTATGTCGTACCTCGTGGATGACGCTCTCTTCCTCCGTCTGTGTTCCTCTCTGTTATAGCCATTCACTCGTCATCGTAGTCCAAGAATATTGCATTGAGATAATTATTTCTTTCATATCCAACATTATTTCATTTCGTTACATTTATTTTATTTTCGAAACAAGTGCGGTTGCCAAAGAGACAAGTTCTGGTTTATTACTCAATTTCTTTTATCTATCGCGTCGTATGATTTTCATTTTGTTATGGTTATGGACAACATTTTATTTGGCTTGTCGATTCTCTAATTCTCTAATTATTTATTATTATCACTGCTTTTATCTTGTTGCTTTTGTTTTATTTTGTTATTATCTTTTTTTTCCAGTTTTATGGAACGTCGAAGACTTAATAAACCTAACCAATCAGTTAGTTAATGGAATTCTCCGAATGATCATAGCCCGAAAATACTGTATTGAGATAATTTTTTACCGTATGTTTAAGATTATTACATTTCGTTGGATCTTTTTTACCTTTATCAAAAACACGTTGTCCTGAAGAACAAGTACCGGTTTAATACTTGCTTTCGTTTATCTATCACGCGTTACAATTTTTATTTCCTTATGTTTATGGAGAACATTTTATTGGCTTATCATCCCTCTATTCCTTCGACTATTTATTATTATTACTTTTCTTATATAGTTTTTCTCTTTCATTTTGTTATCATGTGTTTATCATTTTTCTCTATCATGGAATCCCCGAGGCCTAATAAATCTAATCAATCAATCAGTCCGTCGATCAAAATCCCTCTCACGACAGTTTTGATCCCAATAAAACTCGTAGTAGAAAGCAGAACCAGTTCCGTCGTTTATAATCACGCAACAATCATTATCGTAGCACAATATATCATCACGCAGACTTTTCTACTCCGTTCAATCAACATTCCCAAGGCGATAACACGTCCTACATAAATCCGTAAACTTTGTTCACCGTTCTTGTGACGCACGTCTCGTTGAATCTCGTTTTCATGCATTCCCGATGGTATCATGCTCAAAAACCTATAAACGTGTATATGTAGTCCACGTATATCGGCACGTAATTGACCGATAATTGTGTATTCCTTCTCATATCCAATCGATAACTAATACGACCTTACGACTCAATCCCATATTCCTCAATATCGTCGTTCGCAACGTTTCAAGTACTCAGAAATCATATCAGTATTTTCCCATCCGCCGATTTGATCGTCCAATCCGTCGGCAATAAAACTCATTCCCGAACGACGACCGTAAATATTTTCACATAATTTCCCCATTTTTTCTCACCCGATCCACGATAGTTCGAAAACACTCGTAACAAAAGTAAAAAACATGTTAACAACACTGTTCGTTTACGGTAGCGAAATAGCGTATTTCCAAAGTCGAAGACGGATGTAACATTGTACGGAGGTGATTGGCCCTAGTACCGGTGCTAACGTAGCTGTAGCGGTGATACTACCACTACTCGGCCCGAGAATGGACGTCGTTGATATTCCACATCGGCGAACCTCGAGCCTCGCCACTCCGAGTGTGCTTCTTATCTCTTCGCAGGCATCGAAGTAATAGAAGGTGCGGAGGATAATATCGAGCGTATAGACACTCGGATCGACGAAAGAAAGAACGAGATGGTAAAGGAGAGAAAGCGAGAGAATTGGCGATCGGCTCCCTGTTATACGCGAGATCGTGTACGGAATTTATTTAAATCGCCTCTTATTGCGGTTAGTTATACGTATCGTAACCCAAGTCGGTTGGTGGCTTCCCTCTTTACGTCTCTCTCTTTCCACCGTGGTTCTCGGTTGTCGGTCGTCGTGCCTTCGCCGTCGAGCCGCCTCTCCCGCTCGGTTATCTCAATAATAACAATTACCACCGAGGCGAGAGGAGATCTCGCACCTCCGATAATGTTATATTATAGTCCAACCACTTGAACGCAATAAAGGAGATGCTTCGAGCGTGTTGCACGTACGTTATAGGTACATGTACATCTTCCCATCTATATAACAGAGAATACACACTTTCGACTCTTCTCTTACACTTCCGCTTTTGCGTCGTTTTTCCGCGAAAACTTCGCACGTACTGATATATTATGGTGGTTTTTATTTGGGTTATTTCCGAATTTTGAGCGGGCCAGGGTCCCATTTAGTTCCATAAAAATGACAGATAATTTAAGTCTTCTTTGATCTGGTCAATTTATTCGCATTTAGGCGTCCATCATCTATGAAGCTAAGGTCATGATCTTTCCTTATGTGCACATACATACATTTCCTCTTCATACATGTTATAACGAGCGCATACAAATACGAACCCGATTCAGCAGGTGGAACCGGAGTCCGTTGATCTCCTCCACAGGTCTTTCCGTAGCTTTTCCCAGCCAAGAATCATCGCGGGAAAACCCGTCCCTGCAGGATGGTCTTTTTTCGTATTTTTCGTGTCCATCTTTCAATTTCTTTTCCCGTGCAATACCTCTCGCGGGTTCCCTCACACGCATCCCGAAGATGCCCGTACCGGCACCCACTGACCGTGGAGAACTATAAACGCGCATATACGCAGCTACACACAGTCAGGAGCGGCAACCGGGAGTTTAATTAATATTCGCACAGCGGGTTGGCCCGTTTGATTAGCGCTCTCCGATGTGGCCCCGGCCCGATGGCCAGACATATGCATCCACGCTCGCACTCTGTTATACGCAACTGGCACACACATATTTATATCTATATCTGCATGTATACATATATATATATCTATATATTCGCACCAACGCTACGCGGACTAGCTAATGGAAGGAGAGGGTGAGAGTTACTTCGTGTGCGAGAGAAGCAATGGGAAACACCGGAGCGAAACCCCGCATTCCGCGCGAGCGTCTGTACGATCCCAAAATTGTAACATCACAATCATAACCGGAGGGCCGACCGCGCGTTCGTCCGTCCAACGGATCCTGAATTCACCCGACCGACCGCTTGCGCGCGTCTGCCAAAACGTCCTTACGCTTCAGCGATATCAAAGAACTCAAAGCGTCCACGTCAGCCGTCACGTTTATGATAGCGGCCCGTCTACCCCTACCTCCGCTCCCGCCGCCTGCCCTTACACGGGAGTGTGTATCATTGCTTCGGATTCGGACAAATTGTGGCGAGTATGTAATATCGAGTGACCCACGGCGAACTAAACTGTGTTAGGCGTTTCTTCGTTCTGTCGGCGTATGGCGTTGGGATATTCTACTTCGATTTCTTACGACTAGGGTTGTATTTTTTTTTTATACCATCATTTTCGTAGGAAATAATAATGCGATGGTGGATAATTATTAAAATTTGTTTCATCATTATTGCTTTATATTTATTATTGCCTAGCTGAAGTACCCGACGTTGGTTTATAAACAAATATCCCTTCTTTTTCTCTCCGTAGTTTCACGTTGATAAAACGTACGCTGAGGCCCAAAATAGACGAAATTCCAACCCCATAGGCGACAACACTCGCGCGAATCAAGATAAAAATAACAACTGATACCAACAGATACAATAAGATTCTTTAATTCCATAATTTTCAAAACGGGTAACGCGCAAATACGTTTGTCTCTCGCCCAGCGATGATCGTTTAGATATCACGAGGCTCGTAGAGGCCCGACTCGACCGTAGTCCCGGCCCTCGGAACAATCATTTATTTCGCAAATTTATTATCGTCCAACGGTAATACGCGGTAGCAACGTATTTATTAGCCGAGATAGGACCACGGCCGTTTCTTTTTACTCGCTTCCAATTACCCGGCTCGGATGGTGGCGGCGTCGGCGGCTTCGGCCTCGCCGCAAGAAAGTCGGATGGGGTCCTCCACCAGGCGGCAGCACAGGCAGCAGCAGCATCCCGCGCGCTCTTGCGGGGATAGGGACGTATGTTTTAGTTTAGTGGCTTCTGCTGCTGCTGCTGTTGGCTCGACTCTCGATTTTATACCCAGCATGGATCGTTTATACATTCGTTTCTACGTACCTGTATGCACGTTGCACGTTCGTTCGCGTTCCACGATGCATTGGTAAGGACGCACACGGAAATCAAGACCGTATAGATTGCCCGACAACCCATACTCCGAGGCTGGACCAATACTCTCGTGCGGGTAACACACCGCAAGGCACGGCGAAATGTGTATACGTCGGTAAAGGATAGCCAGAATAGAATAAAGAGAGGACCAGCGGAAGGTCTTCGGGGCGAGAGTGAGAAAGATAGTACCGGTGGCAGTAGTGCGTGTTGCCCGATAATGTAATAACGTATACCGTCCGCGTCTACTTCATAAAGCAGCCGAGGCTGTGCCGTCCGGACCAACCTTCTTCTCTCTTCGTACATCCTTCGCGACTCCTGGGCCCGGCTTTCGCTCTTTATCTTCTTTATCCAACCCAGGTTGCCACCTTACGTGGAGAACGCCACTCAAGGATATAACCACGCAGAACCTTTTTCCAACAGAGACATCTTTCTACTGCTCTTTACCTTTTCTCTCATCCGCGTGTCCTCTTTCTCGTCTTTACCACCCCCCGCCCTCTCACGCTCGGCTGAACGAAATCGTCTCTTCTTCTCTCTTTGTCCGAGACACAACGAACCGCAATCTTTTTCACTCTCATTTATATCCTTTATCCGACTCGTACGTTCGAAGAGCAAAAGAGAAATACTCTCTGGCCGACGTCAATTTGCATATGATCAATCTTATCGAAAGACCGGAAATATCGTGACATATTTGATTGTTATTGAACGAAAAAAAAATAAAAAATATCGCATAATTGCGGGATTATATTGAGAGCTATATTTGGCTTAACGTCCTTAAGAGGTTGGTATGTAATTATTTTTCGATGATATCTACGTTTTTTTTTTGTTTTCTCTGGATCGCGGTGTGATTTTTATTTTGACACTTTTGCTATCTGAGTATCAATAAATACAAATTTATCAGGGTATTAAGACGCTACGAGTGGTACCAGAAGGGAATGGAATCGTTACGACTCGATTTCTTTTTATCTCATTTATTTCGATATCAAAGTGCGAATAAATTCGAATTATCGGGATTTTATTATTGGCTTAATTTTTGTCGACATTTGCAAACTGAGTAACGAAGGAATTGCTGTGTTAAGTGGATTCGATTGCGTTGGATGTATATCACGGACGTTAATGTGATTTCTCTCGCGAAAGAAATCACCGCGTGGCTCAACCGTCTTGTTGTTATTTATTCAGATATCAAGATCCCGATTGCATAGAAATTCGCTGAAAAATTTATTAGCTTCTGAATCGCCGCCGGACTTCTCCAACGAAAGGAATGAACGAATTACCACGTGGATCGCGAGTTTTTGCCCGTTGGGATCATGGTAAAAATGAAAAAAGAAAAAAGACAATCGAGAGATACGAGCGAAGCATTTCGATCGACGATCGAAAAATCGAGTAGCAGAGCGAAGCTAAACCGAGCGGTGAGTGGGGCGAATGGAAGAATCTCGCTTACTCGACGTTCAAGCAAGGTATGAGAGTTCGATTCTTACCGTACAGAAACTGTGGAATGGAACCGCGCCCGGCTCGAGTGAGATATCGCCGGCCACCGGACGTATTTATGAGTATTGGCAGGCTTACAAACACGCCGTCGAGCAACGTCCGCATCCAAGAAGCATCCGCCGACGTTGCTTCTACTGTTGTTGCTGCTGCTGCTGCTGCTGCTTCTGCTTCCACCGGTTCCAAGGCCCGAATACTCGATCTCCTTCTTTTATAGTGTATAACCTTACTATTCTTTGCGGAGAACCATCGCCGCTGGCCACCTACCACCGACGGACGATCATCGCCATTCGCCTTAGTTTTCTCGTCCTTTCCTTCTTCCTTCACTCGCTACGTCGATATACGACTATATTCTTTTGCACGGTGATCCATAACTTTCGTAAACCGAGATACCTGAATGTTACCCTTCGAACAGTATTTTTCTTTACATTCCCACCATTTATTTTCTTACCGATGACATTGTAAAAGTGATGTACGAAGTCGAGTTTCGGATTTGTTCATTACTTTTAGTCAAGTTCGACGAGTGTCGAAGGATAGGGTTGTCGTTGAAGTAGTTCCTTAGTTTTTTTCCACTCTATTTATAACGAACAACTTGACTGTCGCCGAACAATTATTTCCTACCCACAAAGAAGCCGGTAAAAAAAAATCCATTTCAATACACCGAAGACTTTGCTTTTTATCGTAAACTCCGAGTATAAAAAGAAATAAAAACCGTCATCGTACTTCGTCCCCAACTTCGGAGTTTCACTGACTCTGTGTGTCACATAAAATCCTCATTCGTAATTCGTGATTCCGCGTCGATACTTTTGAAGGGCCTGAACGCGACGTTGATTCCCCAACCTTTGCTGAACCGTTGGTCGGTTAGACTTGGCACTTGGGATAAAGGCGGGATACATTACAGTTACATGCCCGGCGTTCACGATGATATATAAGGGATTTGTCTCCGCGGCAGCGTCGTGCCTCATGTCGCAAATATTAACTCTGATACAGGCCATTCATTCACTTAATTACAAACAGCCGTGATTTAAGGGAAAACCGAGAGCCGCGGGGGGTCGCCACGGCGAAGCTCTCGAAGCGAAGAGCGCGATAGCGAGCCACGAGCCCCGGCCACGTTGGCCAGCGAGGTGTTTCGAAGTCTCTCGACTTCCCGGATCACCGCGGCTTTTGCTCCAGCTGCTTATTTCCCAACGCTTCTCCGACCTTCTTTACGATCCCTTAGCTCGCTCTCATACACAACGTCGCAAAATCAACCAACAGCCGAAGCTTCTCCGAATTCATATTTCCTCTTACCGGATTTTTCCGTTAACGAATTCGTTAACCCGTGAGCTTGTATTTGGTTTTTGCATTTTTAAGGTTGTCATGTTGTTCCTGAATAAAAGATCATGGGCGTCTCAATGGGGACAGATTTATTTTGAAACAATATTTGTTTGATTGATGGAAAAGCTACATTTAAAATAGGGCACGGAGTCTAACCTTTCCCGCAACGTTGCCATGTCTACTGAATCTCGACCAACTCTTGATATAAACAGTATTTCTTCGATGGTTATTTGCTTACTATTAGCATCATACTCACCGAATTTGTACTTTCGAGTACCTAAAATATTCTCTGAACATTGAGCTTACATTTTTAATCTTTTTCCGTTCAAATGTTAACGGTACTTTTTGTATTAGAAGACAAAGCGCGTGAGTTTCCACAAGACTCCATGTTAAAAGTGTGAAAACAAAAGTGTTCATATACATTTTTTCGCGCTTTCTGAAAGGTCACAAAAATTGAACTGAATCTTTTTCTCACCAACATCTACGATTAGTTCTATTCCTACAGTAATTCTCCGACGAAGATTATTCTCCTACCTTAAAAAAAAACGCCCGGTGCGTCTCCACCTCACTCGTGCGAATGAAATCCCCGCACGGTGAATTAATGAATCTTGTGAAACGATTTTAAAAACTATCGAAGATCTCGATGAACGGATGAGCACCGACGAGTTTGCTGCACGCGTACGTTTTTCGCGAGAGGGGTTGGTTTCTCGCACGCGAAGAGCATGTGACGGGGAACGAAGAAAGAGAACGACGCTGCGCGTAAACCCCCGAGGGGGGTGGGGAGAGGGTTTGAGGAATGTCTATATGAGAGACGGACGAGCCCGAGAACCGAGCGAACGCGGTGACGCGTGACTCTGCACATCGACCAAAGGAAAGATTAGAGTCGCTCGAGTTTTTCCCCAAAAAACGTTGGTCTCAGTCACGGAGGTCCGGAGCCAACCCTCTTTGATAAATCCCATCCTCTGTTCACGCAGAAATCTCTCTTCTCTCTGACATACATCAACATCGCTTCAGGACCTTTTAATCCTCCTCCCGTAGCGTCACGATTATTTTCGCTTTCTTATTCGTTCTACGAGACTTTGGAATAAATAAAGCGTCATGAGAACCGTTGGAACAATCGATCGATTCTGTATTGAACGAAAAAACTACGGATTTCTTTTTGGCGGGATTGCAAAACAGAATAAAAATGTAAAGCCATAAAACGTATAATTAATCGCTAATTATTGCATAAGGGTGAACATTAAAAATGTTGGATAATTATTAATGATAGTTATTTGCTCAAAAAAGTATTTCGAGTAATTTTTGATTGAATGGATGCTCATGCCTGCACTCACAGCACAACTTTCTTTACAAATTTGTTACTTTGATCCACAACGTTTGTTCCAGCTTTAATGATATTCTTATAACTCTCAAGATTGATCAATTTCAGGTGGAATTACGCTAGAAAAATAGAAGGAAATTAAACAATGATGACAAGTTTCCCACATTTCAATTCGCCGTGAACATATTGTTTTTTTCTTCCCCGCTGATTGCTCAAAAATAAACACCAAGATTACGGGTATAGTTTGTCCGGTGTTGGTGGACGCGCGAGTTGCACGTAACTCACGCGATCGCGTTATGATACGCGAGAGATTTAACGTCAAGTGGAGACTCCCATCTTCCGGATGGAGGTGGAGAAGAAGAAGGAGTAGAAGGATGAGAAGGATGAGATAGATATGCGCCACAAGGAGATACTCCGGTATGCATGAAAGGACTCTCGTCCTCGTTCTCGGTCGTGATCTCTCCTTCCACTTCTCTTCCTTCACATATCTCGTTCCACGAGTATATACCGCTCCTGCCGGTGCTCCTGCTCCTGCCGGTGCTGGTGATGCTCCTGCTGCTGCGTTACCTCTTAGTTTCTCGGTGTAGCAGTCTCGTGAAACCGAGAACCAAAGCGGGATGAGCATACGCGCTACTATAACCGGACCCCTGCCGCCAATCCCGTGGCTTCTTATACCTATACCAAACTAATGCGTATAGAGCGCGGTATACGAGCGTACAAAGTACAAGCACCCCTGCGCGCTCTTACATCCCTAACTGCCGAACTTATGACCGAAGCCCCTCCAACCGTGCAACCATGCGCCCCCGTTCATCCGCCCCTCGCCTTCGCCTCACCCCACTCGACGTTTGCCTTTTGATTCGCGTCAGCCACTTTGCCTCCCACACCATAAACTCTCCGCCGTCTTCGCGTACGAGACACGCGTATATTCTCCCCACACCGGTGCTTAATGCACCCACGTTGCTGATGCTCATTCGAAGGGTAAACCGTCCGGGATCGACGACTGAAGTTGAGACTTTTTCGATCTCGTCGTATCGCAGCTTTTATGGCAACCCGTTCGGGATTATGGGGATGCGTGAGATTAATTTTCGTCGCCGTGATTAGCATTTTTTCTTTCTTCACATTACGTCAATCAATACCAACGATTGGTATTAGTTGACGTAAATTACTATTCTCGAACTCATCGATTTAAGCATATGCGAGTGATTGTTTATTTTGTGAATCGTCGATGGATTATGCGTGACCCAATCTGTGCACAACTTCCTGAATGAGTAACTACCCTCTTAACGGTGGTTGGACAAGACCACCCAAAAATACTAGATTTGTTAATTCTATTATAAAATTTATTTATTTTATTATCAAATCTATTGATTGCATTTAATCCTTTCAAACTGAAGACAGAAGATAAAATTAAACAATATCACGAAAGCTGCGACTCCGTCTTATGTTTGTACATCGGATAATAATCCCATTTATCGCTTCAGTATACGCGTTACGACGGTTGACATAAGTTTCTGATTTTCGGCGATTACCGTGCGTTTCACGTCGACATCGGAGTTTGGCGGATTCGAGGGGAAACGAGCAAGAACGGCAGTGGGGCTTGTCGAAACGAGCCGTTATCATTTCATTACGGGTTCTCCGGGCAAGCCGGATAATTGTTAAGAATAGCCCCTCGGTCCGCTGTAACTCGGGGCTTAAGTTATTAATAAAACGGTCGTTTCGCGTCTACACTGGTTCCAAAGCTGTTCTCGCTGTTGCGCTTTACGTTCCCCCCCTCCGACCTCTACCGTACGAAAACGTTAACGAGAAAGTGTGAGACAGTCGCCCACCCATTCCGGTAACGCACGAAAATAATTTTCCACGGTTTTTTTACGACTGTTCGAAATTTATATTCGTTGAAATAATTTATTAAACGACTGTATTTCTTTGTTGGGGGATGATTCACTGCGTCACTGGCGTTATAATATATGAGATACTTCGGACGTCGCGGTCACCCTGTGCGATTTAACTTGACAACAGTTGTGGTTAATTCGAAATTCTGATTTTGGCAGACATTACGATTTCAACCCTCTCCATCGCCCGCGTACCGTGACGGACTGTGCGAGCATCGCGCCCTCGATCCCGAACTGCTGGGTTCAGGGATCATTGAGAGTCGGAGATGAGGAGAAGTGCCCTCGGGAGAGAGCTGGTTATTTAATTAAATCCGGATTAAGCGACGCAATGCGCTCGGCATACAGACCGGGGAGGGTCTCGCGGGGGGGTTACGATTACTGCTCTGGACACCAGATGATGCCTCGCTTCTTATATACGTATATACGTATATAATCAGAGCCCATTGTTTTCGAGGTCAATAAACATTGAGCCCGTCGACGGGATTATTTTTACACTAATTCACTGTACATCAGTACCGTAGTACCTACTTTTGTAGTCGACTGACAACACTAATAATCTAAACTCTGAGGGAATGGTTAGGCTTGATTGCATGAAAATTTAAACGTATTGGCTGTGATCAAAAACAGCCGGATTTTTCTAATTATTGTCGGTCGTTGAAAAAATTGTCTCGCGTAGCTAAGTTTCGTTGATTTTCAATCAAACGCTTTTTCTGTCGTATCTGGTGAGAAGTGAATGATGAGTAGCCAAAATTAGTCGAATCGATCATCTTCAGTAATTTTTTATACTTAATTATTTAATAACCAGATGCGATCGCTTCTTCGCCCAACTTATCGTCCACTGGCTGAACGAATCAATCGCAAGCGCAGCTAAATGGTACGCTGAACTGACCGACTATAGTCTTTCCTTCACCTAACAACTCTGTTGATACTAGAAACTATTTTCCAAACGTTTTTTTTTTCAATCATTCCTGTATTTTTCCATCAGCTATTCAAATTTGCATTTGGAAAACTACCGACATTCAAACCCCAATTTCGCCAACCCAACGTCGTTCGCAAATGTTTTTTTTTTTCCAAATTTTAATTAAAGATACGAAATCGCTCTATCGCGCGACAATGAAGCTTTTCTCACCGTCGGGATGCGGCTAGCGGGAAGCCGGAGAAGCACCGAAGTAGACTCGAGGGGACTAAGTGTAAATGATAGCGCGGTTATGGTAACTGCCCGGCCCTCGAGATACTTTTTAAAAAGCGTTTACGACCTCGTCGTCCACCAGCGGGTCGACCCGGTTCTACCGAGATAAATAATAATAATATAAAAATAATAATAAGAAGAAGAAAAAGAAAGAATGAACAGTTACCGGGAGAAAAAGAACGCGCAACGAGCATTTTTCTCTCCCTCTCTCCTTTCTTTTCAAGACCCCCTCCCCCTTCCCATGGAAACGATAGTTGAGAACTTGAGATATTCCCGAGAAATGAGGTGCACCCTTACGCAAAAAGGGCTGGCGGCGGCAATGGCGCGCCGACCGCGGCGCTTTCCATTAATTACGACGTTCAGCCGTGGGACTTTAAATAGCAACGACGTACTTTCTTCGTGTAATCTGCTTTCTTTCCGGCAACTTGCCCTATTCTCTTCTCGCGATACAGTCGCATTTATTTTTTTTCTTCCTTCTCGTTTATATTTCGTTCTCGTGAATTCGTACGTCGGACGATTTTTTCATACAGCGATTTCGCCGCGGCGGTGGGGAGGGGGTTAAGTCTGCGAGCATGGGATATCAACGTCCGTGGTAGGGTCGTGACGTTCGTGTTCGGTCGCGATAAAGAAGAACGAAGAAAAGGAATATCGAATAGGGTAACGCCGGGCGAATAGCGACGGGACACATAAATTTGGCGAGTCCACTTAATTGAACGGGGAATGGAAAAAGAAGGAAGTATGAAGAAAGAAAATAGAAGCCGAAGCAGGAAAGTAGCTCTGTTTTCCCGAGCGCGCTTCGAGGGTGGACCGGGAAAATCCCTTCGGGGACAAAGAGTCGAATATGCGCGTATATATAGCTACGCGGAGCTAATACTATTCGCGCCCGACGATATGTTAAACGCTCGCGTGGAATGTTCTTTGGTATTCTTCAAATAAGCGCGAAACTGCGAAAAGGACGAAACGATTGAGCCCCGATCCGAATTCTCGACGTCGATAAACGATGAGAATCGGTTACGAAAAATGTACCCATTGTTGACGTGGCCTAAGCTTTTTATATTTTTCTAAATTATACTAGACCTTGAAATTTTCAGATTTAATTTTTTTTATTCGTTTTCCGTAAGTACAATTTTGTTTTATTGACGATAATAAAATAGGTTTTTAAAAAAGTTAAAATTATTTGAAATTAATCTTCAATGTAATTAAAGATAAATTAAAGATTAAAAAATATTGGAAAAATAACATTTCACTATTTAAAGAAAAAACAATTTTGAACATAAAAATCGTTGATGGAGGTAAAAACAAAAATATTTCGCTGCTCGTAATAAAAGTTTAGACAGTTTAAGCTAATATTTATCTATTTTGTATAGTTATTCAAAAAATTCTAAAAAAAAAAAAGCTTTTCCGAGTAACAGGCTATGATATAACAGGCCTCGTTGACATCTCCCGGTGGGACAAATACTGGCAATCAGTGTCATTCTCCACCGCAGCTTCCGAATATTATTCTTGTTTCCTTACCCCGGGAACTATTTACTCGTGGCCGAGCAGTTTCGAAAAATCCGGAAAAATTCCCAAACGTCAGTCCGGCCGGTCCAAATGTTCCGTATCTCGGGGACACGGGTGTATGTATCGGTCGACGTGGATTCCTCGAGGCCTGTGAAAATACACGAGGAACGATACCCGAAGCCACTTCCGGGGATACGCGCCGGTTATTTGGTTTGGCTCGCTTCTCCGTCTACCGCGTACGGTCGCGAGATATGAATATAAATATATGTACATACATGCTTATACATGGAGATATATGTATGCGTTGAGTATCGGTGGCGAGGGTGCAGAGGGGTTGAGAGCGATATGAATAAGACGCGTGTCGACTGTCTGGCCAAGACGGAGCTGTTCCTCTCGTTGCAGTAGCGAGGAGATCCTATGTAGCCCACGGAACTCGCATACTCAAATAAACAAATATCTGCGGTTGAGTCGGCACAGCCGGTCCAACATCCCCATTTCGCATTTCCTATTGCCAACGATGAGCAACACTCGGCTCAAAAAGTATTATCATTATTTTTATCTTTAACCAATTATGATTAGAACAAAAAAAACGTGTAAAAACTTTTTGCAAATATGTTTTTAGCCAGAGTCTGCACGATAAGTCAATAAATTTTTTATATTTTTTAACTTTTTTAAAATAATCTTGATAATTATTTTGTCTATAGTCCAACGAGAGGTTTGTTGAAATTTTTATTCGGCGTGAGGGCGCTCGGGGAGATGCGAGCCCTGAAAATAGATCTCATCCCATAAATTCCCGACATTAATTCTTCTCAATAAATAATTATTAATAAGTTGGTCCAACCGAACATATTGTATGATTTTTTATTCAAACAATCGATACGCCAGGAGTTCTTAGCTGCGTACTTCTCATCGTTAAATTTTGAATTAAAAGAATTTTTATTTATTTCAATTACGTCATGTCACGTCAATTTACTATAGTATGGTTTTTTTTTTCGTTTGCAGGCAAAAAGAAATTCCCGTCGGATCCGTCGTGCTGCCCGGTATGCAGCGTAACGGTAAGACCGCAAGAGTTGGAACAACATTTTGCCCAAGAGCTCGATCGGCTGTACAAGGTATCGACGGCGAATTCGCGACCGAGGCAGAGATCGGCGATCGGTCCACCATCGGGCCATCACCCGGATCATTCTCACGGACCTATGCTACATGCACCGTCGACCACCGACGGCACGCCGCAGGGGAGATGGGAGACTTATAAGAGGATCAAGGCGAACCGACAGGTGAGCAAAGCATTCGCGTAATTTCTTTTTCTTCCTACATCACTCAGAGAAATAATGACCTTGCGACGAGCATTTTGAAAAAAATTAATTCAACGCCGCAAAGCGGACAATCAATGGCTTCCTCTGAGAACACGTTGTCCAGTGGCCCTTGGAGTCCTCGAAGTTCTGGAACTGTCCTTGAGTTTATCTCGTCCTTGAAAACTCCTGGAATGTCCTCGATTTTAATTTAATGTCTTTGAACTTTTTATTTCCCCTTGATTTGAGTTTGTTTGAAAACGTATATTATTAGAAATAATCCTATGATAATGTGCATCTCAGTTTCGCTGAGAATTACATTTATACATTCGTGCATACTGAGCAGTTGTTTTTAAACTGATTCCAACATAAGCGAAAAGGATTATTGAAACCATAAAACAAATTTACGATACAAATACTTTTTTGTAAACTGTCGGGATGTATTGATGTAACTGACTTCATTTTAAAAAAAGAACTGCATTGTTTTTCCATTAACTTACTTAATTTATTCCAAGTTTTCCGGTAATCGTAGAAAGAAAATTTGTTATCATTTTGAAATTATACAATATTTAGGCTCGAATCCGCGTGAAGAACAGGAAAAGAAAGGCCGACGAGCCCGCGTGTCCGGTGTGCAGCGAACGTCTATCCGGAACACCGGAGGAACTCAATCAGCACGTGGAACGTTGTCTCAACAAGCACAACGGTGGTAATCCGGCGAGGCACAACGCCACGGGCGACGATGAGGAAGTCGACGTGGAGGGCGATGCCGAGACCTTCGAGGAATACGAATGGGCAGGACAACGACGAGTCAGAGCGACGACGATGCTCGTCGGTGGATTCTCCGGTGAGATTTGACAACGTCACTCGCAATCCTAACGACATTTTTTCATGCCTTCAAAATTTCAAATGAATTTTCTTCCGAATTCAATATAAATCTTGTTTATTTCCCAAAGAAATTGGTGCAAATAACAGGAATAGTTATTTAAGCGAAATTTGTTAATTTTGACAGAACGAAAGAAACAAGTTTCGGTACTGCAATTCGAAATTTTAGAAGTACTAAAATGACAAAAAAAAATAACGAATTAAAAAACTGTAATCAAATTGACGTGAAATCAATAATAATGATTTACCAACCAACAACAATCGACAGAAAATTGGTTCTTTTTCTTATAATGGACAAAAAAACCATCAAAAATAACCAATCAAAAAACCAGAATCAATAATCACAATTAACAAACGAAAAAACGATCAAAACCACACTTATTTTCCTCCAACTAACAAAATTACAATAGGGACACCAAAATCAAATCAAACGACAATCAATAATAACAATCCCCCCCCCCCCCGTATCGATAAACCCGCGTTTATCATCGACTGTTCGGCTGACGTTCGTAAAATTTCCCAGCCGTCGGCCTAGCAACGTCGACCAATCGCGGAAATGGCGGGGGCGGTGGTCCGGGTGGCCAGCAAGACGAGGACGACGTCGATCTCGTCGTCGACGGCGACGATGCGGCGCAATTCGGTCCGCCGCAGTATTCCGAAGCGGACGTGATAGCACCCCGCGGCGAAGGAACCCCTAGAGAACAAAAAGAACGAGACGCCCTTCGGGAAGCCGTGATATCGCCGAACGCGCCGTTAACGCCGCACACGCCGCCCGATCAGCCGCACGGCGCACAGGTCGAGGTTAAACCGGAACCCGGAACCACGGGATTATCCAATTCGCCGCCCTCGCCGTCCTCCATACCCTCGGCCAGGCACGGGAACACCGAATCCGAGGAAGGACGAAGGGATCCCGCCGATGCTCCCGTCGTCGAGGCTCTTCGGGGACGAATTCGAGAACTCGAGGCCGAGATGAGGGGTCAACTTTACAAATGTCTCATCTGCATGGTAAGTTCGAGCCTTCGATCACGTTCTTGGAATTTCTCATCGCGAAACGAAACCCTTGTACGATCACTCGCGTGTCCGGTTCTCCCTACCATCCGTCACATTTATATATGGGGCAGGCCACGCCAACTCAGCCAGCTGACAACCTTCTATCCTCCGATCAGGTCGATAATTTTTTTTTTAGTATCTTTAGGGTCCTACGACTTTACTTATTTTTTTTCAGATTTTTTAGACCCCCCCCCCCCCCCTTCCCGTCGCCCCACCCGATATACTGAAATAGCGTGGGTTGCCCTATTTCTGTATATCGGGTGGGGTGAGGGGAAGGGGAGTCCTAAAAAATCTGAAAAAAAATTAGTAAAGTCGTAGGACCCTAAAGATACTAGACAAAAAAATTATCGACCTGATCGGAGGATAGAAGGTTGTCAGCTGGCTGAGTTGGCGTGGCCTGCCCCATATTTATATATTTATATATTTAGTCACAGGCATATTTTCTTGGAAACCATATGCGACGTGGAAACTTTAAATTCCGGCCTGGTAATACATCTTGTTGGGCGACATATTTTGCACTTGTTGAGAGATGAAAATATTCGTACGAGAATTAAGACGGGGGCGAATTGGGTACTTGATGTATTTCTTTTGAAATTTTATTCATCGTGTGGGGTATCGTTTGAAAGGGTCGGCTGTGGGATATACAAAAATATTTTATTCATAATTTTAGATAGCGTATTTGAAATGACATTCTGAAAAATATGGTAAAATAGAAATATTCCCCCTCCCTCTTATTTCCGCTGCTACTGGACTTAAAAATTGAACAAAATCAGAAAATATAACGCCTTACTTCAAGTTTACACGAGAATTATAACGGAAGTTCTAGGTCTCATAAATTCTGATAAAATAATTATTAAAAATCTGATACAGAATCCTCTGCGCGCGAGTCGAACTCGCACTTGACCGTCTTTTTACTTTCCCAATGATACACCCACAAATAAAATATAAAAATGTTGCCAAATCTTCAGTTCGTAACAATCACCTAACTTTTTATTATTTCAAGGCTGAATACATAGAAATAATAATTTTTCAACTCAGTTATTCCTCTGTATAATTCAATATTTCCCTCGGCGCATAAATCTACCTTCCTCAAAAAAAAAAAAAAAATTCCCCGAACTTTTTTCGTTCCTATAACCACAAAAAAAAAAAACAAAATACTTTCAATCCGAATATTTCCATAAATGTTAACTGCCCGAACTCCAATGAATTAATCATCGATCGAATAAACAATCATTCCACCGATCGTTGTATCTAATCAGAAATATTATCCAGGAACAATACAAGAAACCCGTGACTTCGGTATGTTGCTGGCACGTGCATTGCGAGCAATGCTGGCTTCACACACTGGTGAGTAAAACGATCGAGATAAAAAAACAAAACAAAACAAAACAGCCACGATCTTTCCCTCACCGAGCACCGAGAGTGTAACACGATCGTTTGTGCTTTCAGGGCGCGAAAAAGCTCTGTCCGCAGTGTAATATGATCACGTCACCGTCGGATCTTCGAAGGATCTACATGTGAGCGACGTTTCGAGAAGCGGAGTTGTCCCGCGAGCCCTTGCCGGATTTCGAGAGTTTCGTCGAGACACCCCCGAATCTTACCTCCGCCTCAACGACCCCGTTGTCCCGTCCTTCATGTACATTTGTATATTAACATACGTGAATTAACGACTCCGACGTACCGTTAAACGTATTTAGCGTCTAGTAAATTAACTCCTAGCAATTATAAAGAACGAAAAAACGAACGAACGAAGAAAAACAAACAGAAAAAAAAAGAAAGAAAAACGATAATCGTCCGGGAGTCTCGACGCATTAATATGATTACATCGTCGGAGACTCTGTCCCATCCCACGTCGTTGATCGCACCTCGAATACGCGCATAAAAAAAATTTTAAAAAAATCAAGAGCAACCGAACAAACGCACGAAACGATTTTAACGACTTCAACGACGTTCATAGATAGATAGGCAATCGTGAACAAACGAAAAAAAGTGTGTTCCACTGTTAGTGAAAAACAAAAAAAAAAGAAAAACGCAAAAAATTGAAAAAAAAAAAAAAAACAACTTCCAATTCCGACAATGAAAATGCAATTACGTTGGGATGCAGAAGTCTTAATAAACAAATCTGTGTGTAAATACGTAAATGACTGGCCTTAACGGGCTTAAAATATTCCGAAGCTGTTCTGTATTCGAAATAAAGACGATTCATCGAGTGTGTAACCGAGTAGATTGAATGTTTTCTCTCGTGTCGCCTTAATATTTCTCGTTCCCCGCACAAAATCCCCGACGTTGATCCATCCAGAGTAAACCAACATCTCGCGTTCTTAAAACGCCCGAGAAAAAAAAAATCACGCGCCCTCGCAAGCCGGAACCTCGTGAAACCGCTTTAACGAATAAAAAACATGACCCTGGTTTCATTTCCGTTGCGAGAAAACTCGCGTTATCAGCGTCGTCGCATGCATGAAGCATGGCCGAACGAAAACGTAATTACGAAAACCTCGTCGACGTAACGCGGACGGAAGTTCCGGTTGGACGTTGTAACGAATGGCCGAGTGTCTGCGAGAGGAAAATCGTGCAAAATGGCGGTCTCGGGGCGCGGCAACGCCTCTTATAAACTCGGTCGGCTGGCAGGGCGTCGGTGCCCCATCGTGTCCCGTTTATACGACACACGGAGAGAATACCCCCATGTAACAGCGCGTAAGTACATACAGACTACACTTACGTACGCTACGTGTATCGTCCGTGGCTCGAGGAGAACGATGTCCTCGCTGACGGGTTATAATGGGCTGGACCCCACGTTTTTATTCATTTTTTTATTTTGCTCCCTCATAAAGGAAGCTTTGTGACGGTCCGAAATTTTTTTTTTCGGGATTTTGGTGTCAATAGGTTCAATCAAAATGTCCTAAAACGTCGAGAAAACACATTTGGAGAAAACGTCCGGATGTATGTGTGTGTGTGTGTGTGCACCACCCTCCAAAATTCAAACGTTCATAACTCGAGAACGATTCAAGCTACCGTACTCAAATTTTGCACACATGTGGTGCCTTCTAATATCCATGTAATCCGTGATTTTCGCAATTATTGACGCATTCGCTCGGCTTTGACAGCGTTTTTACTTACGTACACCGCGGTGGACTTCCGCACCCAGATATTCACCTTCCGTGCAAACCCGAAGCCCGTTGCACCGGCGCGAGCAATTGGTCGTAGGGTGCACCTATGTGCAGTGGCATGGAACGTCATGTATAGCCAACGAAGGGTAGGTAATAGCCCGTAAGAGAGACATTGCAAAGGCCACGCCGGGTCAGATCGCACCAACCCCGGGGGGGGGGGGGGGGGGTAGCTGCTGCGCGATATAAAACTGTATAAAAGCTGCGGTCGTTCGCCACCGAGTGGGAGGTTTTGCACGGGCGGGGGGCCGAGACACGGGTATGAGAAAGCTCCGCCTCCCGATTTCTCGCGCTTGTGCACGTACACAAACACGACCGATTTCACTTCCCCTCCCCTTTTGTCTTTCTCTCTCTCTCTCTCTATTGCGCTCTTTTTTTCTGGCTTTCTCGACTTTCCGTTCCTCGTTGCATTATATATTCTCAGAAAAAAGCGGCGCAACCCTCCCCCCTCCGAGGTACGAGCTGCAAAGTGGACTTGAAAAAATAAAAATAAAAATAAAAACCATACATTCGCTGGTAGATGGGACAAATGCGCGCGCCTTTCGCGTGTCTGTGTGAACTCGTAATCTCCGAGGCTGTCGACGGAATAATTCCTTTAGTGGCGAACGTCTCAATCGTCGTGTAACACCGAGACCCCGCGAGAGAGAGAGAGAGAGAGAGAGAGAGAGAGAAAGAGAGGCTGTTCGGAGCATCTTGAGTACGATCGATGTCCGGAGCGAGAATGGACGAGCGAAAGAGAGAGAGTGAGTGCAAAAAAAAAACGAAGTCCCGCGAAGGAACCTCGCTGGAGCACGTCGGGCGCGCGTCTGAAGGGGTCGCCGGCCCCGTGGCTGCTCTACCTACTTACGTACCGCACTGCGAAACGAAGAACATCGAGCGAGAGAAAGACGAAGAGCTCGCTAGCGCGCGCGCGTCTTCGGGCGGGAGGTTGGGTGGATATTCCGCGAGGTGATACCGCAGCCGCAGCAGCAGCAGCAGCAGCTGCGGCGACGATACCGCTTCGACGATCGACTGCGCAACGCGTAGTTAACCACGCTTACCGTTCGCGGAATTCGCGGCGGAGCTACGTTAAGCACCGCCCACCGTCCTATCGAAGCTACGAAGCTTTCTGAGGTCCTCCAACCCCGCGAGATACCCCCGACCACCTACGACACCTACGCGGTTACCGAGGCTTCGACGGCGACCTCGACGGGCAATCGAGAATCCCCGGGGAGGTGGAGGCACCGCCCGTGGATCCGAACTTTGGCCGGCCCCGCGCGAAACGACGGAGAACAGGTGCGCGACGGTGACTTTGCGTGCATCGTTTTATCCTCGGCGGTAGCGCAACCTCCCTTTTACACCCTGGATGCAGTTTTCTTTTTTTTCTTTCTTTCGGCTGATTTTTTTTGTAATTTTTTTTTTTTTTAAGCTTCTTCGGGTCTTTTATTGCGGAAGAAGAGGCGAAGGTGGCTCATAGTCATCGGGAGACGGTGTCTGGATTTTTCTCGGCGGAATTTTCGTGGGCGGGGGCGGGGAAGGGTGCGGAGGGTGAGAGATGGAAAGAGTGAATACAGGAAGTGGCGAAGAGGGCGTATTTTTTTTTTACGGTGATAGTTTCGTTCGCTAGGACCACATTTTCGAGAGGAAGATTACGAGTCGAGAGAAGAGTCTCGAGATAGTCAAATAACCGGAGATGTCGTTCGACGCGAAGGGGTCGCGAGTCTTCGTTCGTTCGGGTCGTCGAACTCCGCACCCTTTTCTCACCTCGGTACACGAGTGGAGGCGCACCGAAGGCTTTACAAAATACGCTCACGCGATTAATAAATATATTATGATTTATTTCTACCCCAATTTATAACAGACTGTGTGCTCGTGTGTGTTTGTATATATGTATATACGTATTTAATATATTTTCATCTATATGCGCTATTATAATTGATAACATAATTAGTATTAATATTTTATGTGAGCGCGCGCTTATTTCTTATGGCATGACAATTGTGTTGTGTAAATATATTTTTTTATGTATATGTATAATTATTTCCAGAGTCGGTCTTCAGGAGCGTTTACAGAAAAAACCAAATTTTCCCAAAAGATGGACCATCCGAAGATCTTAAAAATTCCATGCATCAACGATGACAATTGGTTCGGTCCAAACAGTTTAATCGATCGAATTGAAAAGCCGTTTGATTCGTCATTCGAGAAAACCTGGTCCATTCCTTTTTCTTTTTTTTTTTTTTTTTTGGAAAAATCGGTTGGCATCATCGAAATCCTTAGGATTCGTCGTTACACGTAAAAATGGTCCAGGACGAACAGAAAAAAGTCTGTCCATATTAAAAAAACGCCCTGCAAACTGTCCCTGGATATACATGCTGTGTGTATATTAGGGTGGCTTGAAAAAAAAAGTTTTTTTTAAATTTCAATCAAAATACATTCGCTGCAAAGTATCTTGCATCCGGAGAATTCACCCCAAAGATGAACCCAATCGGACCATTTTTAGGGGTCGCCCAAGATTTTTCAAGTTTTTCCATTTGATTAACATGGGAAGAACGTAAAGTTTCCATTTAAAAAATCGTAGCTCCGCGAATTTTATAGTTACGTTGATCCCGTAAGTTCCATTTAAAAGCTCTTTAAAAACCGCTTAAAATGGCATGCGGACCTTTGAAATCCGATTGCAACTTCCGTCGATAATTTTGTTTTTTCGTAAGAAATTATCGACGTAAATTACAATCGGATCTCAAAGGTCTGCATGCCATTTTGAGCGGTTTTTGAAGAGCTTTCAAATGGAACTTACGGGATCAACGTAGCTATAAAATTCGCGGAGCTACGATTTTTTAAATGTAAACTTTACGTTCTTCCCATTCAAGATACCTTGCAGTGAATATATTTCGTTTGAAATCAGAAAAAAAATTTTTTTTTCAAGCCACCCTAATGTATACTGTATATGCATATATATAATAAGATTCATAGTACACGCACTGCACAAGGCTACGTGAATTCGAGCGATCTTTCGTTGACTTAAAATGAAAAAATCAAAGGCACATCGGTGTGTGTGAGAGAGAGATTGTGTGTGTGTGTGTGTGTGTTTTGATGTCAAGAATAAATTGATCAACGACGACGGCCAACGCTTTGAGCAAACGAGCCTGACGACGAGTCCGTCAATGCGTGGCTTCGTCCTTCTTTCAAAGCCCGAACTAAGAGCATAGTGCGGGCCTACATTCACAAGCTTCACAAAAATAGTTATATCGATAATGTCATTGATTTTGTGGTATAGGAAGAATATTAGAGAAAAATCGAGCGACATCGCCGAAAGGCTCGACTCGCAGTGTGTCGGCTGTTGTTGCTTGGTGCTGCTTGGCCGGGGGTCGATTTTACGCACGTTCTTCCGGATGATAACTAGACGTCGACCTTGTAAGGCGATCCGGGAATATGATCGTCTCCCCACTTGACAATTACGATGTACTCGCCCCTCTCGCGCACCAAGTAGCTCACGTTGTAATTGTTGCGACCGGTGTGCTTGACGTAAACTTCCTCGCAGGGTCCCTTGGGCCCGTAAACTCCAACGAAGATGATGTTGTTACCTGAAAGAATAATCCGGAATCGTCAGAACAGGGATTTCTTATACTTCCTCCGTAGGAATAATAAAAATAAGGAAAAAATTATGCTTATAATTTAATTAGTTGAATAGGTTGAAACTTTATATATTTAGCCAACAATAATTCCTTTATACCCATGAAATTAATGTGTTAAAAAATTCTTGTCCTTTAAAATTTTTAATCATCCGTCAAGCTTCATTTTACTATATCCCGATATCAAATAAAATACGGAATAAATCACCGAGGGAATACTGTTCAAGTCCAGCGAGTATAGGAAGAAATCCGATTCACCAACAATCGGTACAAAAAACGTTTCTCGTATCGACGCTCGACCGCGCGAGACACGAATCATCCACGCGACCATGAAATTAATCAAATAATTAAATGATAATCACTCACCCGCGTCACCCGCGCTCACGGTGAACTGATTCTGCTTGCCCAAATACGCTTTCTTCAGTCCCATACCCTTGCTCGTTACTTTGGTGGCGTCGGATTTGAAAAGTGGGAGAACGGGACCGACCTGCCTCGACTTGGAAACCTTCTGTACCGTCTCCACGACGATCGAACTCGTCTCTTGAGCTCCTCTTTCTGCTAGGTCGGCACCTTAAAAACCATAATTGCGTTTTTTTCTCATTAGTCGCTAATTTATATTCACGAAAATTTTCATGGACCAAATAGCGCAACATAGCGTTTATGGGGCAACTCATCTGATAAGTAGTCAAAATTAAGAGGATTGAAATATTTGGATAAATAAAATTGAACAATTATAGCACGAATTTCAGACGCGTCACAAACCAAAAATAGAAGTTTTTTTGAATTTATATTCTTGGATATTTCAAATATTTACCAGCTTAACTTGGTCATTCGGACCAAAAGGCGTTATACTATGGATAATAATAATAATAATATAATATAATATAATATTAATAATAATAATAATAATTATTATTATTATTATTATTATCATTATTATAAATAATAATAATTATTATTATTATTATTATCATTATTATTAATAATATTATATTATATTATATTATTATTATCATTATTATTATTAATAATAATAATATAATATATTATTATTATTATTGATATATTATTAATAATAATAATAATTATTATTATTATTATTGTCATTAGTATTATTATAATATTTTTATATTATGATTATTATCATTATTAATAAATTGTTCAAAATGGTGATCCTTACAGGACGCTGCGAAATAAAAAAATGTTTGTAAAAAAAAAAATGGTACCTGTGCATGGAACCTTGTACGGCGAGCCAACAATGTGATATCCGTTGTACTTGATGCTGATGTAATAATCGCCGGGCACAAGGGGTGTGTACCTGACCTTATAGCCTTCCTCAACCTCGGTGCAGTCCATGGCAACCTTGCTCGGACCGTCGACCGTTACCGCCAGGGCACCCGAGCCGGCGTTGCACGTGTCGATGATAAAATCGGTCTTCTGACCGGTTTTGATTTCCGTAAGACCATTTCCAAAAGCGTGAAGAGCCGCAGGATCGGCATCGACTTTGCCGACTTTGACGCGGTACGGACTGCCGTTTATGTGGACACCGTTGAATTTAATGTGGATGTTGTGAATGCCGTTCTCCCGAGCCATGAATCTCACCGAATACTCTTCGGAATCGATCGATTGGATGAAACAATCGTCTTCTATTCCACTTGGCGATACGATCTGCGCAAAATTTCGTCGATTGAAATTACGTTGAAATATATTTTTTTCTATTATTCTAAATTGCGTTTGAAAATAAAAGTTATAAATTATATAAATAAATTTAAAAAAAATTAAATATTATTTTTAAAATATTATCGAAAGATGGAAAATATTCGTCCTTCAATCCGTTTTTTTTTTTTTTTCATGAACTAATTTACGAACCAAGAAATTTTAGAATCGGTCGAATCGTAAGAAGCTCATTTTTCTTTACTCCACGTCATGTGATAAAAAGTTGTTTTCGTTCACCATCCTGAACTTTTTCCCCACAAAATCGTAAATCTCGAATAGTCGAGCCTAGAGAATCTTCCGACATGTCGCAGACGACGTGAAAAATATTTAATACTGGTTTTTGAAAGTAAAAAAGAAAGAAAAACCAGACGTGTGACACGTGAGCAGCTGTAGCAATAAAAGTCGAGACCTTAGAGCAGGGTGTGAGTTTATGCTTGCGACGAAAGCGTATCTACTGCCCACGCACTTCGTTCCGAGGCGGCATAGTTATTTCGCAAAAGTATGTTATTTTTGGCGCATCGTTTGCGCAATCAGTATCCCAAAATGTTCCTCGTTCGTGAATCACGCCGAAGCACTTTGGACGTAGAACCAACGGATCTCATAATTTCCTCATAAGATGCGAGGCTTCTCCGACAAAATTGTACATAGCATTCATAGCGATCGAATTTTTTTTCTTATAATTTTTCATTCAAACATTGATTAATAATGAATGAACGAGAGCTATACTATATCTCGTTTTTTTTTTGGCGAAAACACAAAGCTTTCCGGACACAAGAATGAAACGGATGTTTTGGTTGGCGCCGTTTTGTACCTTCGCGTCAAGCTCGCCCTTGGCACCATTCTTGCGAACAAGGAAAGTCGCCGGTTTGTCGGGCTGGACTCCGCTGTCGGGAAACTGCGCAACCTCGAGCTTGTGAGCGTCTCCCATTGCCGGCGATATGTAGACTTTGTGCGGCGAGTCGGGAATGTGCTGATCGTTGAATTTTATTCCCACCCTGTAGTCTCCTGAAATTCATTGAATAAAATTCATTTTACTTTGTTTCTTCGACGATACCAACGAATAATCGTGGATGGAATTTTTTCTTTCTACACAAATTCGTCGATTAAATTTAATTCGTCGTGCGGATGTGACAGTAGTATTTAGTTCATATTTCTAAGTCGACAATCGTAAGTTATTTTCATCGCCATAACAATAATTCTATTTAATTATTTCAAAGAGGATTGAATTCAACGATATTTGGGATAATTTAATCAACATCGAGGATACTTCTTGTTTTGCACAATCGAAAACTAGATTAAGATGAAGATAATATAATATAAATATCAAATAATTTCATCGAGAATTCATTATTAAATTTAATTGACGTCCCAATATAGTTCATTAATGTCTCCAACCGATACCAGAATCAAATGGTAACGCATCTAACAATCGTAACGCTCATATAATTTCCTAATCTCACGAAACTCGTGAATCGCGCATTTTTCTCACAACAGACTGACCATCGTCCTCGTTTAGTCGTGGGCCATCGGTGGCCTGTAGCACGATGTTCTTGCAAGCCGTGAAGGTGCCCATCCCGCGCGGTTCCAAACGTCAAAAAGATAACAACGACAGACAAAGATAGAGAGAGGATCAACGGGACTGGACGAGCAAATAGCCGGACTTGCCGGAATCGCAAAGCGTTTCGAAAGCAGGTCAAATTCGTTCGCGAATAATACGAAAAAAAAAAACTTCGCGAAAACCGCCGAAGGATTTCCCAAAGGAAATAATGGAGTGAAGAAACAAGAATACGAAAGTGCCAGCTGTAGAGCCGAAGATCAGACGCGCACCACTGCCTCCCTCTCGTTCGCTCCGATCTCCGAGTGCTCCCTCCTGAGCTTTGCGAAAGCTCACCAACGTCGTCACGGTTACCACTTCTCCGCTAACAGCCTCATCCTCACTCTCGTATTCTCGAATCTCACACATGGATGGAGTGAAAAATGGATGACTCGTTGGTACACACACACACACACACACACAAACACGTACACACATATATATATTTACCAACGAGTCATCCATTTTTCCCTCCAACCGTCGGAGAGCCGCTAGCTCGGCCGTATCAGCGGCACTCTATAACCGCCGGATATAACCGGCAATTTCGCTCTGCGCGTAGGCATCGCTCGCTTCGACGAGCCTCGTACGATCATCAGCCACGGGACTCACCGCCAAAATGTGAATCCGTCCAAACGAATATAGAACCGGATATTTCTGGACCCGTAGTGAATCGAGAGAGAGACGCACGGAAAATCAAGAGCCAAAAGGAAAACGAAGAAAAAAAAATAACAACTAAGCCTATTACGTTATTTCCTCGCCCACGTTTGGTCCCCCTCATCGCACGTCGAATGATCGATCGATAAGCAAATCCCGCGTTTCGCGATATTCTCAACGGTCGTCGTACTCGAAAATATCAAAAACTTACCGGGTTCGCCGACGCGATAGCTGACGTAACAACTGCCATCCTTGCGATCCTTGAAATCGATCTCGGCTTTGCTCGGACCTTCGACGGACACGGCCAAAGTTCCGGCACCGGCTTCGCGAGTCCATATGTTGAATTCGCAAGGCTCGCCTTGTTCGCCTCTCTCCAAACCCGGACCACCGGCGTGAACCCTGTGGGCACCGCCGTCCCTCAACGGACCGACGGTAAATTGAAAAGGCGAACCGGGTATGTGCATCTCCTTGTAACGCACCGATACGGTATGAACTCCGAGTTCTTTGGGCACGAATGCAACGGCGTACAATCCATCCTCGACTTCTTTGATCTCCGCGTCTTCGGTAACGCCACCGGGTGACGTGACCGTTGCCGCGAGATCGAAGGACGTTATTCCGGGCATTTTGAAGGTAAGCTTGCAACGACTTCCGACCTCGGTTATCGGCACGGCTTCGCGACGTCGTTGAATCTTTTCGCGTTGACGATTGCTACCCTCGCCGGATACTTTAACGGTAAATGGCGAACCTTCGACGTGATGATCGGCGAATTTGAGATTCATTATGTAATAACCGGGTTCGGTGGGTTTGTAAGAGACGTTGAGGGATCCGTCGTCGTTGTCCTTGCATTGAATCTCGGCTTTGCTTGGACCTTCCATGGACAGGGAGAGACCTCCGAAACCAGCGTTTCTCGTGTCAATGGAAAACGTGTTTTCCACGTGGGTTTTTCCTTCTTTGAGAGCATTTCCGGTTACTTTGACCTTTTTCGCGTCACCGACCTCGCGATCCTTGACGTCGATTTTGAACGGGGAATTTACGATGTGCTTTCCCATTTTTTTCACGGCTACCGTGTGCTCGCCGGATTCACGAGGCGTGAAGGACACGCACATGTTGCCGCTTGGCATTTTTTTGAGGAAGCAAGGTTCTTCGAGACCGGTCGGGGCGGTTATCGAAGCGTTCAGCGATCGAATGTCCGAATCCGTCACTTTTCCCGGCAATTGGACCTCGCTCGATGATCCTACGGAGATTTGGTTTCTCTTGCGACCCTCGCCTGCAAATTTTTTTTTGTTGTGAATGAGATTTTTTTTTAAGTGTCGTCAGGGAAGTTTGATGAGGTCTGATTTGGGTTACGTCTGGAGAGTTCCTCATTGTGATATCTCAGCTGAAAGCATCTTAGTTTTGAACTATGATGGCTTGAAGAAGATTTATTGGGTAGAGCCAATTGTCGAGACAATGTCATATTTTTTAATATTGCGATTGGAAATACGCTAATTTTGGGCCCAATACTAGTCGAAAACCAAGACTTTGAGTTACCGTCTAATAAGTGTGTTCAGATAATCAATTCTTATTTTTACATTAAAATTATAGTAAATTGTAGTAATAATTTTTACATTAAAATTACTATTATTATAAAATAGATTTCAATTGAAAGACTTTTGATCATAAATTCGATTTTTATAACTTCGATTGAGTTAATTGAAGGTACTAAGAGTTAAATGGTTCATTCTAGATTATTAATCAGTTGTTTAGGTAAATTTAACTTTATTTCGAAAATTAAGAACTGGAATAATATATTTTTTTCGCTTATTGGTGAGAGTTCTCGGAGACGTAACGAAACTACACTATTATGTTTTTTCCTATGAAATGAGGTGCAAAATAAGTACTGACCGGTAATCTTGGCAACGTAAGGGCTACCCTTGATCGGCTTATCGCCGAACTTGACGGATATTTTGTACTCTCCGGGAGCGGTTGGCAGATAAGTCACCGATACCGTTCCGTCCTTGTTGTCGTGACAGGAGATCTCAGCCTTGCTGGGTCCTTCGACCGCGAGAGAAAGTCCACCAGCGCCTGCACCCTGCGTCGAGATGGTGAAGTTTCCGGGTTCTCCGCACACACCGTAAATAAGACCGGGTCCGTAAGCCGTCACATAGCCGCTCGCTAGCGAGTCTACGTGGAACTTGAATGGCGAACCTACATGAAAAAATCGTTTTTGTACATTCGTGTAGGATTACTTTTTCAATTGATTTCCGTTTCCTTTTGAACTTTGATGAGCCAGAAGTGGACAAAAAATTCTCAGTGCTACGACAAAATCGCGATATACTCAAGTAGCTTCAACTTTGTTTTTTTGATCAAGCAGGTTTTCGATTAAGTATGTATTAAATCGAATATTTTCTAAAAGAAACAACTTATATCCGTGGATTGGAGGCAAACCGATTGAGTCAATTTTTTTCGCAAAATGAGATAAAGTAAGATTCTTATAATTTGAACTGTGAACGGTGTTTTGAGATACGGGGATGCCGAAAATCGCCCATACATGAGGAAATGATCGAGATCAACCTGACTGAATAAGTTCATTTTGGAGGCAGAACCGAACGAGTCCAACGGTATTTTTGTTTATCCATAATGTACAGGCTATTTGAATCTTACCGAATGCTTACTTGATTAGAACCATAGAATTAAGTGTAACCTGATAATTATTATGCTTTAAATCGACGTCTCCGCTGTGATAGAGCGTTTGCGATGTAGAATCGTTCGAGAACTCGTTTTGTGGACGTATTCAGATTTGCCTCTAAACCAACAATACGTCACATCATAGAAAAAAACAATGATATCCTGGTAAGTCCAATACTGACTTATTTGCGAAAAAAAATGAATTACATTTGTAACGCAAATATAGCAACAAATAATTTTTATTAATAAAACGTTGTCTTCTGAAATTTCTCTCCGTTACTTTTCGCCAGAACAGTCTACAAAAGTCTCGTCCTTGTGCTTGTAGGGGACCTCCCCCCAAGAACCCTACTTGCACGTTCTTCCCAGACCCAAAATTCCCGCCAAAATCTCACAACAAAAATCGTTACAATGCAAAAAGCTCACCTTGAACATGTTCGCCGTTGAATTTAACGAGAAGTTCGTGGAGTCCTTCCTCTCTGGGGTCGTACTTGATAGAAACCGTTCCATCACGATTATCCTCGATCACGGGCTTGTCTACGTTGCCGCTGGGCATCTTTACTTCGGCTTGAATAATAACGAAAGTAAAAAATTATTGAAAAAAAATTGAAATAATAGAGAAATAGTGCAAAATGATTGACAAAATATAAGGACTCGATTCTCGAATCAATAACAAACAGCAAAGATAATATTTGTTTGTTTTTGCGTTAAGTTTCGATGAGTAAATTTCGGGGAGCTGTTGACCATATAAGTTACGAGAAGCCGAGAATTCTTTTGATCTAGCAAAACATTTCTAAAAATACTCGAGGAAAAGAGGGAGCGTCGGTTGGAACGTGATGTGGCGACGAGGCTACACCCCCCATCCATCTTGCCAAGAATTTTTGTATAATTCTACGCGACGAAAAATATTGTGAATAAAAAAGAATACATTTTCTTCACGTCATTTCATAACGCGAAAGCTGCTACAAGAACGGAAGAAGAGCAAAGTGCTGAGCCTTCTTTCATGGGGCGAAGAATAAAAAAAACGAAGAACAAAAAAACAAAACTAACGCATCCGAAAATATCTTGTGCAGAAATATTTCGAGGTGACGATTTACAGAATGAAACCGAATCCCGGATCAATATTGAGACACTTTATCGAACCTTTTCGAGTTTGTATGTAAAATAGACTTTGAAATTTAATCGGAACGAATTGCAGCCCAGGACCAAAATCCTGAGGATCGTCGAGTCGTTCCTTCTCGTCGTCGTCGTCGTCGTCGATCTCGGTCTCGATCCTATCACTCGCGTAACAGATCGGTCCCCGTTCGGCGCGATCTCGATCGCTGCAGGTGATGCTCTTCAGCCAATATCTGTGATACGTCGATATTTCGTCCCACGTTGTCACTACATCCGGATCCTCGCTACGATTCCAATTCATTTCCAGAGGATTTCCGGCCCTACGGAGCCTTTCCTCCCGGCTCCGGAATCACTCGCGCAACCGCGACTCGGTGGAACCAAACGACGGAAAAACAAAGAGAAAAAAAAACGTACGCGCTCAAATTGCTCCAATTCGCACGATCTCAGATCGACGACAAGTGCGTTGTTTCTTTTTGCCGCGCGGTTTTTTTTTTCGCTCTGAAGTTTTTGGACGATCGAAAGATTAAAGGCCTGGTGTGTTCAAACGCAGATTGTTCATCATTTTATGATGTTGAATTTTTGAAAAACTTAACATGCGAATCAGAGCCGAGAGAAGATTTGAATTTATACGAAAGCCGAGATTCTCCAGCTACGATTACCGATCAGAGGCACAACTCCGGGACGACTGAGAAGCTTTCAAAATGCCTCCAACGATATTGGCAAGTTCGCTGTCCCGGGGACCAACATATTTTCCAGTGGCGGTAGCAGGAAGCGATATATACGTACGTATATATATATATATATTTAAGAGGGTCGCTCGTTACAGCCGTTGGAACGGTTCGCGTAGCCCAACATACTTGCCCGAACCGACCGCCCTCGCGCTCGTGCCATCCGAGAGGCGCAGAAGGGGCGATGGGGCACGGCGCGGGGAAGACGAATGTCGGGTGGATCAGCGAATCGCTGGACGATCGCGAGGAAAGAAGAAGAGTACGGTGTATGAGAAATCTACGTGAGTGTTACATACAACCGACCGAGAGCCACGAATTTATAGCCCAGGTGTGGTGTGGGGACACTTTGAGGGATAAGCGACGATCGCGGGCGTTTCTGGCCTCGTAAAGAATCGGACGGTCTACGAACGGGGTCCGAGTTATTCCAAATGCGAGCTCGAAATTTGACGAAATAATCGTACACACGTTTGCGAGTGTCACATCCCAAAACAACCTTGGTCAAATATTTTTTTCATTTTCCCGAAAATCTTTTTTTTTTTTACTGAATTTGTGATGAAAAACTTAATCGTCGAATTGAATTGATTTTGCATCGTAAAAAAATAATAAACTTCAGATGTAATTAGTTGTAATATAATTAGTATTATTGTCATTAATTCCACAATTAAAAATGTTGCGGACTACATTTTATTGACAAGCGGAACGGCGAAATCATCTTACGCGCCAAAATGAATAAATGAATGAATAATAATAATAATAATAACATCAACGAAAAATAACAACTATTATTATTATTACTATTATTATTATTATTAATATTAATATCATCTGCGTAACGTAAGATCGATTTGCCGGTCCATTTTTCACTTGACACGACCCTACGAGGATCTCGCGGAGAGCGTCCTTGTTCCCGCGGTCGTCCGTTTCGCGCGGGCCAAACATCGGTCCATACGGACACGCGGCTCCACTTAATCAACCCCAATATTAATATCGCAAATGGCACGACGGTGGTGTTGCGACACGAGAGCAACTAACGTCGTTGATGGATCTTGGTCGGTGGGAAATATATTTTTGGCAATCTCGAAGACCAGAGCGATTATATTTTCACGAGGAAGAGGAAGAGGATTCGCCCGACTGGATGAACAGTGCGAACCTGTCGCGTCCGTCAACTAACGCGTATGACGGACGAACGAGTGGTCACACACGCGGGGTGGCTCTGTGATTAACGAGCTACCATCAAAAACCTTTGATTACACCGGGCCGAAGATCGAATGGCCCCTTCTGCTATGAACGACGCTGATTTGGAGTTTGAATAAAGAGGGACAAGAGCCAGCGTGAAAATTAGCCGAACCATGGCGACGAATATTAGCGATCATCAATTAAATCCGAGATCGCTGTGTGGCAATGAATAATTGCAATGACGATTGGTGATACGCGTATCTATGTGTAGAGAGGTATGTTAGGGTGGCCGTTGGAAATTAACAGTTCTGCGTCCGCCTGGGAAATGTTTTTCGGGATAGAAGAAAACGAGGACTTGTTCATTTTCGGAAGAAAAATAATGAGAACGGGTTGCATCATTTTTAAAGTTAATTTTCGGGATAAAATTGTTGGCAATGTATCATGAAATATGCAGATTTGGAACGAAAATTATGTAAATAATTTTATAGGGAATAAAGTTATCATAATTTTTTTCGTAAAAATGTATATTCGTGAAGATATTTAAAAAAAAACGTTAGCATTTTGGGGTGCACGAGTCTTGAAAATATTATTTCAATTGAAATATATAAAAACTGGAAAAGAAAAACGAATATTCGATATGTTGTACCTACATTATACCAGAACTGTATCTGAGCGATGTATCCGTAATTACCTATAAAATGATTGTCATGGTTTTTTCTCAAATCTACACTTTTGTGCGACATTCTAAAAAAACTGCAATTTCATCTCGAAAATTGGCTTTAAAAATGATGCAGCGCGTTTTTTATTTTTATTTTTCAAAATAAAGAAACTTTCTCCGGACGTACGCAGAAATTTGACCTTTCAACGACCACCCTAATGTATATAATATTACTCACAAGTCACTGTGCCGTCTGTCGATGGCAGGGGGATGCTATTCAATCTTATGCTGTTGAACTTCTTTTTGGAGCCACTGTCGTGGGATGATGTGCTGCGTTTTGTCGTTATGCTCTCCTGGATGGACGAACTGTGCTCCTGCTTGACCAAATGCTCCTGGTGCTGGCGGGAACGGTTGCCCCGGCGGGTCTTGTGCGTGCTATGCTCTCGGTACTCTTCCGATGCCTGTAATGTAATCCGTTCTGCATTCTTTCTTTCGCTGTTTCTTATAATATTTTATTTTTGTTTCCTTATTTTATTTCTTTTTTTTCTTTAATGAATTTTTTATGGATGATTTCGTCGTGAGTTTTTGCATCTCGCGATATTCGATGTTTTTCTTGGCTTCTGAATTTGCGGATTATCGCCAACCAGCCCAGGACCCCCACACGACTAATTATTATTCGCGAGGACGACCCAGAAAGTTATTACAAATTTCATGTTTTTGCGCCGTACTCGGACGATGGAATTCATGTATTTTGAGATTTCCGAGTAACCAGCCAAACTCATACTCTGCCCGAGGCTATTAAATTGCGTAATGTTTTTGAGTCGAGCATGCGCTTGATACCGCGACGCGATTGACAATCCTCCAAAAAATAAGATTTCCTAGAACTTGGTAATATTTTTTTCAACGTGTCTTCTGTAATTTTGTCAGTTATTTGATAATGGATCCATTAAACAAACAATTAGGCCGGTAAACCAATCAATCCCTGCCACAATCGAACGTTTATTTGACGCTGAAAGTTCAAGACCGCGATTGACAGTCGCTTCCGAGAAATTTTTTTATTCCTCATTCTAAAATAATGAATCCAAACACTTGGCTCTATGAAAAAGTGTGCGATTCGACGAATTCGTGGGAGCGATCAATTTAATTATACCCCAGTAACACTTTTCTCTATTTTTTTTGTCGGTAAATAATTAATTGACTTAACGAAATATTTGTTAATATTTTTACATATATGTTTACAAAAATCAATTCTATTTTCCTATTTTCAAATAATTTTTCATTGTTTTCAATTTTTTTTTTTTACAAAGCTGAAGTGGAGCTCAGTGAGATTGCTGAGAACTTTGTGGAATTACAATATTTGGCTCTACCGAGAGTTATTGCGATCCAACGAATCGAATTTGCGAGAGGCGATACAGCTTCAGCAAACGCTAACGCGAAACTCGTGATCGAGAGACGTCCCGATTTTCACTTGTTGCGAGATGCACAATGCGGGAATTCGATGTGACTATAATAGATTCTTAGCCCCCCACTCGGGCGATTATTTTGACGGGTAAAGGGTAAACGGGGAATCGGGAAAATGCTGAGCTGCACGGTAATGAATAAACAAACCTGATTCAACAACGATTTACCGCAGTTGCTTTAGGAGTTCAATATCGGAGTACATTTTAAATTTAACGACGGACTGTTTGAAGTCGATCATACAAAGCTGCATTGATTCAGTTTATATCTCTTGTTGATGTTGATCAACGCATAGCTTTTGATTATTTTTGAATACGTTATGAAATTATAGAGTGAATTCGAAGAATTATGCTATAAATTTAGGGCAATTTTAATGCTATAAATTTAGGGCAATTTCAATTCCTATAAATTTACGCTCATGTTGCCTTGCTTGTGTAGTTTTTCTAATCATTATGTTTTCGCTCACATAAAGTTATTTATTTGTTTTATTTTTGGCTCGAATGCTAACGTGTTTCTCAGGAAATAAAAAAATGATATTCTATCGAATACTGATATTTTTTTCATTAAAAAAAACCGCGACTCTTGGAATTATTATTGTGTCGCATGTATATCCGAAAGAGAACTCTATTTAATAGATTCTTATCATTACTTTCAATAATTGGCGTCAAGCCACGAACGTGTCTGCTTATACTGTTTAATAAAGTTTTGAGGTAGATCCAATTTCAAATTTGTTGTATGCGCGGGATACCTTTGATTTTTTTTCAGAGACAATTATATTACCAGGCGAGATTCGTTATCGTCAAAAACTAAATTTTGAAGACGAGAGATACATGTCCGGGTGACTGACTATGTATTCTGTTGTTGAATATATGTAGAACTTGGAGAAGTGCGAAGTATAATTAGCCAGAGGGCTACTTTAATTACGAATGTTTAATCAAAACACAACTTTTTATAGGTTTTTATTTTTTCGTGTACAACATCGAGCCATTTAATTGTCCAATGTACGGGAAAAAATCGTAATTCTCTGTAAAAAGCTACAATTTGATAAACTGATCCGATCTATGGTGCTCTTAGACACACTGTTCCTTCCCATTCCCCATATCCCATACATTTATCTAAGAAAATTATTGACAAAGTAGACAAATTCGAATTTATATGTATTTTCAAAAAGTAATAAGGTAGAAAAATTCACAATAACGTTTTTGAATCTACCAGAGAGGAGAATCATTCAAACTTAATTACTCTCCCAGTTAGGCCAAAGTTACTTCCGGCTATAATAACCAGAATGATTAAAAATTCTCGATACAATTTTTATAGTCTATTCCTAGAGAATCTAACTTTTGGAAAATATCCAAATAATCTTATTTCCAAAACATTTGACACCTCTCTGAGCTATTGAGAAATAAGCGTTTCGCTGCTGTTAAAAATGGAAAAATTGTAAGCAGCTACATTTTAACAAACTATAATAATCGATGATTCCCCGAAACGCATACCCCGTATATTTATTTAAAAAATATATCAAAAGGAGCAGAGAAGTACCAAAAAAAAATCTCTGAAACATAGACGCACAGAATAATCGCCAAGACCCTTTTCAACCCACGGAGGGAAAAACAATCCAAAATAATCTCTATATGGTCGATTTAAGATCATAGCATTTATGAAGCCTATGCTCAACGGACGTGGCATCCATCAGATCGGTGAACCGGTTGAACTCCCCGTCGACTATTTGCTATTTTCGAGATGCAACATTGCCGTCGCGTGTCCGTGAGAGTAAACCGCGAATTTGCTGCGTTTCGAGAGTGCAGCTGTCGTTTATCTCTTCCTGTTGCCCGGTCGGCGGGGTCCGAGTCGGGGGAACGGGGCCACCCTCGCCCTCTACTCGTCTAGTTCGCATTTCCTATCGCGCCACGGATCCTACGGTTTCGCTCGCCCCGGCCGTTGGACCAGCCAACGCAGCCGCTCATCTTCTTGCAGCGCGCACTCGTAATCATAATAAATCGTGTTGTCTCGTGGTAATCGCCGTTTTCCCGTCGCTTACACCGAAACTACCCTTCTTCTCGCTAAATATCCGGCTAAAAACTTTCCAAGAAACAACAACAAAAATCCGAAAATATAGCCGAGATATATATACGCACATATACATATCTAAAAAAATATTTTTTTCTAAAATTTAATTTTTTTAACTTTTTCTATTTCAAATTTATTTTCGGCGAAACGCCCAAAGCGAGACGGAGGCGGTGGCTTCGTGGACGGTCGCAAATTGAGCCCCGCGACGTTTAATTTAACCGCGGGAGCATTAATTTATCGCACTCGTCCCCTCTGCCACCCACGAATCCCACCCCCCTCGCGGTAGCTAGCGCGTGTCTCTCCACGAGCGGTGTTTGCTTATAAATTTGTGAAAGCCCGTCGCGACGACCCGACGACGATCGAAATAGTTCGACCAAGCTCCCGCGCAACCTTCTTCCTAGATCTCTTCGGCTCTTTCGGGTCGGCGATTACTCGTCCCGGCCAATCCCGATTCCCGCCTATCGTATTACACCCGACAAAAAAAAAATAACTTATTTTTCGTAAAAAAATATACACTTTTAATTTTATTCCGACGTGTCACCGAGTCGCAGGTTATTAATTTTAAAAAAATTGTAAAAATCGTTAAAATGAATAACGAAGAAAAAAACCTTTAGTTTCAAACGTTATTAACCGTTGAATTGTTGTTGAGATGACAGTCACGTGGTGGACGAAGTGAAGATGATGAGGAGATCGAAGTTATCGAAAAACAACGAGATCCGTCGGTGCGATCTCGATGAGCCTTCGGAGTGAACTGTTTCACTGGAAGACTCGCGACAATATCCTTCGTACGTGATCGTAGCTATAGTTAGATACGTGTCGACTGTCCCCCCCGCCTTGTTCCTTCGCCCCTTCTCCACCCGCACGTTGTGTATCCGACGATGCGCCACGGCTACGACACCCAAAAGCGAAACAGCTCGCGCACACGTACACGTTCGTGACAACGCTAACGAAATTCCTAAAAACAACCTCGGATTTGTTTCAACGTTGCCCGGAACCATAACGAGGCTAGGCAACTACTGCTTTCTGTGTGCGCATATAACATCGAAAAACCGATCATCGTGGTCCAACGAATTTAGATTTTGAACAATGGTAGGCGAGAACGAGGGTTTCGAATAAATTTTTATCGTCACCGTGGCGTGCGGAGGATACTGTGGATTTATGTACTGACCATTAGTCTGGTGCACAATGGTGCCCCGCACTCTTCGCCGTGACTATTATTGCGGATGAATTTTGTTTCAATCATTTTCTTCAGGTCGTACATTAGTTTAATATTATACCTTTGTATGGGGTAGTGGTTGCAATTATCATTTTTTCATTGAAATGAGAAGAAACTTTTTGCAAGCATCAGCTGCATTTGTTACCATCTTTCAAGAAGAGGGTCAGCATTAATTTTCTTTGAAATCATTCATGAATCAAATCTCAAAGAGTGGGAGAATGTTTTTCACAGAATTTTAACTGTTATTGGATTTTTTTTCATCGTTCCCATCGAGGATTGTGTGAATTACTTGAAAGAAATTAGAGAAATAACCTAAATGCTCAAATAATAAACGAATACATGAATTATTTATGTTATTCAAAGTAAAAATTACTCGAACATTTTTGATAAAAATACGAAACACAATTCATCAGGCCACAAACGTTTCCGCAATCACGTGTAACTGGATAACATGAAGCCTTTAATAATAAATCGCAAAGTCACGAGTGTAATAAAAGGTTTTTCAGAGCCTCGAGAATTGCATACAGCGATTAAGAGCGATCGCTTCGAGCTTGAGCTGGGTTAGCTTCTCGGCTAATTAGCATTGTCATCACCGTAGAAGAGATTTCGGTTCGAGTCATGCGAAACGACCATCAGTCTAATTGTCCGACGTTTTGGCATCAACGATTTATAATGTCAACACACACGATATACTCAAACTTGGAACTTACAGTGAAGGTGTAGAGACCGTTGGGCACCGGTTGTCCACCGAACTTGATGCTCAGCGTGTAATCTCCGGCGTCAGCTACCGTGTAATAAACGTTGACAGTTCCATCACCGTTTTCCTCAATGTCGATATCCACAACCTCACTAAAATCCATAACATAGAGTTTGATAAAAATTATTATTAATAAAAATTTATTGAATTATTATAAGTCATGGAATATTTATTATTATTATTATTATTATTATTTCTATTATTATTATCAGTATTATTATTATTATTATTATTATTATTTCTATTATTATTAATATTATTATTATTATTATTATTATTATTATTATTATTATTATTATTATTATTATTATTATTATTATTAGTATCATTATTATTCAATTCAAGTCAATGTTATGAATATAATTATGACTTATTAAATTATATGATTATATAATAATTATAATTATTGATCAAATTAATTATTTATGTTCTGACACATTTAGAAATCTATCAATTAATTAATGAATGTATTCCCTTCCTTGTGTGTACCAACAATCACGTCTTTCGGATTCCTGCATCCTTTCCCAATTTCCCTAAGCGGTCACCCATCTAAGTAACGACTCTAAAAAACACGCCTTCCTTCGGGGATCTGCCGAAGTTCCACACCCACCGCACGACCATCAATGTCGATGATCTATCAATTTATTCTTTCATCAAAATACCGTAGCACGAAAATCAAGTTCTGGAAAATGTTTCGAACCTTGCATCGCTACAAGCATCGCTACAAGATATAAATAAATTATAAATTTGACTATTTGTTCCCATCATTTCTTTCTTATCTCGGTACGCAGTGGAATGGACTAAACAATAAAGCAGTGTTTAGAGCAAATGAGCCAAACGTTTCTGTTTTGGCAATTAAAACTGGTTTGGGAAGACTCCCAAATTTCCACTCTAGAGACTCAACACACGGTGGCTACTACAACAATGCGGAAACGCCAGAACCACGCGGACTATTAACTCTATAGTATCCTTTACTTTTACCGGCTATTGTTGTAATTTTTTATCAGCAACACAATGCTATTTCCCAATGTCGCAATGATTGAACATAACTGTTGAAACTTTTCGCATGGAACTGGTCCAAAATTTCATGAACGGCTTAAGAAAGTTCCAAACTTTAGTTTTGAAAATTTTTATTTGGTAACAATGCCGCATAGACTAACCTAAGTGACGGTCGAACATTTTTGAAACGGGACTTTGATGTTAGCATGATCATACCAATGTCCTGAAATATCCAAAAATCACGTTTGAAGAAAATGTCTGAATGTATGTACTAGGGTGTCCCTTAATGAAGTTATATTGGAATTTCACAGATGGTACTTTCTAATACGGTGTACAGTATATAAAAAAATCGGGATGAAATTAGAAGCCCCCGAGACATCTTCACGGGGTGCCTTCATGCAATCACAATTTCCCAATTCAAGAACATTACCCTACTTTATTACCATATCACTTTTCCGCGTGCGATAATGACATATTTTGTCGGTGTTGCGTAGGAATTGCAAACAGAAAAATACCTTTCCAGCATAATTCAACGAAAAAATGTAAAATTATTTAAATAATAAGTTTCAAAAAATGTAAAAGAAATTGTTAAAAATATTCACACCAAAATCTCGTAAATCACCAGCGATTAATTCACAAAATTAGGCCATTCACCGAAAAGGTTGAATAAATTTGAATGAAGGCAACACGAGATTCTGGCGTCGGCGAATGCTTGCGGACGTCCCGCCCAAGCAATTCATAAGCCGTCGGAAGTTCAGCTAACAAAATAGTCGGAGCCAAGTGTCACATTTCCGGTGTTCGCTCAAGAAAGATGTCAACGGTTGTTCGATATTTTCGTAGCTTCGCGTATCATCATTCCCAATCGCGTATAAGTTGTAAAATTCATCAACGCGCATACCGAAAATTCGTAATAATAACCAACCTTCATTTGACGTGAAAATAGGGAATAATACAACGCTCGCGCGAAGCTGGAAAGTAGATAAAGCGAGTGCCGATCAGACGCGCTCTGCGAATCCGCTGGAACGTGATGCGGGCGAGTAGTATAAGTCAAGCGCGGTCGGACGGATTTGGCTCATTGCCGACGTTTCGGCGCTTCGCCGTTTCTGATATTCGCCTACGTGCTCCAAGCTTCGAGCGACGGCATACAACGAGTATTTGTCAAATCAGAAAATACAACCGTATATATAACGACGTCAAACCGTCCGTCCATCCGTCTGGTTCGTCGACGCGGCTACAATATCGGGACTAACATGGCAAGGTACAAGCGAACGAGCGATAGATACGAGATAAAGGGAAAATACGAGATCCAGCAGCCGAAGATTAGTAACTTGGCTCGGTAGCAAAAGCTCTTCGGGTTTACGTTGCCACGACGATTCGAAAACGTCTGTCAACGTTCAAAGAGTTCAGGCCTTGTCGAGTTTCGCGGATACGACCTTTCACCACCAGTGTTTTCGGGTGACAACGTCCACTGTCATCGTCATTGCCGAGGCATACACTCGTCTTACAACACTCGCCAATGTTTTTCCGTATGCACTTGCTTTCTAGGCGGGCCCGCGATCGAGTGTTCGATTGTCTGAGATCGTTTACAATGAATAAAGATACGTCGCTTTCCGGCAGCGATATAAAATAAAAATTAGATTTAAAAAAATTGACGTAAAGATGATCAAACTTTCATTGACTCGTTATTGCGAAATCGTAGTGCGGGATGGTATGAATAATTTTTTTTCTCAGCATCGCGTCAACGAACGAGAATCGAGGAGTGAGAGAAATTTATCGAGCCTGTCAAATGCGTTTCCGCAGACGTGAGATAGAAGCGATGTAATGAGGGAAAACAGATGTTGATAAGTGTCCTACGAATTTTAAAAATAGTCCGCGGACGTCTCGGTTTTTGGTATTCTGAATACACATATATATTTTTTTTGTACCTCTCGGAGTGTTATAAAAATTAACGGAGGACATGTGGCGCTAGATTCAGTGGCAAATACCCGTTGAATCACTAGTTTGGCATCTAATTCGATATTCCAGTCCTTTTATAAATCGTGAAATAGGGAGCTCCGGCAATAATACAGAATCCCAGATTAGAGAAATAACCTCGTCACTAGTAAAGATTGTTAGTATAGAATAGAATAATAATAATTATTATTACGCGATTAATAATCAATAAATTGATTATGGCAAATTATTTTCGATTTTTAGGCGGACGAAATTCAGAGAAAAAAAACAGAGATAAGAAGATTTCAAAATATCGTTCCGGGACTGACCTTCCAGAAGTGGAGCGAATGCGACACGTGACGGCACCACGACCAGCGTTTTCCGTATCAACGGTGATGCAGTACTCCTCGCCCTGCGCCAGAGTCTGCTGGATACCCTCCTTGATCTTGCACTGATCGGCTTTTCCGGTCGACACGCTCTGAACCATCACCGGACTTGCCGGAACCTCTTTACCGCCGTACTTAACGTTGACCTTGTAACGTCCGCAATCGTCCGGAAGATAAGAAGCTTTGTACTTGCCATCGCCGATATTTTGCACGGTGACTTTGCGAGGTGACTCCTCGGGACCCTGAAACAAAAATTCTTTTGTCAGGAAACC